>CAWUFW010000077.1:2410000-3610000 GCA_963921515.1 Calotriton arnoldi | reverse complement strand
ACCCTTGACCAGGAGGTCTTTGATAGTGGCATTGTCCCGTTTGTTCCTGGGGGTGGTCATGGCGGCCCCGCAAAGGTTTAGCCTGTTCCAATGTCACCACGCTGCCACCAGTTCAACAAGTGTCCAAAGTTGCCAGACTTTTATAAGGTGGCAGTCGATGTTGGGCCCTGTGTGGTCTCTCACTCACAGCCACTTTCCCTGTGTGTGTTATTTTACTCTGCAGGGAGGTGGGGTGGCTCTGGTAGATTCTGCTCTCACAATGCCTCACCGAGGGCGCTCTCGGCCAAACCCACCTCTGCGTGGGGGCCGGACCGGGCAGCTCCTACCTTCGTGGTCCACGCAAGTCCTGTGGCAGACTCTGGATGCGTTGAGTTGGGTGAGGGTGGAGGGGACCCACCACTACGGGCCCCGCAGTCCCCCGCTGGCTCACCACCCGTGCTCAAGGTTGCCCTCCTCAGACCCACGTTTCTCAAGGGCAGAGTCACGAGGCCTTGTTCCGCATCTTGGTTCAGGGTCACTCACTTCCACCCCATCCTCTACTCCCCTGGGGGCTGGATCGCTGTCGCCCGGCCGGGCGAGCCACAAGAAACGGTCTGGGGCTCCAAAGTATCCCTTCGCCGCCTCACTCCCCCCTGCCGGCTCACGTGGTGCAGAAGGGGCCCTCGCCTCACTGCTGCAATGCCCCTCGTTCCGCTCCCTTGCTCCCATTTCCTCTTTTCTCTGCGGCCCGGTCTCAGCTCCGTCACGGCCGCCCAGGCGCCATCTTGACTCCCGGCCGGTCGCAATCAAACTACGGCCGCAGTTTCAGTCCGAGAGCGGTGCGAGTTCCCCCGATCAGCTCCCCACTCGCCCCGTGCTCGTCTGACGGGGCGCCCACTCCCCCGGAGACCGCCTGAATAGTATTTCGGTGCTGCAGAGCTCCGCAATTACACTACCACACGGGCGCCATCTTGGACACGCCCCCTTCATGCCTTTTAATCATGAGTCACTCTTCAGTCCATTCCCATGCCTCCTCTGGCATTTTAAAAAAGAATGTTTTGGCATGAAACATGACCTTGAGCCTGGCTTTGATATAGAACATATAGAGAATATCCAGTGTCTGTAATGTCTGTTTCCTCTCCCTCTGCTGATGGATTGTCCTTGTGTAGTTCAGGACGATCAGGATATGGTGAGATTTGTAATGAGTTGTGCACAGAACTTCAATTACCTTTTCGTCTCTGTCCATATAATTCATTATAATTATTATTATAGATTTGGGTGGTGCACCAGGGGGGATCTATTGGTATGCTTGCGGTGTGCTCTTTCAGTAATTAAGCACTAGGAAAGTTTAACCATCAGAATTATTCCTCTTAACCAAGTTTCAATAAAACGTTGTGGGTGAGGCTGCTCTACCCCTCTGAAAAACCCAGGAGCCTGAAGAAGTATATCTCAGGCCCTTCCAGCAGCATCCTCCACCCTCAGGTTCTCCTCTTCCCGTATTTAGTTCACTATGTTGGTAGCGACCAATATGGTGGTTTCGGCCACCATGCACCCTGTGCTGGATTCTCACCACTATTTGGAGTTTTAATGTAACTTGATCTAAAGCACTCAAATCTGAAAAGGGATTTCAACTATTGCATGGTTTCCGATATGAGAGCTGTTTTATTTATTAATTTCCAGTGAGTCAATTAATGAGAGTATTACACCTTCTGCTTTGAAAAATCTGTAATTCTATACTAATTGTACTGCAATAACCATTTGGGCATTGGCAGCTTCTAAGGATCCCTAAACAAAGCTAGGAAGATTGGGGAGGAAGCGACTCAGGCTGAGCAAGGCCTCTTGAAAAGCATTAATTACTTAATATCACCTGATTCTCATTAGCTACGGTTCGCTTTCAGACTCACGGTTTCTGCTCGCTGTCGATGGCTCTGCTTGTGATATTACCTCAAGGTGCAGGAATTCTTGGTTGCCAAGGAGTTGTTGTAAGATTTATGAAAATAGATTATATGTTTATGAATTTTTAGAGTTCAAAATGAGCGAAATCCACCGGAGTGTTCTGGAGATACAGATGTTTAAACAAATCGTAATTTTTAATCTAACAACAAACCAGCATTGGCAGCCGTAAATTTGGAAACCTTTTGAAAAGTTTGTAAACGTTAGTTCAACTGCTGTGGCCAGACTTGGGCCACCTAATCCGACATGGAGGTGGTCTGGGGGGGCATTGGGGTAGATTTGGACAGTTACCCTGTGCATTACCGCCATAGATATCAATGAAGTGGTCCTTATGCTGACGATACAGGAGATGAAGATGCTTCGGGTGCTGTGCGGTCGACTGTGGTGCCTTTGTGGTTATTCCTCAGTCCACAGGTCCAGTGGGGCAACTTTGGCCACAGAGGTCAGGATACCTCAAAGTCCTCTTTGAGACCATAGAAGGCTAGCTGCGGCTGGGATACCGGTCTCACTGTACAGCGGTCCCAGCGAAATCCTTAGGTGGGGGATGTTGTCCCTCTTGGGTGACCAATCTGGACTCTGACGGCACTCCCGGGTCCAGCTGACTCGGGTGCAACTTTTGGCTGTCTAGGATCGGTCTCTTGGGGCACGCAGCAGCAGCTAGCAGTAAATCTTCTGCAGTGGCTACCAACTTGCCAGTGTGGGCTACTTCAGCAGTGCTGACCCTTGTGCTGGTTCCAGGGGGTAAGTCCACTGTTACTTTGAGTCACTCTGGCTGGGGCTCGACTTTTCCCCGAGCCAGGAGCCACAAGCACAGTCCTCTTTTCTCTAGCCCCAGTTGCAGCAGGTGCAGTCCAGCCAACGGTGCAGCCTCACTTTGTGCAGTCCAGTAGATGGTGCAGCCTCTCTTTGTGCAGTGCAGGGGGCAGCAGGGCAGTCCTTCTTCAGTCCTTGTCCCAGTTCCAACGTGATCTGAGGTGGAGGGTGGCAGATTTGCCATATTTATTCCCAGAAAGTGCCATGGGGGGATGATGTGGTCATCAGCCAATTGGCTACCAGGTCACCTCCCTCTTGGTGACAACTTTCCAGCTATGTGTGGCATCTAGCTATCAGACAGTTCACATGACTCCCCAGGCGGGCAGAATGCGGTCTGTTGCCCAGTGCCCATGAGGGTACTTGACAACTGGGTCACAGAGTGGCAACTTTCTAAAACTTGCATTTCTTTAGTAGTGACATTAAATTCGACCTGGTTAGATTTAATGCCATGATTTATTCGATACTTTAGAGTACCCAGCTAGGTAATCCCATTCATAAGGTAGCCAGGCTGAGTGGTCAGCCAGTAACCCTGTGTTAGCCAATGGAGCTTTTGGTGTTAGCCCCCAATTTAAACTTCAGTGCCACTAAATGCATTTTTCTCAGTGCTGCTGAGATGCAGTCATTTTTTTCAGGCTGGAACGTACAGAAGGAAATGACTGTAGAGCAGCGCTAACAACATATGGCTTTGGTCATTAACAGTGCATTTGTTTCTGGGCTTTTTCCCCATATGTTCAGAGCTCATCGAGGGCTGTCAATCAGCATCTGTGAGTTCTTAGAGCCTAAAATATAGCCTTCAGCTTCATCCACAGGAAGGATTCTTTGCTGCATAAATTGTTTTGAGTCTAAACTTAGAGACATGAGCGTGGACAAACCACCTCTTGGGACCTGACCACATGCACCTATCTACCAGTCTGTCCTTGTATCACTTTTACAACTGAACTTTGATATCTTTAAGATTTTTTGAACCTCCATAACCTCTTCAAGTTAAGTCTTTCTTGTTGCAACGTTTTTTTGTTAATCAAACATTGTCTGTAGCTTTAAAGTTGATATTTCTTATGCTGTATTGTTTTTTGTTTTGGTCTGTCTCAACACCCATGTATATTTTCTCTGGGTATCGTCTTGCTGCTCAGGACGAGCTACCAAAAGTGAGCATTGTTAAGCCCTTATGTTTATACAAAGTCAAACACAATCATAGCTTGCATTATGTAAGTGTCTGCTCTCCTACATATCCTGCTAGTGGTATTCCCTGTGCCCAACACAGTGCTTTCCAAGTATGTTGCGGCCTTATCTTTTAATTGTCACAGTATGCTTTGTTCCTTCCGTTTCCCAATCCCAAACAAACTCTGAACTTGCCATTCTTAACTGAATAAATTAGCTCTGAGGTGTTCAGTCAGGTACCTACCTGGTTTTAAGTGGCAACCTGAGTGCTGTATTTTAGGAAACATAATCTTAGCTAGTAATGAAAATATTAATCTTGGTCATATTGTTAACTGTTCAGAAACTGGTCAAGAAATTGCCCAAATTAAGCTCAAAAAGATCTCTACATCAACTCAGTATGATACTGAACTACATAAGGAATATAAGACATTCATCACCTTAGACATTCACTGCTGTCTTAACCTCCTTATATTATTACCACAATAACTAGTTTCTCTTTAAGACAGTCTAGGTAGTCGGCTCATAAACATTTCCAGCTGTATAGCCATTATGGTGGTATGAATTAGTTTATATTTGTTATTTAAAGAAATTAGCAAGATGTCTCCATATTCACTGACGTTGTTCCTCAGCTTCAGGATTAGGTTGATTCAAGTAATTTTGATTTAGGACCTACCTTGACGAAATTAGTATTAATTACAGTATAACCTGATGTCTTGCCAACTTCACTTCTCACATTCTTTCGTGCTATGCCACCCATTCTATAATAGGCACAGCGGATGCGAATTAGATGGCTTTTGCTGAACATGGTGCATTGAATATGTTTATCTGCTAGATCACAATCAGTTGAAAAATGTTGCTGTTTAAGTGATGGTAAGGAAATTCAAGGGGATAATGTGGCCTTTTGATCATGTCTTGAAAGGCACGGGCATGAATCTCAGTGGAGCTGGCCAACCCATTCATCTTTCTGATGTTTATGAATTGGGTACAGTCAGATTCTGCAATGTCATTTATGACGCTATGAACTCTGCCATAGAAAGTGCTCTATAATATTACTGAAGCATCACTTAGCAACTTATAGTTGTGAAATTTTACTACAGGTTTGACTTTTGTTGCTGTGAACTCAACATGTTTGCCATTGTTTGATTTTACAGAATAGTCTGGAACAGCTTATGCATGAAGACAGGAATAAAGCTCAGCGGTTACAGACTGAACTGGATGTCAGTGAACAAGTGCAAAGAGACTTTGTTAAGCTTTCTCAGACCTTGCAGGTAAAAATTACTTTCTCTGCTTATTTCAACAATTAGATGTAACTTATTGCGTACATTTTCCCATTTATTTGTATTGACAAACTGGTGTGCTTCCATAAAAGTCTGTTATTAGCATGGTTTTCTTTTCAAGTATTTTAAAATACACACATTTAGCAATATATTCTCAATGTGGTACCAAGCACTGAGCTTTACTTTTAAAAAGTCATCTTCCTGTATGTAACTACAAACTTCTATATAACGTATGTTGGTATATTCAGAGGATAAAAAGAAATAACACGGATGTAGGAAAGTAGGATCTGCTTTCATGGTTACCACCACTTTTTGCTGGTGTTTTCTGACTGGGATACTGCTAATCACGACCCCAGTCACTGTGCTTCCTCCCTAAATTTGGCATGGTAAGTACTTTGGTACCTTCCCAATTGGCTACTGGTGTACCCTTCTAAGTCCCTAGTATATGGTACTAAGTTACCCAGGGCATATGTACACCAGGGGCCTCCCATGGGCTGCAGCATGTATTGTGCCACCCATGAGAGACAACTCAAACTGTGACTACAGGTCTGCCATTGCAGCATGTGCAAGTTGGTGTTAGCACCACTTACAACAGATTTAAGTTTTCTTATATCTGAAGGTCACTGCACTTAAAACCTATAAGTCAACCCTAAGATAGGCCTATCAATCCTGAAGGCAGGATGCTAGGTTATAAGTGTGAGGGTGCCATGCATGAGCAGGTCACACTCTACAAACCCCGAAGTCGATTCTCAAGACTTTGTAAGTGTGGTCAGCCATTTAATACATAAGTGGACATCAAGTCAATCACAAGATGTCTAATTATATATTGGCTGCACCAAAACTGGTCATGTTTGGTATCAAACATGTTTGAATCCTATCCCCAACAAAGATTCCAGTGTTGGATATAGGATCCCATGTACTGGGGGACTCCCCTCGGGTGCCCCCCTTATTCCCGGAACCAGTCTTTCAGGATCTAACAGCAAGCCAGTGCTGCTGCCAACCACAGACACAATTCTGCCCTCCTGCTGCTGAGCCAAGCTCGAGCCAGGGGAAGGTAGAACAATAGGTTTCCTGTCGCAGGGAGATGTGACCACTTCCCCAGACAGGACTTAGTGTATTGGCCTGGGGGCTCTTGCCAGCTTCACCAGACTGCTTTGAAGGACACATTTGGTGCCCTCCTTGCATACTCCAGTTGGAACCAGTTCAGGGAGCCCTTGGCTCCCGCTCTGGTGCGAAACTGGACAAAGGACATGGGAGTATCCTCCCCTCTGTCCAGCCCCTCCTCTGGGAGGGAAACTTGAATCGTCCCAGCCCTTTCGCTGGGGTACTTAAGGGCTTATCTGTGGGTGGCTCTTCAGATTCGTCGTGGGACAAGATTCAAACCCGAAACCACTTCGACTTCTACAGTCTGGGCACTTTGGACTTTGTTGGACTTCGCCTAGGAACTGAGACTTCACCAAGGAAGACTCCTGCTGCCCCTGGTCTCGTCATCCTGCCAGTCTTCTGCATCGTCTGTGCCTGTGCTTCATCCAGGTTCTTCTCCAGGCCTGTGGGCATCAAAGACACCCGAAGAAATCTCCCTTGAAGTGAAGGAGTCACTCCCCTGCATTTGCAGGCACCGCAACCAAACTGGCCCGTCTGCTGTTCCTGACGTCCTACGGACCCTGAAAGGCTCAGCAACACAGGTGATGGTTCTGCAACTCCCTTGAGGCCTGCACCATCTTCTCAGCATGTTTGAGGCCAGTATCCCTCGTCAGAACCGCTGGAACAGCATCCCTGTGCACTGCGTCGACTTGCCGTTGCCAAGGCTTGTTGACTCTGTCCTCCAGAGATCTTCGGGCTACAAGAAGCTCCAGCCTCCAGCAGCTCTTTTTACTAAGGTCTTCGTCCTCACCGCATCCTCTGCTCCGTGGGCTTGCATCTTTGGTCAGCTGCTCCAGGTCCTCTTGCGACTCCTGTGCCTTCGGCCTGTGGGTCCTCTTGAGGGTCTTCTTTGGCTTCAGTGGGCTCCCCTGCTTGCTTGGGGCCTGCTCTGACTCTCCTGCAATTGGTGAGTCCCTTGGACTTTGCTGGTCCCAACGTTGCACCTTTTTCGTTTACCACGTCTTTGTTGCTGCCAAGGCTTGTTGGTGCTCCAGCCGGACACCGACCCCCTGGTTCTTGACTCCCGATGTGGGACAGCTCGTAAACTGCTCCAGGTCTTCCACAGCGTTGCCTGGTCCTCTCAGCTGCAGCGACAAAGTCACCTTCATCACTCCTGCATCTTCCGTCATCGGTGGTCATTTGTCTTCCATGGCACCTGGTCACTCCAGAGTGGCATATACTCTGTCCCCTCTGCTTGCAGGTACTCCTCTTCAAGAATCCATCCTTAGATTCCACCAGACTCTTTCACCTTCTTCGCCAGCGGCATCTTTCCTGAAGTCCTCCATTCTGGTCTACAGCGGTTTCCGACGTCACTTCGCACCTATACACCCGGCTTCCCTGTTGTAGGTATCCTGGTTCCTGGGGTATCTAAGGGTGGGGCGACTCTCCAACCTTCTGTCTTCCACAGAGTTTCTTCAGGGTCCACTGGGAAGGGTCCTTCTTCTTAAAAACTGCAACCGTGACTTTCCTATTGACTTGCATTGAGTACGCGGCTGTGTTTCCACTCTGCACAGAGCCTCCTTGGGATTCCTGGGTACTTACCTGGGGTGGTTCCTTGTGTCCCCAGCTCTTCTGAGTCTTCTGGTCCAAGTCCCAACTTTGGTCGCAGTTCGCATTCCACTTCTTTTGTATATGGTTTGGTCTCCCCCTGGAGACCACTGTGTATTTGTGCTCAATTACCTGTTTCACATTTGAAATATTGTGTATGGTGTTGATATCTCCGGGTAGGAGATATACCAATGTGTTAGTGAGTGTGTATAATAAATATATTTTTTGTATAACTACACTGTGTGGTTCTTTTTCGTTTAACCTACACTATATGATTAGTTCTGGTAAAACAAGCTGCTTAACACTCCTTCTGGACTAAGACTAAAGGCTGCTCTCCACAGCTACCATATAGAGCGCTTTCTATGGTTGTCTAAGACCACTAAAATCACCATAAGGGTCGCCTGGATTAGTGCAGGGTGCTTCCCTTCAATAAGTGTGCACCGTATACTAAGCCTGTCTCCTACAACGGGTGTCTCTGTAACATCTTTATTTGCAAAGTTAATTAAAACCATAGCAAACATGCACAATACATTTGTAAGACACTGGTATTAGTTGAGGGGGTGAGTTCCCACCTGAAGTAATAACCACAACCCTTGTCAGGGTGAGCCCTTAAAGTCATTAAATTAACCTCAGCTCAAACCCCCGATAGCTATGGCACAGAGCTGCCAGGCTTAACTTAGAGGCAATGTTAAAGTATGTATGCAATACCAAAAAAGTAGTAATAAAGTCCACACCAGACAAGAAAAATCTCAATCCAATTTAAGAAAATAGAGTACATTTTAATAAATAAAATAACACTAAAACAAAAAAAATCCAATAAGAGAAACCTGAGTTATGTATTTTTAAAGTTTAAATGGGAAAATAAAGTTCAAAAGCTGTGGTTGCTAGGCGCGAGTTAAGACCAACCTCAATGGAGTGCAGGTCATATGCAGGAACAAAGTTCGACCCGATCGAAGGTGTTACCTTCAAAATTAGATTCTGAACTGGAGGTCAAAAACATCAGCGAGGCAAGGCAGCAGACTGTGACTGAAGAGGGTTCCATGTTGTCTGATAGCTGCTTGACAAGGTCTCGGTGAAGCCATTGACTTTTGGCAGGAGAGCTCTGAGTGGGAGAAATGTTTATTTCGTACCCACAGAAGGTATCTCCCAGCCGAATTATTTTGGAACCTTCATCCAGTTTAGATTTCTACCTTTGGACTTTTTTGGAGCTGAACGCTGTAGCCCAAGAGGGCTCCTCGAGGCTGGGTACTTTCTCCACGAGGTCCTGCTGAATTGGATTTGTTGCTGTAAAAAAATTCCATGATAAAGAAAAACAGTGGCCCCTAAAAACAGTACACTATTATTGTGTCAATGTTTCGACCCTATGCGTTCAGTTGGACAGGGTCATCATCAGGACACAGATTGGGAAGCACCTATGGAACTTTATTTTAAGCACAGGCACTTTACCACTGGTTAGCAGGGGTAAATTACACAGAGTTCCACAGCCAGCAAAAATAGTGAAGACAAAAATCTGGGGGTACACCACGCACAAGATGGTAATTTCCAACCACATTTGTATCAGAAACTAATTAAAATCAAATTCACATTCACAGCAGAACTCCTTTCTCAAGCACACACCCTGGCCTTTCTCAGTGAAGCTAAAATAGTTCATCACTGGAATATGATTTGACACCTTTACTGCATTTAAAACATTGCTTTTTTCAAACTTCTGTTGAACTAGAACCTGTCTGATAACAGTAGCTAAAAACTTTACTAATCTATTATTTAGTTGTTGATCGTTATGGATACATTTTTCAGTTATCTGGCATGTGTGCAGGCCTAAAGAAAAAGTTACTTATCTTCTATAACAATATTTATTGTGGATAAATCTTCCTGCAGATTCCTCACCTTAGGAATTAACCGTCAAGGCATCAGACTGGTCCGGAAAAGCTTTTCCAATGCAATATCTCACCAGCGCCTGCAGGTGGCGCCATTTGGGCTTCAGAAGCAACTCCTCCTATGTACAATGGAGTATGTTAGACACTAACCGCCACGTTGGCGTCAATTCTTCATAATTATTCTTCGCCAGAGGAGGCGTCACGAGAGGAAAGGAGAGAGTAATAACAGCCACGAATACGGCACATAGCATGTTTGCATTCCTTAGGATCTAAATCCGTATTTGTAAAGCGCGAACTACTCACCCTTACGGGTCTCAAGGCGCTGGGGGCCGTCGTGGAAATTAAGTGAGCTATTGCCCAGAGTCACATGGTGCTGAGCTGAGCTGTCGCCGGGGATCGAACCGTGAGCCCTGTGCTCCGAAGTCAGCTGCCCTGGCCGCTGCACCACACCTCTCCAGGATCACAGCATTAACTCCTCGGGGGAGGAGGGCGAGTGGTAAGGAATCTATGGGATGAATATGTAACCACTAGAACCATAGTTACTTGAAGGTAGGCTACATTTTGTTCTGAAAGATAAATCTTCTTGCAGATTCCTCACCTTATTAGTAAGTGCCAAAGCAATACCTCCTTGGCAGGTGGTATGGAGTAGTGTTGCTTAACCGAAGAATTCGTTCAGCACAGCTTGGGAAGAGTTGCAGTCACTGCATACCTGAGACATAAAACAATAGTGCTTTGCAACTGTGTGCAAAGATAACCAGGTAGCCACACTGCATAGATCCACAACTGGGGCGTCTCTGGAGGCAGACATGGCACTAGTGCAATGAGTACAAATGCTCTCCAAAGGACCTTTCTTGGATAAGATGTGGCAGATCTTGATTCAGAGTATGATTAAATGCAAAATTATGCATTTGATTACTGCCTTGCTCTTAGCTCCAGCAGAGCCCACAGAGAGCTAATCACCTAGCTCTCCTGATAAATAGGTTGACGTAGTAGGAACGACGTGTCTGCAGACCAGTCTGTGCAGCCACTACTCTTCCTTGGTTGGATGTGGAGTAGGTTAGAAAGATGGAAGGGTAATGCATTGGGCCAAATTAAATGCACAAACCACATTGGATGAGGATGGGGAGTGTGAATGGACCGCTTACCTGGGTAGGAAACCATGAGAGGCTGGTGAACTTACAGGTCTGAAGTTATCTGATACTGCACACTTAATTTATTGCTATCATCAAAACTGTCTTCTGCATAAGAAGCTGAACCAGGCAAATGTGCATCAGCTCGAAAGAGGATGCTATCAAAAAGTCAACACAAAATTCAAATAGCACTGAGAAACAATTAATGGAGTGAGATTAACAAAGTGAAGCAAACATTTCAGAAAATGTGCCACTAGTCTTGATCTAAACAAGGAACATTGATCAGGAAAACACATGAAGGCATACAGGGCTGCCTACTAGCCCTTAACTATAGCCACTGTCGCACCTTAGCGTGCAAGGGACAACACAAACTGCACGACATTTTACCAGTGAGATTTAAAGGGGTTGAGTCCTTCCAACTTGCACCATTGAACAAACATGTTTCAGTGACATGCATAGACCTATATGGTAACAGGCTTCCTGGCCGCAATGATGTCTGAAATCTCATTAGGAAAGCACAGGTGAGAAAGGGGCAGCTGTGTGCCAACAAATCAGCGTACCCTATCCCCCTAAAGTCAGACAGGAATTGGCCATGCTTGACCCTCAAGCACTTTCCGCATTACTTTTTGCAGAAACAGGATCGCTGGAAACTCGTATAGCATGTCCTGGGGCCACTCGAACCCGAATGCATCCCGCAGCCAACCATTCAGAGGGAAGTGTGTGGCACAAAGCAGAGAATTCCCTATGCTGTGCTGTGATAAAGATCCACAAATGTAAACCGCCAGTCTGGAGATCACCTTTAGTAACTTTGGGATTTAACTCCCACTCATGGTCCTCTAGTGAGAGGTGGCTGAGGGTATCTGCCCATCTCCAGGTTAAAACGAGCAGCAATTTGTAAGACATAAGCGGACATTTGAACTCAGTCTTTAAACGCGCAGAAAATCTGACAAGATAAAAAATAAATTTTAAGGCATCTTGATTGCGCTTTCACTTTCTGAATGATCAGAGCACCTGTTTTTTGCCAGCTTGAGCTCTCTTGCCTTACCGGTCTAGTAGGCCCTAAAAATAGCTTGCCCTGATCAAATCTGACTCGCCATAGCGAGTGGGCAGGTAGCTTTCTCAAGGTCTGCTTACCAAATGCAACTTCAGAAAGTCCTTCTATACCATCATAGGTCTCATATTTGTGCACAGGATCACCATAAATGCATTTAACTCGAAAACCCTGTAGAAGAAATTGTTTCCCTCGTTCGAGCAACAGCCTTAACAATATAACAGGACAAATATGATGCTATTTGTATAGATTGCATATCCAATAAAAGCCAATTCGCTACTATTTCTTAAATACTAACATCTATATGAAAAATATATTTAGCTCCAAGATTAGACCTTTTGAATTTCTTTCCTTTTTATGTCACTGTAATGTTAACACATCCCATAGAGTCCAAAAGTTATCAACTCAATATTTCTTGAATATTAATGTCTTTAAATAAAGTGCATTGTGGGCTTCAAGGCAAACTTTTTGAAATGCCCCATAAAAGTTGTATGACGTTTTGATGCCCCACACTACACAGATCTGCAGACCACTGGTGTATATAATCCTCTCTCATTCAAACAATCTATAAATAACCAGTTCCATTCTGCTTTAAGCATATCCCCATTATCAGCAGAAACCTGCAAGTCAACAAATCCCATCATATTTCTTTGGATGACTTACCCGTTACAACAATGGTGTGATCTCATCTTGTCAAAGTATCTGCATGTGCCGTCCTTCAGAGTAATGAAACAGCAAAACTTGCCTCCAATGAAAACTTTCCTTATATATGCTATTCAGTAGTGTCTAATCAAGTCAGCGCTCAGGGAAATTAGTCTCACCTGTGACAAAATAAAAAGTAAAAAAAGTTTCTAATATCATTTAAAGTTGTAGTATAGCCCGCCACAGTCCATGACCATAAATCCAATATAAGTACTCATCCTCTCCTCATAATAGGTTTTATCTGAAAACCATGGAGTTATTGTAAACTAGCACTTGTTCAAAGATCTTTCAATCCTTTACACATAAAAATATATAAACAAGCAACGAAATTGGAACTAGTAATTGTCATCCATAATCGATAATCCCTCCTGATAGCGTACACGAACCCTACCTCGCAGCAGGTTATATGTTTCCTCTGTCTACACGTGACACCACAGGAGTTCTGGTCTAGTTGAACTATAAAACATGCAGTCAATCCAAAGAAAGAGTGACTGAATGACATCCATATTAAGAACTCGGCCAATGGTAGCATAAAGTTGCACATCGACTCAGGTTATAGCTGTCCTCTGCCAATGCGTAACACCACAGGACTACTAGTCCAGCTGATAGAAAAGCATGCGTTCAATTCAGAAGAATTTGCACCCTAACAGGTATTTTAAGAAAAGGAATTGAATCTTTTTTACACCACTTTTGAGACTATGGAGAAACAACCTACCTAGAGATTAGAGAGCTAAAAGTTAAGCTGTCAGCCCTGTGGAGACAAAAATTACAATATCAAAAATATTTTCATCCATATTAAAAAGATGCCTTCCTTTGAATTGTGTACTCCATGCCTCACTCCTTTCATGTCATGTCCTACTCTCAATAAAGGATTATACCACTAATTAAATCAATACTGCAACTTTAACAGTTATCACCCTTACTGCAGAATTAATTTATTCACTACACTTATAGAGAAGTAATGTCTCTTCTGGAATCCATCAGTATATCTGTCCACATCCCTATCATGTTGCTTAAAATGGGGGCATATGGATGTAACACACAAATACAGAACCTGCAAAGCTAATACCCTTTAGATAAAGGTGGCAGTAGAGAGGTCCTGAGGGCAAAGATTATAAACCACCCGCTATGTAAAATCCTAAAATAAGGAATATCCATATCCCCTTATTTGAGTGCTTGGAGGAGTTCATGATCCAAATTTAAGCCACCATCAACAGTTCTAAGTGTGTTGATCCACCATGTTTCCTGTAGTCTCGGTTTCTGCTGTCTTCCTCCTTCCTTGTGTTTATTTGTTTTCTTCTTGCAATATTATTGCTTAAGATTTCAATAAAAAGACCTTGAACATAAATGTTTTTATGTGTCAAGTTCGCTGTACTGTGGTTGTAAGACTAAAGTTGACTTTTGCTGTCTAGTAATGTGTGAGTGTGCAGTTATTAGCAAGGTTGCTCGAAGTAATGTATTGTTGGGCCACATTTATTTTACCTAGGGTGGCATACAATTCTAATCTGTTCACGTTAGTTTACTACAATGTATTGGGGAAATGTGATGCTTTGGGGCTTCTTGCTTCCATTCTTAGTGAGCGGGCACAGATGGTTAAGCTTGGCCGTTTTTACTCAGCCCCCAAACCTCTGCTGTGTGGTGTTCCTCAGGGCTCCTCCCTGAGCCCTACTCTTTTTAATATCTATGTCGCCCCTCTTGCGAAGGTTGTGAGATCTTTTGGGCTGGAAGTGTTGTCCTATGCGGACGACACCCAAATTATGGTGTCTATCTCGCATAACATAAAGGATTCGGCCCTTAATTTTAGGAACTGTATGCAGGCAGTATCCTCCTGGATGGTGGAGAATTTTTTAAAATTGAATGGAGAGAAGACGGAGGTCTTGGTCTTTGGGAGTAAGCAGGAGGTATGGTCCAGTGACTGGTGGCCGGATGCCCTTGGCGTCTGCCCCTCTCCGGTCTCCCATGGCAAAAACCTGGGGGTAATCGTGGATAACTCATTGTCCTTGAACCTTCAGGTTAGTAGGACAGTTTCCACGTGTTTTGGGATCATTAGGATCCTACGGAAAATCTCCCACTATCTCTCCTTCGATGCACGTAAGCAGGCTGTCATTGCACTGGTTATATCCAGATTGGATTATTGCAATGCACTTTATCTGGGCATTAACAAGGGTCTGATGCGACGTCTGCAGATGGTGCAGAATGCCGCTGCCAGGCTGGTGATGAATTTGTCTAAATATGATTCAGTCACAGATGCTATTAGGTTGCTGCATTGGTTGCCTGTGGACCGTAGGATCCTTTTCAAGACCCTGTGCATGACTCACAATGCCTATTATGGGTCAGGCCCTGAAGCGATTAAGTCCATTTTCCATCATTATGTTCCCAACAGGCGGCTCCGTTCTGCAGATAAGAATCTGCTTACGGTACAGAGATTTAAGAAGGTCACATGGGGTGGTCGAGCTTTCTCCACTGCTGCTGCTAAACTGTGGAACTCCCTCCCGGAACAGCTCTCAAGTCAGGTGTCCCATTCTCTTTTCCGTAGGGCCTTAAAGACCTGGCTTTTCTCTCAGACCTCGGTATGAGCATGTCTTTCTGTTTGCATCCTTAGGTTCGTTTATAGCGCCTTGACGCCCTTGGGCTTAGTTCGCGCTTTACAAGTTTTATATTCATTCATTCATTCATTCATTCTTTCATTTTTTATAGGTCTATGTGTGTATTTGTGAAATCAGTTGGAATTTTTTGTTCATAGCACCCTTTGTATGGATGTATCTGCATTCTTTATTAAAGGCAGTAATTTAAAAAATGATTTCAATTAATAATATTAACGTTTAGTGTACACTTTTAACCTGATAGAGACTTTTAGTTGTAGATTCCTTACCTTAGAATTTCCCCCAGGCGTCAGTCTGGATCCGGAGATTTTTTCTTCAGCAGTACCCCTGCGCGGCATTAGGTGGCGTTGGTCGGCTCCACGTCCATCCTGGGCGCTGGGATGACGTCGCGGGACCTACATGGACGCCGCCCATGCACGCTGACGTCAGTTCTTACTTTTTCCGCGCCAGCCTAGTGCAGATCCGGAGAGAGCTAGCCCTAGCCACTTCTTGGCTAACTTTTTTAAACTTTTTATCAACGTCTATTTTGAGTCGTAGACTCCTGGTGCGTCGAGGATGTCCCAGCGAAGGACCGGCTTCAAGCCCTGCGGTTCCTGCCACTGGATGATGTTTGTGACGGATCCGCACCTCGTGTGCCTTTGGTGTCTGGAGTGCGACCACGACACAAAGTCGTGCTCCGAGTGGCAGGCCATGAACCCAAAGGCTTTGCGGTAGCTGTCCCAAAAGTTGCTGGAGTCCTGTCGCTCCCATTCGAGTGGAAGGTCTTAAGAACAGTTGCGGAGCCCACACTCCTCGCACTTGAAGTCATCGGTGAGATCGAGGTCTAGGTACACGATTTGGAAGAGATGCGATGCTTTCTCTAATGGAGTTGGCAGGAGTCTCAGAAATGTAGAATGTGTTTATTTTTGACAAGTTTCACATGGTAGTACATACTATTTTGTTTGGAATTAATGGTCACCAGTAATACTCCTGCAAGATGTGTAGTGTTGCACACACCTAAGCATGCGCAGAGCCTATTTCTTCATCAGCAGCTTTTATTAGGTTTCGTCAGCAAGACTCATTTGGTATGTAGTGGTCTCCTATTTTATGTATGCCAACTTTATGGAACCGATCCCGTCCCAGGAAGCAATTGTACTTTTTCCTACACTTTTTGTGATGATTCGGCTGCTAAGTGTATATCCCACTCAATCTTGGATTTCGACCGTGCAATCAGTTCTATTTTCCAAACTTGCACCTGCATGGCAGATTTTGCAGCCTGAACAGCAGAATTGCCATTAGAGTGAGCTCTCTCCCTCTGGTGTGCCAGGGTGTTCTGGATTTCCACCAGTGGAAGCTGTCATCAGAAGGCAGTTATCCTAGCCCAAAACTGCTTAGCTTTTATCGTCTTCCCCGTGAGTCTTTGTAATAACTGGTCTCCCACCGCTTTAAGTCAACATTGTATTCCTGCACACAAAATGATGAATGGAATATGAGTAGGAACTGATTTGTCAGTTTTCTGCAAAGCTAAGAGGGGTGTATTTAAGTCTGCAATTTTTGTGTCACATGTAGGTTTTTGATTTTATATTTTGAACCCTGCACTGACGCACAAGCCACAGAATACCTCTGTTTTGTGAATGTTGCTGGCTGTGATCCATCAGTATAGAAAACTTTGATATGCATGCAGTTGTCTTTTTGATGGGACTTCAAATATTACATGATGGTATTGTGGGAATTCTTGTTTTGTTAATGTAGCATCGTTCTTACAATGTACATCAGTACTGGCCCGACTCATAGCCCATTCTACCCAGGGGACGTGCAGTACACGCACATTTGGTATGCTCACTTTAGGAGCAGCTTCTAAGGATGGTATCGCTGTAGCTATAATTAGTTTCTTTCCCTGGGCTATGGGTTGCTCGTTGCTAATTGCAGTTTTTATAGCAGTGAGAATTTTCTCTAGTGTAGCAAATTGCTCCTCCTTTGAGGTCTATAGGTATGGTTTGTCCTTCTTTAAATAGGGATATTTGTGTGTCCGAATTGACTGGGTACTATTCTGACCGCCAAATTCTCAGCTTTCTGCAACCGACATGCCACTCCACCTTATAAAATCGTCCCATAATGTATCATATCCGCCCTGCCTGGAGTGCTTCCTTTGTCCAGCCTGCAGGTCTGATGTGATGCTTTTAACCGGCTCTCCGGAGAAGGAGGACGTGAGTCCAGCCAATTTATGCAAATCTCCCTTCTAGCTAGAAGCACTAAATAAAACAACAAGCACCGCTGGAGTCTACTGAGAAGACTTCTTGTTACAGTATCAACCCCTAACGGAGCCAACCAAGAGGTAATCTTGATGTTTATCCCCCAACATTTCTGAGATTGCATTCAAAATAGAATGGTCCCAAGTCTCATGGAAGTGCACACGGGATCTTCTTATACTAATAATCAACACTGCTAAAAGACTAGCTGACGACTTATTGGCCCGGATCCAATTAGCAGAGAGTACCCAAAAAAGTGCCATGCCATCGGCCAGTTTCAAAACCAAACTAACAGAACTGAATAATGAGATTACAGAACATAGAGAGTACCTCATGAAACAGAAAGTGAATAAACTACAAAAAGATATTCGCAGATTTGATAAGGAGAAAGTGTACCCATACTTGAGACAGGACTTTGTCCCCCTGAGACCAATAACATCTCAGATACAAGTTCTAATTCCACCAGAAGGGGATCATCCAGTAACAGCGACTCCAGCGCTGAAAACTGGAACAACAACTCTACTAGGAGGGGCGGTCGACAAGGCTTCCAAGGATTCCCCATGCCACATTACCAGGGACCTGCGTATTGGCCGTATCCCATGTTTCCTCAAGGCCCTCAGCCCTTTTGTCCACCAGGCATGAGCCAACCTTTTTTAGGCAGAGGCTGGGGCAAAGGGCGCGGGCGAAGAAGAGGCAACCGACAAGACAAGAGTGCAGTGGGAGGAACCACAACAACGGGTGGTGGAAACCCGGAGTTACACAAAGAAGAGAACCTAGTTGTGAACCTTTCCCCCAGAACTCTCACTGAGGCAGAACATAGAGTCCTTCAAAAGGGCTGGGATTTGTTCCTACACCCAGAATAGACCATTTTAAACAACACTGCGAATTACAAAAATTATTTCGCAAGATACGACTGAGAGCCTTCTTCGATGGGACTCCCACCCCAGAAAGGAACGACTCCGGCCTTCATAACCCTTCCACATTTACTCCCAACACCAGTATGATACCACATGAGGTGGTTACTTTTGAACAGGCTGTTCTGAAAGATTTAGAAAGGGAAACCACATGAAAACATTGGAGCAACATCACCAGGGATGAGCTGACAGCTGTCACAGCTCTGGCGAATGACTCCTCTATTACAATCAAACAAGCTGATAAAGGTGGGGCCACAGTGATTATGGCCACCACTGACTATGACAACGAGTGCCTGAGACAACTGAGCGACCGGCGATACTATACGCCCATTGCTATGAATCCCACTACACGCCTCACTACCACAATATCCACACTTGTGTACTCAGCAGAGACTCAATGTTGGATCAGTAAGAAGGAGGCTGCGTTTCTTATCAAAAAAGACCCTAAGATTCCGTATTTTTATATATTACCCAAAATACACAAGGGGGTCTCACCAGTGCCTGGCCGCCCCATTGTATCAGGAATAGACTCTGTGCTCGAGCCACTGTCGCAATTTTGCGACTATTTTTTGCAACCACTGGTTAAGCAAATCCCATCCTATATACAGGACACAAATGATGTACTACGCATACTTTCTGATTTCCAATCCACCAATAACATTGACCTCCTCATCACTCTAGATGTTGAAGCACTTTACACCAACATCCCGCAGAGAGCAACACTAGAAGTGGTGGAGGAGGCACTCTGTTTGGCACCTATGGATTCCACGACACCACACAGTTTTATACTTGAGTGCGCTTCTCTGGCCTTGACTGAGAATTTCTTCGAGTTTAAAGGACAGCTATACCATCAGACACAAGGTACTTCCATGGGGAGTACCTTCGCCCCAAGTGTGGCGTGCCTGTATATGGCGGCCTTCGAGGGAGCACGCATCTTCCATGATTCAAATCCTTTTCGCTCTAACATACGTCTATGGAAGAGATACATAGACGACATCCTTATCTTTTGGTCAGGTAACTCGACATCCTGCGCAGAGTTCTGCAGCTGGATGAATACATTGAACCCATACTTGAGATTCACCAGTACAGTCTCCCAACATGAGATACCCTTTTTAAATCTAATGATTAAACTTGAACAAGGGATTTTAAGAACTACTTTGTACAGGAAAACTACTGATCGCAACAGTCTGCTACTTTTTAGTAGCCACCACCCCCGCGCCCTAAAAGAAAACCTTCCTTTCGGGCAATTCCTAAGGGTGAGAAGGAATTGCAGTGAGATTGAAGACTATAAACTGGAGTCAGAAGCACTGGCCATAAGACTAAAAGCACGACAGTACCCTGCACGAAATGTTGCTCTCAGTAGGAAAAGAGGGAGGAACAACAACCGTGAAGCGCTTTTAGAACATAAAGTGAAAACCTCTGATGATATTCTCACCTGTGTCACCACTTTTACATCTGCGTCCAACACACTCAGTAAGGTGGTGAAGAAACACTGGGCCATATTAAACACGGGTACTATGAACCTAGATTTACCACGCTTCGCTTTTAAACGCTCACGCAATTTAAAAGAGATGTTGACACATACTAGACCCAAGACCGTAATACCAGTCTTACAAAGGACCTTATGGGATCTACCACCGGTTAAGGGCCATTACCCCTGTGGGGCATGCACAGCATGCTCCTTCACTTCCGTACACAAGATCATTACTTTCTCTAATGCCTTCACCTGGGAACTGAGGGCACATACCAATTGTAACACACCAAACTGCATATATATGATCACTTGTCCCTGCGGATTATATTACATAGGGATGACGACCCGACCGATTAAAATACGCATCACTGAACACCGGAGCAACATTCGTTGTCTAAAGACTAATACAAAAATATGTTCACACTTCATTGAAAAGAATCACTCGCCACATACCTTGAAATGGGTGGTACTTGAAACATTCCCCAAGATTACCAAAAACGCACTATTTCAGAAAGAACAGAGATGGGTACATCGATTATCCACAGACACCAGGGGACTTAATGATGAGATACCTTGGAGTGCATTAATGAACTAACTCCAGTCTCCTGTTAGCTGTTTAATCTGTACTCTTACTGATACAGATACATTATACACAAGCCTTTTTAGACGTCTTTGAAAACACCATTCTAAGATGTCCGCCGTTACTTGTACTTTTAGTTAATTCTTCCCAACATGGCCCCCGAAACAATGTCTGACGCACTAGACATCGTAATTGACCCACTTTGCCCCGCCCACCGGATACGGCTGTAAATACTCTGTGAACCAATATGGCCTCACCACCCGGTCCCGGTAGCAGAGGGTAGGTGTATACACGACGTGCTAAAGGCATACAAGTGAGTAATTGGGTTTGGGTAAATGCACCACCCGCATGCTAGGCGATCATATACACACTTTGAGCTTGAATGTGTGTGAATGGATGTGCGTGATAGAACACATGGCATAAGAAACATCTCGGGTCATTGCTGTGTGATTACCCGCTTATTAATTGAAACTTAGAATATGAGAATGTCCGCCGCAAATAGCCGGTAATCTCGCATGTATACGCTACTTAGTAACGCTAAAGACAGTAATGTATTATGGACCATTGCCTTGTGATTACCCGTTCATGATTTAAGCAGCATCATACAGAATGTGGGATTTCTGCTTGCTAACAACTGAATTGACATCTATATTGACACGCTAGTGATTCACTTTCTACTAAGATAAGCATAACGCTGCCCAGTTTTTAAGCAGTGGATGTCAATACACAGCTCAGTAACCCTTGAGTACTTAATTACATTGATCGTTATCACTCAGTCAGTTAGACAGAGATGGAGCGTGAGTACGAATACCAGTGGGAGGATTGATGGTAGTTACTGTACTATTAACTCCATGTTCTCTATGCTTTCTCCATGATTACATTAGCACATGAGGAACTCCTTGTGTGTGAACCTACCGGGTACTGTGATACCTGGACATTCCTTGAATTTGTGGTGAGTGTTAGTCTCTCTGCGACGTCACTGTGTGCCACAAGGGGTGAAGTCCACATTTATTCACCTCGGTTATTCACGGTGTGATAATTTAATTTTAACTTACTCTGTTTTTAATAATTTGTGGTTTATGCTCACCACAAGTATTGAGGGCCACTATTCACAGGGAAGATGTGAGATGACAGCTATTCAATAATGTCAAATTGATGCACTTTGTTCTCTCTGTCTATAGGTAGTTCCAGTACTACCAGGTATTTGACTATTAAGTCATATGGTGATGTGAGTGTGTAACCACGTCACAGGTTTTAAGTTGTAGATAGAATTTCACCCCGGTCCTGACGAATCGCCCACAGAATATCCAAGAGGCGTGAAACATGTTGACCTACCATCTATAAGAGCACCACGTTCTGAGACATAACACTCAGCACAGCGCCTTATAGTTCTTGTTTTTAGTTAGGGTAGGAGACTCCTTGATTAAAATTGTTGTCGGTAGTACTCCAAACCCTATTTTAGATTCACCTACTCACACCCTCATCTACACACACTAGCGCCCTCACTCCCACCTCACCCATCGGCAATTGGAAAAAGATCTCCGAGAAAGTGCCCCTACTATAGGGAGCCCGTCGGGTATTGCACCTGCCGACCCGACGAGGAGCAGCCCGATGATGAAGCATGACACCTGAGAAGGTGTGTAAGGGCAATATAATCCAATCAAATGGATTCCCAACTGTGAACCTTTAGGGTCCAGTTATTCTCCTCTTCCTGTGTTTTTGGCTCACATCTTGTAGGAACTGCATAACTCTTTTGTTTAAACCGTGTCTCTGGGCCCTTATGCTGGACCTCCTTAAAAAGCCCACTGTCCCTTTCTTTTGATCATCATTGCATTACTCAGTCTCCTAAAATCCTTTGATTATAGGACAGTTGACAAACGTGTTCATCATTCGCTTCAAGATGGCCACATCTTCTATACTTGGGGGTTGGGTCCTTTACAAATCTGGCAACTCTTTGAGGGGTCCAATATAATCTGTTAAGGGTGGAAAAAATGGTTTCTTTTTAAGTTAGCAGGTTTGACCATAACGTACAACAATTTTAAGGATGTATGTCACAGATACAGCAGTTCAGGCCATGGAATCATTTCCTCCTATACCTTCTGTGGTGCCGCCAAATTCCTATCCTCTGCTTCCAAAAGCTTCCAGTACCAAATGGCGGTGACTTTGCTTCTAGGCTTCAAGTCCCGCAAAAGTGACTCCTCTTTCCAAGTATTACTCAACTCTATATTAGAACTTGTGTACCAGGAAGAAAGCTGAAAGTATTTCAATCTTGATAGGGAACCCCCTGTCCTAGTCTTAAGTATTTGCCAAGGTATTAGTCCCTGTGCTGTAAATATCTCCCCCTCCCAGGTAACTAACCCTGCCCTCCTCAAGGGAAGACTTAGTCCATCCACCAAGCATTCTGGGGTGCCTGTGTAGTCCCAAATTGGCGAAAAATCTGAGTCGTAGCCTATACCCAGTATCTTCCTGACTCTAAACCAGAGGGTAAGTGCAGCCTTTAAAACTTTTAATCTAACTTTTTAAAAAACATTTCAGTGCACCAAACTTATAAAGAAAACCAGTGGATCCCCATTCTGCAGACATTTCTGCCAAAATCCTCCGAGCGTTGTGTTACCAATGCAGCTTAATGCGCCCAAAGGTGATTTGACACTGGGAGTTGAAGTTTTACATCGCCATACACAAAAAGAGGTTACTGACCTTGCTGCCAAGGTGCCGCTCCCATGACCGCTCCACTTCCTGCTCAAAGTACTCTGGGACGTCCAAGTCCAAATGCAAGCATAATAAATCGAAGTGGGACTCGTACCCCTCGTGCCACTCAGACTCCAAAGTGAAGGCCAAGGGTTCAGAATGTCATTTGCTCTCCATGGAGCTCATCGGCCACGGAGCCCATCGGCCACGGAGCCAATAGATTATGACGCACTTGAGTATCTCGTGCCTTGTTGACCCAACAACAAGTCAAGTCCTCATAGAAGTCCATACTGAAAAATTGCAGTGTGCTTCTGGCTCACTCTGGTGCACCTTGAGGCTCCTTGGAGATGCAAGGGCCTCCAGTTCGGTTACTGTCAGTTGGTCCCTCTCTGACACAGTCTGACCACTTGGGATCTGTTATGGACCCATACCATCCCTGATACAAACTTCAACTCCGCCTAGTGTTCTGACGCTAGTACCGAAGGATGATTTAGTGCCGACACCCATGTCGGATCCCAAACAGATGTCTACCCAAGTTCGACCGATGTCATGCTGTGAGATTACAAAGGCGCTACCCATTGTCATCCACCCTGACTCTGATCCTTTACCTCTACTACCTAACAACTATTAACAGTTCCTCCATTACCTTTTTGTCCAAACATTTTGACAGAAATTCTACTGCCTTGGACACCTTCAGCTGAGCCCTTACTTTCATTTAATGACACCCTCTAGGATACTCTAATGGCTACCAGGTCGAAATCATGTTCTTGCCCTCCTTTGAACAGGCAGGTGGCCAGTCGTCCTAGGCATGTGCATGGTGACCAGAATTTTCTCCCCAAGCACTCTATTCCAGAGTGCCTTATTGTTCAGGCCTCGACCTGTAAGATGAATCTTAACTCATTTCCAACCTCGCCTCCAGATCAGGGATGGCTCCTCAGTAATGACTGAGGAGCGTCACCCCAAAGTCAGCAGATGAAAAATAAAAAGATAATAACACGACGTTATCATTTTATTTATCATTGTCTGACATTGCAATGAGTATTGGGTGGGGTGGGGGTGGAGCCGGGCCATGGCATAGAGGAAGAGTGGTGGGCACTTATAAGTGCGCATGTCAGTTTGGCCAGCCGTCGTAGGCCGGCCGAACTGACATGGCATGGCGCGCTGACGTCATTACATTGAAAATGAAACTGAAACTTAGTTTGTTTCATTGTTTCTTTGCTCGTGGGGCTAACTCAGCCCTCCGAGCACCGAATTACATGGGAGAGGTATCGTTGGAAAGGGGAGAATCTCCCATTTCCAATGGTATCCTTCCCTAGTGGATCCCTGCTTGGGGATTGCCCCAGGAGGGCGATCCCCAAGCAGGGATCCACCCACTAGGCACCAGGGAGGGGGAAGCGGCCCCTTGGGCAAGAGTCTTTCCTCCTCCCCCCCTCTCCCCCAGAAAAACTGGCATGCTCAGTCTTTCTGCCCCCACCCCGAGGCAGTTGGGGGCAATAGCCCCATATCTGCCCCCCCAGGGGTGTGGGGAGGCAGAAAGCCCACTAGGCACCAGGGATTAGTTTTTTTTTATTTATACCTAGGGGTGGGGGCTGCCCAGAATGGACCTGCCAATGCCCCCACCCCAAAAAAAATTGCCACAGTCTTTCTGCCCTCACCGGGAGGCAGATGGGGGCAAAAGCCCCTTATCTGCTCACCCCCACCCCCCCGGGGGGCAAAAAGCCCACTAGGCACAATGGATTGTTTTTCTCCATACTAGACATCCAGGGGAATCCAGGATGTGGTGACTTGTGTGGCTCTCACCAGGTTCTGTTACCCAAAATCCCTTGCAAACCTCAAACTTTGTAAACAAAAACAAAACACATTTCTGTGATGGAAAGTTCTGGAATCTGCACGGATCCACAAACTTCCACCCACCCAGCATTCCCCAAAGTCTCCCGATTAAAATAGTACCTCACATGTGTGGGAAGGCCTAATACCCGCGACAGGAAACAGCCCAAACCACAACGTGGACACCACATTTTTCCAGAGAAAACTGACCCTTTCTTCCTAATGTGCCTAGCTGTGGATTTTGTACCCTAGCTCTGCTAGCACTTAAGGAAACCTAGCAGACCTATACGCGGGGATGCCCTTGGGTAACCAGGCGCTTTATAAATCTTGTTTTCATTCATTCATTCATTTTTGAATACTAGACATCCAGGGGAATCCAGGATGGGGCGACTTGTGTGGCTCTCACCAGGTTCTGTTACTCAGAATCCCTTACAAACCTCAAACTTTGTGGAAAAAACCCACATTTTTCTCATATTTCTGTGATGAAAAGTTCTGGAATCTGCGCGGATCCTCAAACTTCACCCACCCTGCATTCCCCCAAGTCTCCCGATAAAAATGGGACCTCACTTGTGTGTGTAGGCTTAGCGCCCGTGACAGGAAATGGCCCAAAACGCAACGTGGACACATCACATTTTTCCACAGAAAACTGACCCTTTTTTTGCAATGTGCCTAGATGTGGATTTTGGGCTGTAGCTCAGCCGGCACCGAGGGAAACCTGTACATTTTTGAAGACTAGACACCCTGGGGAATCCAGTATGGGGTGACTTGTTTAGCTCTCACCAGGTTCTGTTACCCAGAATCTTTTGCAAACCTCAAACTTTGGGAATGAAAACACATTTTCCTCACTATTCTGTGATGGAAAGTTCTGGGATCTAAGGGGGGCAACAAACTTCCACCAACCCAGCATTCCCCAAAGTCTCCCGATAAAAATGGTACCTCACTTGTGTGGGTAGGCCTAGTGCCTGTGACAGGAAACAGCCCAAAATATACTGTGGAGACTTCAAAATTATCGATTTACAAAAAGACCTTGTTTTGTGAGGGAGTCACCTGCGTTTTTGATCTCGGGCTCAGCGGCCATCCAGGGAAACCTACCAAACCCAGACATTTCTGAAAACTAGACACCCGGGGGAGTCCAGAAATGTGTGGCTTGTGTGCATCCCCCATCGTTTTCCTACCCAGAATCCCCTGCAAACCTCAAATTTTGCTTTAAAAAAATCACATTTTCCTTACATTTCTGTGTGGGATAACCGTGCCGGCAAAAATGTCCTACCACCCAGCGTTCCCCTTGGTCTTCCGATAAAAATGCTACTGCGTCACACATTAAAATTTGGCAACGCTAGATCTCTCATCTGTCTTGGTTGTTGCAATAGGCACAAACGGATTCGAGGTTTGGAGTTATTACACGCGAATTCTGCATCTGTTAAAAAAAACTTTTTTCCACCCAAAACTGATATAAAGCCATGAGTAGGATATTTATCTTAACAATACTAATCATTTCCAACTAAGAGATGAAGAGTGACAACCATTTTGCAAGGTCCTTCCTAAACTCGCTTAGAAGATGTGGGAAATTGACCTTGCATATATCATTTATGATAAATGTGAACCTTACCCTTAAGTATTTAATGTGTGACATTGCCCATTTAGGAGGGCGCTGATCTTTCAGTGATTTTATTGATTTTAGGGGTGGGGTCAGATTTAAATCCTCATATTTTTTTATTATTAATGTTGTAGCCTACTAAAACCTCAAAGTCAGCCTGAGTGCTCTCAGGGTCATCCCCTTGTCTTCAGACACAAAGAGCGCTGTACTTCCCTGACTGCAGACAGTCAGCCTCTCCTCCCACTACATGACTTCCATCCTATTCTCCTTTAGAGGACCCAGCTACTGTGAGGTCAAGCCTGATTTCTCAGTTTGTCAGGTAAACATAGGACACAGTTCAGGGCTCCTTCACCCACTCTGTTGCCCTGTAACATTGGGCCACTACCTCTAATCTTTTGGCTTTCCCGAAGTAGGTGTCAGCCTCAGTTGCCAGCTCCTACGTGCTACCTCACTCCGGGGCCCGGGCACATATCATACACTCCTCGCCTGAAAGAGCAAGTGACCAGGACAATCCGAGTTCTCTGTGCCACTTACTGTGCCGTGCAGCCTCTACTTGACCACCATATCTGAAAGAGACACGTTAGTGACAGATTCCTTACCTTAGAATATCCCCAGGCGTCAGGCTGGATCCGGAAAGTTTTTGCGTAGCAGTACCCTTGCGCATCGGTAGGCGGCGTCGTGCGGCTCCGCGTCCGTCGTCGGCATGACGTCGCGGGCAGTACTTAGACGCCGCCCCTGCGCGCTGACGTCAGTTCTTCTTTTTCTGCGCCAGTAAGCGCAGATCCGGGAAGAGCAGTGCCCTAGTCAATTTTTGACTAACTTTTTTTTGTGAATTTTTTCACTGTTTCTTCATCGAGTCTTCACGACTCCTAAGGTGTCGTAGGGATGCCCGGCTTTAAGCCATGCGAGGCCTGTGGTCGCATAATGTCGATCACGGACCCGCATCTCGAGTGTCTCTTCTGTCTCGGCCGAGACCACGACACGAAGTCGTGCCCTGACTGCCGGAAACTTCATCCGAAGGCTTTGCGAGAGCGGTCTCGAAAGCTACTCGAGGTCCGGCAGTCGGCTCCGCGCCGCACCAAGCCCCGGTCCCGGGAGAGGTCGAGGGGCCGGTCGCGGAGTCCCCGCCGTTCGTCGGAATCCAAGTCTTCGCGCTCCTCCGGTAAGTCGAAGCACAAGAAGTCTAAGCGGCGTCATCGCTCTAAGACTTCGCCTCGCCGGTCTCGCGACTCGGCTGAGGCCCCAGTCGGCACCGTCCCCGCGGCCCCGGACATGCCTGTAGAGCCGCCCCCGAATTACCCGTTCTTTCCGGGTTCGGGGGCGACTCCGGCCGAAATACAGGAATTCCTGTCGGCCAGGGCCCGCCTCTTCGGGCCTTCAGGTCCCTCCGGTGCGCCTTCGGGCCCCGCGGGCCCTGATGGGGTTGCCCCCGCGCCGCCGTCGACTCCGGTCCCGGCGCCGCCTGTCCCACCAGCCTTCATCCCGGCCTCGGCTCCGGCCCCGGCCTCGATCCTGGCTCCGGTGGTACCGCAACCCCCATCGACGCTGGTTGACCTAACCACGCCTCCGCCGACGTCCCCGGTGCCGTTCCTGACGCCGTCCGGGGCTCCGGACGGCGTCGGACCCCGGCTCTCTCCGGCTCCGGACATGGAGCCGGACCGACGTCGCTCGACGCCGGCTCCGGCGCCGATGAGACCTTGGGTCCCAAATGTCCCTCCTCCTCCATATTTTGAACAAGAGGAGGACCAGGAGAGCTGGGAGGGATCTGAGGACCCTCTCACACAACAGTGTGAGTTTGATCCGGACTGGGCTGAGGGACTTGGGGATGCCAGTGGTCTAGACACCTCCCCTGACACTGGCATGCTGTCTCCTCCCGTGGCTACGGAGGAGGGAGCTAATTTTGCAACGGTGTTGCGTAGAGCAGCTGGAGCCTTACATCTCCAGTTGCCTACTGTGGCCGTCAGGACTAACCTCCTGACAGAAGTGCTTCAGCCGGCGGGTTCCTCTTCGGAGACTGTGCTGCCGTTTAATGATGCACTCACTGACGTTCTTTTGGGTGCCTGGTCCAAACCCACCACAGGGGCTCCTGTAGATAGGAACGTGGCCCGACGCCATCGCCCTGCTCCGGGCGACCCCTTGTTTCTCTCCCAACATCCCACCCCTGAGAGCTTGGTTGTCCAAGCCTCTGCCTCCCTAACCGCCTTCCCTACCGCCCCTCCGGATAGGGAATCCAAACGCCTGGACCAATTTGGGAAGAAGGCTTTTTCTTCCTCCAGTGCTGGCTTGCGGTCCGTCAACACCGCTTGCCTTTTGGGCCGATATACCCACTCCCTGTGGGATTCGGTGGCGGCTGTTTTGCCGCAGTGTTCTGAGGAGGTCCAGACCCTGCTTACCCGCGCCATTGCGGAAGGGCGAGATGCGGCTAAATACACCATCCGTTGTGGCCTTGATACCGCCGACTCGCTGGGCAGATCGCTTGCGGCAGACGGTGGCGCTACGTCGCCACGCCTGGCTGAGGACAACTGGTTTCTCGGGTGATGTCCAGAATACACTCATGGACATGCCCTTTGATGGAGTCGGTCTTTTTGGTTCAAAGGCAGACCATGCGCTGGAGCGGTTTAAGGACTCACGGGCTACGGCCAAGTCCCTGGGCCTTTCTGTTGTACGCCCTCCGCTCACCTCTGCTTTTCGCCCCTTTCGTGGCCACGGAAGGGCGCCCAGTCACGTCAGCTGCCCAGCCACCGTCCCGCGCAGCAAGCGTCTACGCGTGGCCGAGGACGTGGATACCGCCGTGGCGGTTCGGGCAACCAGCGTGCGGGTCAGGCCACCACCTCCAACCCGTCCGCGGCCTCCAAGCCCTCCTAGTCCCTCCTTTCCGGTGCACAGCACGCCAGTAGGGGGCAGGGTCCGCCATCACCTTCACCACTGGCATCCCATCACCTCGGACAGGTGGGTCTTGGACATTGTCCGAAGGGGCTACTCCCTCCCCTTCGAGACCGCCCCCAGCCATGCCACCTCAATTCCACCGCATGTCAGGGGATCACTTGGTACTTCTGCAGAAGGAAGTCACGGCCCTCTTGGCCAAGAGGGCCATCGAGCATGTTCCGACCGCAGAAGTAGGACGTGGTTGCTACTCCCACTACTTCCTGGTGCCCAAAAGGACAAGGAGGACATGCGTCCTAACTTGGACCTCCGGAACGTCAATCGCTTCCTCCGGAAGGAGAAGTTCAAGATGCTCACCCTAGCTCAGGTCTTGACTGCCCTCGACCCTGGAGACTGGTTGGTAGCGTTGGACTTGCAGGACGCTTATTTTCACATCCCCGTCCTGCCGGCCCACCGGCGTTACCTGCGGTTCACGGTAGGCCTCGAGCATTTTCAGTTCACCGTGCTCCCCTTTGGCCTTACAAGTGTCCCTCTGGTGTTCACGAAAGTGATGGTGGTGGTCGCAGCTCATCTGCGCCGGGCAGGGGTTCCAGTCTTCCCCTACCTCGACGACTGGCTGCTGAAGGCGGGCTCGTCCCAGGCAGTCGTCTCCCACCTCCAGACTACGGCCGAACTCCTGCACTCGCTGGGGTTCTCCATCAATGTGCCGAAGTCGCATCTGATTCCTTCTCCACAGCTCCTTTTCATCGGAGCAGTTCTGGACACGACGCAGTTTCGGGCTTATCCTCCCGAACGGCGAGTCCGGGATATTCAGGCTATGATTCCCATCTTTCAGCCTTTATCCTGGGTTTCGGTACGGATGACCCTGAGGCTGCTGGGCCTCATGGCCTCCTGCATCCTGCTGGTCAATCATGCCAGATGGCATATGCGGGCTCTGCAGTGGGACCTGAAGTTCCAGTGGGCGCAGCACCAGGGCAACCTGTCCGATCACGTCCAGATCTCGGAGGGGACTGCAAAACAGTTGCAGTGGTGGCTCTCGAACCGGCAATGGGTCATGGGCAGATCCCTCTCCCTTCCCCAGCCAGAGCACACAGTTGTGACGGACGCGTCCCTTCTGGGATGGGGCGGTCACATGGGAGAGGCGGAGATCAGAGGCCTCTGGTCTCCGGCGGAGTCCCGGCTCCATATCAACCTTCTGGAGCTCCGGGCGATCCGACTTGCACTCAAGGCATTCCTTCCCTCTGTCAAAGGGAAGGTAGTGCAGGTGTTCACAGACAACACCACCGCCATGTGGTATTGCAACAAACAAGGCGGGGTGGGGTCGTGGACCCTTTGTCAGGAGGCTCTGCGCCTCTGGACATGGCTGGAACATCAGGGCATGTTCCTGATGGTTCAACACCTGGCAGGTTCCCTGAACGCCAGGGCGGACGAACCTCAGCCGCAGGTGCATGATGGATCACGAATGGCGTCTTCACTCGGAAGTGGCGCAAGGACTCTTTCTACAGTGGGGAGAGCCTTGGTTAGATCTATTCGCCACCGAAGAGAACGCGCAATGTCATCAGTTCTGCGCGTTGGAATTTCCAAGGCGGCACTCGCTCGGCGACGCTTTTCGTCACGAGTGGAGTTGCGGTCTATTGTACGCCTTTCCGCCTATACCACTTCTACCCAGAGTGTTGAAGAAGATTCGGCACGACCGGGCCCAAGTCATTCTCGTGGCTCCGGACTGGGCTCGAAGAGTTTGGTATCCCGAGCTACTCAGTATGAGCGTAGATCCCCCGATCCGTCTGCCTCTTCGGGAGGATCTTCTGTCGCAGCAGCAGGGGACGGTCCTCCACCCGAACCTGTCCAGCCTCCACCTGCTTGCGTGGAGATTGAGCGGCGGCAGTTGATTCCTTTCGACTTGCCTCCCGAAGTTTGTGATGTGATTCTGGCAGCCAGGCGTCCCTCCACTAAGGTGGTATACGCCTGCAGGTGGAACAAGTTTGTGGCATGGTGCACAGCAAAGGCTGTGAATCCCCTTTCTGCCACTCTTTCTGAGGTTCTTCTGTTACTTCTTTCCCTGGCCCAACAGGGTTCTGCCCTGGGTACAATCAAGGGCTATCTTTGTGCCATCTCAGCCTTCCTCCGGCTTCCTGATCAGCCCTCCCTTTTCAAGTCCCCTGTTGTTAACAGGTTTCTAAAAGGCATTACACACCTCTTCCCTCCTGTTCCGTTTGTAATGCCTCAGTGGGACTTGAACTTGGTTCTTACCTTTCTTATGTGTGCTCCCTTTGAGCCTCTACATAACTGTCCTCTTCGTCTTCTCACTCTGAAGACAGCCTTTCTGGTGGCCATCACCTCCGCTCGGCGGGTGAGTGAGCTCCAGGCTCTTTCATGCAAACCTCCCTTTCTGTCTGTCCATCCAGACAAGGTTGTTCTTAGGACGCGTCCGTCCTTCTTGCCAAAGGTGGTTACTGCCTTCCACATTGGGCAGACTATCACTTTGCCCACCTTCTTTCTGCCTCCGCATCCTTCCAGAGAGGAAGAGAGGCTCCACCGTCTGGACCCAAAACGTGCGCTTTCTTTTTATATCAACCGCACACAACACTTCCGGGTGGATGACCAGCTCTTTGTTGGCTACGTGGGCGCCAAAAAAGGTCGGGCGGTGCACAAGAGAACCATCTCCCGCTGGGTAACCTTGTGTATCAAAGCCTGCTATTCTTTGGCTAAGAAGGAGCCTCATGTTGGGCTGCGTGCCCATTCCACCAGGGCAACAGCTGCTACCACGGCTTTGGGCCGCGGTGTTCCGCTGCAGGATATCTGTCAGGCAGCTACGTGGGCCTCGCTGCACACGTTTACAAAGCATTACTGCCTTGACAGTCAGGTCCGGAGGGACGGCTTCTTTGGCCGTTCTGTCCTCCAGGACTTCCTTGTCTGATCTTTGTTCGCAGACCCACCACCGGGGTTGGTATTGCTGGGGTATCTATTCTAAGGTAAGGAATCTGTCACTAACGTGTCTCTTTCAGATGCACAAGTTACTAACTTGTGTAACGATAGATCTGTAAGAGACAGTAGTTAGTGACAGATTCCTTACCGCCCCACCCATCCTCCCCGTTCTACGAACTGATTTCTAGGGTTAAGGACATCCCTTTCAGGGCCCTAGTATTTTTCAGACACCTATGTCAGCTTCTTGCATGGCTCTGCGTTCCTGGCGCGGAAAGTCGTGTACAGAACTGACGTCAGCGCGCAGGGGCGGCGTCTAAGTACTGCCCGCGACGTCATCCCGGCGACGCCGACGACGGACGCGGAGCCGCACGACGCCGCCTACCGACACGCAAGGGTACTGCTACGCAAAAAACTTTCCGGATCCAGCCTGACGCCTGGGGATATTCTAAGGTAAGGAATCTGTCACTAACTACTGTCTCTTACAGATATATCGTTACACAAGCTAGTAACTTGTGCATCTAGTAGTCAAAAAACGGCAGCAGCTGCTAAGGTTGTTCCATTTTACCCAGCTCACTTCACATAATGTTTACTTCACTAACCAATTCCAGACTTCTAAAATGTTTGTGACCCTCTGTATCTAAGCAGTCTTGAACAAATATTGCTTCTAGTTCTCCCATTGCCCCTTGGGCCTACAGTAACAATGGTCCTAAAATATTAACCTGCCATATCATTCAGAAAACAAACAGTTGTCTTCCTTAAAGAATTCTTTATGACATTGCTCTTTTAACGAAAAAAAAGAAATGTCAATGTGTGTAATGTAATTTCCACTTGATGTACACAATGTTGATTGTCTCCCAACACCCTCAAGTAGTGTACAGCATTCTGTTGCTGCCTAGCTAGGTTTGCACTATATAAATACCAATACATAAATACATTACAATATACTTCATCTTTTCGCTGCAGATGGTGTGGTCCCACTACCCCAGTACTTATTAACTATGCATTTGGCTAGTAGGAATAGAATCACCAGCAAGTTCATAGGTCCCCCAGATAGGCTTTGGGTGTATACAGGCAGACCCAGCATTGGATTAGGCTGAAGAGCTAATGTAATAATATCCCCTACGATCCAGAGTACTTATAGGCAATGAGTATGGATGGGGCACAGAGCCATGCCATGTGAAGAAACCTAACCAATATCCACACTCTGAGCAAGATCCGGGAACCTCTTAGTAAAACCTATTCAGGTACCGTAGAGTTTAATAAATTGATTAAGACTTTAAAGTGGATCTGTTGTACTACTTCCTTGGTCTGTCTACAAATGTTAGGCCATGGCTGATCCTCAATTACTACTTCTAAAAGGCTCCTGCCATCTAGACCTTGCTGCATCAAACATATGGTGTTTGTCGAATACTGATATTACATAAATATCTGACACCAATCTGCCAGTCCTTCTAGATGTAACTGCATACACTCAGGCCTTAAACTCTTTGGGTGCAGTAGGAATCCATCTCAAAGTAGAAGTAAGTGAATGTCTGGCCCCAGTAGAAATAAATTTGTCCTGAGCTGCACCCCATTGATTCTGCACACACTTTTTAGATGCACATTCTTAAACTGGTGATGAGTTTGATTTAGATATAGATTTTAGGCCTAGCTTGATGGTAAAGCCGTCACCTACAATAAGTGATCAACGGAATAATATCTTTAAGAAGTTGTACTGGGAGAGGGACTCTCCTCCACCTTCAGTGAACCATTTGCTTGTGCAGAAGGTGTATGCCTCCACTAACAAATAGAGTTGATATTGCACTTTCTCACATAATAGAGCAGAACTGAGTTGGTTATGGTAACAGCTATAGGCCTGATCCGTTTACTTTGAAAATTTGTGACAAAGGCGGTAGGCCTGACATATTTATTGTGAAGAGCATTTGTTAAAGCCGATAGACATGCAAGGGTGAATTCTTATTACATTATGCTAAAGCCTTTGTAGAGGAATTTTGTTACATCAACTCTCACAGATTACAATAATAGGCAAGGGGTTTGGTGTTGGCCAACCGCTCTGATAAACCCTGGAGGTTTTCACTGTGATGATTTTTGTTAGATCCTATTGAGTGGGGTTGTACTGATGGTTGCCAGTTTATGTGCTCTTGAATAGGCCTGTATAGTTATGGTGTTAAGCCAATAGTAGAGGCTATATTACTTATCAGTTCATTCGGAAAAGCCATGCCAGATTACATAGGTTTGATCTGTTTGTTATGAAATGTCACAACAAAGCTAGCAGGCCTGACTTTCAAATTGTTAATAGCATGTGTTAAAGGCAATCAGCTTCTAAGGATGGATCATTATTACACTATGCTAAAGCCTGTAGGCTGGTATTTTGTTAGTTGGAATCTCACTTTTACTGGAGTAGGTAAGGTTTTGGTGTGGATGACCCACCCAAATAAACCATGGGAATAGATGTGTAGTACCAACAAATCTTATTAGGCTCTGTTAGGAGGGTTTTTATATTTTGACACTGTAATTGTGTACCTATTTGTAATTTACTTCTGGTTACCTGATGGTTGCTTTGTGAGATAGCTAATGCCTAGCACAGTATGTCTGAGTTGGTGATGGTGATAAGTCATTGATAAAGGTCATAAACCGGATTGTTTATAATGAAAAGTTACAATAATAAACATATTTTTGACAAACTTCTAGCCACATATTCCTCACTTTTTGAATACTCCCCATGCGTCAGACTGGATCTGGAAACTTTTCAGCAGTACCTTTGTTCTGGTATGTGTCGCTGGGTGGTTCCGCACTGATGCTTTCCCGCTCTGGAAATGACATGTGGAGCCTATATAGGCACTGTTCCAGCATGCTGACATCAGTGCTGTTCTTTCCACAGCACCAGGCACAGATCTGGAGCTCTCTGTTGTCTCTAAGAGACGCTTTACCCCAATATTTTAACCAAAGTTCCTACAGTGTACAAGGGATTTCACCCCCTAAAACGACAGGTTTTAAGCAAATTTCTGTGACAGATCCCCATCAGGTATGCTTGTGGTGTCTGGGGTTGAGTCACATCTCCAAGGTATGCAGTGATGGCCTATCAATGAGCCCGAAAGCCATCTGGGACCACGAGGCAAAACTTTACAACGCTAAGCATAAGAAGACTCTTCACTGAGACAGTTTTAAGTTGCGGTTCAAAGTTTGGTCACGGTACCATTCCCACTCCAGGAGTCGCTGAAGCTGTTTGCGAAGCTGGTCTTTGTCACGATCCAAACCATTTAGAAAGTCTAAAAAGAAACATAAGAGTTTGTGGAGCAGTGAGGGAACCGGAGTTTGGGGCGGACTACATCGCCCATAAGCACCTTTACAGCCCATGACCAGGAGGCGAGGTAAGAACGCTATAAAATTCCTGAGTGCTCCCGCAGCGCAGGAGTTTGTGGAGCAGCGGCTGGATCGTAGTCTGGGGAGGACTACATCTCCCATAAGCACATTTACAGCCCTTGATCAGTAGGCAGGGCAAGGATGCTATAAAACGCCTGCGACACGCCCGCAGCACAGGCCGAGCCTGGGCTGTGCCCTGGCAAAGACCAGGCCAAGAGCGAGCCTGTATGCTCCTGAACGAGTTGAGGCGGGCTACGACTCTTTCATCTGCCACCCTCGCTGAAGGTGATGGAGAACAGAGCATGATGGATACGCAGAAAGTTGCTGGCAACCCAAGATCACGATTATTAGAAGCACTACAGACACATTCATTGTGCAGGCTATATGGGTGTTAAACAAGGAGACAGAACTAGCAGAAACAGAACTTTCTAATGAGGAGTCTGCGCAGGACGGGCCACTGGATAACGATTGTGTCTTAGCCTCAGCCCCCACTATCATGAGCACAGCCGTGAGCAGTCCCAGGCGCCCCCTTTTCTCTATTAACCCCTGCCCTCATGTTAGCTGGCCAGCGGTCAAACGTAAGAGTAGGGCGCAGAGACTGGCCACCACCTGCGAAAAGGGTGATATGGAAGTTAAGCCTTGTCCCAGCCCATTGGAAACAATGCTCACAGAATGGTTGTATGACAGAACTGCTGCCTTATTCAGTGAACTTCTAAAACCACTATTAGAAAGATTGCCACACATTGAAACATCCCTGAGTAAACTGGAGGACGCATAGCATCAGCCAATACCATCATATTGCCCTCTAAAAAACCTTTGGCTTTAATGCCGGTGGAAGCTAATGATATTTTGGGAATGGCAATTATGCCTGCATCCACCTTACCAGTCAGTGTCGCAAACAGGTATTTAGATTTAGTCTCAAATTCTGTGAAGGGCAATGAAAGGGGGCGTCGTATCAATGCCTCCTACAAAAGCAGGATTGTGCCCCAGCAGCTGCCCACAATAAACCTTCCTCCCGAGGCCTGCCCTTATGTCCAAACTTTAGCAAGTATCCTTCCGTTAGATGAGGGTGTTACCGAAAATCTAACTTAACTTAAGAACAAGATCTCCCACTGGCTCACCAAACATCTTGATTTGAGCCCAGCCAACTTTGAACAAATTATCCTTGTGAATCGGATATCGTGGATTGGTTTTCCCCAAAATAACAGTTGGAAAGGACACTATTATAATCAATTTCAAAAGCCTGCCCATCGTCGGACATTTGCTCTCCAACTACTGCTAACTTTTTGGGTGGAACTAGTGATATTTTGGTATTTTCTCTTGGCTTTTATTATAAACCTGTTTTATCCCTCTCCCATGTACTTTTGAATTTTAAGCAACCTTGAGCCATTACACCCAAAAGTCCAATTGCACTCCAAGATCATTGCTTTTTACCTTTGCAAGATGTTATGGACACTGAATGACTTCCACCATTTACTCCACAATAGTACAGTTGCCGTAGCCGGCTTCAAACCCAATACATCTCACCTCTCTTTCGGAGGCATGACCTCTCCAGGTCTCCCAGCCTTGTAAGGGTAGTCAGCTGGAATATTGCAGTTGGGAGGAAATATTCAATGATTCTTGCTGGGTTGGCAATAACATCAGACAGGTGGGTCCTGCAAATTGGTCGGAAGGGCTATGCCCCCCCTTCCTTTTTGCACCTCCCACCCGATCCCCAATGACTGACAGAGGATCATATTTACGTTTTGTGGCATGAAGGGCAAGTCTTTATGCCAGAGTGTCCATCGAGAGCATGCCTGACCCAGAAGTGGGATGTGGTTGCTACTCCCGCTACTGCTGGTGCCCAAAAAGGACAAAGGGCTCGGGCCTATTTCAGTCTTGCGCCCTCTCAACGCCTTCCTCAGGAAGGAAAAATGAAGAGTGCTCAAACTGGCCCAGGTCTTGTCTGCCCTAGACCCTGAAGACTGGATGGTAGCGTTGGACTTACAGGACACCTGTTGCCATATACCCGTCCTCTCAGAATTACCTGCGGTTCGTGGTGGGAAAGGAGCATTTTCAGTTTGCTGTGCCCCTTTTGGTCTTGCCAGTGCCCCTAGGGTATTCACAAAAGTGATGCCGGTGGTGGCAGCACATCTTTGGAGGTCAGGTGTGGCAGTCTCCTACCTTGAAGACTGACTGTTGAAGGCAGGCTCGCCCAGGCAGTCATCAACCATCTCCAGACTACGGCGAACCTCCTGTCATCTTCAGAGTTCACTATGAACGTGCCAAAGCCACATCTGACTCCTTCTCAGATGCTCCGCCTCATCAAAGCCATTCTGAACAAGGTTTGGTTTTGTGTCTTTCTCCTGGGAAAGAGGGTCCAGGACATTCAGGCTTTGATCCCAATCTTTCATCCTCTGTCCTGGATTTCAGTGAGGTCAACTCTGAGGCTGCTGGGACTGATGGCCTCCTGCATCCTGCTGGTTAAGCTCGCCAGATGGCATATGCAGGCTCTGTAGTTAACATCAAGTGTACCTCTCCGACCATGTTCAGGTTTCAGAGGAGACTGCAAAAGATCTGCAGAGGTGGTTACTGGACCTTAATTGGGTCAACGGCTAAGCCCTCTCCCTTCGCTACCCAGAGTTGACTGATGTGTCACTTCTCGGTTAGGGTCTGGGAGAGGAGTAGATCAGAGGCCTCTGGTCTCTTTCGGAGTCCGACTCCACATCATCCTTCTGAAGCGGAGGGACATCCGCTTGGTGCAGGTGTTCATGTACAACTCCACTGCCATGTGGTACTGCAACAAACCGGGTGGGGTGCGGCCACAGACTGTGTGCCAGGAGGTTATGAGCCTCTGGAACTAGCTGGACCACCAAGGAATTTTCCTGATGGTTAACCATCTGGCAAGATCATTGAATTCCAGGATGAGCTCAGCCTGTCGGTGCCTAGTAGAACACGAGTGGCAGTTACACCTGGAGGTGGCACAGGGTCCATTCTGCAAACAGGCAGAACCGTGGATTGATCTAGTCACCACCACAAAAAAGCACAATGTCAGCACTTCTGGGCTTTAGAGTTTCTAAGGCGTCTCTCGCTTGGAGATGTGGTCTTCCTTGAGTTGAACTCAGGACTTCTGTATGCCTTTCCGCTGATACCACTCTTTCCCCAAGTTCTCAAGCAGATCATGACTGACCGGGCCCAAGTCATCCTAGTGGCACTTTATTGTGCACGGAAAGTATGGTATCCAGAACTCCTGAGCTTGAGCATCTGTCCTTCGATCGAACTGCCCCTTCGGGAGGACCTGCTGTTGCAGCAGCAAGGCGGGGTTCTGCACCTGGGCATTCATAATCTGCAGCTTCATACATTGAAATTGAGTGGCGACAGCTGAACGTCTGTGACCTTCTTCCAGAGGTGGTTGATGTCATCTTGGGAGCCAGGCGTTCCTCAGCCAAAACTGCATACGCCTGTCGTTGCCACAAATTTGTGGCATGGTTCAGTACTTGACAGATTGACCAAGTTCAGGCCAAGCTATCTGACGTTTTGTTGTTTGTTTTGTCCCAGGCCCCACAAGGCCTTGCCCTGGGCACAATTAAAGGTTACCTTTCGTTTATTTCTGGGGGGGGTTTTTCAGTTGCAGGATCAGCCCCCTTTGTTTAAGTCTCCTGTTACAATGTTGAAAGGGTTACAACTTTAGTTTCCTCCCTCTCCCTTTGTCATGCCACAATGGAACCTTAACTTGGTCCTCACCTTTCTAATCTGCACTCCATTTGAGCCAGTTCACAGCTATCCCTTGCAGCTTCTCATCCTCAAGAAAGCGTTCCTCGTCGCTATTACATCACTGTGGCTTCATTCCCTCTGTCATCCCGCCGTACACCTTCCCAGACAAACTGGTTCTTCTGCCAAACGTTGTGACGCTGTTCCATGTCGGTCAAAACCCTGCTGGTATTTTAAGTGCCACCTCACCCTTCTCAGGAGGAGAGACTCGATCACTTTGACCCCAAGATAACACTGAGCTTCTACATAGATCTTACCAAAGGCCACTGGGTGGACGATCAGCTTTGTTGGGTTTGCTGGATCAGGAAAAAGGCAAGGCTGTGCAGAAGAGAACGATCTTCTGCTGGATCGTGCTCTGCATTAAGATCTGCTCCACATTCGCTAAAAATCAGCTTTCGGAAGGAGTGTATGCTCTTTCTACCAGGGCTAAAGCTGCTAATACAGCGGTAGCACATGGAGTCCCTCTTCTAGACATTTGCCAGGCACGTGAACGGCCCTTCATACATTGACAAGGCACTATTCTCAGTACAGCCCGGTCCACCGAGATGGGAATTTTTCCCGCTCGGTTCTACAGGACTTTCTTGTTTTAGTCTATTCACAGCCCACATCCAATTAGGTACTGCTTTGCTATCTATTTAAAAGGTGAGGAATCTCCAGCTAGAAGTCTCTATCAGAAGAATAAGTTTTGCAGCGTGAATCTTTACTGGATTCACTATTCTGTGCATTATTCCGCCATCTAGTGGTTGAGTCCGGAATTGTAGTATTTCTTCTCTTTTTTTTTTTTTTTGTTGGGCGTCGACGCAGTACCATTTGGTGCCCTTCTGTGACGTCGACGGGCTTCCTCCGGAAGCTCCCACCTTTGGTAGCCATTTTCAGATTATTTTTTTCCGCCGTTGGGTCTGGATCGAGACGGAAGGAGCTCCCAAGTTTGGAGAGGAGAATCGAGGAAAAAAAAAAGAAACATCGGTAGGACGGTGTCTTTGACTTTCGATCAAAGACGACCGCAGTTCGACGAAGGGAGAAAAAACAAGATCTTCGACGACGATCGGAGAATGAGCATGCAGGGGGCTCCCTGTGCGCGGTAATGGACTAGACACCATTTAAGTTTTGTAAGAACTGTCACCACAAGTACGCTCAGAAGGATCAGCACCCGGTCTGCAACCTGTGCCTGCTGCTGCATCCTCAGAGCGACGACTGTAACGCCTGCTCCGTCTTCACCCCGAAGACATTGAGGGTGAGAGAAAGGCAGCGACGAGCCAACCACAGCATGCAAGGCCAAGGACCACCGCCATCGCTGCGAGACCTGGGCCTCTCCAGTGAGGAGGAAGATAACGTCGCCGAAGGGCCAGAAGGCGACGAGGACAGAAATGTTTTGGTCGTGGAGGTCGAGAAGAAGACTTCAAAGGAGGTAAGAGAGTCGTCGACCTCGAAAAAACTAGAAGAGTCTCGAAAATCAGACTCTAGACCTCCTAAGGGATCCTCAGCGTCGAAGCATTCGGCGATCGCAGCTGCATCCAAACAAAAGCACACCGTAGGATCCTTGGATAAGGACTCCGGAACGGCAAAGGTCCTCGAAAAAACAGACGTCGAAAGACAGTCTGAAAAAGGATGCCTCGGCGTCGAAAAAAAGAGAGGCCCAAACAAACATCAACGACCGGATCGGCGTCGACAGCCGAAAAACGAAAAGCCGAAAATCTCGACGCCGAAACACACGCGTCTGAGATAGAGAAAAAGAGAAAGCGGCTCAAAGCCGAAATGGCTAATATCTTGCAACGGAAAAAAGACTGACAAAAGCTTGAAGCAATTCAAGATACCGCCGAAAACAAAAAATACGGAGGGCAAAAGGGTCGTCGAAGAACCAATTCCGCCCAAAAAAAAAAAAACGATCGAAGAAGAGGAAGATTCATTCTTCTTCGGGGAAGAGGTCGAGGAAGACGAACAAACATATGCAGAATCGGCGATCTCGGAGAATCAAGACCTCCAATGGCAAGATCTCGACGCCGATTTACCTGATGAGGCTGTGGAATCATATCCTTCGAGGCCATCACCCCCAGATGACATTGGCATGTACAATCAAGTGATTAAAAAAGCTGCAGAATCTTATGGGGTTCATCTAGAGGAAGAAAAACCACAATCATGTTTTTAATTAGAGACACTGATGCCTACACAATCTAGAAATCAATTCCTCCCAATGCTGCCAAGTGTATTAGACCAGGGGAAAGAGGCATTCAAAGAGCCTGCTACATGCAAGGCTATAACACCAAGGGCAGAAAAGAAGTATAAACACTCCTCTAAAGACCCTATATAAATCAGGGGATCAGTGCCAGCTGACTCTATCATTGCCTCAACAGCAAGAAAAAGAGCAAACGTACTAACTACAGTGGGGCCACCTCCAGACAAGGAAAGCAAGAGGATGGACCGCGTAGGAAGGAAGGTGGAAAGAAGCGCAGCTAATCAATGGCGCATAGCTAATTCAAATGCATTGTTGAACAGACATGCTTACCAACATTGGGTGGAGGTAGGAGAATTGTTACAAAATCTACCAGAACAATTCCAAAAAAGAACTAGCCACCTGGTAGAAGAGGGTAAAAACATTGCAAATACATGTTTAAAATCAGCCCTCGATGCTGCTGAACCATCTAGCAGGCAAATGATGATTGGCATCACAGAAAGGAGGAACGCATGGCTTAGAATCTCAGGCTTCAAGCCAGAGGTGCAAAGCAACATCATTAACTCACCATTCAATGGGGAACAATTGATTGGAAGTGTGGTTGATGAAAAGCTCAATCAACTAAAAAAGGACAACGAAACTGCAAGATCCATGGGGGCTCTACAGTTCAGAGGCATGCGTAGAGGCACACCATCAAGGAGACCAGCGGGGAGAGGTACACACCAACCTGCTCCCTCACATCAGGGTTACCAACAAACATACCAGCTGGGAAACCAGGGCACACAACAGGGACAGCAACAAAACTGGCAATACCAAGGAAGAGCATCCTTTCGAGGGTGTCCCCGTGGCAGAGGTCAGCCACAAAGAGGTGGACAACAAAGTTCTACTAAGTGACTGCACTCACAAAAAGGAACACTCACGAACAACAGCTGTGAGAGTACACACAAAAAAGAAGCATATACAAAAACAAACCAGTTTACAGTTCCTCCAACATACCACCCCAGTAGGAGGCAGACTAAGTTTTTCCAGCAAAAATGGAGGGAAATAACAGACAAATGGATTTTAAATATAATACAGTACGGTTACTGCATAGAGTTAACAAAACAGCCTCCAAACAGGAGGCCAAAGCAAAGGACACATTCAAAAGAAGAATTATCTCACCTAGTCAAAGAGGTTCAGGAGCTTCAGGAAAAACATGCAATAGAGCACGTAACACACAGAGAAAGGAACAACGGAGTATATTCAACATACTTCCTAATTCCAAAAGTGGATGGACATTACGGCCAATATTAGACCTACGGTTTCTAAACAAGTTTATAAAGACACAAAGATTCAAAATGACTACACTACAAGCGGTGCTACCTCAATAGCAAAGGGGAGATTACATGGCAACAATAGACTTAAAGGATGCGTATTAACACATCCCAATGAACAAAAAACACAAAAAAATGTTAAGATTTGTCGTGGACAAACAGCACTACCAATTCAAAGTACTAGTGTTCACAAAGTGCCTTGCAGCAGTAGCAGCACATCTCAGAAGACAAGAAATTCATGTGTACCCCTACTTAGACGACTGGTTGGTAAGAGCAAACTCTTACAGCCTATGCAAACAGCATATACACCAAGTGATAGAGACACTAGTTCAGCTGGGTTTCTCCATACATTGGGAAAAATCATCAATAGAACCAGAACTCATAAAAGTGTTCTTAGGCGCAGATATAAACCCTGTGTTAGGGAAAGCATTCCCGGGCGAGAAAAGAAGATCAGCCCTATTGAAGGAGACTCATCTATACCAGAGGGGGCATCATCTGACAATGAGGACAGTGGTGAAATTACTAGGAATGATGGCATCAGGCATTCATTTAGTTCCCAACATTCGTCTGCACATGAGACCATTTCAAGAATGGCTCCAGACACAATGGTCACAAGCTACAGGGAGTTGGGAAGATCTAGTGGTTGTCACAAACCGAGTTCATCAAGAGATGGCATGGTGGAACAAAACAAACATAGCACAGGGGAGATTTTTCACACCACCAACTCCAACAGTGACCATAACAACAGATGCGTCCCTAATAGGATGGGGAGCACACATGAACAATCTCAAAGTAAGGGGATTGTGGGCACCACAGAATGCTGTGAAACACATCAATATCTTGGAATTAAAAACTGTGTTCTTAGCCTTAAAAGCCTTTCAGAAAGAGCTCTACGGGAAAAGGGTGTTGATACAAACAGACAACACTACAACAATGTTTTACATAAACAAACAAGGAGGGACTCAGTCTGTAGCACTCTCAACTCTAGCACAAGAGATTTGGAGATGGTCAATCCCAAGACAAATAGACATTTTAGCAATACACCTACCAGGGAAAGACAATATAGAAGCAGACAGACTGAGCAGGCAAACAGCATCTTCCCACGAGTGGGAACTGAATCAAACAGAAGTGCAAACATTTTTCAAGAAATGGGGGACACCACAAATAGACCTATTTGCAACACCCCATAATGCAAAATGCCAAAACTTCGCATCCAGGCGACCTTGCAACCAGTCCCTAGGGAATGCACTATGGATAGACTGGTTAGGGATATTTGCATACGCTTTTCCCCCAATACCATTACTGAACAAAGTGATCAGCAAATGCAGAATCAGAAAGATGACAATGATTCTCATCGCACCACAGTGGGCCAGACAGACTTGGTTCTCGGAACTAATGGAAATTTCTCAAGGAACAATGCACAAACTTCCAAAAAGGAAAGATTTACTGACAATGCAAAACGGGAAAGTGCTTCATCCAGAACCAGGAAGCTTAGGCCTATCGGCATGGCTCCTGAAGACTTAGAATTCGCACACCTCAAACTACCAGAAAGCACAATGGCTGTCCTAAGAGAAGCTAGGAAACCAACAACAAGAAAATATTATACAGCTAAATGGGAAAGATACACACAATGGTGTCTTAAAAAGCATCTGGCAAGGAAGATTACAAAAGAAAGAACAGTGCTAAAGTACCTGACACATTTACTAGAAAATAAATTGTTTTACATCACTAAAAGTACACTTAGCAGCAATTGTAGTGTATACAAGAGGGGAAACAGGGAAGAGTTTCTTCACCTCACATGTGGTCAAACGGTTCCTAGAAGGAGCAAAAAGAATTGCACCACCAAAAATGGTACCAGCACCAACATGGAATCTGAACATAGTTCTAGCACAAATGATGAAAGCACCTTTCGAACCACTACACAAGGCAACGCTACAAATGCTCACAATAAAAATGGCATTTTTAGTGGCAATAACATCCCTACGGAGAGTTCGCGAACTACAGGCACTAACACTACAGGAACCCTACTTCCAAATTCATAGTAACAGGATTGTCATGAGGACAGATCCGCAATTCATACCAAAGGTGGTATCAAAATTCCACATAAAGCAGAGTATACAGATACCAAGTTTCTTTCAAAATCCAAAGCACAAAGCGGAAAAAGCTTTGCACGCACTTGACGCAAGAAGAGCAGTCATGTATTACGTTGAAAGAACTAAGGAATACAGAAAAACAAAACAGTTATTTGTATCCTTTGCAAAAAGTTTTCTTGGAAGACCAATAACCAAAAACACAATTGCAAGAAGGATAGCACAAGCCATACAATTGTGCCACAAGCAAGCAGGACAAGCTTTACAAGGTGCGCCACGGGCGCACTCAAGGAAGAAAGGAGCAACTATTGCATTTCTTGCTAACACTCCAATTCAAGACATCTGCATGGCTGCAACATGGTCTTCAGTACACACATTCACCAAACATTACTGTGTGGACATTCAAATGAACAAGGAGGCACAAGTAGGACAAAAGGTCTTGCAGCATCTATTTACAAACCAAAGTTCATCTTCCACCCAGCCACCGCAAGACTAGCAAACCGCTACAAAGTCTATGCACAGCATAGTGAATCCAGAAAAGATTCACGCTGCAAAACGAATAGTTTCTAACCTGTCGGTGTAGTTTTGCAGCTTGAAGAATTTTCTGGATTCACTAGCGAACCCACCCTCCTCTGCCAAGGAAAAAACTATAAGGAGGAGAAAGAAAAAAAAAATCCGAAAATGGCTACCAAAGGTGGGAGCTTCCGAGGAAGCCCGTCGACGTCACAGAAGGGCACCAAATAATACTACGTCGATGCCCAAAAAAAAAAAAAAAAAAAAGAAATACTACAATTCCGGACCCAACCACTAGATGGCGGAATAATGCACAGCATAGTGAATCCAGAAAATTCTTCAAGCTGCAAAACTACACCGACAGGTAAGAAACTATTCGTTATTTACCTTCGGTAACACTCTTTCTGGTAGACTCTATCTAGCCTCAGGGGATGGCATCATCCAACAAGTGTGCTAGTTTGTTTTATAGTTTACCTAGTAGCGGGTAGCTACCATATTACTTTTCTACCTAATTTTGTATAGGCTGTGTCTAGGTACTGGGTGTAAGTGTTAACAAAATGGATGTGCTTCTAATGCATCATAGGTGTGTAGATGTATTGAACACATAAATCTTTGTATTGAAGAGTAACTCTGTGTGCAGATGACAGTTGGAGACCTCTGACCAGTATGTTCTGCACAGGTTTTTTGGCTCTGCAGAAAACGTTTCCAACAGGGCAAAGATTCTATGTAGTAGATTCCAAGTATTGTAAGCAGCATTGAGTTATTAGACAGAATTGTTTCAGCATGACAATTCGTACATAACATAGAAGCCTGTGTGCACCAGGTACTAACCTATCTACGTGTGCTTGTTTAGCTGTAGAAGATGGTGTAAAGTTTTCAGCACAATATGAAGGCTGCAGGTAGTATGACCTTTAGCACCTTCAGACCTTGGTTATTTTAAGCGAATAGTGTCTCTTGGACAAGTTTGCATAGAGTGTACACTGTTCTTAGTAGATAGTGTTTAATAGTCTTTGGTGTTTTTCTCGTGAGTTTCACTGCAAACAGTGTGGTCCAGAGTAAATTCTCTCCATAGAATAAACACTGTTAACAGTACCCACTTTTCTACTCATATCAACTTAATTTCTCAATGTAGGTTTGGTGACTGTGAGACAAACAAAGGCTGTCCGAGGTAGGTCATTAATTTTGAAAGAGACGTTAAGTAGAGGGACTTGACTTTCTCTGAACACTTGTATACAGATTGAACACTGTGTTGTAGTAAGGGTTTCCCATATATCGGTAATTGATTGTTAATGGAAACTAGGCTACCTGTGAAGTGTATGGTATAGGGTCAATGTTGCACATAACCCAGGCTTGCTACACCAAAGCGAGTTGTATCTGTGAAAGCATTAATGATGTTTCATATTATTCTGAGCTATTTGTACTTACTTTCAGGTCTCTAATGTCATACTAGTTTACAGAGCAGGGATGTGCAAAAGAAGCTTGGAGGATGGTATCAGTGATGTCATTTGAGATGTCTGTAATGTCACAAATGATGTCATAGAACATGTCATCAGTGATGTAATATGTGAGGTCACAAACAGTGCGTGGCAGGGACACAAACTGTTTTTTTTTTTAGTTCAAAACATTGTTGTCACTGACAAATTCACCTAACTATAGCGTTACTTTATCCTTTGTTTTTTTCAGTGAATTTCTAAGGTGTTTTTTGTGTATATATATATATATATGTGTGAATATGTGTGTATGTGTGAATATATATATATATGTGTATGTGTGAATGTATGTGTGTGTATATATATGTGTGTGTGTGTGTGTATATGTGTGTATATATATATATAGGTGTGTGTGTATATATATATATATACATACACACTCCTGCCTACCAGAGGGCCTTTGGGACAGCCTCCTGCTTCCATTGGTCCGTCTGTCATTTACACTCTGCTGCCATCCATGACGGCATGGTGTCATGGTTTAATCCATATCAGTCTTTGGTTCTCTTGCCGTGTGGATGTTGGCATTATCTGATAGAGGTTTCTAGCCTCAGATTCCTTACCTTAGAATTATCACCAGGTGTCAGACTGGTTCCAGAAACTTTACGGGAGCAGTACCCCAGTGCGCTGGTAGGTGGCATCATTCGGCGCCACATGGCCTCTGTGTCGGACGTGACGTGCGGGGTACCTATCTAGGCGCCACCCAAGCGCACTGATGTCAGTTCTTTTCTTTCCGTACCAGTTAGCGAGCGCAGATCGATGGAGAGCTACCCCGTCAGTCACATTTTGACTGCTTTTTCGATTTTTTTGTCTACATTTTTTGAGACTTGTCTACTGGTGTGACAGGGATGTTAACTAAGAAGAGTTTTAAGCCCTGCGGCACCTGTCACTGGCAGATTTCGGTGACCGACCCACGCCTCGTCTGTCTCTGGTGTCTAGAGCGCGAACACAATGCCAAGACCTGCATCGATTGTCGCGCCATGCACCTCAAGCTCCTCCTTGCACTCAACGTGCGACTGTCTTGATCCCAGTCGAGAAGAAGGTCCCGGGATCGGTCGCGGATCCATTGATCTTCGTCACACTCGAAGTCATCCTCCGGTAAGTCCCAGAAAAGGTCTTTGGCTTAACCCCGTCCATCAAAGTCATCCGATGATGTCATCACTCGAGGCCTGGCTCCGCAGTAGAGCGTGCGCCTGGGCCATCTCCACGCCTCCCCGAGTTTTTGGGAGTCGGAGTGACCCCTGCTCAACTCCGAGAGTTTTATGAGGTCATGCACCTTATATTTGGGTAACCCATCTCCGCCGGAATGCCTTCAGGCCCCATGGGTTTGGGAGGGGCCCCTACTGGTTCTACACTGGCAGGTCCGCCGTTGGCACCAGTTGGTCCCTTGGATCCATAAGTGCATTCGGACCTGTGCGGGTCGAGTCGCCTCGGCCTTCTTTGGCGCTGGTCCCGATGTCGACACTGTGGCGCCGTCCCCATTCTCATCCTCTACTCTGACACGGAGCCAGAGGGGTGTCTTCTGATGCGGATTCTGGCCCTGACTGGAGCCATTCACTGCATCCCGGAGCCTGAACCCTATTCCTATGGGATAGGACTTGGGGAAGATTGGTGGGGGGCACTGGACCCTGAAGAATACCAGCCCTTTGACTCCAATATGGACCGGTGTGAGGAATTGGGGGATGCCAGTGGACTGGACACCTCCTCAGATAATGGCTTCTCCTCCAATAGAGGATTGGAGCCCCATTTGCAATGGTGGTGAGACGGGTAGCAGAGATCCTGGACCTTCAGGTCCCACTGTGGCAGTAAAGACTAACGTCTTGACAGAGGTGCTTTAGCTGGGAGTTACCCCATCAGAACCGCTTCTCCCATTTAAAGAAGCCCTTACAAATGTCCTGCTTGGGCCTGGTTCAATGCCTGCACAGGGGCTCCTGTGAACAGGACAATTGCACGCTACCATCGCCCTGCCCCAGGGAACCCCTCTTTTCTCACCCAAAGCCCCACCCCACAGAGCTTGCTGACACAAGCCTCCACTTTCCAAGTAAATCCTGGCACATTCCCTACCACCCCACTGGATAGTTAATCCAAGAGGCTGGACACCTTGGGTAAGAACATGTTTTCTTCTGCCAGCCTCGCATTGCAGTCTGTGAACACCACATGCCTTTTGAGTCATTATTCCCATTCCCTTTGGGATTCAGTTTTGTAGGTGCTGGCCATGGACCCGGAGAAGGCCCGGGCCATACTCTTCCTAGATAAGGCAGACGAGAGAGACGCATCTAAGTTCACAATTCGATGTACACGACCGACTCGTTAGGCAGAATGGTTTCTTCGTCGGTGGCCTTACGGCACCATACCTGGCTGACGACTACTGACTTTTCGGGGGCTGTCCAAGTGTTGCTTATGGACATGTCCTTTGACTCCCGTCTCTTCTGGGACAAGGCAGAATCAGCGCTGGAGCGCTTCAAGGACAGCAGGGCTACAGTCTGGTCCTTGGGCCTTCCTATGGCCCCCCCTTCAATCCCAGTCCGCCTTTCGCGGCCATGAAAGGGGTTTCCATCTGCATCCTTACCCGCCCAACTACCATAGCGCGCAAGCTCCCCAGTCTCTGCGTGGTTGCGGTGCCCACAGACCCGTGGGTCAGGCACAGAGGTTGGGATAGTTTCTCCCCTTCCCCCCTCTTTAGTTTGCCCTCTGACCATCATGGGCATCCAGTGGGAGGCAGGGTACGCCATCACCTGCACCACTGGAGGTCGATAACATGCAACCGCTGGGTTTGTCAAATTGTGCAAAGGGGCTATTCACTCCCCTTTGTGACTACCCCACCACCAACTTGCGTCAGGCTGACAGAGGACCATCTTTCCTCACGCTGCCAAGAAGTGGCAGCACTCTTAGTCGAGGAAGCCATAGAGAGGGTGCTGACACCAGAAGTAGGTTGTGGTTGTTATTCCCGCTGCTTTCTGGTGCCCAAGAAAGACGGAGGCCTTCATCCTATACTAGACCTGCGCCCGCTCAATTTCTTCCTGAAAAAGGAGAATTTCAAGATGCTCACTCAAGTTCTGTCTGCCCTCGACCCTAGAGACTAGGTAATAGAGTTGGACTTGCAGGATGCATACTTCCACATTCCCATCCTGCCTGCCCACAGGTGTTACCTGCGGTTCAAGGTGGTCCACGAGCACTTTGTTTGCCATGCTCCCTTTTGGCCTTACCAGTGCTCCTCGGCTGTTCACCAAGGTGATGGCGGTGGTTGCAGCCCATCTGCAGATATTAGGGGTGCCAGTCTTCCCCTATCTTGACGACTGGCTGTTGAAGGCCGACTTACCCCAGGCAGTCATCTCCCACCTCCTGACTACGGCGGACCTTCTGCACTTGGTGGGTTTCACTATCCACATGCCGAAGTCACGCCTGACTCCCTCTCATACGCTCCCTTTCATTGTAGCTGTTCTGGACACGGTGCAGTTTTGGGCTTATCCTCCCAAATGGCGATTCCAGGATATTCAGGCTATGATACCAATGCTTTAGCCTCTATCCTGGGTTTCGGTGAGACTGACATTGAGGCTGCTGGGCCTCGTGGCCTCCTGCATCCTGCTTGTGACACCTTCCCACTGGCATATGCGGGCTCTGCAGTGGGACCTGAAGTTCTAGTGGGCGCAGCATCAGGGGAATCTCTCCAACATGGTTCAGATCTCGGAGGGTGCTGCACAAGATCTGCAATGGTGGTTAGCAAACTGCAATTTGGCAGACTTCTCTCCCTTCCCCATCCAGATCTGACAGTAGTGACAGATGCGTCACTCCTGGGATGGGGCGGCCATTTTGGAGAGGTGGAGATCAGAGGCCTCTGGCCTCCAGCGGAATCCGGACTCCACATCAATCTATTGGTGCTCCGAGTGATCCAGTTGGTATTGAAAGTCTTTCTACCCTCTATCAAGGGATGTTTAGTGCAAGTGTTAACGGACAACATCACCGCCACAACAAGCAGGGTGGAGTGGGGTTGTGGACCCTTTGTCAGGAGGTCCTGCACCTATGGACATGGCTGGAACAGCATGGCATATCCCTAGTGGTTCAACACCTGGTGGGCTCTCTGAACACTCAGCATCGAAGATGCCTAGCAGGTCATGTATAGCGTCTCCATCCGGAGGTGGTGCAAGGTCTCTTTCAGCAGTGGGGAGAGTCTTGGTTAGATCTGTCCTCGACTGTCGAGAACACGCAATGTAAGAACACGCAGTGTCAGTGATTATGCACACTGGACTTTCTAAGGTGGCTCTCACATGGAGATGCTTTTCATCTTGAGTGAAGCTCAGGCCTCCTGTATGCCTTTCCGCCCATACCACTCCTGCCCAGAGTTCTCAAGAAGATCAGGAATGACCGGGACAAGTCATCCTTGTGGCTCCAGCCTGGGCTCGGAGAGTTTGGTATCCCAAGCCATTGAACATGGCCATCAGTCCTCCAATCAGGCTATCCATTCAGGAGGATCTTCTATCGCAGCAGGACGGGAGGGTTCTCCACCCAAATTGGCGATGCTCCGCCTTCATGCATGAAGATTGAGTGGCGACAGTTGACAGCTTTTGACCTTCCACTTGAAGTCTGTGATGTCAACTTGGCAGCCAGATGTCCCTCTACCAAGACAGTATACGTCTGCCGTTGGGGCACGTTTGTGGCATGGTGTGCAGAGAAACAGGATGACCCTCTTTCTGCTCCCCTTCTCAGGACCTTCTGTTTATCCTTTCTCTTGCCCAGCAGGGCTCTGCTTTGGGTACCTTAAAGAACTATATTTCTACCATCTCAGCCTTTCTGCGGTTGTCAGATCAGCCATCCCTCTTCAAATCCCCGGTTGTGAACAGGTTTTTGAAAGGTCTGTAACACGTTTCCACCTTCATCATGCCTCCGTGGGACCTTAATCTAGTATTCAGCTTACTGATGTTTGCTCCTTTTGAGCCACTGCACCATTGTCCTCTCAGGCTCCTTACCATCAAGGCGGTTTTCCTGGTGGCAAGAACATCTGCCCTGACGGTCAGTGAACTTCAGGCTTTGTCATCTAAGCCTTCATACCTAAACATCTTCCCAGACAAGCTGGTTCTTCGCACTAGAGCCTTCTTCCTGCCGAAAGTTGTCACTCCCTTTCATGTGGGACAGGCCATCACCCTGCTTACTTTTTTCGCTCCGACACGTCCCTCTAAGGAAGAGTGGCGACTCCACCGACTGGACCCAAAAAGAGTGTTGTCTTTTTTCTTTGACCGCATGAAAGAGTTCCGGGTGGATGACCAACTCTTCGTGGGGTATGTCGGAGCAAAGAAGGGAAAGGCCATGCAGAAACGGACCATCTCACGATGGATCGTGCTCTGCAATAAAATCTGCTACGCATTGGCCAAGAAGCAACCCCATGAGGGCTTGCCTGCTCATTCCACCAGAGCCAAGGCTGCGACCACTGCGTTAGCACATGGAGTTCTGGTCCTGAACATCTGCCAGGCAGCATCGTGGGCTTCTCTGCATTTGTTCACCAAGCACTACTGCCGGGACAGTCAGGTCTGTCGGGACGGGCATTTTACCCATTCGGTCCTGCAGGACATTTTAGTTTGAACCGGATTCCCAGAGCCACCTCCATGCAGGTATTGCTAGGGTATCTATTCTAAGGTAAGGAATCTGCAGCTAGAAGTCTGTATCAGTGGTACAAGTTACTTCCCTTTGGTAGCGCCTTAGTTGGTAGAGACACTATCTTAGCCGCAGATTCCTTATCGACTCTGCCATCCTCCCCACTCTGCGAACGGATTTCTAGGGATGGGGCTGTTCCTCATTTAGGGCCCTAGTTTTCCACACCAGTGGTCAGTTTGTGTCTCCGCGCTCCTGGTGTAGAAAGTTGTGAAAAGAAATGGACGTCAGCGTGCTGGAGTAGCACCTATATAGGCCCTGTGCAAGTCACTTCAGGTGTGGACGATGGCACAAGGAGCCGAATGATGGCACCAACCGGCTCGCAGGGGTACTTCTGATGAAAAACTTAGATTCGGACAGCTGGGGATCATTTTATGGTAAGGAATCTGCAGCTAGATAGTATCTACCAGACAAAGCATTACAGAAGGTAAGAAACTAGTTCTTTACTGTGTCAAGATGGCCAACACTTTGCTTCTAAATATGGTGGCCATGTTGGAACTTTAAAACAGCTATATGCTTTGGACACTACCATTGAAAGACAGCTGCCGCTACTATGTTTAATTTTATTTTTCATTGCAAGTTTATGTCCACCACATTTAGGCGGTATTACTTTTTTTTCAATTTTTATTCTATTAATTTGCATACTTGCATATGCTTGTTGCAAATGCGAAGGAGGCAGAAATAAAGTTGCCTATCCTAGTAATTCTGGAACTCCCATTCCAAAGGGTGCTTCATATTACTTCACTATCTATGCTTCAGAACCGCACCGATTTAGTTTGCCCAACGGGAATGTACGTTGAGGTTTTAACCCCTTTCAAGGCTTGAGTATTCTGCCAAGAGACCTTAACTAGCACATATGTCCTACATATAGCTTTAAATCGATGATGCGTCCGTAGTCTGCGTGAAGCCAGGTTTTCAGTTCCCTGACTCGGAGACTACCTTGAGGAAGAGAATGTGAGTAACGCATCTGCACCATCCCTGTGTTTGCATGTATTGGCACAGTGGTGCCAGTTCTGTTAGTATTGCCAATGCGTTTTATTGTTATATTTTGTGTTAGGCCATTACAGAGTATGAGTATTTTTCTGTTTGTTTTGGAGGCAGGAAGAAAAAGCGACCCACCAACCCCGGCATCCTGTGAGAGCCCTTAGTAAACCTATAATGATTATGGGTGCACCTTTATATGATGACAGAAGTGAAATACATGTAGAAGGTGCTAGTGCTTTACATGTCCATTAAATAAGCATTTGGGATTTATGTAGCACGTCTACATACACTGTAAACTAAATATGTTAAGTACACTTCTGCATTGAAAACCTGAAAGGCAGGGAAGTCACAGAAAATGTTCACGCAAGTTTTTTATTTTTTATTTTTAAATTCTCTTTTTATTGAACAAAAGTGATGGTACAATGGCGGGTCACACAACCACGCAATGTTAGAATATAATAGTAAAGCCTCACAGGTATACACACATATACAATCGTGCCACAATACGACTTTAAACAGTAGGCAGGTCAATGTCCAAGGCATGGTTTCGCAATTCAATTGAAGGAGATATACAAATGCCACCCCGTGACGTGTTCCATTTCACCCATTTGCGATCCCATTTTGCAGGACAACCTCTGTTTAAATACATCCTTTTCTGCGATCATGGCATTGTCCATATCTTTGGCCCATTTTGAAAACCTGGGTAAGTCTCCGACCCCCCACCCCTGAGCAATGTTCCTTTTTGCAAGAACGAACCCCAGGGACGCCCATGTACGTTCTGTCTGAGTCAGGTCCGTGGCCTCCCACACATTTAGCAGACAAAGACGTGGAGAGTGAACAATGGTTTTCCCACATACCCACTCTAGTGTAGAGACGATTTTCACCCAGTAGGACTGGAGCTGCGGACACTCCCAGATCGTATGGAAGAAAGTACCCTCATCAGTGCACCCTCTAAGGCACCCAGGATCCAGGCGCCTGCCCATCTTGACCAATATGTGTGCTGAGAGGTATGTTCTGTGTAGGGTTTTGAGTTGGATAAGGCGTAGGCGCATTGGGGTGGCAACTTCCCTGTGGGAGGAGAGGGCCTTCTGCCAGTCATCTTCATCAAGGTACCCTAGGTCAGTCTCCCAAAGTTGTCGGAGGCGTCCCAGCGGGTCGTGTTTATTGTTCATCAGTTTGCGATAAGTAAGTGAGATCGCTTTGTGTGTCAGTGGATCAGTCAGAAGTCGATCCTCCAGCGGGGAGGCCTCGGGCAAAGCCCCATCGCTGGCGATGACAGATGTGAGTGCATGTCGGATTTGGAGATAACGGAAGGTCTCAGACTCCGCCAGCTGGTATTCTTTTTGGAGAGCTGCAAAGGAAACCATAGCGCCACGTTTCCAAAGGTCCCCCACAGAGGAAATACCGATTAGGTCCCATTTGTCAAATCCCGGGCACTTGCTCAACCTGCCGAGTTGTTCGGATTCCCATGGGGGAGTGAGCAGTGTTAGTTTCTTGCGCCACCCTAGTTTTTTCGTAGCCTGGTGCCAAATTGCCACCATATGAGCCGTGGGGCCAGTAAGATGTTGTCGGTTTGGGTTGGAGTACAGTGCACGTTGGTAGCCACCCTTTTCCATGACCCACCTGTCCGAGCGGGATGCCGGCTCGGATGGCGGGGCGAAAACCCATTGGTTGACTACTGCTAACTGGGAAGCCCAATAGTATTGTCTCAGGTCAGGTAGCGCGATCCCACCATCGTACCACCCTCTGGTCAATTTATGCGTTGCAATGCGTGGGCTTTTCCCGTCCCACAGAAGTGCTCTGACCTCGCTTTCCACGCTGATAAAGTAGGCATCAGGAACCCTGTGGGGGGTGTTCTGTAGCACATACAAAAACTGAGGAAGGGGCCAGCATTTTAAACAATGCCGCTCCTCCAAGCAAAGTGAGGGGCAGCGACCGCCAATGTGATACATCTTTACGAAGCCTAGCCAAGGGGGCACGGAGGTTGGTATCGTAGAAGCGAACTGGGTGTGGAGTGATATATATGCCAAGATAGCGGATACCATCAGAAGCCACAGTGATATTGATACCCCGCGGCATCCGCGGTACAGGGCCCTGTAACATAAATAAAACGGATCTTGTCCAATTAATGGTATATCCCGAATGGGCACTAAAGATTGCAAAAATGTGCAAGATTCTATGGATTGAGGCGAAAGGGGCTGCGACGTAGAGCAGGACGTCATCGGCATAGAGGGATATCCTGTCCTTGTGATGGTCGGTCCATTTCAGACCCCTGATCATGGGGTCTCCCCTGACCCAGGTCGTCAATGGTTCCAATAGCAAAGCGAATATGAGGGGTGACGGGGCAGCCCTGCCTAGTTCCCCTCTCTAAATGGAAGCTTGGGGAGGTATGTTGGTTAACTACCACCTGAGCCGTGGGACCTGTGTACAACAACCTGACCCACTGAATAAAGTGGGGGCCAAACCCCAGTCGCTCGAGGAGTGCAAATAGATAGGGCCACTCAATAGTGTCGAACGCCATCTTAGCATCCAGTGACAGCAATGCAGCGTCTTCCAAAATAGTATGGACCCTCCCCATAACCCCGTGGAGTCTACGAAGATTAAGGGCCGTGTTACGGCCAGGTATAAAGCCCGACTGGTCAGGGTGCACAATTTTGCAAATCACTGGGATCAAACGATTGGCCAATACCTTGGCCAAAATTTTTACTTCGGCGGTTAACAACGAGATGGGGCCATACGACTCACATCTCGTGACCGGTTTGCCCGGCTTATGTATGACAACAATGGAGGCCAGCATCAAATCGGGGGGAAGCGATCCAATCTGATAACTCTCCAAGTACATAGCCCGGAGAGTAGGTGTTATCTTGGAGGATACTAACTTAAACAATTCTATTGGGAGCCCGTTGGGGCCCATGGCTTTACCCGACTTAATGCCATTGATGGCGGTCGCAAGTTCCTCTTCAGTAAGGTCGCCTTCCAGAGAGTCACTGTCTTCTGGGGTAAGTACAGTCAGAGGGATAGTGGCCAGAAGGTCTCTTGAGTCTTGTAGGGTGGTGTGGGTTGTGGAGGAGTATATGGATGTAAAATGGGAGGCAAATGCCTCAGCAATGCACTGTGGGTCTGTCACCAAGTCGCCCTCATCCATCTCGATAAGGGAAACCCATCGCTGGGAGGCTTCCCGCCGCTCCAACCATACGAGCATTTTACCCGTGGCGTCACCAAGCTCAATTCTATGGAGAGTCGCAGTATGTTTCGCCTTAACAGTCTCTGTCGCTAATTGACGGTAGTCAAGACGCTTGCAACTCAGAGAATGGGCCAGCCACTCATCATCGCTGGATGCCACCTCATCCTCCTGCTCCAGGGACTCCAATCTAGCCGTTCGTTCCTTCTTGTGTCCCGTCATTAGGGAAAGGGCCTGACCTTTGATTACCGCCCCAAAAGCCCCCCACAGCGTGCAATGGGATTGGACTGTGTGTGTGTTTTCAGCAAAATAGTGGTCCACTCCTTCAAGCAGAGCACTCTTGACCTGTGGAATCTTCAAGCACCTGGGGTTGATGGAAAGGGCGAGGCGACGGCGTGCCTGGGGCAGAGTAAGCTGAATAAAGACTGGGGAATGATTTGAGATAACACGTGCCAGTGACCTAGCATCAGTAAAATAGGAGAGGTCTTCAGTGTGTGTGAGAAGATGGTCAATTCTGGACTGACTGCCATGTGCCCCGGAGCGAAAGGTAAAAGAGCGTGCCATGGGGTGAAAATGACGCCAGAGGTCCACCAACCCAAATGCCAGTAGAAATTCCATTAAAGGGGAGGTGTCGTTTGGGTCCCGCCGAGGGGGACGGCGGTCGACCTGGCCGTCTACTACCAGGTTAAAATCGCCGCCCAATACCAGGTGACCAACCGGGAGACCCAACAGGAGGGTACTCGGGTCCGACAACGTGGCGGTCTTAAGCGCCGGGGGATATAAATGGAGATTATGTTGAGGGGAAGCCCCTCCCACGTCCCCGCAATCGCCGTGTACCTGCCCTGGCCATCAGTCCACATATTGTGTATTATGAGTAGACATTGTTTTCGGATAAGGATGCCGGTCCCCCTAGAGCCAGTCGTAAACCAAGCGTGTGCTACCAATCTATAACCCCAACGATCTAGGGCTTTGCAGGTGTTACCAATGAGGTGCGTCTCCTGTAAGTGTGCAATATCGAGAGCTTGTCGCTTGAGGTATTGGAGTACCACCCCTCGCTTAAGTTTGTGTCCCAGACCGTTGACATTCCAAGTAAGTATGCGGAGTGTTCTGAGCACATTACGGTCTGTCATGGTGTATGGGGATATATTGGGGCACTGTCTACCCCCGTCTCAGGAGTAAGTGGCCGAGTTCGATACAACCAAACTGTGAGTCCTGAGTATATCTGTGTGGATAATTAGTTTCTCGCCATCACCATCACACAAAAACAACAATGAACACAAATTGAACAAAGCCCCCCCGTACCCGAAACATCCCACTCCCACCCCCCACCCTGCCTCCCTGCACGACGGGCTCTGAACCACCCGCCTCCCCCAACTTGCAGAGTGCCTATCGCCCACCCTTGAAATAGGAAAGAACGTGAGCCAACCCCACTCCCCAAGGCATCATTTCGGTTCAGCATTTTTACCCCGACATCAGCCCCATGTACATTGGATTTAAGGCAGAAAGTCAGCAAAATTAGGAAAATAACAAACTCCCTCAACAGGACACAAGCGTATCCTATAAATAGCAGGCAGCAACATCCAGTCAAACAGTAGTACCAACAGTGTTCAAGTTCACTACAAGGCAGTGTAGGACTGTAGGGACATGATGCGTACGCCCTTGGCATTAGAGAACCTTCATTACGCAACCTCACACAGCTTCCCTATTCTGTCGAACCCTGTGTCCTCGATTCACCGCTTGGCGAGGGTCCAGGCTGACGGCTTGATCCATCACCACTCCCGGTGCCGCCGTTGGAATTGCGGTTGCGTTTGCCAACCGTTCGCCAGCCATCGAGCCAGTCCCATGCGTCCTCCGGTCTGGCAAAGAACCACGTTTTCCCCTTGGATTCAACACGCAGCCTTGCAGGGAACAGCATTGCGTATTTGATTTCTTGTTTGCGCAATGCGCTCTTCACCTCCAAGAAACTATGACGTTGCTTCTGTACACGCAGCGTGAAGTCCGGAAAGAAAGAGATTTTACTGTTGTCGATGACCAGCGGTGGAGCCGCTCCCGAAGTGTGGAGTATGACATCTCTGTCCCGGAAGTTAAACACTCTTGCCAACAGAGGCCGAGGCGGCGCGCCCGGCCTGGGCCTTCCGCCAGGCACGCGGTGCGCCCGTTCGATGGAAAAGTATTTAGATAGTCCCTTGGGCTGAAGATGCTTGAGTATTAATTCCTCAACAAAGATGTCCGCCGCCTGTCCCTCAGCGCGTTCCGGCACTCCCACGATGTGGACGTTGTTGCGGCGCATTCGGCCTTCGTAGTCATCTAGTTGTCGTTCGAGCACCCCCTGGTTAGTTTGAAGGTCAGCAACCTGGCGTTTGAGAAGATCAGTGTCAGTCATTAAGTCTTTGGTCGTCGTCTCAACTTCGGTGATACGTTCGGTCATTTTCCGCATATCTGCTCTGATCAGGGAGACCTCGGAGGCGACAGTATCTATACGGCTCTCCAGGGAGGTGCGTACTGTCGTTATGGCAGTTAAGATGTCCTGCAGAGTGGGGTCTGGATGATCCCCGCTGGGCTTAGGGTTAGATTGCGACTCATCCTGGCCTTTCTGCCATGCATATTTTTCCAACTTGGTTTGGAGCGCAGCCCGCCCGCTGCGACCACTCGCCATGCTGGATCAGGTAGGTAGGACGGATCGATGGCGGGACCAGGCCGTAATAGCTACTCACCGCCGCCTGCGTGAGGGACAAAGCCCTCCCCGGCCTGTCGGGTTTCGCCAGAGAGGCCCAGCCCTATGAAGAAAGTCCCAGAGGAGGAACACACCAAGCGAGGGGGAGCCACTGGTATAAAGCGGTCAGCTACTCCAGGCGTGCAATGCACAGCGCGTTCACCGAGCCTCAGTTACATCCGGGATTGCGACTTGACTTCGATGGGATGCAGAGTGCTGCACCCCTCGCAAACGATGCTCGTCACTGCCACTACTCAAACAATGCATGAGGGATGGCCAGGTCCATGCGCAGTTCACACCCCCACTGCCGGTAGGACGATATGTCTGGTGTCTTCCAGGCTCCCCCCCCTCACTGGCATAAAATAAATGCTGACACCGCTGGGTGCACTCCAGCAGATGCACAGTCACTTCACGCGGTGGCGTAATAGCCCCCACGCCGTAGTAATGATGGTGTTATCCTGTGTTCTGGTACAAGGTTCCAATAATGCAGCTCTATTGTTATTCCTGGCCCTTTTCTGTGCTATGTTGACGGAATGGGTTGGGTAGTGTCATGCGCTCAGACTAGTGGTCAGTTGCAGTGCCTGTAGGTTGAAGTCAGTAGTCCTGTTGCAATTGTGACGTAGTCGCAGGAACTGGCCGTTGGGCAGATTGACCCTCAATGCTTTGGGGTGGTGGCTGTCATACAGGAGTAGACTGTTACAATCAGTCGAGTTTTTGTATGTGGTGGTAGTGAGTTTCCCATTAGTAATGGTGATGAATAAATCAAGGAAAGGGAGACTTTTGTTTGAGATATTTTTTGTGAAGCATAGGAGGGATGGATTAAGGGCATTAATCCATTTATAAAAATTGTGACCAGTGATATCTCCCTGACAAGTGATATCTCTGTGCCAAAAAATCAAAATGTCGTCAGTGTAGCAACGCCATAGTAGTATATTGTTTGTGTGAGGGTTGTCATTGCAAAAAATGTTTTCTCTTTTAAAGTTAACCATGTAGAGTAGAGACATGACCGACTTGGCGCAAAGTTTGGTGATAGAATTGGTCTCCAAATTGGAATACGTTTTCTTTGAGTGCCATGGTAGCACATTCGGTAATGAAACTGATCGGTGTTGATGAGGACCAAGTTTCAGACAGGAGTGTGTTTTCTACCACCTCAAGTGTGGCATCTTGGGGGATGATTGTGTAAAGAGCCTCCACATCAAGGGTCACCAGGAGGTCAATATTAAGGATGTTTGCCCATCAATAAGGTTGAGGACATCTCTAGTGTCCTTAAGAAAATATGGTGTTTTTGCAAGCAGTGGTTGTAGGAAGTGAGCGAAGAACTTTGAAAGAGGTTCCAGGAGGGAACCTATGCCTCATACAATGGGTCGACCTGGAGGTGGGGTCACCCCGTGTATATTTTAGGCAGGATATAAAAGTACGGAATATTAGGGTTGGTGTTAACCAAGAATTCCGCCTAATTTTTGCTTATCCAGCCTTGGGTTTCAGCTGTCAGAACTATGGAACTGATTTGAGTAGTGAGCCTCCCGATGGAATCCTGGCTGATGGGGCGATAATATCTCCGTTCTGGCAGTTGTCAGAGGTATTCTTTATTCTAGTCTTGGATGAACATAATGACAATCGCGTCGCTTTTGTCGGCTGGTTTGATTGTAATTGAAGAGCCATTAGCCAATGACTTGGCTGCTGCCAGTTCCTGGTTAGTCATGTTGTGGAAAGATGGTTTCAAATTTGATACTCCTATGTCTTTGAGAACTGCCTGCTTGAAAGTGAAGATTTCATGTGGAGTCATCCCTGCTGATGGAGTGAATCTTGACGGGTTACGTAACCCGGTATCCGTCACCTCAGGGATGGGTTTGTCATGAAAGAAGGTGCAAAGTCTGATTTTCATAAAGAAATTGTGGAACTCACCGTTCAGTCTGAATGTATTCTCTCGGTGTGAGCACAAAGCCCAAGCCCTTTTGGAGGACATTAACCTCCTCTGTTGTGGTAGATAGGTTCACAATAAATGTCTTTTTGTTTGACTCCTCGTCTGCATCTGGGGTTCTGGTTGTTGTTACTGAATTAGTTTTTGCCCCCTCTTCTTCTGCCTCTGCCACAACCACTGTCTAAAAAGGGTGGTTAAAGAGTTGAGGGAAGGGAGTGTGGGGACCTTGGGGTAACATAGGATGGGGGGGCACATTGGTTGGGGTCCCTGATATGGGGCCATAGGATACCCATATAGATGTGGTGAGAGGGGGGCCCCGTCAGACATCATTATTCTCCCAACTTTCTTTGCTAGAGTTGCTCCTGAACTAAGCGTTCTTCCTACGTCAGTAGTTGCTACTCTCGTCTGAGGGGGAGTCACCCCTTCCTGCAGAGAAACCCTCTTTAATATAGGGGTAGACCTTCTCCCTATCTAATTTTTTTGTCCTTTTGAAGCTTTATTTTCTGCTGCATCAAGAAATCTTTGCCAGTTGATTTATAGGCTGAGATCAATATTCCTGTTTTTAGGGCATTTTCTGCGATGTTGATTTTTATTAGCAGAGCCTCAGAGAGGTGTTTAGCTGTATTGAGTATTATACTCAACCAGTCCCTGGTACACTTCCAGGCGATCTGCACATTTTTTAAGTTTACCCCTACATACACAGTTCCCTATCATAAACTTGCGATATTGGCATATATATGTCTGCTCCTTGGGCCGTCACATTATAGGCTTTCCTATCTTGAGACTTCTCTCTGTTCTTTTCTTTGCTCTTTGGGGTACCATGATCTACCTGTGGACCCCCACTACATACTCCATATAGGAGCACATAGGCATGACATTTCTGTGCGCTCTTCTCATTTGCTTTTATACACCTTTATACCCACAAGCCACTCTTGAACATTTCATGCAGGGTTCCCCTAAATATGAACTGCAGTTGTCTTTTTATACATCCTGATCTGGTACTGCCCCATTATGAAATTGAGATACCTCCTTCACAGTTACCTCCCCAATATGGCCACCACTCTGGCCGGGAGTACCCTGAGATGAATACTGCACCCGCTCCCTGTTACAACGGGTCCTCGTGACGTGTCCTGCCCTGTCCGCTACTCTCCGCAAGCAGCCCACCAGGTGCTGGGTTTCAGCACACGCGGCACTCGCTTTTCCCGAGTGGGGGATAACATTTTCCTTGTGGTTTATTTGATTCTTAGACACCTTGCTTAGATCCGCCTCAAGATGGCAGCGTAATTGACGACTTTGGCGCTAGGTTTACGAATCAGCTCTTCACGGGTGATCATACACACCTGTGCATTACAGCCACACCTGTTTGTGATTATTATAACTCGCTCCAGTATTTAAACTGCCTCCTCTGCTCCCTCATTACCTCTAGGGTGGCTGAGATGGGTAGGTTGCCTCTTTCCTAGCGTGCTGTACACCATGAGTATCTTGGAGACGTCCTTACTTTACTTTTCTTACCTGTTTTCACCTTTCTAGTGCGGATTGTTGCCTTTTTTTAAAAATAAGTTTTACTCTTCAGCTAGCGCTGTTTCTGCCATCCCCTAAGGGGCCATTTGCTTACTCGAACTGGGTAAGATTATCCTTTTTTGCGGGCTTCTACTGCATTTCTACCTAGACTAGCTAAAATAGTGGTTGCTCACACTCATATGTGTAGATGATGGGGTATGTGTTTGTTAACGTCACGTGTATCACCTGCCTATTTACTTTTCTGTTTTCACATGTTGTGCACGCTCACTGACCGGCGTGATTCCGCCTAAGGCATGAATTTCCCTACATTTGCCTAATGCATTGCCATGTCACAATTGGGTATGACTCCCTGAATACCCGCCATGTATTACCTCTCATTCTCTGTATTTACCTTTCTCCCTGCAGGTCGGATTTTAGATTTCTTAAGGTATTTATACCCTACACTTTGAGGGTGACTTTTTGTGATTGGGTATTTTATTAATCATCACTACCTTAACCCCAATCATTTCTAGATTAGGTTACATGGTCCTGATGACTTGCCCAGATCCACAGGGACTATATATGGCAAGAAACATGTTGACCCACTTTTCCACTTTTCTGTGAGCTGGATCATTGTTTCCAACATAGCCACCCTTTGTTTTTACCTACAACAAGAGGACCCACACATTAAAACTCCTTAGGGTCCCTCTTGGTTATTTTTATACTACATCACACCAATCTACACACACTGCATCTCCACCTACACTTCATCACGGCGTCTTAATTTTATAAGACCTCCGGCAAAGAGCCCCCTTGAGGGGCACGTTGGGCATTGCAGCGCCGGTCCAACGAGCAGCTGCCCGATGATGAAGCATGACACTCATCTGGGTGTGTGAGGTCTCTTGCTTCTGAGCAATCTGACCCCCAATCTGCTTTCTCAGGTCTTTTCCAACTTACTGCTTTACCTGTTTCTCTTCCTGGTAACTTGACGGAACTGCATACTCTATATGTATACGTGCTCAGGATAGGGACATAAAATGATGACTAGCGACTTTTTTCACGCATCAGCACACACATCTTTCACATCCTTCCTTTATGAAAGATCTGGAGTAATAGAAAATAAACATGGCTCCAGGCAGAGACACCTGTGTAAAATGGGAAGCCTCTACCTATTTTTGCACATACAAAACAATATGTATGTTCACTTTTTTGTAAATAACATGGTTAATCTATGAATTATTCTTACACAATTTACTTATTGTTTTAACTTTGCTAAGATATGTTAACGGTCTCTAGAAACGAATTATTTATTGGAGTACATCCTTTATTTATTTATGGAATGTTTCCAAATACTATTCTTTGCCTTGAGAGTGAAAACACCTCACTTGTAAAGCGCATCCCGCAATTTATGCGGTCTATTTTACGTTCGGATATATTTTATTGACAATGTTTGCTAGGCAAAAGTACTTACGTTGTTGTATAACAAATAAAAAAATATGTATCACTTATTAGTAACATGCGATATGTAATGTTTCAGAAATACAATATCAGTCTCTATTTCTATTATCCATATGGAGACATAATGACTATAAGAAACATTTGTCATTGGTCGTAATTGAAATAAAAAAACTCGACTGTGATAAAACAACGAAGTCTGTTAAATTTATAAATGCTCAGTTTTTAGGTATAATGCTTTGATATGAATCTATCTGACCATTTTATAAGGGTTAGCAGTTTTGTTTGTTGACGTACACAACCCAGACTGTTGTGTTAGTTTACCACAGGTGATCCAGCGCGATATTAGCAAACAGCATTCATACACTAGATACTCATTTGGGCCCATACATTCATACTACGCTAATACTTACGCTGGGTTTTATCAGTTGTTACTCTCTATCAAAATCCCTGCTACCAATTATCTTCCTCTTGAAGAGTAATGACTTACCAATGAATCCTTTGCTAATTGGGAAGTTTAAAATGAGTGACATTCATTATAGTACATAATCATGAAATAACCACTGAGTCAGAAAGTTTTAAAATGTTTATCTAAAGATTTAGCAGAGTAAAATACAGAGCCACATGATACTTAATCGCAATACCCAAGATTAAGCATAGAAATGATTATTGCTAATCAATGACGGTTCCTCAGGAAAGGAGAGGATAGAGACAGCAGCGCAACTAAAGGTTGCATTATATTTACCTAAGTGCGAGAACCAAACCCCTTGGCCAAGGAGTTGGAAAGAATAGGACCCAGGAAGGATGAAGAGCAAAGACCTCCTCCAGGATCAGGACAGGACCGGTGACCTCTCTACAACGACGCCTGCGTCGTTCCCCTCTCTGATACTCGGCTTCTCCTCTTCTCCCGTGCCTTCCTTCTAATGGACTCTGCCGCCCCCTCCTCAGGACCTCTTCTGGACAGGGACTCGGTCTGCAATCGGTCAGCTTGGCGGTCTGGAGCTAAGCGCGCTCTGGCAGCATGGACGCCTGTTCTTCATGAACGCATGCTCTCATGGAATCTTTCTCTGACTAATTAACTAATGCTATATTCTATTATACCCTTCTACGCCCATGTACCTCCCCTTAATGTTACTAAAATATGGGACCACTACTTCTGATTGGACAGGGGGTGGATTCTCGCACCATATCAATTTGGCTTAAATTGTAAAGTCTATTGTCTTTACGTTCCCACCCCTTCAAATTAATACATTAGCTTTTTTCCCACCCGACTCATGACAAATGTAAACCAATTTTCACAGACATTGTATCAATGTGCGACAGGAAAAGCAATAGTACAACATCTTCGGCCATCAGGTCGCGGCCTTGGACTTCGTCCAGGTTGACTTCATTTTGCAGGCACACAGGACACATGCGCAGAACCATTTGCCTCTCGAGTTTCAGAACACCTAACCCAGGCCCAAGTTTACGAACTAATAAAAGTGCAAGAAGAAAATATTAGAATCACAAATAAAATGTTTCACTGTATACCCACTTTTTCTATTCTATTCCCATTTAATTATATATTCTAACCCGCGTTAGGAAACGACAATTTAGTAATGACATGAGAGCAAGCTGAAGCATGTGAAAACATCAAGCAGCCATTTTAATGCACACTGCGCAGAAGCAGAAGTTTCCCACCAAGCAAAGAAAGACGTCACACCATGTGATATGGTTGCGACATGCGCATTGAGCTTTCCCGCGCATAGCGGCCATTTTGAATTACAAACAAGCGTTATTCAATAGTAAAACACATAGGCAAGCATCCCTTTCTTTTGTGTCGTGAATGCAAAGGTTAGTATTAACAATACAAGTTTAATAAATTAATACTGTGAGGAGGATTGAATACAAGCAAGTTTCATTTATGAAACCTTGCTCCATCAATCCCCTCTCTGATGGCGTTTCTGAGCCATCAAAAACATTACCCTCAATCAGATGCCAACTTCTAGCAAATTACTTCATTCTCATCTTTACTCTTTCTATTTTTACAATCTCCTTTTAATTTCTTGTATAATTCACTTCTCCATTCTTCAAGTTCGATTTCATCTACCTTTCGTTTCTTTCCTCTTCCTGTCACCTTATACGTTCCATTCCTTTTACAGCATTTGCACCATATTGTTATTGCCAAAATTATTATTGCTGTCTCTGCTAAGGGTACTAATATTTGACCTATAAGTCCTTTCCCTATATTAGCAAACCAGGTTCCAATTGACGAGATACTATTTGTCAATCTTTCCCATACACTATCAACTTCCAGTGGTTTAAGTTCTTTCTCAAGTTTAGTTATATTCTGTATATACGTTCCAATTTCAGCACTCTTATCAGGAATATAAGTGCAACAATGTTTCGTTTTCAATAATTTACAGACTCCGCCCTCTTTTGCCAATATAATATCAAGAGCAAGTCGATTTTGCATAACCATAGACCTAATCGCAACCATCTCCGCATTAATCATTAGAAAACCTCCTGCAGTATCAGTTGATAAACGATCAACTACTGTAGACAATTTACATATTTTCCTTGAGTTCAGAATTATTCCCACTGAAGGTATCAATGCACCAAATATATCACCTACAATTTCTGAAAAACTAGCTCTTTTACTACGTATTAATTCGCTATTGTTTTCATTGCTCGGTTTCTTTTTACGTGGTATATTTTTGGAAATACTATTCCAAAATAACAACTTCCATACCACCGTGCAGGAAGCCTAAAGTAAGCCTTATTCCCACACACATAATAGATTCCAGGAAAAACTGAATCTGTTCCTCCTTTGAGTCCCCAACCTCCAAGAATTAAAAAATTGTGTTCACATTCACTGGTACCGATGAAAACATTGTTATAATCCGTCTTTAACCTATGAAGACAAATTTTTCCTGTCTTTACAAAATCCAGAGCCATAGCAGCTTGAGCCTTGCCAGGTGTGTAACTCCCTTCTTTCTCAGCCCAAGGTGGTAAATGAGTCTTATGCTCAGAAGCTTTCTTTTGAAAATCTTGTCTTCTATCTTCTACTAAATTCAAAAATATCTTTTCTTCTTCAAGTAAAGAACATGTTAGATTGTGTCTATGTGCATGTGTTATGTCTATTGATTTCATTGTTAAGAAAAATTCTCCCATAAACTGTGCGTCTTGACTACTAAGCACTGGGTTCATACTCTTGCGAATCGGAACCTCAGAAAATATCACATCTAAGTTTGAATAATAATACTGAAGTTTCCCTGTTCTATAAAATACACTAGACAAAACACTACATGATATGCCATATGTCAGTGGTAAATGGTGATATGTTAATCCTTCTGCTACTGATTCAGGTAACTTCATACAGACATAACAATTACTAACTTCCATGGTGTCTACATATTGGAATAATAACTTTGTGAAAACATTCAAACTAGTGTCATTGCCAGCTACTTCATGATGAATTTCTGGTTCATTCTCTGCCATTAGTTCTACTCTATTGCCCTTCATGTTTGCTGTCCTCTCCTTAGTTTCATTATTAATCTTTTTATCTATTATCATAAGGTAAGGAATTGCTACTATCAGGACTAACCATACTATAAGCACCATTACTAGACTACATATGCATATTGCACAGTATCTTCTACAACATTTCTGTTTTGGTCTCCCAGTAACTCTATCGTCAGGCATTTTTCGACAAGGAAGATTGCTCTTCTTATCTTTTCTTCTTTTCTTTAGCTTATTCTTTTGCTTAGTCAGGGTGGTCTTGTTTCTTCTTCGTATGTCAATTCTGCACTTGTTCCTTCGCCACCACTGTCACTTGATTCTGAGCTTTCAAAATCTTTAAGGATGATATAAGTCCAGTCAGGACCCTTAAATTTGTTATTCACAAGTTTCAGTGTTTTACTTCTTTTCTCTGTCCTTTTCTCTTGATCGGTTTGACTTGATACTTCAGGTACTTGATCTGGATCTTCACTTCTGGTTGTTATGTGGTACTTTACTCTTTTAATGACACTCGGCCAATGATCTCCTTTTCTTGTTTTCTTTGTTGGCACTGTTTCTTTGTTTTCGTCTTTAGAGATCTCGTTAATTTCACTGCTTAGCACTGTTTCGTGTTCTTCAATTACTGTGTTTCTTGTTTGCTCCTTTTCAGGTCTAATTGGTTTCTCTGTAACAGCTCCACTGTGAGTTTCCAATAACTGACCTTGTTCTTTATTTATTTCTTCAAGTTAATGTTTTTCAAGGTTTTCTTCTTCTGTGTACTCTTCTTGATCTAACTTGTTCTGATCAGGGCTTATTGCACTGTGAACTTCTGCAGCCTGACCGGATTCTTCTAGACCTGTCTGTCCCTGTTCAAAGTCTATTAGGTCTTCACTGTTTTGAGTCCAGTTTCCTTTCCCTATCTGACCTTGTTCAGGATTTCTTAATGTCTTTTCTTCTTGTTCCTGAACTGCTTCTTCTTCACCTATCTGATCTTCTTCAATTTCTTCCAATTTCGCTTGACTTCTTGTTCTGTGGTATATTTCAGGAACCTCTACCACGGATATCCAATCCTGACTTGTGCTCGGTTGTTCTTCTTCAGCTTCTCTGGAATCTCGAACCTGAGATCCTTCAGCTGGGCAACCTTCAGCTTCTTCAGTGATTGGCGTTGTCTGAGGATTCTCTTCCTCGGGATCTGGTACTCTCTTGGTGTGACTTACATGAATCCAATTAGGAAATCCGGCACACTTCACTGCTGTATTCGTTGTCAGTATGACTTGACACGGTCTACCCCATCTAGGTGATAGACACGTTTCTCTGGTGTGATTCTTCACTACCACCCAGTCACCAGGATTCAGATCATGTTCTTGCTCGGGCTGCCTGGAAACTGCGTCTTCTCCAACCTGATGAGAGAGAGAACGCACTAGGTCAGCCAATCCTTTGCAATAGTCCAGAACCATATCATCAGATATATTCACCAGTTTGTTTGTGGGAACATGTGTTTGTCTCATTGCTCTTCCCATCATTATTTCATGTGGGCTCAATCCTGTGGTTCTGTCAGGTATACTTCTGAGTCCCATTAAAGCGAGTGGCAATGCATCTGGCCACTCTAATGATGTGGATGCACACATTTTTCCCAATCTTGACTTTATAGTGCCATTCAATTGTTCAACCACTCCAGAAGCTTCTGGACGATATGCACAGTGCAGTTTCTGTTGGATTTGGAATGCTTCACAGATTAGTTTGATCACTTCGCTGTTAAAATGTTTTCCTCTATCTGATTCCAAAGTTACTGGAAAACCAAACCTAGGAATGAGCTCTCGTAGCAACAGTTTTGCAACTGTAATGCTGTCATTTCTCCTAGTAGGGTAAGCCTCCACCCACTTTGAAAACAGACACACTATGACTAGTACATATTTCAGCCCTCTACATGGTGGTAACTGTATGAAATCAAACTGAAGTCTCATAAATGGACCCTCTGCCTTTCCAATTTTCCCAAATCCAATTACTGTCTTCCTCCCCGGATTATGCATCTGGCAAGTTAGACATCTCTGGCAAAGACTCTGCAACAGCCCTGAATTTGGGATTGTACCAATTTTGTCTGAACAGCCTAATCATTGCATCCCTTCCTATGTGTGTGTCTCCATGATGCATTCTAGCCATTTGTGAGAGTAAACAGTCTGGCATGACTGGTCTGCCATCAGCACTGATCCACACTTCATCATCTCCTCTTTGGGAACAACCCACTTTGATCCACAAATTCTTCTCACTTTCATCCACCTCATCTTGCAATTTCTTCACCTCATTCCAAGTTTCAGGTGGCATATACAGCATAAGTTGGCAGCTGATTCCCATTCTTTCCACCCTCTTATTGACTGACATTCTGGTTTTGGCACAATGTTGAGCCACCAGATCTGCATATCTGTTGCCGACTACCACCCAGTCATCTCCTGACTGGTGTGCGGCACATTTCACCACAGCCAATTCTTTTGGTGATTGTATTGCTTCTAGCAATTCCCTTACAAATTGTCCATTTTTAATGGGGGATCCTGAAGAAGTCATGAAATCCCTCTGCATCCATAGTTGGCCAAAATCGTGCACAACCCCGTAACCATATTGGCTATCTGTAAATATGGTCACTCTCTGATTCCTCCCAATTTTGCATGCTTTTATCAACGCAATCAATTCAGCTACTTGTGCAGTTTGACTCCTAGTAAATAAGATGCTTCAACTATTCCAGTTAATTCACATACTGCATAGGCAGCAGTTAGTTTACCATCTTCATGTCTTTGACATGAACCAACAACAAATAGCTCCCTGTCTGGCTTTTTAAGAGGCTGTTCCCCTATATCTGGGCGTGGTTTTGTGCATAATTCTGTAATTTGTATACAATCATGTTCATCATCTTCATCATCTTTAATTCTCTCATGATATGGGTCTGGTAGTAAGGTTGCTGGATTTATTATAGTACACCTTACCATGTTCACATTTTCAGCTCCCATTATTATTCTTTCATATTTAGTCAGCCGACTAGGAGTAAGATGCTGAGTTCAGGTTCTTGTCAACAGAATGACAACTGCATGTGGAACATACACTTTTACAGGGTGTCCCATCACAATTGACTCACTTTGTTCAATGCTCAAACAAGTAGCCGCCACTGCTTTTAAGCATCCTGGCAATGCGGCTGCTAATGGGTCCAATGTAGCAGAAAAATATGCTATAGGACGTCTTTCTAGTCCATGTCTTTGAGTTAGGACAGAAAGTGCACAATTTTCTCTCTCATGACAGAACAATGCAAATTCTCTTTTATAATCAGGCATGCCTAAGGCAGGTGCTGAACATAGGGCATTTCTCAATTTTACAAAGGCTTCTACACTTTCATCCTCCCACTCCACAGGGTCCTTTGCTTTCTTTTTTGTCATGTTAATTAAGGGCTTAGCTAACATGGAAAATCTTGGTATCCATTGTCGACAGTAACCTACTATTCCTAGGAACATTCTCACTTGTCTTTGTGTTACAGGCATTTGCATTTTCTTTATTAAAGCTACTCTTTCAGCTGTTACTCTTCTTTTTCCTCTCCCAATTTGGTGTCCCAGATACTTAACAGCTGTTGTACAGAACTGCAACTTTTCAGGTGAGACTTTATGTCCTTCTTCTGCCAAAAGATTTAATAATGCTATGGAATCAACAACACAGTCCTCTCTGGTGTTCGATGCCACCAAGTCGTCGATATATTGGACTAAGACTGAGCTTCCTGGCATCACTAGTTTTTCAAGGCACTTTTTCAGTATCTGGTTGAAAATAGAAGGACTTTCTGTGTACCCCTGAGGAACACGATTCCACACACAGACTTTGTTCTCAAATTTAAATGAGAAAAGATACTGGCTGTCTGGATGTAATGGTATTGAAAAGAATGCTTGACACAAATCAATTACTGTGAACCATCCTGCACTCCACGGAATCTGGTATAGAATTACTGCAGGATTTGGCACTATGGGACAACATGGTTCTACAATCTTATTTATTTTCCTCAGGTCCTGAACAATCCTATATTTTCCACTAGGTTTCTTTAACCCCATTATAGGTGAATTACATGGGCTACTCATTACTTCTTTTAAGATATTTTGTTCTACCATTTGATTTATTTCTTCAATGACTCCTGCTTTTACTTCTGCACTCATTTTGTACTGTCTGGTATTTGGGAAAATTGCACCTTCTTTTACAGTAATTTTAACTGGATCTATTTTAGCCATAAGTCCTACTTCCTTTCCGGTGAAATCCCATACTATGGGGTTTACTGTACCTTTTAATTCTTCTGGCAACTCATCTTTTGTTATTAATGAAAACATCTCATCCACTTCTGTACCTTGTTTTGCAATCATAATTTTATATACATGATCTTCATCTGGTGTCTGAACTGCCACACCATCCGGTGTGCTGAAAATGGTACAATTCATCTTGCACAACAAATCCCTACCTAATAAGTTTACTGGACTAGAATCACACACTACAAATTGATGCATTTCTCTGAAGTTTCCAATTTTAACTTCCATGGGTTCAGTAAGAGGCGTTCTAATCCGCTGATTAGCTACCCCCACTACTTGGATATTTTCACCAGAGAGAGGAAGGTCTGGAATGTCTGCTGTTCTCACAGTAGACCGGGTAGCACCAGTGTCCAAAAGGAAAGTAATATTACCTTTCACATTCCCTTCAACATATGTACCTGACTGATCTACCTGTAAGGATGCGCCAAGTATGCACTCCTTCTTCCCCTCTCCTAGGCACCGTCATGGACTGAATTGACAGAAATCGTCCTGCAAAAGAAATTGTGATGTCATATAATCATTCTTACCACTTCCTCCTTGATATCCGATGTCTGTACCATGCTTTGCTCTGCTTACATTACCCTGAATAGGTGCAGGTGGCAACTGACTCTGAGGATTTGCACCCTGCTGTGAGTCATTCTGCGTCTGTGGATTTAAATTTTGATTTGGGCCATTATTATTCCGGATCTTTTTACATTCATCCTTCCAATGCCCCAATTTTCCGCATCCATGACAAGGAAATTTCTTTTTAGCTTCTTCTCTACTCATTCGTCCTCTAAATTTTCCACCATTCCCAATATCACCATTCGTTCCAGAATCTTTTCCTTGATTTTCACTTGGATTTTCCAAATTAATTCCCTGTTTCTCAGCCATTTTCACCTGTGCTCACATCACTTTTTCCTGCAATTTCTTGTGTCTATCCTCAATATCGTCTCCACAATATTTTGCATACTTCAAAATGTCGTCAATGGGCTTTCCCTGCCAACACAGCATATGCTGTTTAATCATCTGGCAAATTTCTGGCTTCAAACCGTAAACAAACCGGTACACAAACTGACTCATGTTTTTGTCTCCAATGTCCTCAAATCCACTATACTGTTTAAATACCTGCAATAGACGCTCATAGTAAGAATGTACTGATTCATTAGCATTGTTGGGTAGTTCGATCTATTTTTACCCAATCTGTTTCTTTCGGGGGTATTTTCCCTTTCAGGTAAGTTATCACTTGCTGATACTTTTTCATCACATCATTTGACGGGGCACCTGTCTTCGGATCTCTAGGATATTCATCACTAGGCCAATCAACTGTAATTTTACAATCTGTCCACAAATCGGCAGGTACCACTATGTCAAACAAACCATCTAAATCCTTCAACAATACCTTTGACCCCTTCACAAACCTGTCAACCTGCTTGTACCATTCAATTGGTTTTTCTCTCAATTTTGGAAAATCATTCGTAAATGACAAAATATCCTGTCTGCTCCATGGGACATGTACATATCCTCCTCCCGCAACTTCTCGCATGGGATACATTTGATCTGCTTTCCCTGTTTCCTTCATCACATATTCTGATGCTGTTCTACTTGTTCGTGCTTCTTCCTTTTTCTTGGCCCACCTAGTTTTCCATTTATCTAGGTCTCCCCATTTTTGCAAAACTAACATTAATGCTCTTATTTGTAATCTTCTTCCAGAGGCATTCATATTTTCTAAATCTTTATCTGAAAATTCTGCTCTATAGGGTTTCTGTAGTACCTTTGATCTCCCTATTTCTATTCCCATCTGTAGTGCTAAATTGGATAATTTTTCATGGAATATCCTTACATTTCTGGTGATACGCCTACACAGGAACAATAATTCTTCTTCATCATAGGTATTTAAGCGTTCTAGTCCTACATTTCCTGCTATTATTTCTTCTAATTCGACTTTCAATTTATGAATGTCCATTATTTTCGGAGGTGTGCACTGTTTAACTGACCCTTGCACCCATCTTTCTAGATCTTCAGGTGTTACTATGGTAGCACTTTTTGCTCCCGATGAAGTTACTAAACTTACATCTTTTGAACATCCAGGCACATCTTTTCTGGGAGTGCTATTTACAGAACCTCGAATAGGCAAGTCCATGAGTGATATTGTGGATTCACAGTCACTAAATTGATCCTCAATTATAACTGGAGCTTCAGGTTTGGGATTATTCACAGGAGTAGGTGTAAGTATCGGTGGAGGACAGCTTCCCTGAGTACCATATAATGGAACTACTGGACCAATTGTTACTGGTATGGTCAAAGAATCAGGGTGTACTTTTATCTGAGTTATTTTCTGTATTAATTCTGCTCTGGTCTTTTCTAGGGCTTCTTTTTCTTTGTCATGAAGTATTCTACTCGTGGTGAATTCATGAATTACCTGTGGCACTAATGGAGTTTTCGGTGGTGCACTTGGGGTGCATCCACTTGTCCCTTCCTGATATGGTGGGGGATTTCTTAACATTTCCTCCTTAAATTCATCTTCAGACTCCTCATTTCTCATTAAATGTTTTGTCTTTTCTGTGCACTTCCTAATTTCTCCTCTGCTGAGAACAATGGCTATAATCCTTCTGTAATCATTGCCCTTCTCCATTGTTTCATCTGACCATTCCTAGACTCATGTAGGTATCTGGGGAAAAATCCTGGATAACTCCTATTACTTCTAGATCGGTCCCGCTCAAATGCCTCGGTTTCCCATTCCTCTAGAGCTTCGTACTGAGTTAATCTAGGTCTGGGTTCTAAGTCATTCATCCTCAATCTTAAGTTTTGTAGGATTCGCCCATTGAACGTGCCATTCTCGGGAAATGCTAGTATTCCATCATTTTTGGTATATTCTATCCAATTCTCCATCCATACACAAGTATGATAACCTCTCTCCATCATAAATGAAGCGGGCGTTTTAGCTGGTGGAATAATAATTCCTTCTCTAGTTTTGATTGGTTTGTCCTTTTTAAAATAATTCTTAATCTTTTGTAAAAATGAAATTTTTCTCCTTTCTCCGTACATCTTGGGTAAGTACCGATGTATAAAATTATATTCTGCAAAGCCTAAATATCTCCTATCCGGACGAGTTCCTGTTAAAGTTGGATCGCGTTTTAACATGCAATCCTTATCCACTAAGAATTTCGCTTCTATATTTTCGTCCAATCAAATGTCTGCTATCTTTTATTTCCGAGCCAATCCTTGCGCGGCCTTTTGGTGACGTTTGTCTGTCAACCCCTCCTTTACAATCTGCTCTTTCCTGTCCTTGCTGGTTCAACCAATCCCAGCGCGGCACCTGTGATGTCAGTACTACTCCTGACTACTGACCCCTCCTTTACAAGGGTCTTTCCACACCCGCTGATTCAACCAATCCGAGCGCGGCGTTTTGTGACGTCAGCTCCCTCTCCGGCAACTGACCCTCCCTTTACAAAAATTTACGCAAACTTATTTTCTCTATAAATCTTAATTAAATTTCAGTAACAACATAAAACATTCGCTATCGTGCCAGTTTCTCTAAAATAGAAAAGATAGTTTTCTCTCACACTTAGTAAAACCTTTCCGTTTACTAAACATTCACTACGAGTAAAACACTTCCGTCTACTCTTCACACAAGCTCCAGCAGTACCTGTTACTTCTCCAATGTTACCCTTTCTAGGTGATATAACATCAAATTTTCACCAGCGTACTCTTTTGCTATTACTCACACGTATAGAGTCCCTAACGAGTACTGAAAGTCCTGCTTAACTTTTCAGTACTATTTCTGCCTGGCAGATAACCTCTCTGCAGTATGGCTTCCACTTACCATCCGCTATTCCTTTTACCCCGGGGTATTCTGGACAACATAAAACAAAACTTTGAATACACGGATGTTAGTTCATAAAAATACAAATAAAAATTCTCATTACCCAATTAACAAAGAGTAACCATCCTCTGATAACCAGAAAACTGATCCAGCGCGATATTAGCAAACAGCATTCATACACTAGATACTCATTTGGGCCCATACATTCATACTACGCTAATACTTACGCTGGGTTTTATCAGTTGTTACTCTCTATCAAAATCCCTGCTACCAATTACCTTCTGATTGAAGAGTAATGACTTACCAATGAATCCTTTGCTAATTGGGAAGTTTAAAATGAGTGACATTCATTATAGTACATAATCATGAAATAACCACTGAGTCAGAAAGTTTTAAAATGTTTATCTAAAGATTTAGCAGAGTAAAATACAGAGCCACATGATACTTAATCGCAATACCCAAGATTAAGCATAGAAATGATTATTGCTAATCAATGACGGTTCCTCAGGAAAGGAGAGGATAGAGACAGCAGCGCAACTAAAGGTTGCATTATATTTACCTAAGTGCGAGAACCAAACCCCTTGGCCAAGGAGTTGGAAAGAATAGGACCCAGGAAGGATGAAGAGCAAAGACCTCCTCCAGGATCAGGACAGGACCGGTGACCTCTCTACAACGACGCCTGCGTCGTTCCCCTCTCTGATACTCGGCTTCTCCTCTTCTCCCGTGCCTTACTTCTAATGGACTCTGCCGCCCCCTCCTCAGGACCTCTTCTGGACAGGGACTCGGTCTGCAATCGGTCAGCCTGGCGGTCTGGAGCTAAGCGCGCTCTGGCAGCATGGACGCCTGTTCTTCATGAACGCATGCTCTCATGGAATCTTGCTCTGACTAATTAACTAATGCTATATTCTATTATACCCTTCTACGCCCATGTACCTCCCCTTAATGTTACTAAAATATGGGACCACTACTTCTGATTGGACAGGGGGGTGGATTCTCGCACCATATCAATTTGGCTTAAATTGTAAAGCCTATTGTCTTTACGTTCCCACCCCTTCAAATTAATACATTCGCTTTATTTCCCACCCGTCTCATGACAAATGTAAACCAATTTTCACAGACATTGTATCAATGTGCGACAGGAAAAGCAATAGTACAACATCTTCGGCCATCAGGTCGCGGCCTTGGACTTCGTCCAGGTTGACTTCATTTGGCAGGCACACAGGACACATGCGCAGAACCATTTGCCTCTCGAGTTTCAGAACACCTAACCCAGGCCCAAGTTTACGAACTAATAAAAGTGCAAGAAGAAAATATTAGAATCACAAATAAAATGTTTCACTGTATACCCACTTTTTCTATTCTATTCCCATTTAATTATATATTCTAACCCGCGTTAGGAAACGACAATTTAGTAATGACATGAGAGCAAGCTGAAGCATGTGAAAACATCAAGCAGCCATTTTAATGCACAATGCGCAGAAGCAGAAGTTTCCCACCAAGCAAAGAAAGACGTCACACCATGTGATATGGTTGCGACATGCGCATTGAGCTTTCCCGCGCATAGCGGCCATTTTGAATTACAAACCAGCGTTATTCATTAGTAAAACACATAGGCAAGCATCCCTTTCTTTTGTGTCGTGAATGCAAAGGTTAGTATTAACAATACAAGTTTAATAAATTAATACTGTGAGGAGGATTGAATACAAGCAAGTTTCATTTATGAAACCTTGCTCCATCACAGGCACACAGGATTTTTATTAAGTGTAGACATAGGGACAGGTCGTCACAGATGTTATGTGGGACTCGTTTCAGAACATCTAGGCCCTGTGTGTATATATATATATACTGCACATATATATATATATATATATACAGTACACTCCTCTTGGCAGACGAAACTACAGCAAAGTCTCTATTTTAACGTGTTGATTTTGAGGTCCCGTACTTTGTGTACTTTACAAGGTTGAAATGTGCAGTATATATGTGTTTGCAATGCTGCTGACATATCCTTTATTTCATTCACTCCCTTTGGGACTAACATGAATCAATTGAGATATTTTGTGGTTGTGTTCCCTTTAAAACTGATGTTGTTTTTAATTGGTGGTGGTGAAAGGGCAGTGTTTTCCCTTTAAATTGACACTTCTGACTTCACTCTATGACCCAGTAGAAGGCGCAAGCCGAAACGCGTAGGTCATCTTTGTTTGTGTGCACCCCTGCACTTTGCTGGTTATGTCCCCGTGACGAATGGAGGCTGATTTAGGTTTGAAAAAATAAATAAATCACCTCGTTGTGAAGGATTTGTCTGTGCCGTTCTTCTGCTCGCCCTCGGGACGTGTGGTGGATTGGAGGGCGTTTTGGCGTGAAGGCTGAAGGAAATATATATATATGTATTATCTGTATCCATGTGGCGATCCCGAGCACTTACTGTGTTTTCTTTTCACTTGCAGGTGCAGTTGGAGAAGATCCGACAAGCAGATTCCTTAGAGAGAATACGTGTGATTCTGAATGACACAAACCTGACTGACATTAATCAGCTGCCTGAAACATGACACCCTGGCAGCAGCCCTCAAGAACTGTTCGGGGTTTTTAACTCTCATCTTTAGCACAACATTAACTATTATTTAACTCTTACTGAAAGAGCAAATGCTGCAAGATGCATAAAGGGATCAACGACTATTAGGCTAGAGCGCTAGACGGAAGGGCGGCGAGGAGGGTAGAATTTGTAGAGTGAGGCGAGTCTAATTGCTGTGGTGTCGAACCCCTTCCTGAAGGGAACACTAAAAGTGTAATATCCTCTGCCAGAAAACTCTCTCTCCTAATGAAGTTTGTGGGTTTATTTGGCCAGCTTCTTCAAATATATTCATTCGTAATCAGATTTTTTTCAGCTGCTGCTAACAGAATATCTCTGTTAAACAAGAGATGTGGTTAATGTACCCGTTTGGTTTAAGTTAGTAGTACTGTGTTTAACCAGCGGCCAGTCAAAGCCATGTGTAGTATACTGTACGAATATTTTATATTAAAATAATCTGAACTTATTAACAAGCCATCGATCTTATTTCTGGCTGTAGTTAAGAGAAATTGCATGGCTGTCTTGCCTTGGACATTTCTGGGAGCCATCTTAATACTTATCTGGGTTGTATTATTTATTCATCAAAGCAGCCCATGTAAACTAATCTAAGAAAGGACATATAATTATGATTGAAGTTAAAATATTCACTAATAATTTTTTGTATTTAGATATTAATATGAATCAGTGTTTTGAAATTGTACGGTATGTGTTTGTATATACTGTAAAAACGGCACAGTTTATGTTTTTGGCTGTTAATGAAGAATATTATGATGGTTTGTTTAGTAAACTGTAATTCTTCAACAGTGGTAAATGTTGTCACTGCTTAAGCTGTAAATGTTAGATTTATCAACTAAAAAAACTCATCCGCTAGGTCTCAACAAAACCATACTGGCTATCAGTTGAGCAGGATGGGCTTAGGATACTAACACCTCCTGTTCATGTAACGGGGATTATGGAAGTTGATCTGCTATTTCCCAGAAGTGGTGTTGCTTCTGAGCTAGTGGAAAGTTCACATAAATAACAGCAGCTCCGTGGATACATATAGGACTACATACTTGAGTGCTTACAAAGCAGCTCTTTCTCTATGCTCACAAACAAATTCCAGATCTCCCATTAGATCACTTAGCAAGGATGATTAACATGACCCTTAACCTCCACTGGGCGTAAAAGAAGTGATCATTATGCCTATCATTAACCATAAGATCACAAGGAAACTAACAAAATAAGGGTCCTATAATGTTTCCTTAACATTTCAAGCCGAAGTGTCTCCCCATCAGAGTACTGCCTTTAAGGAAAATATGCATGATTTGCTTAGTGGTTCAGTATTTGTTTGGTGGTTTGCTTGCAATTTTTTTCTATTTCATTACAATGTTAAGCACTTCGTTAAACATCAAGCTCTCAAGGTTTCCAAATCTTCTCCCCCCCCCCAAAAGCGATATAAGGTGTGAACTTTTTCTGTGGATGCTTCCAACAGCAGATTCCTTACCTTTTAAATCTCCTCAGGCACCAGATTGGAGCCTGCGCACTGGTAGGTGGCACCGTTGGCCTATATCATGACTTCACCCTGTCTTCGAAAATGATGACACAGAGATGCACATAGGCTCCTCCCCGTGCGCTGTTAGTTTCTCTTTTCGCATGCTCTTGCACATGGATCCAGAGCTGTGTTCCCAATATTTGTTGGATTTTACAGAATTCTTCAAAACATTACCAGGCAATGTGCAGGAGATCTCCCCCAAAAATAACAGGTTTTATACCATGCCGCACTTGCAGGAAGCCGATGTCATTCACGGACCTGCATGACATCAGCCTTTCTTGCCTCACAGCAAACATAACTCCTTTGACAAATGCACCCTGCTGCATAGAAAGGCCATCAGGGAGCAAGAAGCCATGCTTTACGTTGATCCAGCGGTATACTAACAACAGATACTCTACTACCATATACTCACCTGGGCCCATAAACACTTACACAAATCCAAGTAGACCGCTGGGTTTTAGTTTATATTTTCCTTATTTAGAATTAGTTATTTCTTATTCCTAACTAACCTTTCACAAATCAAAAAGTTCTTTCCTCTGGTCGATGGACCATTAGTTGAACTAATTTATGGTGATAATTAACATAACTCTTAGCTTTTCATTAAAGTAAATAACCACAAACTCGGGAAGTTTTAAAATCTTTATCTAAATTAAATGAATGTGAACCATCTCAAAATTTCAGTACAAACACCTTCATTCGTAAGATTGCAAATCCGATCAATTTTTCATTAAGAAAATATTTCAGACTCATACAATAACTTTGCCCGGAAAGGAGAGGACAGAGAGAAAAGATCATCCACAAATACCATGAATTTATAGTTACCAAGGATGGTGTGAAGACCAAACCCTTTGGGCAAAGGGCTGGTAAGGGTCCCCTGGGATAGATCAGGAGACAAAGACATCAGGACAGGAATTAGGACAAGATACTTAACCTCTCTAAAATACCGACGACTGCGTAGCACGCCTCTCTGGTACTCTCTCCCTCCTCGAGTTTCTTCCGCGATCTTCTTGTCTAACCCAATTAAATAAAGATAGATGGTTCTGCATTCGGTGTCTTCATCAGCATCTCACAGCGTCTCTTTCAGCATCAGCACCACCCACAGCACCGACAGCATCCCGAGCTCTCGACTTCCAGCATCAACGTTCCACTCCTCAGTCTCTCTAACTAACTAAAGCTACCTCAGTTATACCTTTCGTTTACCATGTACCAACCACTAAAGTTTAAATATCGCAAAAATACGAAATCTAATTGGTCAGGCAAGGGGGATGATCATCACACCATGCTTACATATTACTTATTTTCATTGAACTATTGTTCGCAAAACCCATCCCCTTAAACTTTATACTTTTCTTCCGTTCCCATACATGTCCAAACTTTATTAGAAATAATCAACTAGAGAGTAAGGAAATGGAACAGGTACTTGTCCCTTTCCCAGAGTAATATGCAAAAACAACGTGGACAAGTCCTTAACGGGTTATGGTCATTGTTGCTGACCTTCACCCTGGTAGAGGAACGCAGGCAACCGGTGGTTGTCTTAGGAAACCCACTTGTCCACGTTGTTTTTGCAAACTTTATTAGATACATTTATTTCAATATTATGAATACAAGTCTTCTTGAGTGAACTCTTCACCCTCTGTTCACAGGGCACATCATTCTCGTCCTTGGACGGCTGTCAAAAGCTTTGTCATCCTTCCAGGTTAATTCTCATGTAGGCATGCGCAAACTTGAATCAGTCGGCTGAGTTCAGACGAACGTGAAAGGCCCAAATGCGCACTAATAATAAAGTCAAAAGAAGAAATGTTACTTTCACAAATAAATGGTTTCACTGTATACCACCCATCTCTACTCTAACCCTCCTTATTTATTAATACTTTCCTGCATTAGCATTAGTAAAATAGCAGGTTTTCATTTCAGCTAAGCAGATGCCATGCACGTGAGTCTTAAAGACTCCATTTTAATGCCTTCTGCACATGCGCTAGAATTTCCTTCCAAACGTTACCTCGTCATATTGCGTAGATGCAATTGACGCATGCGCGATATAGATTTCTCAGTTAAAGCGGGATTAGTCCGTTTTCGTTGTTATCTATATTAGTACACACATACGCAAGCTTCGCTAACCCGCGTATTTTCTGTTGTGCGTGTTATTATTCACAAGACATTGTTAGTAATTCGTTAGTGAGTTAAACGAGAGGATTGCTTCCGAGCAAGTCTTTTTCCGAGTCCTTGCTCCATCAACGTCACAGAGCACAAAAAGAGTCTTGTCACACAGGCCTCTACAAGCAAGGTGAATCCTAACGACTTCCCTTACTGCTCCTCTGAATAAGGAATTCAATAATATTGACTCTTTGGCAAACGTTTTTTCTTCCACCAGTCTAACTCTGTCTCTATATGCGGTTTACCTCCTGGGCTTCTACACATATGCCCTCTGGGACTTAACAATTAACATCTTGACCTCCCTCTCTAATGATTTTAGGAACTCCTTTACCCACACAGTACATGATGGTCAAGATGCGGCTAAATGTATACTGAGAGACGGTTTGGATACTACAGAATGTGTCACTTAGACTATGGGCAGCAACATCGTCATTTGTTGCCTCACTTGGATGCATGCTACCAGTTTTTCCAGAGGCATCCACGCTTCCCTAATGGACATGTCTTTTGGTGGAGCCAGCCTCTTTGGTGAAAAAGTGGATTCTGCCTGGGAGTGTTTTAAAGACTATAGAGTTATGGCTTGCTCTTTGGGCCTTCTTTTTCTTGGTTGCCAGTTTCACCAACAGTACTGGGAATTTTGAGGTTACTCTAGGGGTCCTGCCTAACTAGGTCAATTTTTTATGGCTCCAAATGAAGGGCGTGTGATGTGGCAACTAGCAGATGCAGCAGATCTCTACTTTCTCGTCACCTGCTGCAGCCACCACCAGGCCGCCCTAGTTTTTCCTCAGATGGTTCTATTGGCCCAGTAGGGGGCAACTTTTCTTTGCCCCGCTAAGCAATTACTTTGGTCAAATGTGTCTTAAAGTTCTCTAGCTTGGATACTCCATCCCTTTTTTGTCTACTCTTCCCCTGGTTTCTCCTGTTTTTGGCCAGACATTGGCTGACCATGCTGATATTCTCCTCAGAGAAGTTCAAATGTTGCTTGCCAAGGCCACGATTGAGGTGGTGGCACAGACTACTACTCCCATTGGTTCCTGGTTTCTAAGAAGGATGGGAGCGGGGGGGTCTTAGGCCTATTCTAGACCTTAGGCTTCTGAATACCTTCCTCAGGTAGGACAAGTTCAGGAGGCTGACATTGGCCCAAGTTCTGTTGGCCTTGGATGCCTAAGACTGGATTGTGTCCTTGTACTTGCAAAACATATATTTTCTTGCACCGATCCTGCAGTCCCACAGGTGATACCTTCAGTTTTTGATGGGTCAAAACATTTCCAACTATCCATTCTGCACTTCGGACTGAGGGTGCCTAAGAGGGTGATGTCAGTGGTTGCTGCTTACCTTCGCAGGTCATATACATATGTATGTGTACCTAGAACACTGGTTGCTGAAGGCAGCCTCACCTCAGCTAGCCTCAGACCAACTGTCCGCAACAGGTTTGTTGTTAACCTTTCAGTTTTCAATCAAGGAACCAACATCTCATCTTTGGCCCATTCAAAAGATTCCTTTGATAGAGACTATAAGAAAACAAGGCACAGAGGCAACACAAACAGCATTAATGGCACAGGAAAAAGAAATCTTTCTGGAGTCTTCGGTGTGAGTGATCCTTCATTTAATATTTTCAAGAGCAAAAGTGTGAGATGCATACAGATGCAGCCAAAGAGTTTCACCCTGAATAGGGCTTCATCAGGGCAATATGGTATCTTTGAGATAATTCAATCTGCTTCCCGTTCTTCTATCATCCAATGAATACTCGACGTTTCTGGTGCGTGTTCCAATGTCGAAAGATTCTTGTGATTGGAATCGTCGCATCCCATATAAACCGTGCAATATTTGCTCTGATATGCAAAATTACACTAACAATACTGATGACATTTTTCACGGAGTAGAAAGTTTGCCAACTGAGGTGTTCTCTGTTCGCTTCGAGATCGCGTACTCTATTCCAATCACAAGAATCTTTCGACATTGGAACACGCACCAGAAACGTCGAGTATTCATTGGATGATAGAAGAACGGGAAGCAGATTGAATTATCTCAAAGATACCATATTGCACATATTGCCATGATGAAGCCCTATTCAGGGTGAAACGCGTTGGCTGCATCTGTATGCATCTCACACCTTTGCTCTTGAAAATATTAAATGAAGGATCGCTCACACCGAAGACTCCAGAAAGATTTATTTTTCCTGCCATTAATGCTGTTTGTTTTGCCTCTCTGTGCCTTTTTTCTTGTATTCTTGTTAGGTCCATTAGCAGCGGACCTCGGAGGTGGGCAATAATACCAAAAGTGATTTATTGAGCTTGTACGTATTGACTAGCTAGGAAGTGCGGCTTTAATTATCCCTTGCTGCTATTTTCTCTTCTTTCCTTTGATAGAGACTATCCTGGACATGGTGAATTAGAAGAATTTACCACCTCTGTGGTGAGTCCAGGACATTCAGGCTATCATTCTGATATTCCTGGCACGTGCCCTTGTTCCCCACCTGGATGGCTCTGAGGCGTCTTGATCTCCTCGCATTGTGTACTCTGCTGGTGCCTCATGCCTGTTGGCACAAGCACTTTCAATGTGTGCAAAACTTGGGGTGCCTATCGGGTAATATCCATATCTCTTATGATGCAGTCTAGGACCTTCGGTTGTTGTCAGGTGCCAACCTGGCAAGCAGGAGGCCATTCTCCTTACCTTATCCAGACCTCACAGTAGTGAAAGATGCATCCCCTCTGGGCTGTGGAGGTAACCTGGGAGAAGTGGTGATCGGAAGACTCTGATCTCAGTTGGAGCAGCACCACCTCATCAACCTGTTGGAGCTGTGCGCCATTCATCTGGCCCTCAAAGCCTTTCTGCCTGCCATCAGGGGCTGGTTTGTCCAGGTCCTGACGTACAACAGAACCACCATTTTGTAGTGCAACATGCAGGGCGGAATGGGGTCCCGTGTCCTCTGTCTTGATACTTTCAGGGTATGGAGGTGGTTGAATTGTCTGTGGATCGCTCTGTCAGTTACTTGCCAGGTTCTCTGAACTTCAGAGAGGTCAAGCTTAGGAGATGTCAACTTGCTGTCCATAACAACTTGCTGTCCATAAGTACTACAGAGATACACAGGGCATCTTCACTTAGCAGAGATCTACTGTTGGTATGCCTCACTATCACCAATAATGCTCACTGTCCCGTTCTTTGTTCCTTTCTTGAAGCTGTCTGAAAGAGACATTCCATGTTTAGTGGATCTCCGGCCTTGTTTACGCATTCTCCCCTCTGCCACTGATGCAGCTGGTACTGAAGAAGGTCAAGAGGGACCAAGCACAGCTCATTCTCACAGCCCCAGACTGGGCTCAAAGTCTGGTGTGCCACCCTACTGAATCTGAGGATATGGCCTTCACTTCAGCTTACTGTTAGAGAGGACCTGTTTTCCCAACAAAAGGGTGTGGTTTTACATCCAGACCTCCACAATCTATACTTCTCTGTTTGGGGATTGAGTAGAATCAACTGAGAGACTTTGATCATCCATCAGAGGTGATATTATTTTGGCTACCCACCGCCCCTCCACCGAGTACATCTGTTCTGGCCGCTTGTTAAAATGTGTTGCCTGGTGTTGTAGCACAGGTCGACACTCTGCAGGTAGCCATCTTATAATCTTCTGTTCATGTTGTCTCTAACCCATAAAGGTTTTGCTTTGGGCACTCAAAGGTTACTTGTCACCCCTTTCAGCCTTCCTCCGTTTGCCTGATCAATCCTCTTTATTCAAGTCACCCATTGTGATGCGTTTAAATGTATATGCTCCCCTCTGCTCTATTTCTTATAACACAATGAGACTTTAATTTGGTTCTTACCTGTTTAGCTTGTGCTCCCTTTGGAATGATGCACATTTGTACCCTGAGACATTTGATGCTCAAACTTGTCTTATTGACATCACCTTAGCACGTCGCATCTACGAGTTGTTAGTCTAACCTCCATATGCCTCCTTTCTATTTTTTTCAGATTATAGATGGTAATACTTTGCAAGTAGTGTCATTCTTTCATGTGTAGCAGTCCATCATGATTCCTGTGTTCTTGTCTCTGTCACATTACTCTAAGGAGGAGGAGAGGTTTATTTGGTTGGATCCTAAAAGGGCCATTAGTTTGATATGTATTGATAGTACTAAAGAGCACCTAGTGGATCATCAACTTTTGTGGAATTCACTTGTGCAAAAAAAGTGAAGGCTGTTCAGAAACCAACCTTTTCAAAGTGGATTGTCTTTTGCATCAAGCTGTGCTATGTCTTGGCCAAAAAGGATCCTCTAGAGGGCCTACAGGCCCGCTCTACCAGAGCAAAGGCCTTTACTACGGCCTTAGCTAAAGGTGTTCTGATGCTGGACATCTGCCAAGCTTCTTCATTGGCATCCATCCATACCTTCAGCATTTATTGCTGTATTGACTCTCATTGGAACAGGAAGGGCCAATTTCTCCGTTCAATCCTGCAGGAGTTCTTGGCGTAAAGTCCATTCCTCACACCCACCACTGAGTGAGGATACCACTTTATCAATTCAAAAGATGAGTAATCTGTAATTAGAAGTATTTATCAGAAGAGCAAAGTACTTACCTGTGGTAAGTAATTTTTGGTTCTATGCGTCCATGTCGGTGATCAGTGTGATGACTACATTGAATGGCTATAATGTGTGGTAAATTACAGAACAAGCACACGTGTTTTTGCTGTAACTGTGTGGTAAATGTTTGGAAGTGGAAGAAATGAAATAGGATCATCAGCCTCTAAGATCACAGAATAGTTTCTTATTTTGTGATTGACAGTGTTTTCTGCACACAGTGAGCTGCAAGTGTCGGATGGAAAATTGCTCACTGCATTTCACAGATAGACCAACAGATCAGCATAAAAACTTGCATTTGGATCATAGGATATATATTTTAATCAGTTTACTTTTCAATAATATCGACCTCCGTCACTCTCTATGAAGCTAAATGGGGACATTTAGCTGTACAACAGAAGCAAAAAAAGGTGCCCCCTGCTCGTATGGTGGGTAGGGAAAGGACATTGGTGTTGAGACTTTGCCCTCCATTTCTCCTTCTGGTGTCGTGAACATGCATATCATGTCTTTGTTTTGAAAACCATACCAGGATTCTAATTAATGAAAGTCTCTCCCCATTTTGGGAGTTGTAAGCCTTACCAAGGGTTGGTTCCATCATACATTTGGCAATGCAGCGGCAGAAGTGATACTAGAGGAAGACTGCAGCAGCAGCAGTCCTTTTTCGCCCACCACACCAACCTCCTCAAACCTACTCTAATTGATTTCTAAATTTCAGGATTTGCGAGTTGCATGGACAAACTGTAAGAAATAAGTTTAAAACAGTAAGTCCTGTACATTATTCAGTGGAATTCATCTTTTCAGTTCTCCTCAAAGCCGCCACCACTTGCGCCTGTCTTCATGTACTCACTTTGCACGTAGACAGTTTGATGAAAGATCTCAATATGTCCATCAAAAAGTGCAAGAGAGTACCATAGCAGGAACGAGGAAATGGAGCTACTCATTGTACTTCCTAATTCTGAAGAAGTGTGGAAGACTGAGCTTTTATATCAAATCTTCGTTTTTAAACATATTCTTATAGAAACAGAAGTTCACAGTGGTGATGTATTCGAATATTGAAATCTCTGAAGCTCCATGACTATATGGTCTTGTTATACTTTACAGATTCATGCTTCCATATACTGATAAGACCGGGCACAGGAAATACTTTGGGGCCCAATCACAAATGCAAACATAATTTGCAAACGTATATATACGACCAAATGTACCTTTTTTTTCATACCTGTCAGGAATTCAAAAATCCATTCCTAGCAGATGTACACCCATTTATAGGGCGGAGATCTCTGCTGTGAGTAGGGCTATGTCTGCGGCTCTAAATCATGTGAAAGGGGTCTGAAGTCCAAGAAATTACTTGCCTTGGCAGTTTGGGAACGCCTACAAACTCTCAAGTTTGTGGGCATTTGAAAGTCACCTATTTCCCCTTTTCACTCTAGAAAAGATTGTAAATGTATTCCAATCAAGAGCTAGCGTAACTCCTGTTCAAGGACTGAGAGGAGAACAGATCACCCCCTGAATTTCTAGGGGTTTAGGGGGAAGGGCTTTCTGGACTGAGAAGAAATATTTCCCTGCAAAAAACAAACAAAAAAAATGCATTGCGCAAGGCATCTTACTCCCCCCATTGTGAACTTCTCTGCTCTGGAGAAGTCTGTTAAGCAGGAAAAGGATCCTGCTTAAAAAGTCACCCAACCTTTCCAGGAGTACACATGGAAACCTGTGCCGGTACCAGCGGACCTGACATATGCTTGGGAATGTTGGAGAATAGGAAAATGCAGTTGTGCATTTAGGCTGAGGTGGAGATCTCAGACGCCCACGTTTTTTGTGAATCAGGTCCAATATTTTGTGGTGGGTGGCAAACACTTGAATTTGTTGTGCTTTTTTTGGGACGAACCTCTGCTCCAAGAGTATTCACCAAAGTGGCAGTGGTCTCTGCTCATTCCTGCAAAAGGGATTCACTGGTACCATTATCTGGACAATTGCTTGCTGAAAGCCTTATCTTCAGAGTCGACAGAAACAAAACTCGGACAAACATGCAGCCTTGTATATGATACAAGTTTTTAGATAGATGTAGAAAAGTCCTCACTAACACCATCACACAGCTTATAGCTTCAAAGGATCAGGGTAAGAGGCAACCCTAGGGATGGGTGTTCCCATCCATGTAGAGAATAAGGATCATTCTGTAATGTACATGCTTAAATACTTCGTTGTTTGTGTGTGTATATATATATATATATACATATATATATATATATATGTATGTGCATATGGGAACATGTTTGTCCATAGGTGTCATTAAAAGTAATAAACTCTCTTCTACATTCTCAACACTGCACCTCCTTATCTGCCCTCTATCCGTTGCATGCACTCCCATTTCGCTACCCAAATCTTCTGTCTTCCCATCTCTCTGACTCCTTTCATTACTTCCAGGTTCTTTCATAACTACATTTCAAGCTACCCTGATCTAACTCACATGGGCGTACACCACCCTGTCCCCAATAATGACTCCTCTCTAAAGCCTACTAATCTCCATCTGTTGACAAACCTGTCAGTGAATGCTTGGGATTTCCGAGAGCACAAGAATAACCAAATAACAACTGCTCTCCTATCCTACTACCATTAACCTTGGGTTCCAGAGTAGCACTTTAACGCCTCATTGGGAGTAGTAAGACCAATATAAATGGAGTAACAATTCTGGAAAAGATGCAGATGTCTCAAACTACAGCAAGTAACAATGCAAACTCTTTGTCTACTGAGATTGATAGCATCATTTATATATCGAATTCCTCACTCAAGATAGATATGAGGTCTATTTTATTGGTGCCTAAGAGACCAGTGGAACTAATACTACTGAGGTCAGTCAGATAATTTGTTGGGAAGTCTAAAGTTGCTCTTAAAGATGCATGTGTGGGCCAACATAGAAAATATGCTACTCCAAAATGAGGCAACATTAATTGTTACTCAGTTGAATAAAGAGAGTGAGCTATATTGCAAGGTTTTCACAAAGAGTCTATTGCTCAATAAAGGTTGAGATGCCTGTGTCCATTTGAAGATTCTTTATTTCATAGTGATCCTTCAATACACATCTTAGAAGGCAACAGCCAACGCGATTCATTCCCACATTGTGGAATTTTTTCATGGCTGCAGATTAAAATGAACATAAACAACTTGACCTTTAAAATATACAAAAATATGTACAGGTACAATATATAGCTGTACTCATAAGCATTAGACCACAAGTCAATAATACCACAATACATCATGTTCAGTATCCATACAGTTATTTAGTTAAGCAGTATTAGAAATGTCGTTACACAGAGAAAAAAAACTTTAAATTCCTTAATGGGGGATGGTGTATCTTTTCCCACCACTGTGAGTCCCTCAAACTACAAGAGAGAGAAGTAGCATGTAGTTTGGTCCCCTTGTATTCAGGAACAATACAGTTTAGTAACGAAACCTGGCATTTTTTTGTTTTGTCCACCTGTAATGTAGAGGCAGCTAGAGATACTTATTCAGCATTATCTTTCAAGAGAAATTGCCAGCGAAACCACCAATAAGTGTTTCTCTTAGTTGATCTAAGAATCTCGAGTGGGTGATTGTTTCTGAGGCGCGTTTATACTCCAAAATATATTTTGGAATTCAGGGTGACTACAGATAACATTCCTTCTAACTACCAGCACCCAAAACTGTCAGATGTTTTGGGAGATGTTGGCAGTTCAGTTCTCATAGCTGCCTATTTGGCAAGAACAATTTTAGAAGAATTTTAAATACCGATCAGCTAGAGCTCAGACTAGTCTACTATGGCATCTACTGATGAGAGATAACCTGCTCCCAGAGCAAGGTGGAAATATTGAGGTGCGTCTTGATAAGGTGAGATCTAATCTGTGCTGCAGGGAGACTTTCAACAAAAACTATGTGCAACATGGTGGAAGAAATGTATGGACTAGTGTTTGATAAAGTAGTTACATTTTCTACAGAAAGAGGTGAAAATGTGTTGCAGGCGCACTCGTATTAGTGAAGGCTCCATTGTAGGAACAATAAAAACCCAATTGGTGGCGATTTCTGAGAACTCCATGACCGACATTTTTTAAAATTATTATAATGCTCCCAGTTTGCATAATGTTTTTGAAGGTATTGCTGAATACGTTTTCTTTTATCATACCATTTTAGGATTTGAGCTTTCTATTGACTTTTCATTGGGCTCTCTGTTTGAACTCATGCATTTTTGTCCTTCAATGTTTTTATATGCTCAACGCTGTTTCCTGTTAAGAGAATGAATGTACTCACCCTTATCAGAAACACTTTTGCACTAGCTTTTCTTTCTGAAAAAACAATTCTGGGAACCAATCTATGATTACTTCCTGAAGTAGTGTCTGCTCAGAAGAATTGTCTGGCTCCTATCAACACTGCACCCTGCCAAAGTCGAGCAACCGGTACATAGACAACGTTTCCATACTTACTGAACAGAAGACATCAGACTGCAGGATCATTAGTTTAAGTAGAACAAAAGAGAAAAAAGCATTTTCAATGCGATAGGTCGCGCATTTGGGAGAGTTTAAGCTATTGGCATTGTAAATAACAATGCCTTTTATTTATGTGTTTTTAACCCTTTGCGTGCGTCGGACGGCCCCCGGCCGTCCGATGTCACGGTGGGCGTGTGCGTCGGACGGCCAGGGACCGTCCGATCTGCACACGTGTCAAATTCTCCCGCACCGCTGGGGAATTTGACGCGCAGCCAAGGGGTTAAAAGCAACACACATATAAAAGGCATTGTTATTTATAATGCCAATAGCTCAAACTCTTGCAATTGCGAGACGGTGATGGTGGCCGCGCCCCTTTCTTTAGACGCTGCTCGCCGTATTCAGTTTACAGTGAGCAGCGTCTAAAGAAAGGGACACGGCTAACATTAAAGTGCAAGCGAAGTATGGGGCGCTTTCACCCAAAAAGAAAAAATAGATAAAGAAAGGTTCTGTAGCGCGCCCGCTAAAGTGAAAGCGGACCGCGCTTTAATTTAAATAAATAAATAAGTGCGGCCGCTAAAGTGAAGGCGGACCGCGCTGTAAATCAAATAAATACATTATTATTAAAAATATAAAAGCTGGCGGCATGCTGCCTTGTACGAAAGCACATCGTGGGTGGAATAGTGTTAGATCATTAAAGAAAATAGTGCTCACTGCTTCGATAAAGCAGACTGTGTAACAACACAAGTAAAGAGTCCAGTCCTCATGGGAGGTTACAAATGCAGACAAGGCGGTACCAAGGAGGCACTACTAAGCCTACTTATCAATCAAAAGCAACGATTTTGAAAGGACAGTAAGAGGAGCCAATTGAAAAGATGGGCGGAGCTTCTGTGTCATACCTGAATACAGCATGCCTCACAGAGCAGCGTATGCGCTGCCCAGGCTCGACCTAAAAATGTTATTAATTATGGTTACTTTGGGAGTGAGGTGCAGTGTGCTTTTCCCTTTTAAAAAAATATACAAATAGCTTATTGTTTAATAAAAATGTTAACTTACCAATGTTGACTTTTGTAAACTTTTAATTAACTTACTTGCAAGAGAAAATCACAAAAGCAAACAACAAATGTGCCTTTATTGCTATTGTGGCAGACTTTCATTCTTGGAAAATAAAGTCTTGGCTTGGTTGGTGGCTTCACATCCTGTTAGTTATGCTATTTACTCTATGGCTTTGTGCCTGAAAAAAAATAAGTTCTGTTGTAAAGCGCCTTGGGACACTTTCGCGCTGTAAAAATATATCTTTATACGCTCCTTATTGATATAGGGACACTCTACAAGTTTATGTTTAGTGTGTATTCTGTTCTTGCACGATTGGGATATATTAACAAGCGTTAGCTTGAAAAGCCGGGGGTGGTATCTACCTTTTGACTACCAACCTATAAATAATGAACGGCCTCTGTGTACCAAGTGCAGCATTCCACTCCTTGGCTGTGCCATTCATTTCAGTAGGATGTTAGAGTGTTGGTGTTCATTATGTGCTTTGTTTATCTTTAGAACATGTCAATCATTGAGTGGGTTTTTTTGGGCAGATTTATATAGCGCGAACTCGACCCAAAGGTATTGGAGCGCTTTTCATGAGCACCAGTTACGTTGCTCAAGGACACATTCATTTTTTGGTAGGCATGGGGACATTATGTGATTTGCCCAGAATCACAGAATGTTGAGCTGATGCCCAGACTCGAACCTGGTTCCCCTGCTCCAAAGTCGGCAGCTCTAGCTGTGAGACCACAACCTCAAACGAGTGTAGCCTCCTATGCAAGCTATAAAGTTAGTAAAACTAGAATTACTTGCTGTGCAGAATGTTCACTGCACAGGAAGGAAGGTCTGGGATCTACAGAAGTACTTTTGTTCAATTTTTTGCACACATCGATGGTGTCCGGAATAGCTTAGACATGGGGATGACTAGCTCCACAAAGTGATTTGGTGTGCAGAATAACTTAGGCCTCATTGGGTGCGCGCGCAGTTTACAACACAGGCAAATTACCCAGGGCTATGCCTGAAGTTCTGCAAATCTCAGTCGTAATTTACGAACTGTGCAGTATTTATGCAAAAGCCACTATTGTATGCAGGTGTCAGTGTACAGTATAACTTTGCGAATAATCATGTGCACAGGGTCACACAGTGGAGAGCACTGGCAGAGATCTGTAGCCCCCAAGTATGGTATAGTATGGTGTGGTGGAGTACTCATATAGCGCTTTAGCCCTGAAGAGGTGCTGGAACCATGTTCGGAGAGAATAGCTCAGCGCATCCAATCCCTTTTCTTTTGCATTTTAGGACATGTTTGTATGCCTACATTTATAAAGTGGTAATGACTTGACTTGTACAGCACCAGAACGCAAAGAATGAAGGTAGGCCAGATATGCTACTGTCCCCGGGCACCGAACAACCTGGAGCTCTGGATCCAGTGGAAACTATGCCTGGGGGGAGGGGGGAGGAGGGAGGGGGAGGACTGCTGTCACATTGGATGATCACTTTACAGTGCATTAAGGTTTGGAAACCACCTTTTAAATCCTTTCGAAAATTCCGAGTATACACCTCAGTGACCTTACTACCTACAGATGCTACAGTACAGTGCCCCATTAACCCCAATCCCACCTTCGTCCAGATAGATGAGCCTTTGCAGCTCGGCCGGGACCCCGGCCACGGTCTCCAGCCGCTCCTTCAGCTCCCGGAGCCGGGTCTGGGGGCTGCACCTGGGGACAGAGAACAGCTCCCCGCTGGCTTCTAGGCGTACGGTGTCGGTGTACTGCCGCCCGCCGTGGAAGGAGGCTAGCTTGGGGAGCCCCTGGAGCCCGTAGCCAAAGGCCGGCTCGGGGAGGAGGCGAGGCCGATGGGGCGCGCCATGGCTGAAGCAGAGCCCTGGCGCCTCAGCGCACCCGCCTGGTCCGGTGTCTTTGGGAGCAGGACAGATGCGTCACTAGGTGACGGGGGCCATAAGTCCTCCTCCCCACACAGAGGAAGGCATTAACATCTCAAACACCTCCCTAAAAGAGAAAAAAACCTCATTCACTTGGGATATATTGGGTTGGATCTCAGCGGCTGGCAGATTTAAAATAAGGTCCACATATGAAACCTTGCTCGCTTTTTACGTCTACCAGCCAGACATTGTATGTGTTTACACGCTATATTTTAAGCGTTCCGTAGTTATAGTGTATCATTGCACTTACAGGGCATACCCTGTTGCAGAGCCCCGAAGCACATTATCAGACGGGTGGGCACAGTGTTGTATATGTTGTTTCGTTGTTTTCGTGTAATTGCGTTGTAATTGCCTTTACAATGCGCCTCTTACTCTGAGGCGTCGAAGGCAATAATAGAACCAGGAAAGAGTCTGTGGTAAAAAAAAACGAATAAAACAAGCATTTGCAATGCAAAAGGACTGGCATTTACGCGAAACCTATTGCATTGCAAACGGGAGTGCGGGCGTCCGGCGGGCAGGGGGGCGAGAAGGCACGAACAACGGGAGGGTGGGGGGGGGCGAGAGGGCACGGACTGCGGGAGGGGGGGAGAAGGTACGGGACACAGGAAGAAAATAGTGCTCACAATCTAAATAACAAATTCCGTGCAACACTCGAAGTAAAGGGCCAGTAGCCATGGAAGTATACAAATGACGACATGGCCATCATAAGGAGGGACTAACAAGCCTATAAACCAATGGGAAGGCAGCATTTAGAAAGGACAAAGACACAAGCTAATGAAAAATATGGGCGGGTGAGTGGGCATGGCTTCTCTCCTGTACTCCACTACCACAGATCAACCCCAGAGCAGCGCTTGCGCGCTGGCTCAGGGCTCGAACTAAAAAGCGGGTTTACAACAAACCATTTTGTGAAGGACTCGTTCCATAAGGGGCACATCAGCCACTTGTGCTCATGCCAGGCACCTTCCAGGTGTTAGATACCTAACAGGCAGCTATGTGTTTTTTCCACACATGAATCATAACTGTCTTGTTTAAAAAAAAAAAAGATCGAGTTCAGGCATTCTCTCCTTCTGGGCGTAGTGCTGCAGTTCTAATCATCTGAGAGCTTCAGCCAGGTTCCCTCCCTGGGAGCGAATCTCAGGATCAAGTCTTCACCCACTTTAGCAACTTGCACTTAGGAGTCAAGCTTAGCTCCTCCTGTAGGCATTCCCTGGTTGCTGCAGAGCAGGAGCGTGCCATCAAGTAGCACACACAAGACAGGCTTCCCCCAGAGCACACTTTGTCTCACCCTCAAACACAAGAATCACAAAAAAGTACCAAGATACTCCAACTAGATTCTTTGGACACTGTTCTTGCTGGCACACTCCACCAAGGAGTAGGTGACCACACCACCAGCTGTGCCAGGGCCATTTCCACTGTAGCAAGCGTTGGTACCAGACTCCCTAGCACAGCTGCTAGGTATCTCCAGGAGTCTGTGATGGTATGGATGGTTTTTCTCCTCAGGACCCTGTACCCTGTGGATTCTTACATGGGCCCTCTTTTGGGGTTGTAAACAGCATGATGGGCACATGAACATTGTCCAACTCTGAGCAGCTGGATCACAAGTTGCTGATCTCTCGGGACAACAGCTTCAAGTCTTGCCTCCATGCTGTCCTCACTACTATCCTCAGACTCCTTCCTGCATGGTCTGAGTCCAATGTTGAAAACTATGGAGGCTCATGCTGTCCCTCTACCTTAGATCCTGACCTAGCTTAAATTCCTTCCAGGCCTGCTTCCACTATCTATCCTTGTCCCCTGGTGCAACTGCAGAGGATCAGTGACCAGTTCCCTAGACTTGGCCAGCAGTGCCAATGGCAGTCGAGGTGTCAGACTGACTTTAGTCATGAACAAATAGCTATACGATATGGGGCTAAACTGGCATCGTCCAGCATTGACGCTGGCGCTGACTGGCCCAAGACCTTCTGGGTCAGAGACAGTGCTTCCCCCTCCCTTTTCTGACAGGCTCCGTTAGGAGTATGCCTGGGGTGGGGATCTGAGGTTCCTTATGGTTATCCTGATGCCCTTGAGGAACCCGCGGTCGAGGATAATTGGTATGTGTAACTGGCAGATGCCAGTGGTCTGGACACCTTGCCAGACAATGGCCTGGTCTCTCCTCCTAGTGTGGCTACAGAGGAAGGTACTTCCTTTGCCATGGTACTGTGGATGGCGGTTGAGGTCCTCGACCTTATGCTGCTTCGGTGCAGGTCAAGACCAAGGTGCTTCAACCCAGGATATCTCCCTAGGAACCCTTCCTCCCCTTCAATGAAGCCCTCACTGACGTCCTGCTTGGGGCCTGGGCCAAGCACTTCACAGGTGCTCCTGTACACAGGACAATACCCTGCCGCCACCACCCCGCTCCTGTGGATGTAGATTCCCTCACCCAGCCCCCCCCCCTCCTGAGATTCTGGTGGTGCAGGCCTCTACGTCCAAAGTTAACCCAGGCACCTTCCCTACCACATCTCCGGATAGGGAAACCAGGAGGCTACATACCTCTGGTAAGAGGATTCTCTCTTCCACCAGCCTCGCATTGCGGTCAGTGAACACTGCGTGCCTCTTGGGCAGGTACACCCACATAGTATGGGACTCTGTTGCACAAGTGTTGGCCATGGTCTCATAGGAGGCCCGAGCCATCCTGACCTAGGCTATTGCTGATGGCAGGGATGCAGCAAAGTTCACGCTATACTACGGACTGGAAATGACACACTCGCTGGTTAGAGGAATTGCTTCGTATGTGTAACTTTATCGTCATGCCTGGCTCGGTTCAGCTGGCTTCTTGGGGGATGACAAGGCATCCCTTATGGACACGCTCTTCAGTGGCACTCGTTTGTTCTTTATTTTTCCGCGCCAGCCACCGCAGATCCGGAGAGAGCGGTACCCTTAGTCAATTTTTGACTAGTGTTTTTCGACTTTTGTCGGCTTCTTTTTCGAGTCGTTCGACTCCTGGTACACGCAGGGATGTCACATCGGCAGACCGTCTTCAAGCCTTGTGACTCTTGTCGCAAGCTGATGTCAGTCACGGATCCGCACCTCGTGTGCCTTTGGTGCCTGGAGCACGACCACGACCCGAAGTCGTGCTCCGACTGTCAGGCCATAAACCCGAAGTCTTTGTGGGAGCGGTCCTGAAAGCTTCTGGAGGCCAGGCAGTCAGCTCCGAGCCGCTCGAGGTCCCGATCGAGAGGGAGGTCGCGGGACCGGTCGCGGAGTCACCACCATCACTCCTCATCGAAGTCTTCATCTTCGGGTAAGTTGGAGCACAAGAAGAAGGTGAAGAAGCACTGTCGCTCTTCGCCTTCTCCCCGTCCGTCAGCTGGTGGGACGCGGAAGGTCGTCGTCCTAGCCTGCTGGGACGGCTCTGAGCTTCCCTTCCTTCCCGGGAGCCGGAGCGTCCCCTGTCCAGCTTTGTGCCTTTTACGAGACCCTCCACTCCATCTTTGGGCAGCCCGACTCCGCCGGCGCACCTTCGGGCCCCGCGGACTTGGCTGGGGGCTTAGGCCTTCGATGGCGGCTCCGGCCCCGACGCCGCAGAGCCCCCAGGGATCCAGGCCTGGATCTGGATCGGTGCCGGTTGACCTCACGACACCTCCCCTAGCACTGATTCCACTGACGACACCTCCGACGCCGGTTGTGTCCCCAGCTGGCGTCGACTCCGGCCTCCCCCTCGAGCCGAACACGGAGCCAGACCGGCGCCGACCGGTACTTTTGTACCACTGTTCTATCCTGGTGTTCCTTTTCGCCCTGAGTGGCAGCCAGGAGAGGATGAGGAGGACTGGGAGGGTTCTGTGAACCCTCTGGCAGACCAGCTAGAAGAGCCAGGCTGGAGAGAGGAGTTGGGTGATGCCAGTGGTCTGGATACCTCCCCAGGCCTTGATATGCTTTCTCCCCCTACCGTGGCTCCAGAGGAGGGAGCCTCGTATGCTGTGGTGTTGCGTAGGGCGGCTGAGGCCTTGGGCCCGGAGCTTCCTACGGTGGCAGTCAGGACTAACCTCCTGACTGAGGTGCTTCAAATGGCAGCGGCCTCCTCGGAGCCCCTGCTGCCGTTCAATGAGGCCCTCACCGACATCCTTCTGGGCACTTGGTCCAAGCCCAGCACAGGGGCTCCTGTGGATAGGATGATTGCCAGCCGCCACTGCCCGGCCCCGGCCGACCCCATTTTCCTCTCCCAACACCCTACCCCTGAGAGCTTGGTGGTCCAAGCCTCGACCTCTAAGGGCGCGTTCCTTACTGCTCCCCCAGATAGGGAATCCAAGAAGCTGGATCATTTTGGGAAGAAGATGTTTTCTTCCGCCAGCTTAGGACTGCGGTCGGTGAACACCGCATGTCTATTGGGCCGCTACACCCACTCTGTGTGGGACACGGTGGTGCAGGTGCTGCCACAGTGCCCGGAGGAGGCACTGTGCAGAGGGTAGAGACGCAGCGAGGTTCGCCATTCGGTGTGGGCTGGATACTGTCGACTCGTTAGGTAGAACGATTTCTATGTCAGTAGCCTTGAGACACTACGCCTGGCTGAGGTCCACTGGCTTTTCCGGGGATGTCCAATCGACCCTTTTGGGCATGCCCTTTGATGGCCGTCGGCTGTTTAGCGACAAGGTTGACAGTGCGCTCGAGCACTTCAAGGATTCTCGGACTACAGCCAGATCCTTGGGCCTCGCTGCCACCTCTTGCCCCGTTCAGTCCGCCTTTTGACCCTTTTGTGGCTACAGAAGGGGTGCCCCACCACGTTCCACCCAGGGCCACAGGCCAGTGCAAGCTACTCAACCTCTGCGCGGCCGGGGACGTGGGACCCAGGACCCAGCACCGTGAGTCTGGGGGCCAGCGGGCAGGCCAGTCCACCAGTGCGCCCCCTCTGCATTGGCCTCCAAGCCTCCCTAGTCCGACCTTTCAGGGCCGCCAGTGGGTGGCAGGATTCGCCATCATCTCCCCCACTGGCACAACATCACGTCGGACAGGTGGATTTTGCAGCTAGTCCGAAGGGGCTACTCCCTCCCCTTCGAGACTACCCCTACCTACATGCCACCAACACTCCATTGCATGTCGGAGGACCAGTTGGCCCTTCTCAGTCAGGAAGTTGCGGCTCTCTTGGCCAAGGGAGCCATTGAGTGAGTTCCTGTGCCAGAAGTAGGTCGTGGTTGTTATTCACACTACTTCCTGGTGCTCAAGAAGGACAAAGGCCTACGTCCTCTCTTGGATCTCTGGGACGTCAACCGCGTTCTCCGGAAGGAGAAGTTCAAAATGTTGACATTGGCTCAGGTCTCGTCTGCCCTCGACCCTGGAGACTGGATGGTAGCGTTGGACTTGCAGGACGATTATTTTCACATCCCCGTCCTGCCGGCCCACAGGCGTTACCTACGGTTCACAGTAGGCCACGAAAATGTTATACCGTGCTTCCCTTTGGCCTTACCAGCGCCCCTCGGGTGTTCACGAAAGTGATGGCGGTGGTCGCAGCTCATCTGCGCAGATCAGGGGTTCCAGTCTTTCCCTATCTTGACGACTGGTTGTTGAAGGCGAGTTCGCGCCATGCTGTCGTTTCCCACCTCCAGACTACGGCGGACCAACCAGACTTCACAGTGGTGACAGATGCGTCACTTCTGGGATGGGGCGGCCACATAGGAGAGGCGGAGATCAGAGGCCTCTGGTCTCTGGCGGAGTCCGGCTCCACATCAACCTGCTGGAGCTCCGGGCGATCCGTCTTGCACTGACAACACCACCGCCATCTGGTACTGCAACAAACAGGGTGTGGTGGGATCGTGGCCCTCATGTCAAGAGGCTCTCCGCCTCTGGACGTGGCTGGAACATCAGGGCATGTCCCTGGTGGTTCAGCACCTGGCAGGTTCACTGAATGCCAGGGCGGACGAACTCAGCCGCTGGTGCATGATGGATCACAAATGGCATCGTCACTCGGAGGTGGTGCAAGGTCTCGTTCAGCAGTGGGGAGAGCCTTGGTTGGATCTGTTCGCCACCGAAGAGAACGCACAATGTCAGCAGTTCTGCACGTTGGAATTTCCAAGGCGGCACTCGCTCGGTGACTCTTTTCGTCGCGAGTGGAATTGCGGTCTTCTATACGCCTTTCCACCTATACGACTTCTGTCCAGAGTGCTGAAGAAGATCAAGCGCGACCGGGCCCAAGTCATTGTTGTGGCTCCGGATTGGGCATGAAGAGTCTGGTATCCCGAGCTCTTGAACATGGCCATCGATCCTCCGATCTGTCTGCCTCTTCGGGACGATTTTCTGTCGCAGCAGCAGGGGACGGTCCTTCACCTGAACCTGTCCAGCCTCCACCTCCTTGCGTGGAGATTGAGCGGCGACAGTTGACAGCTTTTGACCTTCCTCCCGAAGTCTGTAATGTCATCCTGGCAGCCAGGCGTCCCTCCACTAAAACGGTATACGCCTGTAAATGGAACAAATTTGTGGCATGGTGTACAGCAAAGGCTGTGGATCCCCTTTCGGTCCCTCTTTCAGAGGTTCTCCTCTTCTTTCTTTCTTTGGCCCAGCAGGGTTCTGCTCTGGGCACCCTTAAAGGCTATCTTTCGGCCATTTCGGCCTTTCTTCGCCTTCCTGATCAGCCTTCTCTTTTCAAGTCCCCTATTGTAAATAGATTTCTTAAGGGCATTACTCACCTCTTTCCTCCTATTCCTTTCGTAATGCCCCAGTGGGACTTGAATCTGGTCTTAACCTACCTCATGTGTGCTCCTTTCGAGCCACTACATAATTGTCCTCTGACTATTGACCTTGAAGACTGCTTTTCTGGTTGCCATCACCTCTGCTCGCAGGGTGAGTGAACTTCAGGCTCTTTCTTCTAAACCTCCTTTCCTTGCTGTTCATCTGGACAAGGTTGTCCTTCGAACTTGACCTTCTTTTCTTCCCAAAGTGGTTACCTCTTTCCACATAGGACAGACCATCACTTTGCCCACCTTCTTCCTTCCCCCGCATCCTTCTAAAGAGGAGGAGAGGCTCCACCGTCTGGATCCTAAACGTGTGCTATCATTTTATCTGGATCGCACAAAACAATTCTGGGTGGATGATCAACTCTTTGTTGGCTATGTGGGCGCCAAGAAAGGTCGGGCCGTGCAAAAGCGGACCATCTCTCGATGGGTCGTCCTTTGCATTAAAATTTGCTATTTCTTGGCAAAAAAGGAGCCTCCGGTAGGACTGCGTGCTCATTCCACCAGGGCAACGACAGCCACTACTGCTTTGGGACGTGGAGTGCCCCTCAGTGACATCTGCCAGGCAGCCACGTAGGCATCACTGCACACGTTCATTAAGCATTATTGCCTGGATAGTCATATCCGGAGAGATGGCTTCTTTGGCTGTTCAGTTCTCCAGGACTTTCTGGTGTGAACTTGGTTTGCAGACCCACCTCTGGGGTAGGTATTGCTGGGGTATCTATTCTAAGGTAAGGAATCTATAACTAATAGTCTCTTTCAGATGAACAAGTTACTTACCTTCGGTAACGATATATCTGTAAGAGACATATATTAGTTATAGATTCCTTACCGCCCCACCCAGCTTCCCCGTTCTGCGAACTGACTTCCAGAGTAAGGGACTCCCTTTCAGGGCCCTAGTTTTGTGCACCAGTGGTCTGTGTCTTGCATGGCTCTGTGCTTCTGGCGTGGAATGTCGTGTAAAGAACTAACGTCAGTGCGCAGGGGCGGCGTCCAAGTAGATACCGCGATGTCATTCCGGCAATAACGACGCCAACAACAAATGCAGAGTCGACTGGTGCCACCTACCGACACGCAGGGGTACTGCTGAAGAAAAATTCTCTGGATCCAGTCTGACGCCTGGGGGTAATTCTAAGTTAAGGCATCTATAACTAATATATGTCTCTTACAGATATATTGTTACCGAAGGTAAGTAACTTGTTCTTCAGCCCATATGTGGAGGTCAGGGGTTCCAGTTTTCCCCTACCTTGACTACGACAAACCTCTTTAATTCGCCGGGTTTCACTATAAATGTGCTAAAGTCACACCTGACTCCCCTTTCAGAAACTCCCTTGCAGACGCCATTCTGGCCACAGGATATTCAGTCGATGATTCTGATGTTTAAGCCTCTATCCTGGATTTAAGTGAGACTGACTCTGAGGCTGCTGGGTCTCCTGGCAAGCTGCTGGTGAAGCATGACCGCTGGCATATGCCTGCTTTGCAGTGGGACCTGAAAACCCAGTGGGCACAACATTGGGGGGATCTCTCCGACCTGGTACAGATATCGAGGGTACTGCAAAAGATCTGCAGTGGAGGCTGACAATTCGTGACTGGGTCAGAGGCACCCCACCCAGATCTCAGTGGTGACCAATGCGTTACTCCTGGGGTGGGGCGACCATTTGGGAGAGGTGGATATCAGAGGACTCTGTTCTCTGGCAGAGTTTCAGATCCACATCATCTTGTTGTAGTTGAGAGCGATTCACTTGTCATTGAAGACCTTCCTCCCAAACATCATGGTGAAGCTAGTTCAGGTGTTCATGAACAACACCACTGCCAAGTGGTACCACAACAAGCAGGGTGGAGTTGGGTCTTGAATCCTCTGCCCGTAGGCCTTCCGCCTTTGGACATGGCTGGACAATCAGGACATTTTCCTGGTCTTACAACAGCTGGTGGGCTCTCTCAATGTCGGGGTGGACGAACTCAGCCATCAATGCCTTGCAGGTCACAAATGGTGTCTCCATCTGGAGGTGGTGCAAGGTCTTTTCTACGACTGGTGAGAACTTTGGTTAGACCTTTTCGCCATTGCCAAGATTGCGCAATGTCATCATCTTTCCGTCGATACCACTTCTGCCCTCAGTTCTGGGAAAAATCAGGAAAGACCAGGCCCATGTCATTCTAGAGGTTCCGGATTGGTCATGGGGTGGTATGGTATCCCGGACTCCTGAGCTTGAGCATTGGTCCAACGATCCGCCTGCCCCTGCGGCACAATCTCCTGTTGCAGCAAGAGGGCAGGGTCCTACAACCAAACCTGTACACACTTCGCATTCATGCATGGAGAGTGAGCCGCAGCAGTTGAGTCTTCGATCTCCCTTTCGAAGTATGTGAGGTCATCCTCGCAGCCAGGCGTCCATCGACAAAGATTGTATACATATGTCGCTGTGACAAGTTTGTGGCTTGGTGCACTGCGAAACAGATTGATTCACTATCTGCACCCTTGTCCTAAGTATTATTGTTAGTTCTATCCTTAGCCCGGCAAGGCATTGCCCTGGGCACAGTTAAGGGGTATCATTCAGACCTATCTACTTTCTTGAGATTGCCGGATCAGCCCTCCCTGTTCAGGTCATTTCTAAAAGGTCTTCAACACGTGTCCTCTGAAGCCTTTTGTTATGCCCCAATGGGACCTTAATTTGGTGTTGACCTACCTGATGTATTCCCTTTAGAAACCCATGCATAGTTGTCCTCTCCGACTCCTGACATTGTTTTCTTGGTGGCCATAACATTGGCCAGGAGGGTCAGCGCGTTACAGGATCCGTCTATCCTTCATATACCAGCGTCTTCCCAGATAAACTGGTTCTTTGCACCTGTGCCTCCTTCTTACCAAAGGTAGTGATGCCTTACCATGTCCGCCTAATCACACTGCCGACCTCTTTGCTCTAGCACACCCCTCCAAGAAGGAAGGGAGACTCCACTGTTTGGACTTGAAAACATATGAACATTCAAAATTCACAGATGTAATATGAATATTTATTGAGTGTATATTGACTGTATTATCACGCTTTTGACTATGAATGAATTTAAAAGTTTACTAGAATGCAAACATACTTAATGCACCCAGTTCCCATATTTATATCTGAGCACTTTAATATTCACATTGACCTAGGTTGGGTGAGTTCACACACCTGTTCGCTCCTTGCTCATCACACGGTAATTCTGTGGGTACCGTTTACTATTATACTGATGCTTTTTAAGGCTTGATGACATTTATTTTCCCGGAAAATGGAGTTTAAATGGCCCCTACACGAATTTTGATGACTTTTGAACATAGCAATATGACTGCCGGGTTAGAATCCCTGTATAAGGTTGCTATTACGTTTTTGACTGTATAAGGTTGCTATTACATTTTTTACTGCCATGTTGGTTAAACACGATATGTCTATACACTTCGTTTTAAGTCAGCATACTATTTCGACACAGGTGTACTTTTGCTTCGTCTCACAATATAACTCTTAGGATGTAATTTTTACACTAACACATTTGAGCCTTGTGTTTGTCTTGTTGAAAATGGAGTTTAAATGGCCCCTACACGAATTTTGATGACTTTTGAACATAGCAATATGACTGCCGGGGTTAGAATCCCTGTATAAGGTTGCTATTACGTTTTTGACTGTATAAGGTTGCTATTACATTTTTTACTGCCATGTTGGTTAAACACGATATGTCTATACACATAGTTTTAAGTCAGCATACTATTTCGACACAGGTTTACATTTGCTTCGTCTCACAATATAACTCTTAGGATGTAATTTTTACACTAACACATTTGAGCCTTGTGTTTGTCTTGTGGATAAATGAAAATTTTATCGGCCAGATATGGAGTTCTGATGGCCCTTATAGGTTTATTGAGGATATTGGGAGTAAGAGGGCCGCCGAGTCGGACTTCCCCTATTAGGCGGATTTGATGATGGTTTTGGCCGCCATCTTAGTTAAACGTGATGCGTATAAATTTATATATTTGAAAGTAGCTTATTACTTTGATGCGATCTTGTGGTACAAACACGGGAGTAAACACTTCTACATCATGTGCCTTATGTTTTATTGTGTACTGGACTATACTGAATTAATTATATGGTCTGAACTCTTCTATATAGATAAAAAATATTTTTTTTTTTAAAACAGATTTACGAAAGAACTTGCGGTCATTTACACAACCGTATGGTTTAGAATTATTGAGATTACAACAGGTGAGCGGGTGTGAAAACTTGCAAATATTACGACTGATCCATGGGTTTTAAGGTAGCACTAAGGAGATATAACGAACTAAGGCATGCCTACATCACTATACCCCATTTTCATTACTTTCGGTCACATGCAATTTCAATGTATCAGTTGATTATAACTTTGGCCATTGCGGAGTCTAATTCAGGGACCTCTACATACACCCTTACCTCATATAGTATGAAGGTCCTGAGAGAGTATTAGATACAGATATGGGCACACTATTTGACTAACACTAATTCATTGGAGGGTGTGGTCACAAACGAGTCATACAATGATCAATGTGGTATAGACACATTGATCTTTATAACACACACCTGTGGACCTCTTCTAGGTGGTGGGATTACAGCTCCATGAACATTACTTTGAGCTGTTGATTTCTTTTCATTTTTGTAGCCCTGATGAAGTCAGAGGTTAATGTACCTAACTGACGAAACACGTGTTGGCTACGGAAGTTAGCGGAGTGACTACAAACTATGTAAAGAACACCAAATGAAATGTGAAGAAGAAAGAAAATAAAAAAACGAAGAAATCTTGTTTGGACTCGTATACTATAGTTTTTTAACATATTGCTTATTAAGGGGTGTCACTTATCTAAAGTTATTGAGGTTTCCTCATTGAGTTGAGAGTGCTTGCGGCCGCTCTCTTCCCCTTGGAGCACCATACTAGTTGAGATTAAGTTGGGAATACTCCAGGTTTGCGCTAGCACTTAACCTTGCCACATTAATCTGTTATGAAAAGCGCGTTGTTCTATTTTGATCGTACCAAAGAATATTGGGTAGATGATCTGCTCTTTGTGGGGATCACCGGTACTAAGAAAGGGAAAGCAGTGCAGAAGCAGACCATCTCTGAATGGATTGTACTGTGCATTAAGATCTGCTACACATTGGCCAGCAGGTTTTCTGAGGGCTTGCAGGCTCATTCTACCTGAGCCAAAGCTGCGACCACTGCGTTAGCTCGCGGAGTCCCTGTCCTGTACATCTGTCAGGCTGATATTTGCGCTTCCTTGCACAAGTTAATCACACTCTACTGCTTTGACAGTGATGTCTGCCGTGATGGGCACTTTACCCATTCGGTCCTCCAGGACTTTTTGGTCTGAGCCAGTTGGCATACCTCAGAGGAGAGAAGGTACTTCTTTGGTATCTATTCTAAGGTAAAGCATCTGCAGCTAGAAGTCTCTATTAGAGGAACAAGTTGCTTACCTTCGGTAATGCCTTATCTGGTAGAGACTATCTAGCGGCAGATTCACTACCGACCCTGCCATCTCCCCATTCTACAAACCGGTTCCTCTACCCACAAGGTCACTGTAGGCTCTTAGTATCTGCACACTGGTCAATCAGCCTTCTGACAGGGGGGTGTGGCTAGCGTGCCAACGATGGCGGATGCGTAATCACAGCGCTCTGCTCCGACCCAGAAATTTCTCCTGCCCCCGACCCATGGGGGGAGGCGGGAGCCATCCGATCCTGAGCCTAAGCTGCGCTGACCCGTGAAGTCCTGGACCATGTGACCTTGGGTCCGGGAACGACTCCGGTGCAGCGGAAGAGGGACCCGAGGCACTACATCCACAGGGCCTACACTGCTGACTGGTACGAACCACCGCAGGACATGGAGGCAGAGCGGGAGTCGCCGGTGGCGGAGCGGAACCAGAGGTGAGCCCCTGCATTGAGTGCACAGGAAAGTACTCTGCACTGGTGAGCGGCAACGCCTGCAGCCCTGCGCTGAGAGCTCCGTGCATCGAGACGGGGCAGCATATGTAAAGAGGAATACCACCGGCGATGGTAGCTGAGACTGCTGCGTGAGGCCGCAGCTGTGTGACGAGGAGCAGGCCCCATCTCTCTCCTGGCCTCATTGAAAGCACCTGGCACTGAGGTGTTTTATTGTAGATTTCTGCCCTGAATGGGCCCATTACTTCTAGTCGCCCCCTGGAATTGAGGGAAGCACCTGACACGTAGATTCTGACTGACGATCTCTACACTTAGGGCCCCCCAGACCCAGTCGTTCTCCGGCATGGCCCGGCCCGGCTTAGCCTGGCCTCAACAAAAGTGGCAGCAATGCACCACAGTAATGGGAGGTGCTGACTAGTGGTGACCTGACTCAGATGCCCAGCTGCTAGATACCAAGGACCTGAGTGAATTCTGCACTTGCCCCGGAGTATTTGAGAACTGTTTCGGAGATAAGGGACTGGGTTCCGGAGGAGCCTTGACACTGATATTATTGTTCACACATTGTAGTGGGGGAACGGCCCACTTTGAACCATAGTGACACGGCTGAACTTTGAAATCACCCACACCAGTATAAAGATCCAACTGGGTGAGAGACTGCCTCTGTCTGAAACTGGGAGAAAAATCTGCGCCCGCTCTGGGGTACCATCCAAGGAGTTTGGCGTCTTGGCAGCTCTGTGCCTGGCCCTGGCGCCGACACCCACCTGCCCACACTATTCACATCCTGAAGTGCAATGGGAAAATTGAAGGCCTGTCCATCACATACACAGGGTGGTGCATCAGAATCCTCATTTGTGGGAGAGGGAGGGCGTGAGAACCTAGACACCATGCCATCTCCCATGCAACTTCAATTTGATCGAATTCTGGCACCCATTACAAATACTAAGAGTACACTCCAACAAGAAATAGGCACGGTCGCAGTGGGTCGGAGTCTGCTATGAGCAAACCACAATAAATTAACAGATAGGGTGGCAGAGGTGGGATTGGGATTCAATGAAATACGACTAGCCCACATCGATCTTGCCTGGCAAGTTACAACACTAACTAATAACGTACAGATCCTAGAACATCGTGCTGAGGGCCATAACAGGAGGAGCAATGAGTGGTGGGTCTACAGAGGGGACGGAAGGAGGAGACATGGTGGCATATCTGGAAGACTGGATAAAGACGTGGTCACACCGAATCAACTTACACCATTCTTCGTGCTAGAAAGAGCGCATAGAGTTCCCCCGAAGCCTCCAGCTCCAGGCAGACCCCCGCGTCCGGTAGTGGCCAAACTTCTCCACTTTTAAGACCAAGATGTCCTTCTACAAAATGCCAGGAACGAGGATCCTTATGAAGTTGGAAACGGAAAGGTCACACTGTTCACGGACTATACTCTTGCTGTCCAATCCAAAAGAGCATCCTACATAGAGGTTGAAAAGGCCCTGAGAAAAGAGGGAATACAATACTCACTTATGTTACTAGCATGGTTGAAAATCATGTTCGACGGAACAGCATGTTTCTATGAAGAGCCCCGGGAAGTGTGGGACTGGTTGGAATCCTATGAAGCTGGAACATCCCGAGAGAACAGATCAGAGGGATCCCACGATGAAGTGCCTAGACGCAGCAGGAGGGTCCAAGAGCCCAGGAGCAGAAGCACACTGTGGAAACCCATCAAAGAACAAACAGAATTGGAGAGAGCAGGAGCAATTCAAGCGGCAACAGTTATCGCCTCCCAGGCGGGGCAAGACCATGGCAGTGACCCCCAATCGAAGGATCAAGCCACGGATTGAGAACCAGAATTTCACTTATAGATGAAGGCCCCCCTGTGGTTACTCCCCAGTCAGTCGAAGATTTAATTTAACGGGAAACTTAAGAGAGGCACTGATTTTGGCCACTCTGCTTCAGGTACCTACTTGGTGACCAGAGGGCCGTCCGATAAAGGTTGGGCTTTAGCTGGCACTCTCCCTCCCCTCAAGCCCAGTAGGCAACAACTGATACCCTCTGGGAGGGACCTAGAAGAGACTTATTGAAGTTGAGACTGACAGGTGGCCTGGAAAGACTCCAAGAGACTTGGCTCTTTGGTAAAAGGGACGAACAGACTTAACAGCTTCTACACCGATGAATACGTGTTGGTCCAAGAAGAGGATGGGTAGGTACTCCAGGAGGCTTGGGTACAGAATGCTTTTTGACATACGAGGTAGCCCGGAGTTAATTAAATATGTAGGTACGGTGGGTTAGAACAGGATGCTTTTTTGTAACTTTTTCTAGGTCAGCAACACCTGGGAAGGAGCAAATGGCCTGGGTTTGAACTACAATTGCCTACCCCTTCACCTGACGTACGCTTGGAGTCTGGTGGGATCTAAGAATGCCAATGTTTTGCATTTGTGTGATGTTTGGACGTACAGCTTTTGCTGACCTGTCCTGGGGAAAGAGAGTTCAAGGTTGGGGATATGTTATCATTATGTTTTAAAAAAAAAAAATGTTTATAAGAGCCTCCCTCTCTAGACCAAGTGCACATGTTAGAGGTCTATTGTCTGTAACTCATGCATGGCTAACACTGCTCAAGATTTTAAATGTCTGACATGGAATGCACAAGGGATGGAGGTCCGCATGCAAGAGCCACACCATACATCGCTTTCTCAGGTGACAAGGCATACAAATTGCAATGCTCCAAGAAACGCACCTTTTAGGTGTGGCGGTGGAGTGACAAATGTAGATGGGGTCAGTTGTATGCCACCTCATTCTCGGGTTACGCGAGGGGCACGCTGATTTGGATGAGGAAGGAAACCCCTTTTGAGTGTTTGCAGTCCCTCATTGATAAAGAAAGCTGCTATGTTTTGGTGAGGGGTGGACTAATGGGCAAAAAGATCACACTGGGGAGTATATACGCTCCTAATAGTGACCAGGTGGCCTTTTTGTTTTTACTCACTCTTGGCACCAATGGGACACACGCAGGGGGAGACCTGCTGCTGGGAGGAGATTGCAATTATGTATCAGATGTTGTTCTGGACCGCTCAACCCTCCAATTAATAGGAGCCATACGGTCACTACTTGCTTCCTGAATGGGTACAACACTGGGAACTGTTAGATCTTTGGCGTTCCCAGCATGGACAAGACCACAACTACTCCTACTTCTCCACTATATATGGACTACACACCAAGCTGGACATGTTCATGTTCCTTTGCTCAGAGAAATTGAGGGGGGGTATGCCACCTTTACTGAATATCATGGGCGTACCATCTCGGACCACTGCCCCCTCCTGCTGGGATGTTGGCGCCTAAATGATAGACCGCTCATTCCAACATAGAGACTTCAACCGGCATCTCTAGACGACACCTGTTTTAGAGAATCCCTCCAGAAGCAGATCACAGACTATTTTGAGCACAATGAGGGCTCAACGACATCTTCCCTGATAGAATGGGAAGCATTCAAGGTTTTGGTACGCGGTCATTGCATAAATCACTCAGTAGGGGCCACCAGAGAACTTCACGCACAACTGACTACCATAGATGCCACACTTCATGTCAGAAAGCACCCTGACGAGGGACCCAGACGCCACACAAAAACTGGGAGATACAAAAGAACAGTATTATATTATTTCAGAGTGGATATTAAAGTGGTTGCGATGCCAAGACTACAAAAACTATATGAGGAAAGCACACTCCGAGGCAGGCAAATCTGGGAAGCTATTGGCCTGGCTGATCCGACCGAAAGATATGGGGGGGGGGGGGGCACCGATTACTCACCTTACTACCCTCTCCGAGACACATATGTACACTCCAAGGGATATCAATGACGAGTTCCAGGGATATTATGAAACACTGTATGGCAGGCCGATGGTGTTGCCTGATGGAGCTCAGACCAGATTCCTGGACCGTGTGACTCTCCCGGTATTGGTGCCGCTAGCTAGGAGGGAACTAGGTGATTCATGACAATTCAGGAAGTACGTGCAGCTCTGAAAGACATGGCCATGGGCAAGACACCGGGACCCGATGGGCTCTCTGCGGAGTTTTACTCCACTGTCTCACATTTATTGGCCCCTAAACTGGTGATGTTATATTCGGACTGCTATCAAAAAGGACGATTGCCGGAGTCCATACGCACTGGTCCCCTTGCCGAAGACTGCGAAGGCGGGGGCGCCCAACAGCATTTCGCCCCCTGTCCATGCTTAACATGGATTTTAAAATCCTCAGCAAAATATTAACACATAGATTACTCCCCTATATGCAAAATGTGGTACATAGAGACCAGAACGGCTTTATTCCAGGATGCAGTACATCATTCAACCTCCGGAGGTTCTTCCACTTCCTAGATCACCCTGCGGTATAAGCGGATCGGGAGTCCCTCCTTATTTCACTAGACCTGAAAAAGGCATTTGAACCAGATGGGACTTCCTCATGGCAACTATGCAAAAGATGGGACGGGGGGAGGAATGGACCAGATGGGTTTCCCTCCTGTACAGAGATGCTTTGGCTCGGGTGAAGACCGGGAGTACATTTTCCGCCCCATATGGAGTGTTTTGGGGTACTAGTCAGGGCTGCCCGTTGTCTCCTCTGCTATTCGCCTTGTCCATAGAGCCTTTGGCGGAACTGTTCCGGGCAGAGGCACTGGACTAGAGGTAGATGGTCAGGAACATACTATCTCACTGTATGTTGATGACATCCTTTTGTACCTCTGGGACGGAGTGGCTGGAGTGCGTGGGGCGACTCGCATTCTGAAGGAGTTTCGGACAGCTATCAGGCCTGACAGTTGACCGCGCCAAGACCTGTCTATTCTACTGTGTGGAGAGTACCCCTCCACCCCCAAACCTCCAACCTGGTTTCGTCTGGTCCCCTACATCCTTTAAATATCTAGGAGTGAGTGTATATCATGACCTAGAAGACATAAGAGAGGGGAATCTGGGACAGGCGCTCGAGCCCTTTGGTCTAGAGTGGTCTTCTGGAGATCTTTACACCATCCGCTCATGGCACGAGTGACGTTTTAAAATAAAATAAAAAAAAGGTGATGCTCCCCCACCTACTGTACTTTTTTACGAACCGGTCGGTTAAGATACCAGTGACATGGGTGGCACATAGAGGGTGTCCCCCGACAGTCCTGAGGTGCCCGCCGGATGTGGGTGGCCTGGGAGTCCCAGATTTTGAACTTTACTACCTGGCTGCAAAGCTCCAATGGGTATCTCAGTGGCTAGATACAGATCGCACTCACCCTGCAGACCTCTTGGGATTGACCTCCACATCGGGGATTATTAGCACGCCTGTTGAACCCAAATTTAACCATTTCCCGACAGTACTACTCCATGTGCCATTACAATGCTGGCGTCTTTGTCTTGTGCGAACCCGTGGGGCTCCGTTATATGCACCGGCACTACCACTAGTGGGACGCCCCATGGTGATCCAATCACAACTTTTACAACTACTCAACTCACGAATTGGACAGAGGCAGGGATTGGGACAGTGTGGGGGACTGCTTTCAACAGTGAGCCCTTGTGCCCTTTGAGGACTTTGCGGAAACCCACACCCTACCCAGGGGTCAATTCCTGAGCCTTAGTGCAAACGTTCAGGGATCTGTGGGCCAAGGGACGGGAAGAACCACCAACATACTTGGGCCATCAGCCCCTTCTTTCCATAGGTTCAGCATGCCATTTGGTGACGTGGTTCTACTGAACGAGATGGGAAGGTATACTCTACAATCGTTGAAAACAAGATGGGAGACTTTTCTGGGGCACGACATCCCGGACAAGGAGTGGGGGACGATGCTGCAATACTCTAAGAAGGTATCCCGTAACACTAGACTAAAATACATACAATTTAATATCGCACACATGACATATCTCCCCCCACATAGATTGCAACTCATAGAGGTGGGTGAACCCCAGTGCTGCCCGCGATGTAAGGTGTCCTGATGCAGACTTCTGTCAAATGACTTGGGGATGCCACAGACTCCAGGTATTCTGGACTGCAGTGATCCAGCAACTTCAGACCATGTTAGGACGGGCTCTCCCCTGCACAATACAGACTTGCCTCCTGGGAGGCTTCCCAAGGCCCAAAACGAAGAAAGTGGATTTGAGGTTTCTAGATTTGGCCCTGGCATGCCGCCGGATAGCACTGAGGTGGAAATCAGACAAAGGACCGATCATGGACACCTGGGAGAAAGATATTCTGACTTGGGTATAGGCTGAGGGACAGGCACTCAGGCGAGAGGATGCCCAGGGATTACGTAGGCGCCCTCTTGTGGATTTATAGCAGGAAGTACTAAATAGCTGAATACACCCAGAGAAAGACCCGAACTCAGAGCCAGATGATCCAGACAATGGTAGCAGAGATAACACACAATACATGATGCTTACGGGCACGTAGGAGTAGATACTAGTACGGATGGAGAGATTCTGGGTGGGGAACAGTGGTTCCCTTACCCTAAACGAGAAAGAGTACCCGCGGAATGTACCCATGGTTTGCCCTGATATAGAAAGACAACGCTCTCGGACCTGGACAAGACAGATATCATTAATGTAACCCTGAACCAATTACCTGCCACCAGCACATGCAGACACATGGGCACAAACATTTCTGATGGATATATCTGCCTGTGGATTCCTCACCTTTTGAATTATCCCAATACACAGCATTCCACAGAAACTATTCTGATGTCCGTTCCCTTTTTTTCTGCACCATCGACGCATAACAGCTTTTTCCCAGGCTCTCCATTTCTGGGAGATTTTATTGTTACTGCTGCCGCAACTTTGTAGCTATTGAAGATGACTACTCGATGAAAGTCGGGATTTAAGCCATGCAGAGAATCACTGACCCCCATGAAGATTTTTTGTAGTGTCTGTCCTCAGATCACGACATCTGGACCTGCACTTCATGTAAGCGGATGAATACGAAGGCTCTGAAGGAAAGCGAGGCCAAGTTGTTCATGGCTAAAGCCAAAAAGCAGAAGAGGGGTCGCTGGAGGTCTCAGATCTGATCAAAGCCGCCAACGCCTCATACTTCGAGGTCGTCCAAGAAGCACAAGTGGAAGCCATGCCATGGTTCTCGGTGTCGTTCTTCGAAGGACGCAACTTCGAAGTTGATGTCTCAGCATCCTTTGGTGTCATCGCAAGGATTAGATCTCTCCGACTTCTTCACCAGGGGTGTCTCCAGCTCTGTCTCCTGCGCCGATGGCTGTTATTCCTCCGACTTCTAGGAATGTTATGCCTCCTCCAGTGCTGAGGTCTGCTACTCCACCTCCGGCATTGAGAACACCTACTCCACAGCCAGAGCCAAACTTAGTGCCTCCACCTACAGCTCCAGAGCCCATTGATCTGGATCTGGCATATCCTGCATTCCAGACTCCGGGATTGGCTCCATTGCATTTTTTAAATGCTATGTTTAGCGTTTTCATGAGGGCTGTGAATCCTATTGTTGTGCCTGCTGGCCCCATGGGTCTGTTAGTTTATTCTCTGGGAGGGTTTCCCCTTCATTTTCCCCAGGCACCATTCATGCCCTTTATGCCTGTGACTCCAGAAAGTTGGCCTCTACCGACGCCGAGGTTATCGACGCAGTTGCAATCTCTAGAGGGTCGTATTTCATTAGATGGTTCTTCTCTGGCGTCGTCTGGATCCGAACCAGCGCCAGTTGGACCTCAGGCGACATCAACCCCAGTTCCTTTGGATTCTTCTTCAATGCCGGTTCCGAAGTCACCGGCGCTGCGTCTGGTGCCGCTTACGCCAATTCTGAAGATTAAATCTTGGAGAGAGAGGCTCAAAGGCTGTTGGAAGAGGAATATCAAGAGGAGCATGGAGGGGCTGAATGAGAGATCGTGGATCTTGACCCTGATTTTGTAAGATTGCTAGATGCTAGTGGCCTGGATACTTCCCCTGAGTGGGAACTGACATCACCTAAGGGTCTGCCACCTCCTGAGGTGACCTCATACCATGCTGTATTTCAAATGGCTGCGGTGCTTTTAGAGTTGCCAGTTCCCACAGCAGAATTGAAATCTAACATTCTTACAGAGGTTCACGATTCATCGACTGCGTCCGAACCATTGCTGCCCTTCAATGAGGCATTAACAGCCTGGATGTTTGGCAGAAGCCAATGTCCTCCTCTGCAGTTTCCAGGACAGTGGCAAGAAGGTACAAGTTAGCTCCTGGGAATCCGACGTTTCTGTCCTCTCATCCTTTACCGGAAAGCCTAGTGGTCCAAGCTTCTTGTTCTTCTAAGCTATTTGATTCTCTATCAGCAGGCGTGGATGGCCCAAAAGGTATTTTCATCGGGGAGTATGGCCTTAAAATCTACAAATGCCACGTGTCTCTTGGGACGTTACATTCACACCCTCATGGATAAAGCTAAGGAGCTGGTTACAAAATTGCCTACGGAGATCCAGGGGCATTTATCTGAACTGCTGGCAGATGCTCAGGCTGCTGCCCATCAGGTAATCCAATCTGGGCTGGACACAGCGGAATCTGTAGCCAGAGCAATGGGGTCTTTGGTGGCGATGAAAAGGCATGCCTGGTTCAGGCTTTTCGCCTGATGTTCAAGCTACGTTACTGGACTTGCCTTTTTATGGGTGCCGCTTGTTTGGGGCTAAGGCGGATTCTGCACTGCTGCGCTTTAAGGATGGCAAGGCTATGGCACGGTCTTTAGGACTTCAGACCCAGCCCAGGGTCTACAGACAGTTCTGCAGATTTCGTGACTTTGCAAATAATGTCCTTTTGTGACAGACAACCACAGCAGCACGCAAATCCTTTGTACAGGTCCTACAGGGAAAGGGCAGAGGTCGTCTGTGGGGTTCTGCCCGACAGCAAGTCTCCTTCTCCTCCTCTTCTGCCTCTCCATCCGCTGTTGCAGGGAAGCAGCTCTAGCTCCGCCATCTCAGAGCATGCTTGTCCACTGGGAGAATGGATGGGAGTATTTTCTACCTCACTAAAGATCTGTCACTACAGACCTCTGGGTTTTAAATACTGTAGAAAATGGGTATGCCCTACCCTTCCGGGAGTTTCCCCCTCCTTCCCCTCACTTCCAGGGCCTTTGCTTGGAAGAGCATCATCATCTTCTCCAGCAGGAAGTACTGTCATTGCTGCAAAAGGGTGCAATCTAGATAGTTCCAGAGCAGAAAAGAGTTCAGGGGTGCTACTCCCAGTACTTCCTAATCCCCCAAAAAGGACAGTCGTTTATGGCCAATTCTCGATCTCAGGATTTTGAATTGTTACCTCAAACAGGAGAAGTTCAAAATGTTGACCTTGGCAGAAGTTTTTCTCACGCTGGAGACGGAAGACTGGATGGTGTGGATTAATTTACAGGATGCGTATTCTCACTTGCCCATTCTGAAGTTGCACTGGAAGAATCTCTGTTTTACGGTGGGGTCTCAATATTACCAGTGGCAGTCCTTCCATTCGGTCTTACTTCCGCACCTCGGGTCTTCATAAAGGTGATGGCAGTGGTGGCAGCACATCTCAGAAGGTCGGGGATTCCTGTGTTTCCCTATCAGGACAATTGGCTGCTCAAAGCAAAGTCGCTAGAGTTGGTGTTGCATCATCTGCAGGTAACAACACAGCTGTTGTTCAGCTTGGGTTTTTCGATAAATGTACCCAAATCTCACTTGGTGCTCTCGCAGCGCAATCTGTTCATAGGGGCAGTACTGGACACTACTGCTGATTCAAGATATACAGGCTATGATTCCACTTTTTCAGAATGGAGCGTCTGTTCCACTCCTGAGGGTCTTGTGTCTGCTCGTTCTGTTTGCTTCATGCATTCTGTTGGTCAACCATGCATGCTGGCATATGAGGGCCCTCCAGTGGTGCCTCGGCAGGCAGTGGTTTAAACACAACGGAGATCTCGAGGTGGGTCGAATCTCCAGAAACACTGCAGAGGATCTGCAATGGTGGAGTGTTCCAGGCAACTTGTCCTAAGGGAAGCCGTTTCACCCTCCTTCTCCGGTGGCCTCAGTGAGAACGGATGCCTCCACTCTAGGGTGGGGAGCTCATCTGGGGGATCTGGAGAAAAGATTGTTTCACATCAATCTTTTGGAATTCCGGGTGATACGTTTGGATCTCATGGCCTTCCTTCCTTCCCGCCTTCCCTGCACGGTCAGTCGGTTCAGGTCTTAACAGACAAACCTACTGCGATGTGATACATCAACAAACAGTGAGGAGTAGGGTTGTATCTTCTCTCAGAGAGGCTCTGCGACTCTGGTCCTGGGCTCAGGACCATCAGATTGGCATGATCGTGAATCACTTGGCCAGAGTGCTGAACGTGACACAGTCTCAGTCTGCAGTATTTTGGCCGATAATGAGGGGCGTTTCCATCCGGAGGAGGTTCTTCACATTTTCAGGATGTGGGGGTTTACTCAGTTGGACCGGTTTGCCATTCACAAGAACGCGCACTGCCTGTAGTTCTGCAGTCTCTAGTATCCGACACAGGGAGCGTTGGGGGGACACCTTTCAGTTAGATAGGTGCTCACAGCTTCTTTACGCGTTTCACCCATACCCTTGATTCCTCGAGTTCTGAGGATGATTTGCCAAGACCGAGCCCAAGTCATATTGATCGCCCTGGATTGGCCGCGAGGGTGTGGTACACAGACCTCCTTTATCTCTCATTGCACCCTACGCCCATCTCACTCTCAGGGCAGACCTCCTCTCAAAATCGCAGGGGCAGGTTCTACACCCCCACATCCAGAGCCTGCACCTTCATGCCTGGAGATTGAATGGGGCAACCGGAGGTCTTTCTCTCTCCCACCAGATGTAGTGGAAGTTATTTTATCGGCCAGAAGACACTCCACCAAATCTGTCTGTGCTGGTAGGTGGGCTAAATTTGTTAAATGGTGTGGAGAGAAATCAATCGATCCTTTAAAGGCCCATTTATCTGATGTTTTGAGTTTTTCTCTTTACCTGGCGCAACAGGGTTGCGCAGTGGCAATTGTTAAAGGTTACTTATCTGCCTTGTCAGCATTTCTTTGTTTGGTGGATCAACCCTCATTGTTCAAATCTCCTATAGTTATGAGATTCATTAAGGGTCTCACTAATAGGTTTCCTCCTACTCCTTTATTTATGCCTTAGTGGGATTTGAATTTGGTTCTCACATTTTTTATGGGTTCACCCTTAGTACCTTTGCATAGTTGTCCGTTAAGGTTTTCAGCATTTAAGACTATATTTCTAGAGGCAATCACACCTGCTAGGAGCCTGAGTGAATTGCAGACACTTAGTTCCAATCCTCCTTTTACCTCTTTTCATGCGGATAAGATGGTTCTTAGGACCAGAGCTGCTTTTCTGCCTAAGGTGGTCACTCCTTCCCACTTGGGGCAGTCTATCACCTTACCTACTTTCTACCCTCCCCCTTCTAGTAGGAGGAGAGACTTCATCGCCTAGATCACAAGAGGGCGGTGAGCTTCTACTTGGACAGAATCAAGGACTTCAGACCCATTTCTCTCCTCCCCTTCGCCACCAAAGTCGCAGAGAAGATCATCAACAACCAGCTCATGAACTTCATAGAATCCAACGTGATCCTTGACACTTCTCAATCCGGATTCCGCGGCAACCACAGCACCGAGACCGCCCTTCTAATCGCAACGGACGACCACTGCACTCTCCTCGACCAATGCCACACAGCAGCCCTCATTCTACTAGACCTCTCAGCAGCCTTCGACACACTCTAGCCACCAGACTCTAGCCACCAGACTCTAGCCACCAGACTCTAGCCACCAGACTCTAGCCACCAGACTCTAGCCACCAGACTCTAGCCACCAGACTCTAGCCACCAGACTCTAGCCACCAGACTCTAGCCACCAGACTCTAGCCACCAGACTCTAGCCACCAGACTCTAGCCACCAGACTCTAGCCACCAGACTCCAGCCACCAGACTCCACGACGCCGGCATACAAGGAACTGCCCTAGACTGGATCTGCTCCTTCCTCGCCGGTCGAATTCAAAGAATTAGACTCCCACCCTTCCTCTCCGAACCCACAGAGATCAGATGCGGAGTAGCCCAAGGATCCTCATTCAGCCACACGCTCTTCAACATCTACATGGCCCTCTTGCAACCATCGTCAGAAAACACGGACTAAGCATAGTATCCTACGCCGATGACACCCAACTCATCCTCTCCCTCACCAAGGAACCCAGCATCACCAGACACAATTTCCAGAAAGAACTGAAGGACATCGCATCCTGGATGAGCAGCAGCTGCTTGAAGCTCAACTCAGAGAAAACGGAAGTCCTGGTCCTCGTATCCACCGCCTATTGCGTGGGACGACAACTGGTGGCCCCCGCCCTCGGCAACACACCCATGGATCACGCCCGCAACCTCGGCATCATACTCGACTCCTCCCTTAACATGAACCGACAGATCAACGCCGTATCTTCCACATGCTTCAACACCCTCTGCATACTCCGCAAGACCTTCAAATGGATCCCCCCCGAATCCAGAAAGACCGTCACCCACGCACTCATAACTAGCAGACTGGACTATGGGAACGCCCTCTACGCCAGAATCAACAAATCTCTGCTCCACAAACTCCAGACAATCCAGAACGCCGCAGCCAGACTCTTCCTCAGCATCCCACGACATGACCACATCACCCAGCACCTACGAGACCTCCACTGGCTCCGGTCGAAAAGAGTGCGACTTTCAAGCTGCTCACTCACGCCTACAAATCCCTCCACAACACCGGGCCCCAATACCTCAACAAAAGAATCTCCTATGCCCCGGAGAGAAACCTCCGCTCCACCGACCTTGCCCTGGCCGAAATCCCTTGCATTCGCAGAGCCAGAACGGGAGGAAGAGCCTTCTCCTTCATCGCGGCCAAGACCTGGAACGAACTCCCACTCAGCATCAGACGAACCCCCACACTGCAAGCATTCAGGAAGTGCCTCAAGACATGGCTCTTCGGTTGAATCGGAGCTGCCTGAATTTCCCACCTCCCCCCAGCGCCTTGAGACCCTCACGGGTGAGCAGTGCACTTTACAAATCCCTGATTGATTGATGATCAACTCTTTGTAGGATACGTGGGCAAAATTAAGGACAAGGCTGTCCACAAAAGAACGCTGTTCAGGTGGATAATTCTGTGCCTTGGCCAAGAAGGAGCCTCCTGAAGGTACTCATGCTCATTCTACCAGAGCGAAGTCTTCTTCGGCTAGAGGTGTTCCTGTGGTGAAGAACTGCAAAGCGGCAACTTGGGCCTCCCTCCACACTTTTGCAAAGCACTATTGCTTGGATTTGGAAGTGAGGAAGGTTGGCCATTTTGCTCGTTCTGTGTTGCATGATTTTTTGGTGCAGGCAGGCACCCTCCTCCGAGTGCAGGGCTGCTTGGGGATTCAATTCAAAAGTTGGGGAATCCACAGGCAGAAGTAGACATCAGAAGGACAAGTTACTTATGATCAGTAATGCTTTTTCTGGTGGATACAGTATCTGCCTGTGGATTCCTAACTGACCAACCCACCTCCCTGTTGCCTGTCTGCTTATACCGAAAATTAATCAGTTTGTATTTTATGTGATTTATTGCTTGAATCATGAGGTTGGTTGGCATTGGGAAGTGTCTATGATGAAGAATTTCCAGGTTTGGTTGTTTAAACACTGTGTATACTTGTGGAATGTTGTCAGTTCACCCGTTTGCCTCGAAGGCATGGAAAAAAAGGGGTGGAACTGATGTCAGCACGCCGACAAGGTCTTCTTATGGCTCTGATGACATCACGCTGAGTTGCGTGCGTAGCCGTTCCATTGTGACGTCCTCATCGACGTGGGAGAGCTGAGGAGAAAAGTTTCTGTGGCATGCTGCGCATTGAGATAATTCAAAAAGTAAGGAATACACGGGCAGGTGCTATATCCACAAGAAAAAGAGTTACCGACTGTACGGAACTTGTTCTTATAGCTCATAGACATAAGACCCTCTTCCACCCTCAAAAACGTAATACCAGTGACATCTTCTCGGTTGATTTTACGTTACCTCAGTCAGTTTCTCTTTATTTGGAACATTTTTGCTTTTCTCCAAGTTTTACCCTCCCATTATTGGCTTCCTAATACATACTCTGCAACATGTAGTATATGATAACAGAGTTCTTTACCACACTAGGAACACCGACCACTCCTAACCGCAAAATGCATGTTGATTAATGCTATGGTGTGCACAATATGACAACTGATTGGTCGAATCAGAAAATCCTTATTCCTTCATGTTGTATTGCATACTCCTAATTTGACACAATGTGGTAATCTTAAGGAACAACACTAGCTCACCACAGAGATACATGAATAACAAGAACTGACAATCTACAATTGCATGGCGAATCGACTGTATACAACATCTGTAAGATATCTGATACTAAATTTAAATGCCAATAAAAAGATTTGGGAAATAAAACAGCCTTCTGACGTGGCTCAGTGCTTCTGGTGTGGAAATAGTCCCGTAAAAAAACTGATGTCAGTGCGCTGGGGTGACACCTATATAGGCACCATGCATGCCATATCTGGAGAGGGGGACTCTTACAATGCCAAGCAAATTTGTGCCATCTTTTGGAGCGCAGAGTTACTGCTCAAGATTTTCCAGTCTGATGCCTGGAGAATATTCTAAGGTAGGGAATCCGTGTCTAGATACTAGAGTCCCTACCAGATAAGGTGTTACCAAAGGTAAATAACTGATTCTACAGTGCCCTGCTCTTGCAGTCCATTCTTCGGGAGTATGCACAGGAAGAACTAGTTTGATCCATCTACAAATGAGGTCTCCCAGCAGCAGATGGGCATACTTCACTTTTTCATCAGGCTAAGGACTTCCACTGTGATGGAGTCCTTTCCTGTTAAGAACCTGGCTGGAGCCTCTTCTTACTCAGAGCAGGCAGGCAAAGAGTAAACATCTGTGGGGAGGAAAAAAAAAAACACTCCCTTGGCCTCAGCTGAGGCCCAAGTGTTCCAGTGATTTTCACGTGAACCAGCCACCCTGCTCAAATTATCTTAGGATTCCCACTCAATTCCATTAGGGAAAAGCTTTGCCTAGACCAAGATCACCAAAGAGGCCTGGGTCTTTCCAGAGGTGTGAAATAGCTATTCTCTTCAGCTGTCCTGGGCACCATTATCCAGGCTGCCTCTATCTAGTAGGCATCCCAAGAACCTTAGAAACAATTGAGCTGGTACCACCCCGCCCCCCCCTCGAAAAGGTACTGGTAAAGTTATACTATTTTCTTCTCATTAATCTTTACCATGTAAACTGGGTCCTCCTCCACTGCAGAAGTTCCATTACTATCCAAACCTAAATGACTGTCTCACCAGAGCTACCTTAAGGGAAGTTACACAGTCAGTAGTTAATGGGCCTGTTGTTGGAGGCCATTTATGGTTCAGTGAACAATTTAAAAGGTTTCTACCTAATCCAGTGGTGAACCGTAGGTGAATGCAATACCACAAGGGCTGGTGATACACATTCCCTGCGGCACACCTTCAGAATAACAATGTTTTACTACAGTGCTTTTAAACCAAACTTCAGCTATTTCTAAGCACTGTGACTACCAGATGTTACTATTACATATTGAATGGCACCTGCATTAGCTTTTGTGATAAGCATTTAACTAATAGAGCCATCCTGATGACCCATTCTGTGACCACTGGATGCATTGAAGAAAGTAGTAACGAAGGATAAGACATATGCTATTTGCATAATCCGTGTGTAAGAGATTAAGGATCTGTTGCACTGTATGGGGATCTATCAAAAATTGAAGGCTTTTGGGAGAATAAACCAACCTTTGTGGTACTCCCAATTTGGAGGACAAGTGAAAGGGCACAGTCCATATAAAGTTCCAGGTTTTTTTCTCCATGCATAATGGGATAGGACAAGAGTGAAAAACAAACATCATATTACCATATTGAATCAAATAAACTTGTTTTAAAATAAATTACTATAAAACCAAAAACAAGAAAGTTGCCATCGTTCCACTTCAGTGGTTTAGTTTACGTGCATTGTTGAAAATGTATTTCTTAAGTGTTCACTAATATGAAGTAAAATGGTCCTCGGCATTCGAGTTTCTACATAGAACCTATGAAATACAGATTTTTTTTTTTAAAAAGGCCGATTCCAGATTGTGTGGAATAGGGTGGTATGCTCCCAGTAAATTGCATTACCCTAGAGGTATTTAATGGATGGGGTAAATACTTCCTATTCAAGTTTCCATTTGGGAAATTAGGCATAGTATTCATAAACTGCATTTAAAACACTGAATCCTACGTATTTTACCTTTTACCCTGTTAAAGTTGACATGTTTGACCCATCTGAGTCTGTCAGGAAAATACTGCAAGGGTGGCTCAGGATTCTGATCCCTGTGCATGTTACTGTCTCCATAGATTGTAACCCGGGCAAAAGCCTTAACTGCCTACCTTACTAGACACGTTGTATTATTGTGCCATTGATGATTCCATTAAAATAATATTGCAATTTAACAACTACATTTTTTATTTGAAAAAGAAAATCTTTTTGGTGATGTTGCACATAAGTTTCTTCTTATACTGCAGGTCAATCTTTCCATTTTAAAACAGTTCAGAGTTTTCTTATGGTTGAGCAGCACATTCTTTTAATTGAAAACACTAAATATGAAAGAGTACAAGGAACCTGTGGATAATTGTATATTGGGCATCTAAGCAAAAATAAAAACAAGCTTATCGGCAACTGCTAAGTGCAGTGAGTTGTAGAGAACTCCACTTCTCATGCGTTGCTCTAATTGTCTGTTGACATTGATCAGGACACATCACAAGTATAATTGTTTGTGTTCTGGTCACCCAGTTTTTTATATATAAATATCTCACTATTCACAGTAGTAGTACTCACATTTTTAAAACTGAAAAGATTTACTTTTCTCGAGTCGTTATTTAGCACCGAAGTATGTGTGCGTCTTCATTCAGTTGCTTTGCTAAGGGGTAGTTGGCTGTTGCAGATTGCGTTTTCTGGTGGGGTGCGTGTGTGTGTATATACAGATGTTTTGCCAATCTATTTAAGACGATATTCCAATTTTAAACTGGATGGTTTAAACTTTGCGCTGTGAAACAACTGTTTTATGATTTTACAGATGTATGAGCTGGAGGCAGGTTTTATGCAGTGTCATGGGGCTGTTGCTGTGGTTGAAATCTTGATGGGTTGCCTGCATAAGCTAAAATGCAATCAACAATAATGTGCCTTTAAAATAACTGCCTCCACTATTAGAGGCACAGCTCTATGTAAAGGACACAGATGTGGAGAAAGCACCTGAAGCATCTCATCTGCAGCTCTTGGCAGAACTAACCACGTAAGTACAGCAGGTACTTGAAAATGACCTCAGCTGTAGCACCAAGATTTCAAGTGCTGCAACACCCCCGAAACATGATGGTACTTTCAAGAGTGGGTTTTGGCCAGTGTAGGAAATATGAAATCACACTCTGCCATTGACGAGCTGTCTTTTGGATGCCAACAACATGGAGTAAATCAAGAAGAGTCATGGAATCTTATTTCATATATACTAAATGCCATTTAACGCATTGATTGAGCCCTTCAGTACCAATATTAAGTTGGTTAATGAATCTATTTTCTTTATAAATGAGAATACGGTCAACCTTAGTACCGCTTCTCATCCTACTGACTATTCAGAAAACAATCCTCTCCGTGTCAGTGTGACCGCGTTTCTCATTTTTGCAATGTTTAACCTGAAAAGCATTCTGAAGATTATACTATGTCCTGGAGTGGTGGTGTAATATACAGTGTCTTATTACGAGGTCTGCCCAGAGTACAGTTAATTAAAAGAGCATTGGATGCATTAATCTATTTTGGAGCTATAGTTTACATGTGCCTTTAGAATCAATTCAAAGACCCTGGCAAAACGGTTTGTATTGGAGAGGTTGTGCAGGCAGTTCAGTGGCTATATTTAAAGACCTTATAAGGCATTGTGAACCAGGTTTAGTCAGAAGTTTAGCTGATGAAACATCATGTACAAGATGACTACCTCGAGTCAGGCCAAAGGGAAGTACTGCAAACATAGTGAGTTGTGCCCACCAAGAATCGCAAGTGCTTCCTGTGGGACTTAAGGATCAGTAGGGGGGAAATATACATCCTGCAAGCAGAGAGACACCATCCAGTCTCCCAGTTTCAGCGCAAGAGGGACCTGAGCTAGGGACAACATCTCGAACTTCTTTTTTTTAAAGAAAAGTTTCAAGACCTTGAGGTCCAGGATCAGACTAAGACTGCATTCCATCTTTGTGCAGGAATTAGCATCTTGTCCAATCTTTTACTTGGTACCAACTCCACAGCTCCTTTCTGAAGTAAGGCTGCCAGCTCTTGCTGCAGTAGGAGGTGTTCCTGTGAAAGATTTGAACGGGGATGGAAGGGCCAGGGAGCGGACTGGTGGACGGTTAGGGTATACCCCTTTTCCACAATCTGTAAGACCCACTGGTCTGAAGTTAAGGCCCTCCAGGCCTGTGGAAATGAAGACACCTGGCGTTCCAGAGGTCTTGAGTGCCCCAACTAGGGCAAAGTACAGCTGCTTCTCTTCAGTGGCCAGTGAGGAGGAGGAAATGACTGGGTGGGAAGGGGTCCGACTTCTGCCTTTTCCACGGCCCTTGTACTCTTGCACAATAGAGTTATGGGCCTGCTGCTGTGCAGTGGCTGCCTGACACTGGTGGAAATTGAGACTTCATCCGAAGCCACGAAACTTGTGAAACCCTGGTCGTCGTTCGTCTGGGGCTGCAAACCAGAGGATCGAGCGGAGGTCAAACTGGTTTTGAAAACCATCCAAGACTGCGTCTACCTGATCTCTGAAATGCTTGGAGCCATCAAATGGCAGGTCATTCGAGAACCCCGGTGTCATGAGCCATGCATGTCTGCGCACTACCATGGATGTCCCCATTGCTCTGGCAACAGAGTCTGCATTGTTGAGGCCAAACTAAATTATATACCCAGAGGCCACCGGACCATGAAATGTGACTGAAAGTCCATAAGCAGGTTGGGTGCAATGAAACTAGCCATGTCCCATAAACCGTGTATATATTTGCTTAGATTTGAAACAAAAAGGGGAGAAAGAGGAGACTGATTCAGAAGTGCTCGTCTTCTTACCAAATGTATCAACACCAAAAAGAGCCCACTGTTAGTAACCCGCCACAAGAATAAAGAAAACATTAGTTTTTTTTATACAACCGTCACCCACCAGAGTTACCCCCTTTGTGGCATGCTTCATCATCGAGTCCATCCTGTTCCGCTGCGGAACGGGGAATGCTGCAACCTATTTGTTACTTGGGAGCACTTATTGCTGTATATTAAATGCTGTAAAAACAATGAACAAAATAGGAGTGGGAGATCTTATGTGGAAAGTGAGATTAGAAATACCTGCCTAGAAGGTAAAGTGCTATATATTCAGGCCTCTAGTCGGTATGGTAAAAAAAGGGGGAAGGTAGAAAGTATAGGTAATGATGTGCCTGCCTTTCAAGAAAGTCAACATAGTTTCAAGCCATACCCCAAGACTTTCTTCAGGACCAAGGATCTAACTCACTGATACCACTCCTGTTTTAATATTTTAGCTGCACACACTCTGCATGCCAAGGATATATATATATATCCTTGGCATGCAGCTAAAATATTAAAACAGGAGTGGTATCAGTGAGTTAGATCCTTGGTCCTGAAGAAAAGTCTTGGGGTATGGCTTGAAACATGTTGACCTTCTTGAAAGGCAGGCACATCATTACCTATACTTTATATATATATATATATATATATATATATATATATATATACACACACACACACACACACACACACACCCCCCCCCCCCCCCCGCCCCCCCCCCCACCCCCAATATATATCCTTGTGGGGACTATGTGTGAATACCTGCCTTGTGGGGACTAACCTTTCCCAATGTTTTTACAACACACTAATAACAGAAAAATGTTAAGAAAAAATTCATGATACAGGATCCAGCTTCAAATTTGCAAATATATTGTTATTTAATCGTGCGCACAGCACCATCCTTGTGGGGACTTGAACACGTGCTACCATCCTTGTGGGGACCTAGTCCGTAACACTATTTGTGATTGAATACAGTCGAAGGCACATGGCTAAATGTTTATTTTATCAGCAATATACACAAACAACATTACAATCTATTCATATATGAATTGCTGCATATATACTAGGGGTATACATTAAAGACAGATTATGTTAATGTGCCCGAAAATATCATATCATGCTTAAAGAAAGAGACTTAAAGCTGTATTTAACCTATTTATTAGTGCTTAAAATCTTAGGAGATAAGGGAACTAACACATAAAGAAATTAACATATGGAACCAAGGAATATGGTCAAGTGGAACCCAGAGCTTGATTAGCTGCTTACATTTTTGCCAAAATAGATGTTCAAGTTCCCACAGAGATAGTGGGTGAAGATCATTGTGTTTAAGTCTCCATAGAAATAGTGTGTACATTCAAAGCTTAAATCCCATTATAAAGAGTGTGAAGCTAATGATGTTCAAGTCCCCACAGAGATAGTGTGTTATCATAGAGATGTTCAAGTCCCCACAGAGATGGTGTGTTATTACAGTGATGTTCAAGTCCTCACAAAGATAGTGTGTTATTACAGTGTTGTTCAAGTCCCCACAAAGATAGTGTGTTATTATAGCGATATTTAAGTCCCCACAGAGATAGTGCATGAAGGTGATTGTGTTTAAGTCCTCATTAAAATAGTGCCCCATTCACAAAGGTAAATTTAGACCAAAAGTCTAACTTTACTACTTTTCAATATTCACAAAGCCCCATACAGAGAATGTGAAGCTGATGATGTTCAAGTCGAAGAAAACACAAGGAGATGATGGACAGAGTGCTGAAACTTTTCAGTCACTCACCCCCAGTTACAGATCTGGGTTGAATCCATCATCGTTCTTTAGCTCACTTCGCCACCCCAGTTCAGACCCAACTATATGCAAATCAGTCTTGACCCTGTGCCTCATGGGAACAGTCCAGCCCGGACTTCCAAGCCAGGTCTTCCCTGGACCGGAAACAAGCATCCTTGGACCGGTTTCAGGTAACACCCCCTCATCAGCCAGGCTAGCTTGAATCCAGTGGCAAAGTGAGCAAGGGACCCACGTCTGGGCATACCCTGCCAACTTAGGGCGAACAAAGCAAACACAAGGAGATTATGGACGGAGTGCTGAAACTTTTCAGTCACTCATCCCCAGTCACAGATCTGGGTTGAATCCATCATCATTCTTTAGCTCACTTTGCCACCCCAGTTTAGACCCAGCTATATGCAAATCAGTCTTAACCCTGTGCCTCATGGCACCCCCTGGTGCTTCAAGTCGAAACAGAGCTTGCGTTTAATTACAGGAATGTTCAAGTCCCCACAGAGATGATATGTTTTTATAGTGATGTTCAAGTCCCCACAAAGATAGTGTGTTATTATAGCGATGTTTAAGTCCCCACAGATATAGTGCATGAAGATGATTGTGTTTAAGTCCTCATTAAAATAGGGCCCTATTTACAACAGTAAACTTAGAAAAAAATCTAACTTTTCAGTTTCAACAATGTAAACTTAGACCAAAAGTCTAACTTTACTACTTATCAGTATTCACAAAGCCCCATACAGAGAATGAGAAGCTGATGATGCTGAAGCCAAAACAGAGCTTGCGTGTAATTACAGGAATGCTCAAGTCCCCACAGAGATGGTGTGTGACTATAGTATTACCACGGTTGCCAAAGAGAATGTGTGTGATTATAGACATGCCCAGGTCCCCACAGAGATAGTGTGTGATTATAGAGATATCAAGGTCCCCACAGAGATAGTGTGTGTTTATAGACATGCACAGGTCCCCACAGATATAGTGTGTGATTTTAGAGATGTTGAGGTCCCACAGAGATAGTGTGTGATCATAGAAATGCCCAGGTCCCCACAGAGATAGCGTGTGAATATAGAGATGTCGAGGTCCCCACAGAGATGGTGTGTGACTATAATATTACCACGGCTGCCAAAGAGAGTATGTGTGATCATAGACATGCCCAGGTCCACTCAAAAACCTACACCCACCTAAACCCCAAAAATTCACTTGCCACCCAAAACCCATAGCCACCATAAAAAATCCATTGTGACCCAAATACCCATACAGACACTAAACCTTAAATGATTCATTACCACCTAAAAAAAAACATACCAGCCCTAACCCCTAAATGTTGCCTTGCCACCAAAAACCCATGCCCACTCTAAATCCTAAAAAATCCCTTTCCACCCAAATACCCACACCCACCCTAAACCTTAAAAACCCTTTCGACCCAAAAACCCATACACACTGTAAAATCAACAATATCCCTTGCCACCAAAAATCTCACACCCACCCTAAACACTAAAAATTACCTTGCCACCCATAAAACCCAAACCCACCCTAAACTCTAAAAATTCACTTTCCTCCCAAAAACCCATACCCACCCTGAAAAATCCCTTGCCACCTAAAAACCCATACAAACACTACACCTAAACGAGTCATTACCACCCAAAAACCCATACCCAGCCTAAACCCTTAAAAAATCCTTACCACCCAAAAGTCAATACCCACCCTAAACCCTAAAAATTCCCTTATCACCCAAAAACCCATAACCACCCAAAATCATACCATTTTCCCTTGCCCCGAAAAATCCACACCCACCCTAAACCTTAAAAAATCCCTTGCCACCCAAAAAACCATACCCACCCTAAACCCTAAAAAATCCCTTGCCAATCAGAAACCCATACCCACCATAGAAATAAAAATTCCCTTGCCACCCTAAACCTTAACAAATCCCTTGCCACCCAAAAACCCATACCCACCCTAAGCCCTAAACATTCCCTTACCACCCAAAAAAAGGATACTCACACTAAATCCTAAAAATTCCTTGCAACCCTAACCCCCAAAAATCCCTTACCACCCAAAAACCCATACCTACCCTAATCTTAAATAATCCCTCGCCTCCCAAAAACCCATACCCACCATCACCCCATAAAAATTCACTGGCCACCCAAATATCCAACCTAAACCCGAAAAACTACATTACCACCCAAAAACACACATCCACTCTAATCTCTGAAAATTCCCTTATCATCCAAATACCCATACCCACCCAAAACTATGAATTTCCCTTGCCCGCCAAAAATCCACACCCACTCTAAACCTTAAAAATTCCTTTGCCACTTAAAAACCCACACCCATCCTAAATGCTGAAAAATCCCTTACCACTCAAACACCTACACCCACCCAAAACCCTAAATATTCACTAGCCTCCCAAAAACCCATACCCACCCTGAAAAATCCCTTGCCACCCAAAAACCCATACAAACACTACACCTAAACGATTCATTACCACCCAAATACCCATACCCAGCTTAAACCCTAAAAAATCCTTTACCACCCAAAAACCCATACCCACCCTAAACCCTAAAAATTCCCTTATCACCCAAAAACCCATACCCAACCAAAACCATAACTTTTGCCTTGCCCAAAAACCCACACCCACCCTAAACCTTAAAATTTCCCTTGCCACCCAAAAACCATACCCACCCTAAACAATCCCTTGCCAATCAAAAACTCATACCGACCCTAAAAATAACAATTCCCTTGCCACCCTAAACCCTAATAAATCCCTTACCACCCAAAGACCCATACCCAGCCTAAGCTCTAAACATTCCTAACCACCCACAAAAACGATATCCACGCTAAACCCTAAAAATTCCTTGCAACCCTAACACCAAAAATTCCCTTACCACCCAAAAACCCATACCCACCCTAACCCCATAAAAATTCACTGGCCACCTAAAAAACCATACCCAACCTAAACCGGAATAGTCACTTACCACCCAAAAACACACATCCACTCTAATCCCTAAAAATTCCCTTATCATCCAAAACCATGAATTTACCTTGCCCCCAAAAATCCACACCCACTCTAAACATTAAAAATTCCTTTGCCACTTAAAAACCCACACCCAAACCCACACCCTTCCTAAATGCTGAAAATTGCTAAACCCTAAAAATTCCCTTGCACCTAAAAACCCATACCCACCCTAAACCCTAAAATTTCTCTTGCCACCCAAAAATCCATCCCTACCCTAAACCCTAAAAAATCCCTTACCACCCAAACACCCACACCCACCCTAAACCCTAAATATTCACTTGCCAACCAAAAAAACCATACCCATCAGATAAAAACCTATACTCACCCTAAACCTTATAATTTCGCTTGCCGCACAAAAACCCACACCAACCCTAAACCCTAAAAATCCCCTTGTGACTCAAAAACCCATACACATCATAAGCCCTACAAAGTCCCTTGCCACCAAAAATTAAACGCTAAAAATACCATTGAAACCTATAAAACCCATTCCCCTATACCCTAAAAATGCCTTACCACTCAAAAACCTACACCCACCTAAACCCCAAAAATTCACTTGCCACCCAAAAACCCACATCCACCATAAAAAAATCCCTTGTGACCCAAATACCCATACAAACACTGAACCTTAAATGCTTCATTACCACCTACAAAAACCCATACCAGCCCTAATCCCTAATTGTTCCCTTTCCACCCAAAACCCATGCCCACCCTAAATCCTAAAAAATCCCTTTCCACCCAAATAACCCACACCCATCCTAAACCTTAAAAATTCCCTTGCGACCCAAAAACCCACACTGTAAAATCTACAATATACCTTGCCACCAAAAATCTCACACCCACCCTAAACACTAAGGGGCCGATTCCGATCTCGGCCGGTAGTGCTCCGAATCGGATTCGGATTCACCGGATCCGATTCGGAGCCCTGTTTCCAGACCGAATCGTACGTGGGTCCGGCCGAGCGAGTACGATGCAAGCACCCGCGAAATCGCCGACCGACTCGAACGCGGCTTCAACACGCTCCGACCGACTCGCATGGACACGACTCGCACCGCGCTATGGAGACGTTTCCCGGCCGGGTAAGTACGATGCGCGCCGCGAGCAGTCCGACCGACTCGCGCCGTCCGGCTCGAAAAAGCTGTCGGAGCCGGACTTTGGGGGTCCGCGTCGGACCCCCTGTACGCGTAGGCGCGCAAGTCGCACACAGGGGGGACCCATGGGTCCCCCCTACCTGTGCATGTACGCCGCGATGCGCATGGACGCGTACACGCTGTAGGGGGCGCCCTTGTCCGCCTCGCACCCATTGAGTCAATGGGAGCCCGCGTACGCGTTGTACGACAGGCTCCCATTGACTTCAATGGGAGTCCGACCGACACGAGTCCAATAGCATGCGTGCGCATCGTACTCGTTCGGTCGGACTGCTAGGGTCCGATTCGGTCGGAATTCTCTCCGGGTCCGGCTCGGTCGGAGAGATTTCCGGCCCGAATCGGAATTGGCCCCTAAGCATTCCCTTGCCACCCATAAACCCATACCCACCCTAAACCCTAAAAAATCTCTTACCATTCAAAAACCTACACCCACCCTAAACCCTAAAAATTCACTTGCCTCCCAAAACCCATACCCACCCTGAAAAATCCCTTGTCACCCCAAAACCCATACAAACACTACACCTAAACGATTCATTATCACCCAAAAACCCATACCCAGCCTAAACGCTAAAAAATTCCTTACCACCCAAAAATCCATACCCACCCTAAACCCTAAAAATTCCCTTATCACCCAAAAACCCATACCCACCCTAAACCATAACATTTCCCTTGCCCCCAAAAATCCACATCCACTAAACCTTAAAAATTCTCTTGCCACCCAAAAACCCATACCCATCCTAAACACTAAACAATCCCTTGCCAATCAGAAACCCATACCCACCCTAGAAATAAGAATTCCCTTGCCACCCTAACCCTTAACAAATCCCTTGCCACCCAAAAACCCATACCCACCCTAAGCCCTGAACATTCCCTTACCACCCAAAAAAATGATACTCACTCTAAACCCTAAAAATTCCTTGCGACCCTAACCCCCAAAAATCCCTTACCACCCAAAAACCCATACCTACCCTAACCTTAAAAAACTCCCTCGCCTGTCAAAAAACCATACTCACCCTAAACCCATAAAAGTTCACTGGCCACCCAAAAAGCTAAACCCAACCTAAACCCGAAAAAGTACCTTACCACCCAAACACATACATCCACTCTAATCCCTAAAAATTCCCTTATCAGCCGAAAACCCATACCCACCCAAAACCATAAATTTCCCTTGCCCCCCCAAAAGTAAATACCCACTCTAAACCTGAAAAAAATCCTTTGCCACTTAAAAACCCACACCCATCCTAAACGCTGAAAAATACCTTACCACTCAAAAACCTACACCCACCCTAAACCCTAAAAATTCACTTGCCTCCCAAAAACCCATACCTACTCTGAGAAATCCCTTGCCACACAAAAACCCATACACTACACCTAAACGATTCATTACCACCCAAAAGACCCATATCCAGCCTAAACCCTAAAAAATTCCTTACCACCCAAAAATCCTTACCCACCCTAAACCCTAAAAATTCCCTTAACACCCAAAAACCCATACCCAGCCCAAACCCTAACATATCCCTTGCCCCCAAAATCCCACATCCACCCTAAACCTTAAAATTTCCCTTGCCACCCAAAAAACCATACCCACCATAAACCCTAAAAAATCCCTTGCCAAATCAAAAACCCATACCCACCTTAAAAATAAAAATTCCCTTGCCACCCTAAACCCTAACAAATCCTTTGCCACCTAAAGACCCACACCCAGCCTAAGCCCTAAACATTCCATTGTAACCCCAAAAACGATACCCATGCTAAACCATAAAAATTCCTTGCGACACTAACCCCAAAAATTACCTTACCACCCAAAAACCCATACCTACCCTACCCTTAAAAATCCCTCACCTCCCAAAACCCATACCCAGCCTAACCCCATAAAAGTTCACTGGCCACCCAAAAGACCATACCCAACCTAAACCCAAAAAGTACCTTACCACCCAAAAACACACATCCACTCTAATCCCTGAAAATTCCCTTATCATCAAAAAACCCATACCCACCCAAACAAATTAATTTACCTTGCCCCCCAAACACCACACCCGCTCTTAACATTAAAAATTCCTTTGCCACTTAAAAACCCACAACCATCCTAAATGCTGAAAATTCCCTTGTCACCCAAAAACCTATACCCACACTAAACCCTAAAAAGTAACGTTCACCTAAAAACCCATACCCACCCTGAACCCTAAAATTTCCATTGCCACCCAAAAATCCATACATATCCCAAAAGAAAATCCCTTACCACCCAAATGCCCACACCCACCCTAAACCCTGAATATCCCCTTGCCAACCAAAAACCCATACCCACCCTAAACCCTAAAAATCCCTTACCCTCAAAAACCTACACCCACCTAAAACCCAAAAATTCACTTGCCTCCCAAAAACCCATACCCACCCTGAAAAATCCCTTGCCACCCAAAAACCCATAGAAACACTACACCTAAACGATTCATTACCACCCAAAAACCCATACTCAGCCTAAACCCTAAAAAATTCTTTACCACCCAAAAATCCATACCCACCCAAAACCATAACATTTCCCTTACCCCCAAAAATTCCCTCGCCACCCAAAAATCCATGCCCACTCTAAACCCTAAAAAATCCCTTGCCAATCAGAAACCCATACCCACCCTAGAAATAAAAATTCCCTTGCTACCCTAAACCTTAACAAATAACATGCCACCCAAAAACCCATACCTACCCTAAACCTTCCCTTACCACCCAAAAAAACGATACTCATGCTAAACCCTAAATATTCCTTGCGACCCTAACCCCGAAAAATCCCTTACCACCCAAAAACCCATACCTACTCTAACCTTAAAAAATCCCGCGCCTCCCAAAAACCCATACCCACCCTAACCCCATAAAAATTCACTGGCCACCCAAAAACCATACCCAACCTAAACCTGAAAAAGTACCTTACCACCCAAAAACACACATCCACGCTAATCCCTAAAAATTCCATTATCAACCAAAAACCCATACCCACCCAAAACCATAAATTTCCCTTGCCCCCAAAAATCCACACCCACTCTTAACCTTAAAATTCCTTTGCCACTTAAAAACCCACACCCATCCTAAATGCTGAAAATTCCCTTGCCACCCAAAAACGTATACCAACACTAAACCCTAAAAATTCCCTTGCACCTCAAAACCTATACCCACCCTAAGCCCTAAAATTGACTTTGCCACAAAAACCAATACCTACCCTAAACCCTAAAAAATCCCTTACCACCCAAATACCCACACCCACCTTAAACCCTAAATATTCCCTTGCCAACCACAGAACCCATACCCACCCTAAAAAGCCCTTATCACCTAAAAACCTATACTCACCCTAAAAAATTCCCTTGCCACCCAGAAACCCATATCCACCCTAAACTCTCAATATTCCCTTGCCACCCAAAAACATATACCTACCCTAAGGCAAACCTTACAACCCATAACCACCCTTCACCCTTAAATTCCTTATCACCCAAAAACTCATACTCACTCTAAACCATAAACCATTTGCTGCTCTTAATGCCTTATTACCATGCTGCAAAATCATCTGCCACTCACACTCTGAGAAAGTGCATTGCGTTTCTTGAGTAATCTTATCTAGAATTCGTTACTATAGAGCACTCCCTTGACTCCGTAAAAGTCTGTAGCAATTTCCCACGCCCCTTAGCTTTGCTCTGAAAAGAGGAGCCAGTACAGATATTCAGGCAATACTCGATGGCTGACAATTTTTCAGCAGCAGCATAATCTGGAGATACCCTAAAAAGAAGAGCTTGCACCGCACACCACACCTAGCCTGAATCTCCTGCCAATTGATATACCTCTCTTTTCTTCCTCGGTCAGCACGGCTCTTCAGCCCTTCTTTTTTCCTCGAATCTGAGGAGGCCAGGCTCAGGGTGGCCACTAAATACTAGATTTAGGGGGGTTAAAAGGGGTGTGTAGGCCGGGACCAATGGGTTCATTCCTTGGGGTGAGGACACCCCCTATCATTCCACCCTCCAGTGGGAGGAGGCATGAGCCTCTCCCTAACTGGCTGGGACCTTCATCTTCAAGATGGCGGGCACTGGAGTGGGTTTCACCTCGTCTCCCCCACCTGAGGGGTGGGGTTGGCAAAGGTGGGCACACCTCTCTTCCTAGCTTGCTGCTGGGGGCAGCAAAGGCTGGGACAGCTTACAAAGGCGACAGGCCTTTGAAGCTTCCCCTTCGTTGACCCAACCCATACTGGGGGATGAGGCGTGACACCTCTGCCCAGGATAGGCTTTTGTTTCTGGACCCAGAGAGTGAAGACTCTCAACCCAGGGGTCCGGAAACCTGTCTGGTGGTTGCAAATGATGGATAGCCATTAAGGAACCACACCAGGGCTGGTCATTTTTCAGGGGGCATCTCTAAGATGCCCTCTGAGTGCTTCTTACATTAAATCCCACACAGGCATCAGAGTGGGTTTAGTTTGCTGAGAGGTTTGCTACCAAATGTCCCAGGTTTTAGTAAAGCCATGATGGAGCTGTGGAGTTTGCAATGACCAACTCCCAGACAATATACTCTTTATGGCTTTACTACCTTTACAATGTCTAAGAATGGACTTAGACATTGTAGGGGTATGGGGCTCATGCCACTGTACCCTCATCTGGGGCTAGTGCACCCTGCTAGAGGGGTGACTTACCTAGGCCTCAGGCAGTGGATTGTAGGCATGGCACACAGGGATGTGTGCCATGTCGACTCTTCACTTTTCTCTTCACCAAAACATGCAGCCTGCAATGGCAGTTTGTGGGTGTTAAGGTACAGGGCCTCTAAGGGTGGCACACTAGGTGCTGCAACCCTTAGAGGCCTTCTCTGGTCAAAGTGCCCCTGGTACAGATGGCACCTTTTACAAGGGGCTTAACTGTGGCCAGAGATGTGCCAATTGCGGGTACAAAGGTAGAGTTTTGGGGAAAGAACACAGGCCCTGGGAACCTGATTGGCAGGGACCAAGGGCACCTCAAGTCAGGTTGCATCAGATGTCAGGCAAAAAGTGGGAGGTAACCATGCAAAAAGGGGCACTTTCCTACAGACGGGCACACCAAATTATGTGGCAGGGTTGACTAAATTATGCAGTAGGAAGGGAAATTATGCAACATAATGCAGCACATTTTTTGATAGTATTACTTCATTATTTTGTCATTTTTACGTATGGTAACACTGCCTGTGTAAAGATTTCACCCTGTTAGGACCAGTTTACCAACCAACAACGGAAAGCTGCAACTGAAAGATGACCAGTTAATCTCTGTCGAACACATTACCACATTGTTAGTAACTTTTGATCTCTTTGAGCTAGATAGTTAAAATCTGCAGATTATGCAGCAGATGACAGATTATGTGGCAAATTCATAATTATGTGAAAAAAGACGCAGCTGCAGAATTGCATAATTCTAGTTGCCCTGGTTATAAAGCATATCTGTGCTTAGATGTTTGGGTGTGCCACTTGGTGCCATCTCCAATGGGTACAATCCCATAAAAGGGGCAGCTGTCCTGAAGTGATTGTAAAGTCTGAATAAAGGCAAGAAAATCCTGTTCACAAATATATCAGCCATCCTGAGAAGTGCTGGTATTGTCTTTCTGCTTCTCTTCCCAGCATTCTCTGTCTCTGGCGTTCCATGTCTGTGCATGTCTTTCTCTCTGTCTCTGTACATGTCTCTCTCTCCTGTGTCTCTCTCCTTTTGTCTTTGTATGTCCCTCCCTTTCTTTTTATTCTTTTCTCTCTCTCTCTCTCAATCCCCCTGACTTTTCTCTCTGCCACTTGCTGTCTCTCTCAGCATCCCCTCTCTTTTTCTCTGACTTTGTATGTATCTCTCTGTCTTATTTCTGTCTGTTTCCCTCTCTCCATGTCTCTTTCTTTCTCTTTCACCCCATCTCACCCCGCCCTAGGCCGTTTCGTATTAACTTGGATAAATTCCAAATGTTGCATACTCTGAACGTTATTTTTGCAGCCTGCTTTGCAAATTGAAAGGCTCCAACTGTGAAATTATTTGAATAGGTTTGTCCATTCTCAATATTGTCTGCTGTGCAGGGGTCTTTTTTATTACTGCCTGTTGACCTTGCATCCATGGGGACAGCAGACCCTTCACCCTCTTAATCTCAACTATGCTTTTCTCTGTGTAAAAATGTTGGGTGCAAGTCATCCCATTCCCTCCCATATCACACTAGATTTCACCATTTCTACCTCATCGCATATTCCATATACCAGACCTCCAATTAACGTCAATGTGAGAATCTTTTGAAAACGCTACAAAATATGTGTTCAGCTTTTGAAAGGATCTGGAAAATATTTGTCCCTTTTACTGAGTAAAAACGCCCGAGACAACTGTAACCATAGAAGGAATTCTTTGTGAATTTACAACTAGAAAACATGGATACCTTTACATTTGCTGTACACACTTTCAAATTGCACATGTCTTATTGCTTTTAATGTAAACTCGCTCTGAGGTGGAGGCTACGATCAGTGTGCCTCCTCTTGGACGCCTTAACCCCATCCTTGCTGCACTCAGGGTCTCAGATCTGAGGCACCTGATGCTCGTTTCTCAAAGGTGTTTTCCTGGCTACAGGGCCCATCCCCCAGTCTGCAGCGTAAACTGACTTCATGAGATTCCGGCGGCGCACTGGCCTCTTGAAATGCCCTTTTGTTATGCGCAGGTGTGTACTTGCACGTAGTTAGCTGCCCATCCCAAGTCCTGCCTTCAGCTTCCTCTCAAGGCAGATAATATTAACATCTCCAATAGTGGACTGTGGAAAGGGCTTTGTCAACCCGCTATGGAGCAAAAAACGAACAAAAAAAGTCTAACATGCTTTAAAAGTAAATATTGCGAATTGCACAGGCCCCGCATAATTTCTGAAGGAAGCACAAGTTTAAAATTCTAAAAATGAGCCATATCAATAGATTTTGTAGCTTTCAGGTAAGCTGAGATTATCATTATACTTTTTTTTGTCAGGAATATGCTAAACGCTCCTAGCATGCGTCATCAACATTTCATACATTTTTCGTCTAAATTACTTTTTTTCCCATTCAGTCACATGATGGCTTGGGGGTACAGTAACGTATGCATTATGTACCTATTGCTTGCCCCAGGTTTCTGATCTAGCCTTTATTTGACACTAATTTATTTTCCAATATTAATACTTTCCCTCTCCCTGAGGCCCACGTTTGTTTTATAGACGCAAATTCTGTACATTTTTATGTGTTATCATTTAATGTTTTACTGTTACTTTCATTTTACCTTTTTCAAAAGATTGGGATTCTTAGTGCCTTTTGTGCTGTATCCAACACTTCCAGACAACAGTTTTCGTACTGAGTGCACATCTCCTGCAAAACAGAAGTTTCAAGCAATGCCATAGCAAATACCATAATGTGCTTTCTGTGGATTGTTTGCAATTTTCAACTTCTGGTATAAACTGTTGTGCTAAGATATGCCTTCCTCAAAATTAATGCATGTCGTCACTGTTAAAGACGGTTTTAACGATTACCTTTCCTCCTACGGAACACAGGTTTTGCTTCCATAGAACACACAATGGTTATTGTATTTAATAACCCATGGTGTAAGTTCACATTACAGCAGGAGACTTAACCCTTCAATATGAATTTTCGGGAAAGAGAAGTTCCTGGCCAAATCGAGAATTCTGAGTACGGTGGTATTACATCCTATACGAAACCGTCTGGATATTTCAAAGACAGATTCACTAGGTCAAACCTGACTGGGTATGTCACTGGGAGATCACCCAAAATTCAGGACTTACCTACAAAAATCAGTGCTACAACAACGATGTCCCCCTGTAACTCAGCATTCTGTAGGGAAGAACTCATATTTCCAACTGTAATTTTATATCTTGAAATTATACCTGCAGTATTACGATTTGTGGTGCAAAATTACTGCATCGGAATCACTGATCCACTTTTAATTATGAGCTTTTGGAGCCAACCATATCAGTAGAGGCTCTGGCTTGCGCCTCCCTGACATAGGACCACATGCCATATTTAGATAGACTCCTGCTTGGTGGGCGGCTCAAATACTTTAAGAACAAGCACCTGCGAAGCGGTTGTTCTGAAGGTAGAGTATTTAGACAAGTTGGTGCAATGTAGTTTCGGTCCCTCACTGCAAAGTGTTTAGTTTTTCAGAAACACATTTCCAAAGCGGGAGCCAGATGTCTAGCTCTATCTCAGCCCGAGGTCCTCTGAGCATCTTCTGCAAAAGAGAAGCTAAGCTGAGAAGCTGTACATTCTTCCTCGCCTGCATCCCTCTGCGCACTGTGACATAATTCCCTGAGTCTTACTGGTTGCACTAGAGGAGGGGCTGTACAGTGGCACGGGTTTTTCCATTTCCTGGATAAAAATACATAAAGAGACACTGGCCAGTCCCTCATCTGCTGCAGACAGGGACACTTGGAGAATGTGGTGATAGTGCGTGGTAAAGGGAGACACAATGAAGGCCTTGGTGCACGGGGGCTGAAACTGAGTTCAGAGAAGGGAAAAATAAAGCTCAACATGCATTTTGTCTCTGAGAGCTAAGCCAGACCCTTGGCTCATCTCTTCCCATGAATTCTCTGCCTTGCCCACCTCCACTGGCAGCCCAGGGGCATATGGTCACAAATGGCTCTAAACTGGCATGGGTGACAGAAGCAATGCACTCCATATTTTCAGCTTAGGTGGCAGAGTAGTGCTCAAGTGTTCTGACAGGGATCTCCTAGAGCACTCAATGTGTGTATTCAATTCAGCACAAAGTTTCATGCACAGTGGCCTCCTCGGGGCTCCCATGCCCCTTCATGACTATCCCAGTCAGTGTCTGAGGGAGCAGTTGGCATCTTGTCTCCTTTATATTCTGAGACATTCATGGCCAGTAGAAGTGGTTAACTAACCTGCTCCAAGTTTTGGTCTGGCCAAGATGCCCAGCTGGGATAATGTCATGGGCCGATGTTAGGAGCAGCTCCCTAAACATCTGAGTCACTATCACTCTCCTAGTGACACTAGTTGTGGGGTCTCTGGCCTCAGTGCATAGGAGTCCCTCCTCCCAATAGGTCCTGTGGAAATCACCGACACTTCCCTTTTCCTGATCAGCAACTTCTGCTTCGGGATCTCAAGAGTGGGACAGGTTCTCTGCCCCTAGTGCACAGCTTACCGAGAGGGTCCTCCTGGGCCCAAAAGCTCTGCAGTGTAAGGCCCAAGCTCCTGGGCTCAGTTCCCTCTGGGGCTGACAAGTCTTCTCCCTGAGGGAAGGGAAATTGATCTGGGGTCTGTCTGATCAGAAGTTGGTTTCCAAGACTTCTTGCCTTTTCTCTTGGAAAGTTGGGCCATAATTTCAGGCTCCAACACTTCTGTTTCACCCTGGGTTCTGATCTGTGCTTTTGTTTTTACACACACCCATTCAGGTATTTCCCAATATCGCTACATGGGTTTTCCTTTCTACCTTTTTCTTTATGCTGAGGTCCCCAAATCATTGCCAAGCAGAAACTTAACAGGAATCGCACAATATGCCACCACCTTTTTGTGGCCAGTAACCTCTCCATATTCTAAGGACACAAATATCAATGGTGCACCTTAGCCTGAATGTCAGCATTAAGGACTGTATACGTCTCTCCAAGCAAGTACTGGTCTGAGTACACCAGTTGCTCAGTCACAATAGTGACACTGGCACCAGTGTCTCGCAGAGCTTCAACTTGAACCCCATTTATATGTCACTGTTGTCTGTCTTTTTCCAGGTTACTGGGCCAGACAGCCAGGATTGCTATATCCACTCTACTCTACTCTATGTGACTAGTGCTGCCTCAGCAGGCTCTCTGACATAGTCCGGGCCCACCTGTGATCCCATCTGAAGACTTGCCAATGCATTTACTGCAGGTGTCCTAGAGGCATTCTTTTTGTTTTTACAGCTAGGGTCTCCAGTTCAGTGTCCCATTGCATGACATTCATGACACCAAGCCTTTTGGGATCCCAGTTTTTACCCTGGTACCAACCTCTGGGGTTTCAAGAGTTTCTGGGCCCTACCTCCTGAACAGGTTTTTTGGGGCCTTTAAAGGACCTATTTTTGTTTTTATCTTTTTGGTCAACAACTTTTCCTTGGGGGGTCATTTTGCCCTCTTTCTTTTGGTCACCCCCATCAGTGGTTGTCTTGGTTACCCTTGTCTTGACCCAGTGGTCTGCCTTCTTCCCCAACTGTTGAGGAGAAAGTGGACCTAGGTCTATCAGATGCTGTTGTCAATGCTCACAATAACAATTACTTAAAAGATACCTAGTTTATAATTAAATTGCATAGACCTTCATAGCCATGAACATTGTTACCTGTTAACCAACCACCTCGTGTTTTCACTAAATAGTCCGAAAATTCATCTCAGGACTGACTTTGGGTTTTTCAAGTCTCCCCAAATGTAACCCTGTATTCTTCAGTGGTGAGTCGAAAGCCCTCAATCAGGGTACCCTTCATGAGGTTATGAGACTCTGAATCTTTTTCATCCAATGTCAGGAGTCCCTCTGTGCATTTTCCTCAGAATAGTTCCCAAAAGAGAGAGAGTCTCAAATATTTTTGGCTAATTTCCTGGCTATGCAGGCTCTCTCAAAAGCAGTGATCCATTTAGTGATGTCATCATCATCTGCATATTTAGTGACAATCCCTCTGGGGAATTTACAGTCATACAAATCTTCCCTCTCCCTAGTTATAAAATTGCTTCCACCAGAGATAGGTCCTAGGCCAATCCTTTTTTTTTTATTTCTATGTCCAGGAGTTGAGCTTCTAAGTTCAATCTCCTGGCCAACCTTTCTAGAAGGAGGTCATCCTTTGTGGGCCCTTTCTCTATTTCTGAGTGGGTGGACTCTACCACCTCCTCAGAATTATCTTCATTATTGTGCTGATCTTCAAATTCAGATTCAGGTGCTAACTCTGGGTCATCTCTCTCAAACTGTGCGAACATTCTTCTAAATTTTTCATTGTTAGCATGTTTGCTAGTTTTGATACCATAACTTTTATATAACAATACTATTTTATATGTCTTTTACCGAAAATGCCGTTTTTTAGAAACATTTTAAAATCTGATATGTATTTTTACATTTTACGTATGGTTCAATTAATATAATTATTAATTTGTTGGTTATTTATTTGAACGTTTCTACAGGCTATTTATATAATAATATCAACTGTGACTTGACTATTCCTTTTGATTTTAAATGTATTTAAGACATCTTATTAACAGAGACAGATGGTATTGGTTTCCCTTCTCTGGTCTATAGAAAGTGAAGATTCGACTCATGTATCGAATGTTAAGAGTGTTTCTTTTAGTTCTATTGCACATCATTAATCACGTGTCAGAAGGTAGCACTTTAAATGGTCTTTGATATTCAACAGCGTTGTCATGTGATCAAGGTCCGTTCCAGACAGAAACGCGTAATGGCCGACATTAAACCGCAACTTTAAGCACTCGATTGTGGGTCCGTGTCTGCTTTGCTGAGGAAATACCTGCGGGAGGCGAGAAGCAGCCTTTTGGATATATATATATATATATATATATATATATATATATATGTATATATATATGTATGTATATGTATATATATATATATATATATATATATGTATATATATATGTATGTATATATATATATATTAAAAGTCCCTGGCCTTACACGTTTCGAAGCGTCTTTGCTTCTCTTCAGAGGCCGTGTCAGCAAGCAGTTCAAACAAAGCTCCCACATTCCCCTGCGCGCTATTTTAGCATTTTCTGGCTTCCGATGTGCCTCTGTGATAGTAAGTCATTGGATAATGCACGCTGGGAATTGTAGTAGTTTTCGCCAAAATTAGAACCTCCTCAATGGGTTTGATTGCTACACACGCAATTTGGGACATCATTTTTCTCAGCGCACCAGTGGGCGCCAGGATGGAACTTCGCATGCCTAAATGGATCGCCTGCTGTGCCCCTACAAAGGTGAATAGTTCACTCTTGCGGGTCCTTGATTAGTTGTAGGCGGTGCGTCATCTCCGCGGCCTAGGAGCGCTGCGTTTACATATTCACCACTAGTTTCCCAGATATGAGACCGCACTCCGCAGCAGGTAAGTTGAAAACTTTTATTTGACAAAGGCATGCGGCTTCCCATCCCCATGTAAAAGTCCCTGGCTTTACGCGTTTGAACTGCTTGCTGACACGGCCTCTGAAGAGAAGCAAAGACGCTTCGAAACGCGTAAGACCTGGGACTGAGGACCTGAGGGCCAGGGGGGTCATGCAGGGGTAGTGGTTTAGGGTAGGGAAAGGGCTGGGGGCCAGGGGGTTCGTGCAGGGGTAGGGTGTTAGGGTTTAGGGTAGGGAAAGGGCTGGAGGCCAGGGGGTTCGCGCAGGGGTGGGGTTTTTGGGTTTTGGGCTGGGGAAGGGCTGGGGGCCAGGGGGAGTTGTGTTGGGGTAGGGTTTTAGGGTTTAGGGCAGGGGAAGGGTATTTGTTTTAGAAGGGTTGGGGCCGGGGTGGGGTGTGCCAGGGACCGGGTTTAGGGTTTAAGGTAGGGGTCAGGGAAACCTATACCACGCGCATGCTTTTATCATACATGCTTTTACAATGAATCTCGTTGTAAAGGCATACGTGGTAAAGGCATATTTGTTAAAAAAATATGCGTGATAAAGTTTTGAGTTTTAATGGCATTCACGTTGTATCGCTTGCATGGTAAAGGCATGCGTTACAACGGAATGTGATGTAACGCCATACATCCCACAGCAGTAGTCTAAGTAGCAGTTGACAATATGCTGATGTAGAGTCTATGAAATGCTTCTTCTCATTCTAATCGTTGTAGACTGGTGCATCACTATGAACATGTGATCTTTGGATTTTACACAAAAATTCCATGACTCCTTATCCTAGAGTGACAAAGGTCACATCCCTGGTGGAGAAACAATCTTGTCAGATGCAAGGTGCCCATGCCATCTTGTGCTAATTCATACCACCAGGTAATAGCAGAGATGCCCCAGGTGGTAATGGAATTAAGGACAAGTGAAGGACAGTGGAAGGGCATTGGAGTCAGAGCGATCCATACATATATTGCCATTTCGGCTGCAGGATTGAAGGTGGAAAGCCGGGTGTGGGTGATTTGTGTTTTTTCTATAGTGTGTACCGAATGGTGAGCTTTAGATTGGAGGTGTTGGGTTTCTGCAGCTCTTAAATTTAGAATGGAGTTAAACCAGCATGTCTCAGCAGTAGTGCAGTGCTTAATTCAGGAGCCACAGGAGTGGCCTCCCACCTTGGCTGCCAACCGAGGCTAGGCTGTCAACTGAGAAGCCTGAGATGGCCTGCCCAGCAGCAATCAGCTTGGTGTGGCTTGTAATAAACTGTCTAATGGTTGTCAGGTAGATGTATGGAAAGTAGAGAAGTAGCTCTATGAAAAGAAACTCCCACCACTTCACAAACCTTCAGGTTAATAATGATATGGCTTTCTATTTACATACTTCTCTGACACCTTATCGCCTTTGAGGCCCTGCACATCTGTCTATTCTGCCTCCTCCCATTTTTCCAAACCCATGACCCAGGCCGGCCTGATGTGTTAGTTCCCAACCTTTGGCTGGACCTGCAAGCCCTTGAACATGTGATACACCCCCAGACACACCATGAGGTTGCAATTTGCTTGGTCTTAGCAGTTCCAGGTGCACTGAATGGAAAGCTGGACACTCTGTTCTTATGGATTAGGATGGCATACAATTTTCTTTTTCTAGTGCCCCTTTGAAGCCTTAATTCTGAAGCCCATGTACCTGGTATTGATGAAAAGGCTTTGAAGGGCAAGGATTACATTTCACACCAGACCTATAGGCCTTTTTCAATGCATGTTTAAATTATTATTGTGAGACTCTGAAGTGAAAAAATTCAAGTTCCGGAAAAATGTGCAAACGGTTTTAATTTATTATTTTTCAACCTCTAATGTGCCAGCATCTTTCCTATCGAGCATAATTATAGATTTGCTGCACCTGTCACATAATCCATCATCTTCTGCATAACCTGAAGGATTTACTAAAAACAAATACGTTTTTGGCACGAAATCTTTTGCTGCGCAGTTGCAAGCTATTTTCTGTGCAGTCACCTTTATTTGCTGACTTCTGTATTTGAGTATTAAACTGACACTACTGAGGTGAAACCTTTGCCCACACAGTGTTACAATGTGTAAAAATGATAACATTGTGATTTAATACTGCCACAAAATATGCAACATTATGTCATATATTTTCCCTTTCTTGCTGTATAATTTAATCAACCTTGCTGCTCAATTTGGCCCTGCCCTGCTGCATTATTCCAGTGGTCCTGGTCACAGATGATGCAAAAGCAATGCAAGCAGGTGTAAACTACAGTGAGGATCAACGTTTGTGTGCAAAACCTCCTTTGCGTGCTACATTTTACATGAGTTAAACTGTTAAATCCCACTTCTATGATTGCAGTAAAGGCAGATGTACTAAACTAACGTGATCGGGCTTTGGTTGAAATCTTAGCAGCAAATGAAACCCAATGCAAACAATGAGCAAGCAGAATGTAGCGCGACACTCTCTAAACATAACTTGTAATTTGTGCTTTCGATGGCTGTTTGTCTTCACATAGCCATTACTTGATGGTGTACTTTAAGTACGAATTTAATGTAAGACACCGCTGTCTGACCTCTGTGCGTGACAATGCTTAGCATCCTTGCACGAGCATGGTGGACATGCATTTTATTTTTTACAGTTTTCTCAATGTAGCGCTGCACGCTTTCACGCAGTGCTATGTAGTCCATCTTTTGGTATATTAGGGTTGAAGAGTAATAGAATGATTTGGATAATCAGTTCTCTTTGGGTTTTATCACAACAATTACAAAAAACTGAACTTTTAATAACCTTTAGTACAGACTGTGCGCCTTTTACTCCAGGCATTTCTTACAGACGAGCCTTGCTGTTGACTCCTTCCAGGTTTCCAATTGCCCTGGAATGTATTTGGGACAGCAGGAAATGGGGGAGGTGCGCCGAGGCTCAGTTTCTTGACTTTAACCTGTCTCCTAGCCCGAACACAAAGAACGCAATCTGCATACATTAACACCTTCAAGTGCACGGCCTAGAAAGCTTTGAGTTGTTAATACAGGGATTCCTCCCTGCCTGAAAAGAGTGGAGGTTTTCATTTCTTTTATTTTGTAAACAACTACATTGCAGTGCCTCTGCTTTCAGCCTGACCTTGCAGGAATCGTATTTTTATAGGGAGCTTCATGCCACAATTTTGCAATTTTTAAATTCTGTAAATAACAGTTCGTGTTAATTTAACGGTGAGAGAGGAAAACGGGGAAACAACATTTAAGGCATCTTTTTTTCCCCAGACGATTGCCATCTAATGTCCATTGTCCATTATCCATTTAATAACAGACAGCACTTGTCTGTACTTTCAGAACTGTTGTACTTTTAAAAGTCAACACGCTTTGGTGCATACTCATGTGTCTCCGCTGTCCGTGTAATGTTACAGAATTTGATGCTCCGTAGTCGTAATACGTGAAAATAAGAGAATTAAAAAATACATTTTACCCAGTGATTGTTAACTGGAATAGGCAGTTTGCCACATTTTGAATTTTTGGTTATTGACAGCATTTGTGACTGCAAGGTAAAACCGAGCACCTTTGTTTCCATTCTTTATGTCTCATTTTCAGTGGAGAAGGTTGAGTGCACTGGACTGAGTGCACTTACTGTGGAAAAACAGCAGCCATTGAATTCTGTGTTGGAGCCTTGCTGTTTGTTCAAAATTGCGAGTTTCCTTGCCATCCAATGACAAGGCAGGCTGGCAGAGTTATGGGCTTTTCAGATAGCACTCACAGTTTCATCTTTAAACCACTGGCATTTTTTGTCTACTTCAGGATGCACAGACAATGCTGGTATTGCTTAGCAGCTCTGTAGTAGCTCAGATCATGAAAGGGAGAGGCTAGCCTATGATATATATTATATTATATATATATATATATATATATATATATATATATACACACATATATACACACACTAAACTTGTGCTAACCAAACAGTAACTCACCATTGACAAGCAGCAAATGAATATATATATATATATATATATATATATATATATATATATATATATATATATATTCACCACTAGTTTCCCAGATATGAGAACGCACTCCGCAGCAGGTAAGTTGCGTTCCTCCACTTTACGCCACTGTATGCCACTCCACTCTACGTCACTCCACTTTACACCAAGCTACTAAACTGTTTACTACTCTACCCAACTCTATGCCACTCTACTCTACTCCATAACACTCCACCCCACGCCATGCCACTCTACAACACAGCACAACACTTTTCTCCACTCAACGCAACTCCTTCTATGTACTCCACACCACTTTACTCTATGCCAGTCCCCTCTACTGCATGACACACTACTCTGCTCTACTCCACTACTCCACTCTACATCACTCAACTCCATGCCACCTCACTCTATGACACTCTACTCCCTCCACTCCACTCTACGACCCTAAACTCTATGTGCCTCCACTCTACGTCCTTCTACTCCATAGGTCTTCAAACTGTGGGGCGCGCCCCCTGGGGGGCGCAGCATCCCCTCAGGGGGTGCGCACTCCACCCTACCACTTCACCTTTCATTGTTGCTTCCAGGCACGCAACACCTATTAAGCTGAAAGGGCTTCAGTCCCCGCCGTCGTATGTCTCAGCCGGGCTGCTGGGGGCTCGGCTGGGCAGTGTCTGGGGTCTTATCTCCGGCACGTCCGAGTTTTTCACAGGTCTTTAAAGACCATGTGCATATTTACATACTGTTGTAAACTGGTTACAGAGGCAGTTTGTTTTCTGGTTCCAGTACCCCCTGAGCCCCCACTCTGCCTATTCCTTACGTTTGACGGTAAGGCGGACTTCGGATGCAGAGCTATTGTGCGCATCAGTTTTTACAAGGAAACGGCAAATGCGAGTCTTGGAAATCCACTGCTCTCCTTATTTAATACTGACGTCCGATCAGGTATATTTATTTACAGGGGCGGCGGAGGTGTCAGAATTCTATGTGGGTGCCTACTGCTGGGGTATTTGTTTTTAAAATGAACCTCAAGTTAGTGGAGCCTGGGGCATGCTTGCCTCTTACTCCTGCCTCAGAAACTAGATACAAGGGTCTCATGTACACTATGCACCATATGTCTCAGGAACAGATCAATGCATGTGCGCATATTTTAGGAGCCCCTTATGGGCTACTCAAGGTGTGAAGACAAGCGCTTCAACGCCTCAGTAGTAAGCGCTATATAAATGCAATTACAACACTACAATACAATTTAAATAATTCTAAAGCTGCTAGATTCATTACAGTTGTCAAAAACGCTTGGTGCACCGAGTCGCCAACTGTGGCGGACAAACAAATCTTTGCTGCCCTCTTGCAGGAGTCCAAGGGGGCAGAGCTCTGCACCATCAACACCTGCATGACACCTGGACTAGATTGGGGGGAACAACTGGAGGCAGCTTGAGAGCCAGCATATTAGTTTCTCCATAGAGGTCAGCGTTAAATAAAAACACAGAAACTGCCCATACTTACTTTTTAGCTTCAGTGACTACCCAAATGCCTAAAGCAAAGAGGGACACGAGGGACACAGGTACACACAGAAGGGGAATTCTGGGAATGTTTGTTTTAACGGAATTCCCACCAGCCATCAGGGTCAAAAGTTCCTGCAAATGCGCAATATGCCGACACTGAGCAGCATGATGTTCACATGCAGACCTGGGTTCTCACTCGGACGTTCACACTGACAGAGACCGACTACAGAAACATTTGCTGTTTGTGAAAAAGGCCTTTGTTTCAGAAGCAAGTTGAGTGCACAAACACAACATCCTTCGGTTTAGACGTACATTCAAAACTGACGTAACTACATCCTAACATGGTCAAATTAGCCCATCTCTTCTCCCCTGATACACCACTCACAGCCATGAGGTTGTAAAATCCGTCTTTTAACATCAACTGCAAAAATATGTCTACCGTTTAGCCTGCTGTTTATTTCCTCAGTCTTGAATTCCTTCCAAATTCCTGTCCAGCCAGACCACGCTAGGCCCACGCTGCACCCTCTTGCTTTTTGTTAGGGTCTCTCCTTCACTTTTCTGTTTCTAACCTGCTCCCCCCTCGCTCAGTCTGGGCTCTCTTCCCATTTGCCTCTTGTGACAAAACTTAATATGCCAATAACCCCCCCTGCCCAACCAATTTGTAACATAGCCTGGCACTCTGTGCCAGAGTGGGAGTTTGCCTTGGCTCCTCCGAGGGATTGTGAACATCCCTCTGTGTAGGCAAGAGGGCTTTGCTCTGCTGAGGGATTGTGATAATCTATCTGTGCATGTGTGGGCTTCACACACATGCACAGATGTGCATGTGTGAGGGCTCAAAGACACAGACACCTGTGTCTTTGAGCCCTCACATCTCTGTGCTGTAAAGGCCATTCCTTCCCCTCCAAAAGGGACCTACCTTTAGTGAGAACAACTCCAGACACGTTTGCTGTTTCTAAAACAAGCATTGGCAAAGCCAATAGGTCTCAGCAATCAGTGATAATACATTTGTGTATATCAATAAAAACAGCCCCTGAGCCATACACAAATGCACTTACATTGCCATCGCCTACAGCTATCTGATTGCCGAGACCTATTGACTTTGCCAATGCTTGTTCTTATATCTTGTCTAGGGCAAGGATGTGGCGCAACAGCCAGAGCTAATGACAGTGGAGCTGGGGAACCAGGTTCAATGTCTGCTCAACATCCTGTGATTCTGGGAAAATCACTTTATCGCCTTGTGCTTACAATAAATGAATGTGTGCTTGTGCAATGTAAAAGATGCTCCTGTAAAGCGCTCCAATACCTTTGGGTCATGTTCGCGCGATATAAAACTGCAAAAAATATATTACAAAATTTTGTGAGCACTCCCATTTCCAGGTACTGCTCAAGACTGGAATTGGAGCTCTTTATTTAATATTATTTGCCCTTACGACCTGGGCTCTGCAGGAGGGAATGGTCATCAATGATGCAGAGTACCAGCTTCCAGAACTTTTTTGTCAGGTGGTGGTGGGGGGAGGGGGCTCGACGTGTAAAAGGTTTAGATGGGGGGCTCAGCCGACAAAAGTTTGAAGACCTCTGCTCTACTCTATGTCTTTCAGCTCTACGAATCTCTAATATATGACACTCTACGCGATTCCACACAACTCTACGCCCCTCCACTCTACGGCTCTCCTCTTTACCCCCTTCCACTCTACGCTCCTCTATGACACTCCACACTATGAAACTCTATTACACTTTATAAGACTCTACCTCCACATGCCACTCTACAACAGTTTACTCCTCTACTCTGTGTCCCTCCACTTTACGCGACTTTATGCCTCTCCACTCTACTCTATGCCACTCTATGCCAACCCAGTCTATGCAACTCTACTGTACGCCACTCCACTCTACACCAACCTTCTCAACTGTTTACCACTCTACTCTACTTCACTCTTTGACACTTTACTCTATGACACTTTACTCCACTCTACAAAACTCCACTCAATCCCACTACATGACTCTCCACTCTGACACTCCACTCTGCAATACAGTACAACACTCTTCTCCACTCTACGCAACTCCCTCTATGTACTCTACCAAAGTCCCTCTATGTACTCTACGCAACTCCACTCTACTGTAGGACACACTACTCCACTCTATGCCGCCTCACTCTGTCACTCTACTCTACTCAACTCTATGCCACACTATTCTATTCTATTCTACGCTTCTCTACGCTATGCCACTCTACTCTGTCACCTCACTCTATGCCACTCTATGCCACCTCACTCTATGCCACTCTACTCTATGCCACTCTACTCTATGCCACGCTACTCTATGCCACTCTAGTCTATGCCACTCTATGCCATCTCACTCTATGCCACTCTACTCTATGACACTCTAATCTACTCTATTGTACTCCGTCACTCTACACTATGCCACTCTACTCTATGCCACTCTAAACCACCTCACTCTATGCCACTCTACGCCACCTCACTCTATTCTACTCTATGCCACTCGACTCTACTCCCCTCTACTCTACGTCCCTCTACTCTACGTCCCTCTACTCTACCCTACTCTGCTCCCCTCTACTCTATGCCCCTCTATGCCACTCAACTCTATGCCCTCTACTCTCCTCTATTCTACTCTCCCCCTCCACTCTACAACACTCCACTCTACTCAACTCAACTGTACTCTACAACAATCCATGACACTCTACTAGACCACACTCTACAACATTTCACTCTATGGCACTCCACTGCGTGATGCTCTACGACACTCCACAACATTCCTCTCCACTCTACACCACTCCACTGCCCTCTACTCCACTCTATGCCACTCCACAACACTCTACACCGCTCCACTCTGCTCCACTGTACTCCACTCCACTCTGACACTCCACACCACTCTCCTCTACACCACTAACTTTTCGCCATGCTGAACAGCAGCCACGTTGGTGTACAAGATCGGTAAAACACATTGGCAAAGCATAGACGAAACAATGACTTTGCCAATGCTTGTTATAATTGTTCTTCACCCACCCTTGTGAATGTCAACAAACTATTTTAATTTAGAAAGCTTTAGGAACAGTTTCTACATTAGGCAGTTCAAATGTTTTAAGTGTACTTACATATTATGGCGATATTTGAATATATATTCTAAGAAGTTAACTATTATTATAAGAACATGCCTTTTCTGTAAAAAATAAACTTCCCCATGCTGTGGGCATAACATTGCTTCAGTTCGCTACCTGTGAAAATGTAGCTCTTATCACAAAATAATGCTAGTCTCTCACTCATCTAACCATCATCTAAAAGAACATATTCCATGGTGTATATTAATATTTAAACAAACAATCTAATCAGTTTATATTGTACCGAATTATATTGCACCATCATTCTTTAATTGCAGAAAAAGATCAAATGGCAATAGTGAAGTATTCTGGGATTTGAAACTGACCCAAATTGCTTTTAGCAATGTTATAAAACCACTAACAATTTTTAGACCCCAAAAATATAAATTCACTAGCTTCATGCCAATAAAGTTTTATTTTAATAAATAGAGAAAATGTTAATTTAAATGAAAAATATTTGGATAAACATAGTGCTATGCAGCTTTTACTTTGAAATTGCTGTCCTTTCTGCTTCTAGTGTGTGTTTCTAGTGAGCAAAGTGTGTTTAAATGCAAAGTGTGTTTAAGACTGCAGTACCGCCTCCTGTCTACAGGGGCAGAGCGAGCAAAAATATAAACACACTTAATGAAACACAGGTCCCCACAAGGCAATTTTTTAAAAAAGTTGTAAAAATCGACACAGATGTTCCTGAAGTCATTTTTTATCATTTAGAAGACATTGCCTTGTGGGGACCTGGCTTCGGGTCCCCACAGTGCAATCAAGTCCCCACAAGGATAGTAACTAACTAACTAACTAACTCACACACTAACTAACTAACTAACTAACTAACACACACACACACACACACACACACACACACACACACACACACCACCCCCCCCCCCCCCCACTTGGTGTTACTGCTTTATAGATAAATAATGCAGAAATCTTGCATCATGGGTCCTCCGGTAGAAAGGGAAGCCTTTTGTCACATATTCCAAGGCTACTCCTCTGTACGATGACCTAGGATTTCCACCCAGGGCCCGCATCTTCTTGAGCTCTTTTTGATTTTGATATATTTGCTTAGAGGCATGTGGCGTTGAGTGACTTCAGAGCTAAGCTCCCAGCAGCAAAAACCTTTTTAGACCAGGCTTTCAGCCATTTAAATTCTCTATCGTAAAGGGCTGAAGGGAAGTTACCACAGAGAATTTTGAGAATGTCTGTATAACCAGACATTCAGGGGTAAGAGTGTTTCGAAAGAAACATGAGATCAGCCGATGCAGGCCTGTATCTCCTGGCTACAGTCCTGTTGGTCATGTGAACTACGGGAATGGACGCGGGTTCGGCTCAGATGGCAAGGACCGGATCCAGTGGACTTCTTTAAGAGGAAGCAGAGGCTCTGCTGAATGAGGTGTGGGCTGCAGCACCTCTGTTAAAAATGTAGGCCCTGGTTTCTACAATGGGCAATGTTTCTGCCACCTGCCTACTGCCAGACTGATAGGAGGCAACCTCTGGGAGGAGAGAGCCCAGAGGTTCTAGTTTGGGCTAAATGCTGAGCCCACAGGTCTCTGCAAGTTCTTGGAAATCCTCAGGGAGTCACGAGGGTCCTCAGCCCCATCTCTATCTGCAGCCATGCCAAAAAGGGGTTGCATTAGGAATAGCTTTACTCCTTATATTTCGTCTCATCCAGGAGGTGTGGGGCCTCCCTTCTAGACCGCAGAATCACCCCTGAAGGCTGTGAAGTTGGGAGACTGGTTACGATGCCAGAATCCAATGCTATAACATCGGAGCTACGACACCAGCGAAGGCCTAGGCGGAGTCGGTGTTGCCACCACTGATGGTGTCATTGGTAGGACAAGTGCTAGCGACTGCAAATGGTGCCGCAGGTGGTAGTCTGCGTGACAACCCAAGAAGACCCATGGGGCATGATCACCTCAAACATGGTACACACCAGATCCCTACCGGGAGGACTGGGTGGGGTTGTGCACTGGTCTCTGGAGGTGGAGGTGGAGGCGCAGGTGCACCAGGAACTCCAATGGCACCGGCTCCCAAGCATCCTAGATTTTGCTTGGCTCAGCACTGGAGCCTGAGAGTACAGGAGAAACTCTCAGAGACTCACCTTTTTTTTTTCTCCACAGCTGTGCCTCTTAATCTTGTACAGCTCAAACTATAACTCACCAGTGTCCTCAATCGAGCACAGTCTTGACTTGTGCCTACCTCTTCTGTCATCTTTGGATTGGGGCGTAAAGAGTTTAGCTTACCTCTCTTTAATGGGCTTCGGATACATACTTTGGCATGGTTCGCAGGCCTACAAGTCATGACCAGAGCCTGTACACATGAGGTTCAGCTACCGACATCTGACACCCACAGTTCCTACATGGTTTGAACCCTGACCATTTTGGAGGTGACATCTTGCTGTTGCACTAGTCAGAATAATTTTGAGAGAAGAAAATTTCTGAAGAGCTGCAGACCGCATCAAATGCGTGAAATAAAGGGAACTGACGTCGTGACAGTGGGGCAATTTATGGCTTCTGTGACATCAGATGGAAGTCACTACCGGCAGGGGAGAGCTATGGCAGAAGTTTTTCAGACCAGTAAAGCACATGGAAGGATATTCAAAAGGTGAGAAAGAGCCTATGTGAGTTGAAGTTCTTGTTGGATCAGGATATTACACAGGATTTTGCGTAGACAAGAGCAGGAGGAGGGAAGGGGGTGTGGCATTAACTGTTTGTTTATTTCGAAACCTGTATATGGATAAATTGTGTAGAACTTGGACTGTATACCTTGGTAAAACTCAATAAAAAAACAGGTGAGAAATCTGCAGGTAGAAGTATTTATCAGAATATGGCAGTAGGAAAACTAATATTACCTAAGGAGCACTAACACGTTACACAAGTGGCCACCTTAAAGATCGCATTTACATTCAGTGATTTGATTCCTTCTCAGCACATTAAAAATAAGCACTAACAAAGACAATAGTTCTGGCTTGCCAAGCTGGTGGGGGGAGGTATTTTTTTATTTTTATTGTAAGCATAGGTCACAAAAAGAAAAAGAAAACACGTTTTTGCTTTAACGTTCGCTTGCATTCCTAGCAGCTGAAAATCATTGCTGCATACCACGTGGTATGAAGAGTGCAGATGTCTAAAATGTTCATTTGGAAGTACCAAACACTTACCATTTCTCAGGTGACTGACTCCCTTCACAGCGGATAAGTGGATTGATGGGTATAGGAGCGGTTTCTGTTTCTGAGATCAATAACTTCACTAGGTACTCTAGTCCTAAGATTGCTTGATGTACTAGAACTGTGTCAATAACACCTTTGTCTGCTGTTCTTATGGCAACCCTGTAATTCTAAGCAAACTATTTTAAAATATTTCACCATCTTTTAGATTGCTCTCCTCATTCTAGGCTTGGGCTTTGTTACACCTGTCAGCCTTAGGGTGATCTTCCCCCCAACATTTTGCCTTGTTTTTTGTTAGCCTTAGGGCTCTAGCACTGGTTAGCAGTGGTAACGTACACAAGGTGCTTGTGCTCACTCCCTAAAACATGGTACAATTGGCTTACACCCGACTAGCATATTTAATTTACTTATAAGTCCCCAGTAAAGTGATATACCATAGAACTAGGGTTGGTAAATTAAATGCTACTAGTGGGTCTGTAGCATTCGTGCCACCCACTTATGTAGCCCTTTAAAACAAGTATCAGGCCTAGCATTGCAGCCTGTTTGCAGTTTTAAACTGCCAATTCGACTTGGCAATATAAACCCCTTGCCAGACCTAAAACTCCCTTTTAATAAATATGTCACTGCTATAGCAGGCCGTAAACAACGTCTAGGGCAGGGAGCAGTGTATTAAAAAAAAGCTGGACGTACTTTTGAGGTTTAGTTTGTCCTGGAAGTGAAAAGCTCACAAACTCGTTTTTCACTACTCTTCCAAAGGATAACCCCAGGGTTATCTTATTACATTTAAATGATAGATGTTCCCTGCTCCCAAATCATTTATCATTTTGGTGTCTAGGGAATTGTAATCTAAAATTCTCTTTAATGGTAAAGTTGGATTTTAAGTCACAATTCTGAAAATGCCACTTTAGAAAGTTGTTGTTTTCTTGTCCTCGCCACTTGGTGCAATGCAGCCTCTTTCCTTGGTCATATGACTAGGTGTAGTTGGCCTTTGAGCATTTCTCCCAGACAGTCATAAAATAGGGGGACTGGGTGTTGGCGGGATGGGATGGGAGGAACTGTGCACAGCCCCACTAGCATTTCAAAGAAGCTGCTTCAGCCCACACACAAATAATTACACACTAGCCTTTTGTGTCCCCAGACATACTGGGACCAGGACATAGAGGAAGGACGTTCCAACACCAAGCGTGTGTGTGGGGTGGGGGCTTCAGGGTTTTTTTTCACATGTCAAAGCTGGCACCAGGTATAAAATTAGGCCCCTCAGATCCACTCTTCAGTTCACTTCTGGACCTGCGTAGGACTCGGAGGACTACACTGCTGCATGTGCCCTGCTTTGTACTTCAGAGGACTGCCTAAAGCCTGCCTTTTGCCCTCAGAGGACTGCCCTGCTACTTGAGATCTGCTTTTTTGCTTGAACCCAGGACTACCAGAGTGACATCAAGGGCTAGTTGGGTGGCTTCCTGATCAGTGCCTTAGGGACAGAAACGGCTCCAAACACCTTGAACCTGCACCTGTACCCAGCCTCAGTGAGTCCCGACCCTCCAATTTGGTGACCCTGTAGTTCTGGACCTTTAGAAGTGGCGCTGAATATGCCCATATAGCCCAAATTCAAAATTTGAGACTTAGAACATTTTCTGTTAAAAAGTGACAGAGAGGAGACCAGGATCTACCTCCTTCCCGATCCACTAAAGTTGCATTGCCGGTCGGCCTGACTTTGTGGTTCCACAGAAGCACATCCTGTTCAGCGGCTCCTCGCAGAATGGGTATCCAGCCTTGTGCGGCCCTCTTCGCCTGCAGCATCGCTTCGCTGGAGATTTTCGACTTCCAAAAATGAGACCAAGTCCGAACAAAGAAATCTTCACGTGACTCCGTCCAACAGCTCCCCGACGACAACACCTCCTCCTCAGACACAGCGAGTTGCTTTGCCTTCTCGGACATTTTTTTTTTACAAAAAAGTCCGATGGTAAACAGTGACCGGGCCTAATCCGCTTTGTGTATCCGAACTACAGTCCATCGCAGTCGGCCATAACTTTAGAGTTTGCGCTGGCCTCGAGTGATTAGATGTCCTTGAATTGTTGTTTTGGTGTCAAACAATTTATTACATTTTACTTTTTTTCTAAATTAGTGTGGGATTTTTCTTCTGTTGCATTTTCATTTAATTACTGTTTAAGTGCTACATAAATACTTTACACATAGGTTAAGACCGACTGCTTTTGTCCCAAGCTACCAGAGGGTCAAGCACAGATTAAGTTAGTGACTATTTTTGGTTGACCCCAACAAGGACTGTGGCTGTTGCTTGAGAAGGGCTACTACTCCCCTCAACCAACAGTACATTTTCTCACATGCTTTATATATAAAAAATACACCTATCCATTCCAAAACATTGGTTTCCTGTGAAATTTACACTTTTATTTTATGTACAAAGAATTTCTTTTCAGTTTACATAATTTTAACTGCATGCATCCTTTGTGGTATTTAAAAAATACTTTACATATTCTTTTATGAAGTACTCACTCATATTTAAATAAAGAAAGACAAAACATAATAAACAAAATTGGCAGGTTAGAAAGTCACGTGGTTTCGGATGTCGTTGATCTGTTTTACCATTGCTTGTATGTGTTCTCCCCTATTGAGTAAAGAAAAAGGAAAGATTTAGTTTATTTGAACTCCTAAAAACAAGAATATATTCTTCGTATGATTTTATTGATTACCAATGTGAGATTCTCTTTAATGAAATTGCCATACAGAGTATACAGGTCCCTAATTTTTTCATAATCACTCATCCTACCAATCAGTAACATCATTTGAATGGTAGTTTTTACTGTGTCCATATTGCCTGAACACCACTTCACAGCCCTGCTGCTGAACTGGTAAGAAAAGAACCTAACAGAAGAGTTGGTCAGAAATTAGGCAGAGTACTGAAGGTAAAAAAAAGCTTAATGTTGTGCTTACTTGGGTTTTTCTATTGCGTGTTATGGTGGGCTTGTAAATGGGTGGGTGGGTTATGTGGGCTTTCCTGAAATTAATTTGATCAACAGATTCTGTAAGTTTCCGAACCAGTATCAAGCACTATTTCCTGGATGCCTTACAGGGCATACAGACCCAAAATAACTTACTTTACAAAGAACAACAGAAATGGAACTTAGCTAAGTGTTTGCCCCGTATGACTTTTCTATAAAAAAAAAAAAAAAAACATATTATGGTCTAGCTTTTCCTCATTAGTGAGAAGGTTAAGCTGAGGAACTGTCATGTCGATGTATCTGAATTGTGTTGGACTGAGAAACAGTTGATTCAACAATGAATCTAAAATACATTACAGGCATATTATATTAAAAGGGAAATTGTGAGGGTCAGACCTAGCCATGATTCAAGATGACCGTGCCTCTTGGGAGCGAATGAGAAGGCCCTCTTCTGCTGCCAGCCACTTGGAACTGAGTGGGCCAAGAGTCCTGTAGGATGAGGCAGAGGGTGTCTTGAGGTGGCGGGCCGCCTCAGAATTGAATGGGTGCACTTTTAATGGGGATATCAGGGCTCTCCATTAACGTCCCTGGTGATTCTACCCTCGAGTGGGCCCGACTCATGAATGGAGACCTGGAGTTGTGGTAATGGCCTGCTTGCATCAGTAAGCTAGCTGGGAGTGAGTACATTCAAGAAGGGCCAGGGGAGACTGAAGGGATAGGACTGATAAGAGTGCTTTCGAGGATAGGATTAAAAGGGGCCTGGGAAGGTAAACGATGGTGGCTAGAGTAGCCCAAGGTAATTTGGCCCCGGCAGGCAAACAACATCCCGTACCCAAAGGGTGCTGCAGAGGTCAGCATTGGTCTGCGGAGCACACACGGACACCCAAGGAGGTACTGCGCTGGGCGGCATCATAATACCAAATACATCTGCAAGCCCATATAACAGGACTGAGTGCAAGAGGTCTCCAAACAATCTTTTGAGCCACAAGTAGCTCCTTTGGCATGATATGGTGAAGGCAATGCAGAGATGGCTTCTTTGAGTCGCATAGGAGTGCCACAATAAAAAAAGCATGACAATCGGCCAGAGGCGCCCGCAGACGAAGCGGGCTTAACACCAGAAGAAATGGCACACGTCTCCTCCATCAACACTGTGCTATATTGCCTCTGCAGAAAAGGCAATAGAGGAGAAACTGGGTTGACTCACAGGCAGGGAGGCAAGTGCGGAGGGACGAGGGTAAACTGGAGAAGAGAGATTAGAGCAGCAATCTGTTACTACAAACTCCAGTAAAGACATGGTGCCCTTTAGAGGCACAGCAGTAGAGGGACCCTTAAATTGGATGAAAAAATAGAGCAGCTCAATAACTTAAGTATAGGATCCCTTCTTAGTGTTCAGGTTGTCCCTGCAAACATCCCATCTGAGGTTCTAATGGAGCAAATACGTAAAGTATTGAAAGAAATGCAGGGCACTGAGAAAGAAAAAGTGAGACATGAAGTGTGGGTGGCCTACTGCCTTCCTACTAAACCCCAAAAGAACAATGCTGAAGCACATGGCGAGTTAATGATCAGCTGAATGGGGGAGAACATATTCCTAAGCCTGCTATCAAAAAGAAAGATGCAGTTGGACTGCAGTTAGCTCTTATTTCTCCCTTATCTGAATCCTGAGACCTTGGCAAAAAAAAAAAGGCAGCCCTAATGGAGATCTAGAAGTACCGACCGAGAAGGCTACGGAAATATCTACAGGCTTCCCAGCCCATATGAGAGTAACATTCAAAGGAAAGGATTATGTTACTTACTCTGCAAGCATCTGTTATTGGCATGTAGTGCTGAAGATTCACATGCTCTGCATACTTCTGCCATCTAGTGTTGGGTCTGGAGTTGTGAAAGTTGTTTTTCTTGGAAGAAGTCCGAGTCACGAGACCGAGTGACTCCTCCTCTCGGTGATACTGCGCATGGTCATCAACTCCTTTGTTAGATTGTTTTCTCGCAGGCGGGTGGTAAGAAAGGAGTGTAAAGAGTGTGTAAAAACAAGGATGTCCATGCTTAATATAAGTGTATCTCATAAGTATGTAATGTAACACAGGTGTCCGGGAAGGAGGGAGGGCGCATGTGAATCTACAGTACTACATGCAACGAACAGATGCTTACAGGGTAAGTGACATAATCCGTTCGATGGCATGTGTGACTGTAGATACACATACTCTGCATTGACTGTAAAGCGGTCGCTGGCCTGTGGGAGTTGCTGTAGTTTGAAAAGGGGTACGTAGCATTGCCTGACCTACACTGGCTTGTTGGCGTGCTAAAACATCCACATAGTGGTAAATGTGTGTCGGGTAGACCATGTAGCTGCCTTACAAATGTCTGCTATGGGAATGTTTCCTAAAAAGGCAATAGTAGCTCTTTTTAAGAGTGGAATGTGCTCTGGGAGTAACGGGTAAAAGTCTCTTAGCCTTAACGTAGCAAGTTTTAATACATTTGACAATCCATCTGGCTATGCCCGATTTGGGTATAGGGTTGCCTTTATGAGGTGGAGAAAAGGCTACAAAGAGTTACTTTGTTTTCCTTAATGTTTTAGTTCTATCTATGTAGAACATGAGAGCTCTGTTTACATCTAGGGTATGAAGAGCTATTTCTGCCACTGAATGAGAGTTAGAGAAGGCAGCCCAACTGCAGTGGCCTACCCAATCGGTGGCGTTGGAGTTCAGGGGCCCTGATGGTCCTGAGGGACAATGGATTCCGTGCCATGTATTGTCCTTTACATTACTTCAGCAGCGGTTGCGCCTTGGGACGCTTTCTAACGAGGAGCGGACGCTGAGGCTATGTTGGAATCGGAGTCAGCGCAGAGCTGGAATTGCCCGTCCTTACGCCCCGGAGATACCTCTAGGCATGTGTACAGCTTTCCCGCATGGGGGGGGATTGGACTGCTTTGGCCGAGTGGGAGGTATTGGGAGTACAAGTATTGGGGGATTTGTATGAAGACGGCGCCCTGTTGCCCTATCAGGCCCTGCAGGATAGATATGGTCTCCCTCGGGGGGATTACTTATTACATTTTGCCCTGGTTTCCGCAGTGCAGGGACATTGGAGGGAGGGACTCTCGGAACCGCGGACGGCCATGGCGTGCGAGTATGTAGTGATGGCAGCGGGGACCTTCAAAGCAGTTACAGGTTTATACCGGCGCATGGTGGGGGAGGGAATGGAGCCTCTGAGGGAATTGCAATGAAAATGGGAGGTGGATCTAGGCAAGGAGATCCCCGAGAAAACATGGGCTCAAATAGTCCGGAGAGCGTGGAAAAGTACCAGGAACGCCAGATTTCAGCTGGTTCACTTTTTTATATTACACAGGGCATATCTTACTCCTGCTAAGATTAATAAGTATTTTAAAATAGATACTGCCCAGTGTCCACGTTGTACTTTAGAGGGGGCGGAGTTTCACCACATGATGTGGGGCTGTCCACAACTGGGTACATATTGGGAGGAGGTAGTGGACCTGCTCTGCGAAATTATGGAACGACGAATTGAACTTGACATGGGTACCTGTTTATTGCACTGGTTTCCGCACACCACCAAAACGAAGTTAACGAGCAAGTTTTTGGACCTGGGATTGCTGTTGGCTAAAAGAGATAGCACAGCGCACTGGAAGTCAAGGGGAGGGCCCAGCTTTGAGAGGTGGAAAGCAGAACTAGTTAAATGGGCGACGAGTGAAAGTACAGTTCGGCTTCAGCATGCCAAGCGGACTAATAACGATAAGGCGCTGGAGACCGCAAGGGCATGGGAGGCCTTAGTTATGTCACTGCAAACACCAGAGGTAGATTCGGATGCAAACTCGGTCCCGGATGCACAGACGGGACCACCCTGAAATATAAGGGCAGTAGGGAATCCCCTCATGCAGTCATGCTGTGCAGTTATTGCAACGGAGCGATTAGAGCTTAAGACGTACCGTACTAATGTTACTACGATAAGTACTGCTGAGGGACTTGTTGCCCTAGACTGTATGGACAATTAGTAGTTGGGACACACCAGTGGAAGAGGGTGGGGTGGGAGGGGGTTGGCTTATTTTTGTTAAATTACTCAGTTACCATGGAACGGGCACGCCTTGATAGTTATAAGGGATGGGCCTCCGTCCGACTGTTGTATGCTGTAATGGGATAGGGCTAGCGAGAGATAGCCTAAAGATTGTAAGCATATAATCCACGTGAAAATGACGAAAGTGGGCAGTGAGACTTCTGGCTAGAAGGGCTGTTGCCATGATGAGTACTGAGTATTAGTAATGTTGTATTATTTGTTTGTTGCTGCGTGGAAAAACCAATAAAAACATTTTTTTTTTAAATGAGAGTTAGGGAAAAAAACTGAGAGCTCAATGGATTGATTGAGGTGAAACTGAGAGACTACCTCGCGTAAAAATGTAGGATTAGTACGAAGAACCAGCTGGTCTCTATGTATTTGGAAGAATGGTTTCTAAAAGGTTAAAGCCTGGAGCTCACTAACACGCCTGAGTGAGATAATGGCAACTAAGAATGGCACTTTCGTTGAAAGATATTGAAGGGTGCATGAGTGAAGAGGCTCCAAAGGAGGACCTGTGAGCCTGGTTAGAACAATGTTAAAGTTCCCAGAAGTTGCTGGAGGAACCCGAGGAGGAATGACTCTTTTCAGACCATTCATGAATGCATTAATGACTGGGATTTTGAACAGTGAGAGATGCTGCCTATTTTGGAGATAGTAGCCATTGCAGTGTGGTGTAACCTAATGGAAGTGTAGGCTAAATTAGCCTTTTGTTAATGAAGTAGGTAGCAGATCATGTCTTGCACCCTGGCTTTCATAGGATCAATTTGTTTAGGTTTGCAGTAGCAAACATATAGTTTCTATTTTTCAGCATAACATGCTCTAGTTGTTGGTTTGCGTGCTTGTTTAAGAATGTTCATACATTCTTGTGGTAAATTAAGCTAGCCAAACTCTATGACCCCATGAGTCAAACTGCTAAATTGAGAGTTTTGGGGTCTGGGTGTCTGATTTGCCCTTGATTCTGAGTTAGAAGGTCCGGCCTGTTGGGGAGCTTCTCTTGCGGAACTACTGAGGGATCTGGAAGTGCTGTAAACCATGGCTAACGCATCCAAGTGGGAGCTACCAGGATCACGGTGAGAGATGTTTGCCTGAGTCACCAAACCAGAAATGGAATGAGAGGGAGAGGTGGAAGAGCGTAGGCAAATATCCCTGACCAACTCATCCAGTGTGTTGCCCTTGGATAATGGGTGTGAGTACCTAGAGGCTAAGTTCATTTTTTTGTGTTTTTAGCTGTGGTGAAATGGCCTATTTGAGACAAAGCCCCACTTTTGAAAGTAGGGAAGGAGGACTTGTGGGTGGAGTTTCCACTCGTGGGTCTGTTGCATCCTGCTGAGCAGGTCTGCAAAATTGTTATCTGCTCCTGGCAGATATTTCGCCAAGAGATGAATGTGGTGGTGAAGAGCCCAGTTCCATATGGTTTGAGGCAGTTGAGAAGACCCCCCCCCCCCCATTTTTGTAAATAATGCATGGCTGTCGTAGGACAACCTTGTGAAATAGGTGAGGAAGGAAAGCCTTTAGTGCTAGGAAGACTGCCGGAAACTCCAAGTACTTGATATGTAGGGTTTGATGTTTGGCATCCCACATACCTTGTACTGTGAGGTCTTGTAGATGGGCACCCCAACCGTTCTCCAGGGCATCTGTAATGAGAGTGAGGTGAGGAACAGGGTACAGAAAAGGCCGCCCTTGTAGTAGGTTGTTGGTGTTCCATCATTGCAGAGAGCGGTGAGTGGGGCAGTCTATCAACACTAGATCTTCGAGGTGACCCTGTGATTGAGACCACTGGCAAACTAGCCATTGCTGCAGGGGACGCATGTGCAACCTCGCGTGGGGAACTATGGCAATGCAAGAGGCCATCATTCCTAACAGACGCATGACGGTCCGAACTGTGAGAATTTTGTTTGGTTTGAACTATGGTAGAGTTTACCTGAAAGTTCTGAACTCAAGCGAGATTGGGATAAGCTAGTCCTGTGTGTCGAGAATTGCTCCTAAGCTAGGTTGAATTTGGAGAGGTTGAAGGTGAGACTTGGAGAAATTTATTGTAAACCCTAGTCTGTGAAGTAAATCCACTGTCAACTGATTGTTGACACTGTAGTTGGGTACTGGCTTTGATGAGATAATCGTCCAGGTATGGGAATACGTGACCGTTTTGTCTTCTGAGATGTGCTGCAACTACTGCCAAACATTTTGTAAAATGGTCACCCCAAACGGTAGAACTTTGAATTGGTAATGTTTGCCTGCTATAAACAAATCTGGAGTATTTGCAATGTGCAGGGTGTATTGGTATAACAAAATAGACATCCTTTAGGTCCAGTGTTGCCATAAAGTTGCCCTGTTGGAGAAGTGGAATAACATCCTGTAGAGTAACCATGTGGAAATGTTCTGATAGAATGTATTGGTTGAGAGGTGGGAGATCTAAGATTGGACTCAGTGACCCATCTTTTTTGGGAATGAGAAAGTATAGAAAATATATCCCTGCTGTTGAAGTGGGACAGGTTCTATAGCCCCTTTGAAAAGAAGGGCTTTGACTTCTTGTTTGTGGATCTTGAGGTAAACTGTGACTGCGAGGTGGAATGTTGGATGGTGTGGTAATCAGCTCCAGACAATAGCCATGTTGGATAATGGCTAGTACCCATTGGTCTGTGACGATGGATTACCAGACTGGGTGGAAAGATTGCAGTCTTTCCCTGACAGGTGTGGAGTGGGTGGATTGGGTAGTTAATGCTTTGCAGTGGGTTTTGCTCCGTGTGCGGAGGTACCCCTGCCCCTTCCCTTGTAGTTTCCGCCTCTGAAGGAACCTCTAAAATAGCCCTTAATGTAGGCAGACTGGCCTAGTTTTTATTGAGATGTGGGGGCATCTGTGGTGGTGGATTTATATGCAACCCTGTAGCCTGTGCAATGAAAGGACCCTCTAGGAGTTGTCGTATGTAATGCTCCCATGGCCTTAGCTGTGTCAGTGTCCTTTTTAATTTCATCAAGGGTGGTGTCTACTTGTGGGTCAAAGAGGTGCTCTTAGTCAAAAGGCATATTTAGTACTACCTGCTGGTTCTCTGAACACCTAAGCCATGCGTGTCTAAAGAGCACGCTGGTATTAACACCGCTAGCAGCTGTAACCACTGCATCTAGTGCACATCGGATGGAGTTATTGGTAATGGCTTGACCTTCGGTGACAATTTGTTGTCTCCTTTGCAGTGTTCTTCCAGGAGGTAGAGCAAGAGTTCCTCCATTTCATCCCAATGGACTCTGTCATAGCGTGCTAGAAGGGCTTGAGAATTGGGAATATGCCAATTATTAGCTGCCTGTGCTGCAACTCTCTTCCCAGCTGCTTCTATTCGCGTACTCTCCTTTTCAGGAGGCGGTGTATTCCCAGTAGCCTGGCTGTTAGCTCTGTTACGAGCCGAGTGCGAGTGGCAACTATGGAGTCAGGTGGAACTTGACCCCTGATTTAGAGTGGGTCAGAAGGAGCTCCCTCGTGTTTATTGTCCACTCGTGGGGTTATAACTCGGACACGGACTGGGTCTTTAAAAATGTCCTCGGCATGCCTCATCATGCCAGGAAGCATGGGTAAATACTGGGTGTCTCTATGTGTGGAAGATAGGGTGTCAAACAAAGACTCTTGTTCTAGGAACTCTTTGTGCAGCTCAACATTTTGGAAAACAGCTTCCTAGAAATTACTTGTTGAAAAGAAGTTGCGTCTTCTGGAGGGGAGGAATGAGCGGGATATAGATCCGGATCGTTGGGGGTAAGGGGATCAGTGTCGTATGCGTCCCATGGGTCAGGATCCCCTAATGGCTCTTGTAATCCTCCATCATCTGTACCTGGTGACCCTGGAGGTGAAGGATCAAGTGGGTCAGGTGTGGGAGGGGAAGGAGGGGGTGGTGATGGTGGAACTGAGTTTTTTGCTCAGCACCGAGGTAGATGTGATCGTTTGCCAGCTCGATCCAGAAAGTCGGTCTTGGTCTGAAGAGGTCGATGCCGAAGGCTTGCCTTGGTATCAGTTTTCGGTGCCAAGCCAGAGGATGGGGCATCCAAAACAGTCTTTCGCATCTGACCATGGCCAGGAGGCAGTGGCGGTCTGGCAACCTAGTATGAGAATGTTTTGAGGCCTGCTTGGGTATTGGAGCAGGGTCAGGGCCACAGTACTCATGCGCTGACTGTAGGGAAGGCTACGCATCTCCATATTGATTTCCACTTCAGAGCTGGAGCTTTAATCAGCAGAGAAGACGCATTGGTTGTCCTCCGAAGCTCCTACTAGGCGTGCTTCTCGCCGAAAATATCAGGGGTGTCATCTCCGCTTCTGCAAGACATTCCCAATCGACACGCCCTTCGACCCCAAAGGGTTTTCTTGGTCCAAGGACTTACATGCGTCGCAGTCGGCCTCATGATGGTCCGGCGAAAGACACAAGTTGCACACAAGGTGTTGATTGGTGTGCGGATATTTCACGCAGTAACGTGTGCAAATTCTGAATGGTGTGGGTTCCATCAGAAGGGTATTCTCGATGGAAACCCATGCACAGTATCACAGAGAGTAGGAGTCTCTCGGTCTCGTGACTCGAAAGACTTTTCCAAGAAAAACAACTTGCACAGCTCTGGACCTAATACTAGATGGAAGGAGTATGCAGAGAATGTGCATCTACAGCCACACATGCCATTGAACATTAATTTTCTTTCCTCAAGTAGAATCTGCAAAGTTCTCTCTTGACAATCTAGTTTTTGTTCATTGACATCAAGATTTATAAACAGTTGTTTTGGCTTATGGGGTTCCTGGTGGCAGAAGGGTGTGGGATATTTTTCAGGGTGGTGGTCTTACTGAAGGAGGAGAAAATGGAGAACGTGTAATTAAGTGTACAAGTTTAGCACTCATTTAGGGTTGGTCTCTCTCTTGTCCTCCTTCCACTTCCCAGGACCGCTTGGTTCTGCAGTTATATTAATGAGGAATAATATGGGTATGATTCATAGTTCTTAATGTAGGATTCTACTGGTGACATTTGTGATAGATTTAGGGCGCCATTATGTGTTTTGTTGATTGTGATGGCAATAACTGCAACTGACCACAAAACAGATTTAAACATAAAAGGGAAATTGTCCTGTGGGGGCCAAGTCCTGCAGGCCATGAAGTGGCTGTTTCAATCAAACACTCATTTATCAAGTGTGGCAAACCACCCATGAGTGTCTCGAGGCGCTGGAGTTGCTTACTGCTGCGTGGTTATCTGTTCATTTGAACAGCCAGGTCATGAGTCCTTTCCTCAATTCTCAGAGCGATAAGGCGGTCCGGAGGTGCAGGAGAGGGTCGTTCCAAGCTTTGCCTGCCAGGTGTGAGAAGAATGTCCTCTGCAGTTGCCTTGGCGGATCCGGGGGGTGTCTGCGAGGAAGAGGGAGACAAAACATAGGTGTCTGGTCGGTTGGTGGAAGGTGATGCGTTTGTTGACGTATGCGGATACTTTGTTCTGCAGGGCTTTATATGCGCGGGTCAACATCTTAAACTGGCATCTCTTCTGGATCAGGAGCAAGTGTAGCATCTTTAAGTGCGGCGTGATGTGGGTCCGTCTGGGGAGGTCAAGGATGAACCTTGCCGCTGAGTTTTGTATTGTCTGTAGTCTCTTCAGGAGGCGTGCGGTGATTCCTACGTAGTGTGTGTTTCCATAGTCCAGCCTGCTGGTGATGAGGGCCAGCATGACGGTCCTTCTGCTATTGACTGGGAGCTACCTGAAAATCTTGTGGAGCATACATAGGAGTGTGGAAGCAGGTGGATGAGACTGCATTTACCTGTTTCTTTATAGATAGCTTGCTGTTCAAGATGATGCAGAGGTTGCGGGCGTGGTCTGTAAGGGCGGGGGATGGGCAGAGGTCAGCAGGCTACCATGCGTTGTTCAGGGCGAGGTATTGTTCCCAAGGATGAGTACTTCTGCGTTGAGCTTGAGGCAGTTGTACTTCATCCAGTCGGTGACGTTCATCATGCATCTGTGGAAGTTGGCTCTGGTGGTTGAGGGGCCTTCTGACAGCGAGAGGATGAGCTGGGTATCTTCGGCGTAAGAGATGATGTTGAGTCCATGCGATCTGACTGTGTTGGCTGGGGGGGAGGGAGGGGTCATATACATGTTGAAGAGGGTGGATCTGCAGAATGATCATTGGGTGACGCCACAGATTATCTTCTTGGGTTCCGAGGTGAACAGTGGGAGACGGATTCTCTGGGTTCTTCCTGTGAGGTATGAGGCTATCCATTTGAGGGCATCTCCCTGGATACAGATGTGGTGGAGTCTGTTGATCAAGATGTGATGGGAGACAGTGTTTAAGGTGGCTGATAGGTCCAGGAGGATGAGGGCTGCTGTTTCGCTGCGGTCCAGGAGGGTCCTGATGTCATTGGTGGCTGCGATCAGGGCTGTCTCGGTGCTGTGATTGGCCCGAAATCCAGATTGAGAAGATTCCAGGAGGTTGTTGTGTTCTAGGTGTTCGGTGAGTTGCTGGTTGATTGCCTTCTCGAGACACTTCGCTGGAAAGAGGAGCAGGGAGATGCACCAGTAGTTCTACGGTTCTACTGTGTCGGCAGATAGTTTCTTCAGGAGGAGCCTCACATCAGCATGTTTCCAGTCCTCAGGGAAGGAGGCCGAGATGATGGAGGTGTTCAGAACTTTTTTGAGCTCATCACCAATCATCTTGCTCCTGAGGTTGAAGATGTGGCAGGGAGAGGGCTCCGTGGGTGCTCCTAAGTGCCCGGAGTTCATGATGGAGATTGTGGCTTGAGTTTTGAGAAGGTCCCAATGGGTGAGCAGGTGTTCAGGTCTGTGTTCGTTGGTCTGAGCAGGCTGATGCCGTTGGCGGCATGGGGTTGAGGTTTGAAGTTTTCGTAGATGATTGAGATCTTGTCGTGGAAGAAGTCTGCCAGAGTGTTGCATAGTTCTTGGCAGGGGGTGATGTCATTCACAACAGCTGCGCGGCTGGAGAATTCCTTCACATGGCGAAGAGATCCTTGCTGCGGTTTGTGCTGGCTTCTATGCGGTCTGCTACCTATGGCGTTCTTCTTTGTTTCTTTCAGGAGGCGTGGGAGTGGTTGAGTGCTGTCTTGAAGGTGGTTTAGTCTCCTGTCTCTTTGCTGGAGCGCCACTTCCTTTCCAGTTGTCGGCAGTTGCATTTGGTAGATTTCAGCTCTACAGTGAACCAGCTGGCTCTTATGGCAGGTCCTATGAATTTGGCTGGATTGGTGGGGGGTGATTGTGTTGGTGCATTCTGTGATCAACTAGGAGAAGTTTTTCACAGCCTGTTCTGGGTTGAATGTTGTGTCTGGGAGGTGGGAGTTGGCAGCATTGTTCCACTGGTCTTCGGATATCTTTTTGACAAGTTTCTTGCGTGGAGCTGGGGGGCATGGTACTGGTGTTGGTAGGTGCTGAGATGGTGAAGTGGACGCTGTGGTGGTCGGTCCAGGTGAGCTGCAAGACGTGGTTGTACTGGACTGTCACTGGACGTGAAAATGGGGTGGAGCATGTGTCCTGCAATGTGGGTAGGGTCGGTGACAAGTTGCTTGAGGCCGATGTTGCTCATGCTTTCCAGGTGGTAGGCAGTGTTGGTGTCACTGTAGTCGTTGAGGTGGAAGCTAAGATCCCTTCGGAAGATGTATCGCTTGGAGTCAATGGCGATTGGGGGCGATGAGGTCAGGGATGGCGTTGCAGAAACTGGGGCGTGTCTGCTTCCCCTAGCTCCAACTGAAATACCCATTGAGGGCCAGGTCCCTGGTCAGAGTGGAATTTGAAGCCCAAAAATAGCCCTGGTGATCCTGTATTCATTGTTCAGTAGGAAGATGAGACAGAGGAGGCCCTACTCATCTCAGCTGAGAACTAAAAGCTTAAGGAGCAAGAGTGAAACTGCCCATCACACAAAGCACACAGACCCAGCAAGGAGAGCTATATATGCTCCATGTCTGGCATCAAAGGGTGCGTCAGTCTCCTCAGAGTTACGTAGTGTAGCATTGGAGCTCATCTATCTACCTCCATCAGTGCTGGTGCAGGCAGCTTTGAGGTAGTATTCGTGCAAGCTCTATCTGCTTCTTGGAAGGGAGGGGGCAGGACACTGGCCATAATAAACTGAGGTGTGTGGAATCCAAGCTCTAGACAGAGGGAAAGTAGCAACTCCAATGGGTGCCTGAGAAGCCAGAGGGCAGCCAAAGCACGAAAGCAGTAGCCACTCACTTATTCAGATGAAAGTTAAGCACCTGAGTGTTATTAATTAGAACAAAGTATAGCAACTTTATGGGCTTTGACTTTCCTCAACAGAAAGTAATAGGGAAAAGGGTAAAGGAAGCAACATCTTACCTGAAAAAATCATACTGTTAGGAGCAAATAGAAAGCTAAAGAGGAGGCAAGAGACTTCCACTCTCAAAGGAAGGAAATAGCAAGGAAGCGAAAAGGATGCTCCAAAGGAGAAATCAAATGTGTTGGATTCAGTGCTCAATGCATTGCGAGGAAAGGAAAAATAGAAAAACCAAAAAAAAGATGGGTGGATTGCTGGAATGAATCTTAGTGAATGTTAATTACATGGGTCACATTTCATGTAGTAGCAATCAACTTCTCTTTTGATGTTTTACTGAAAATAATAGATGCTGCAAAAAAGTGGAAATGATGAATGGTCCGATGACTGTTGTAAAAGAAAACTACAATGATGGGTGGAATGCCTTAATTAATCTCAGCCATTGGCAATCACTGGGGCTGCTTTCCCAGTCCATCGTTTTCCACCAACCATACCACTCTAGACAGAGACCAATCGTATGCAAATTAGTCTTGACTCTGCTCCAATAGGAGCACTCTAGTTGAACTTTCAAATTAAGTACCCTCCAGATGAAGATACAAACAAACCCAGACTGGTTTCAACCTAATTAGACCTCGTCTGTGAGGTATCATATTTGAGCCCAGTGGCACAGTGAACACAGGATTCATCTGGGCATACCCGTCGCACTTGGGGAGGAATGCTTACATTAATCTTAGCCACTGTTAAAAAAACAAGACGCTAGTATCACACTCATAATATTAAGAAATCTGGTGGTGGTACAACCAAATTACAGTTTTAGGGCTTCCGGTCCTTTATTTCTATGTGGATCTCCTAAGATTCCTTCTTCAAAGATAGATGAAAGAGAATTAAAGCACCAAGCAGCAAAGTCTACCAAACCTAGGCATGGAAAAGACTTTTCCCTTCCGCAGTGAACAATTATGCCACATGGTGAAGTCAATTATTTTTCACACATTGGTGGGAACAGAAGACAAGAAGCTCCTAGAGGGTTTCTGTTGCTTTCTTTACTGACCAATAGAAGATCTATCAAATCTAGCCCTGTAGTTAGAGTAGCCTTAAAAGCCCTGAAAGAACCTTGGCTGATTTGGTTCCGCAGTGGTGCTTTCAGATTAATTAGTTGTAGATTAATTAGTTGGTGGTCTGACAGAGATTAGCACCAGGGGCTATATTACAGATATCGCCCCGGGGGCGCAACTGGCATGTGCACCTGCTTTTTTGCACCCCAGGGGCACCCTGGAAACCCAGAATGGGCCGCAGACACTTAAGCAGCCCCTTATGTAATTTTGATAGCGCTGGTGCACATGTAACACCAGTGTTCTCTTCAGACGGCGTTCCCTCATTTGCATTGGGGCGTGGCCCCATGTAAAGGAGGGAATCACTTAGGTTTCTGCACCCGCATCGGGACGCAGGCAAAGGCAAACATGCCCTTAGGAGGTGCACTTAGCGTGCCACAAAAAGTTGGGTTCCTGTCCACATTGAGAAACATGGAGTGGATTTTAGGCTCCATATTTCAGTAATGCATTCATCCTAATAGGGCGCACTGTCCCTGTTTTCGCAGACACACCTGTTTAAAGGAGCACCAAGATGCAAATAAGGACAGTGCGTGCTATCCATAGTGCTGGACCTGGACTGCACTTGTTCAGGTTTTAAATGTTGGAACAGAAAACGATATATTTTTTATACACTCCAGAGTTACTGACAGTGTCTCTATAGTTATGGGTAGGCTGCATTTTATACAGGAAAATGCAGCTAGAGCATTACCAAAGGTAAGTAACTTGGCCTTCTGATAGAGACTTCTAACCCCAGATTCCTCAACTTTTGAATAGATACCAGAGCAGTACCTTTTTTGGCTCAAACAAAGTGGTCATGTAGGACCACACAAGCAAAATGCCCCTCTCGGCGAACTTGGCTGTCCAGACAGCAGTGCATCGTGAATGTATGGAGTGATGCCCACATAGCCGCCTGGCCGATGTCCAGAACTCGTGCCAATGCAGTGGTAGCAGCTTTTAGCCTGGTGGAATGGGCACATACATAGACTTTATGGAGGCTGCAATTTGGCCATTGCTTAGCAGATCTTGATGCAGACTACTGTCCAATGGAAGATGGTGCTCTTCTGAATGGCCTTGCCTTTTTCGTCCCTGTGAATCCCATAAAGAGCACATTGTCCACCCGGTGTTCTTTGGTACAGTCAATGTAGAATCTCAGTGCTCTTTTGGGAACCAAGTGATGGAGGCTCTCCTCCTCCTTAGAGCAGTGAGGCGGAGCATGAAGCATGGAATGACATCACAACTTTTAGTAACAATGATGTTCGCGTCTGCAGAACCAGTTTGCCTGGAAAGAAGGTGGTGTAAGGAGGGTTAACATAGACAGCCTGAAGCTCAGTCACTCATCGTGCTAAAGTGACGGCAACGAGGAACACTATCTTGAGGGCGAGGTGCTGCAAGGGATAGCTGTGAAGCAGCTCAAAGGGAGTGCACATCAAATATGTGAGGACCAAATTAAAGTCCCTCTGAGGCAAGACAAAAGGAGAGGGAGGAAACAACGATAGGTGACTTAAATGAAGAGGGTAGGCCTGGCAACTGTAAAAAGGCCGAAAGGCACCCCTTAACTGTCCCCAAAGCAAAACCTTGGAGGGCAAGAGATAAAACAAACAGAACGTCGGATAAGTAGATCTGGAGTAGGTCAATCTGTGGCTTGCTACACCAAACAACAAATTTGTCCCAACAACAGGCATATACAGTTTTTTCGAGGGACGCCTTGCTGCCAAGACGACATCAATCACTCCAGAAGAAGGTCAAAGGTATACACGTGCCGCTGCTCAATCTCTATGCATGAAGGTGGAAATTGCAAAGGCCCAGGTGCAGAACTCTGCCCTGTTGTTGCGATAGCAGGTCCTCCTGGAAGGTCAGCATGATCAGAGGACAGATCCTCAAGCTCAAGAGTTCTAGATACCATACGCTCTGAGCCCAATATGGGGACTTTAGAATGACTTGGGGCCCAGACGATTCTGATCATCTTCAGAGCTTAGACAGGAGTGCTATAGGCAGAAAGGCTACAGGAGTCCCGAGTTCCACTCTAGAAAGAATGCATTTCCTAGCGAGAAACACCTTGGAAACTCCAACTGCTGTCCCTGCATGTTCCCAGCAGTGGCAAACCGATCGAGCCAAGGTTGTTCTTCCCATTCAGTGAAGAAAACTTGCGCCACCTCCCGGTGTAACTGCCACTCGTGATCCGCTAGGTTTTGACGGTTGAGCTTGTTCGCTCTGGTATTCAAAGATCCGGCCGGGTGGTACACTAGCCATTTCCAGAGTTGCAGTGCCTCCTGGCACAGGGTCCAGGACCCTACACCGCCCTGCTTGTTGCAATACCACATGGCAGTGGTGTTGCCCGTAAGCACCTGCACCAGTCTCCCTTTGATGGAAGTAAGGCTTTCAACGTGAAGCGGATGGCCCTAAGCTTCAGGAGGTTGATATGGAGAATGGCATCTGCTGGAGGCCAGAGGCCTTTGATCTCCACCTCTCCCCACTGACCGCCCCGGCCCAGAAGGGATACATTTGTCACCACTGTCAACTCTGGGTGGGGTAGGAAGAGGGGGGCTGCTGCTGACCCAATTACAGGCCAGCAAAACCACTGAAGATCTTTCGCTGTCTACTCCGAGTTCTGGACGTGATCGGAGAGGTCCCCTTGATGTTGGGTCCACCAATACTTAAGATTCTACTACAGAGCTTGTATGTGTCATCAGGCATGCCTGACGCAGGAGGCCATCAGTCCCAGCAGCCTCAGAGTTGACCTCACTGAAATCCAAGACAGAAGCTGAAAGATCGGGACCATAGCCTGAATGTGATGAATTTCCAGAGAAAAGGCACGAAACCAGACTGTGTCCAGAACAGCTCAGCTGAAGGTGAATCCTTTACATTAATAGTGAATCCCAAAGATGACGACAGGAGGTTTGCCGTAGCTTGGAGGTGGTTGATGACTGCCTGGGGAGTCTTGTATGGCCTTCGAGTACAGCAACGCAAAAATCATTTCAGGCCTTAAGGTTGTAGTTTGACCACAGGAAACCTTATGAGGATCTGCCACAGACATTTGTCTGCGACAGTCCTTATAGAGTTTAAAACCTGTCGTTTTGAGATATGACATTTCCCTTGCACACTGTAAGAATGTGGATGAAAAGTCCTCTCAAACGTGAGGTAGGTACGGATTGGCTGCTAGTGGCACAGTAAAAAAAGGAACAGATGTCAGCGTGTAGGAGTGGTACCTATACAGACTCCAAACATCATTTCAAGAGCAGAACAGCATCAGCCGCACGCCATCATCAACTGGTGTGCAGAAGTACAGCTCAAAAGTTTTCAGATCCAGTCTGACGCCTGGGGAATATTCAAAAGGTGCGATTAGAAGTCTCTATCAGAAAACTTAGCACTGTTTGGCAATTTTTTATGTCCAGTTCGGTTTCTTTGTCAAATATCGGGAGTGCTGGCTGAGGTGAGGAGATGTCCTATGTGAGAGCAAGGCTAGTGAGAGGAGCATGTTAACTTTATTGGGGGGTGAGTTAGCATTTCCCATTTCAGTTCTCATAGGACTTTTTGCACTCAGATACGACAAGGGATGCTGAATGCATTTATACCAAACTTGCCATATAAGTGGAACTTTATACAGAATAGATCGTTTTTAGTTTATGAAGTACGCTGGCTGTCTATATAGTTCACCAAAACGAGGTACACTGAGAAGAGAGTCCAGGCAATTCATAATGGTTTACGGAGGCAGAAATAAGAAACCAAAATGCTCTCTTTTGAAGTAGTGTGGGCAAGCAGTTTAGGCTTATCAGAGGGTAGTGCTAAGTATTTGTTGTACTCACAGAGGCAATAAATGAGACACACTCGAGAATAAATGTGACAAATTTAGAAAAATAATAAGTATTTTTATACAGGTTGCTATCCAGTAAATACTTTTCGAAATATTGATTTTCACAGGTAAGTAAAATGTGCACTTAGATGTGTCTTTATGTGGTAATGCTTTCCTTATGGGGAAATAGGCATATACTGATTACAATTACTTGCAAGAGGTTTCAGGGGGTCATATTCTGGAATTGCGGTGGTAGTGGGGCCAAGGTCCAAAGAACCACCAGCAGTTAGTCTTTACTTGCCCTGAAGCCTCCGGGTACAGAGGTGCTGGTCGGTAGCTTGTGTGCTACACCAAAGGAGAGGGGGGCCACCTACAAACAGGCTGCAGAGAGGAACTTGGGGACAAGTCCAGGAGCTCCCAACGGGGGGGGGGGGGGCTCGGTTCGTGAGGGCCCTGGGAGCAAGGAAGGACAGTCGGTTCTGGGGTGGTGCTTAGGTGCAGAGTGGTTAGGTCGGCTGGGCTTGTGCGTCACGGGCACTCACCGTTGTCAGTCTCACCGGCTGAGGGGACAAAAACAGGATAGCTGGGCCACTCTTGACGTGGGTCTCTGCGGTGCTGATGCCCCTCGACAGCTGCTCGGTCTTGAAGTCGTTGGGAGTCCGGATTGGACAAAAACAGACTTTGGTTGCTGCAAGGGTTCCGGTACCCCGGGTATTAGTACTGGACGGCTCCAGTTGGTCCTGACATCTTCTCACTTGGTGGGGAGACAGATCTGACCTCCTGGAGCACAGTGACCTCTTCCTGAGTGGCTGCTTAATTAGTGAGACCAGGGAGCAGCAGAGCGGTGGACTGGACTTTGCTGTTTGGTGCCTGCAAGCGAGTTGCTCCTCTACTCCAAGGGAGATTGCTGGCAATTTGAGAAGTGCTGGTCTACACTAGTCAGCCAGCACACCAAGAGGTAGGTAGGTTTTCTGGGGACACCTCTAAGGTGTCCTCTTGGTGCATTTCTTAATAAGTCCACTACTGGCGTTAGCAGGGATTTATTAAGACAAGATGCCAAACACCATATGTTTCAGGGAAGCGATCATGTAGCTGGGGAGCTTGTAATGACCAGTGTCCAGTAAATATACTTAAGGTGCCTTCCCTGTTCACTTGTACGATTTAGTAATTGAACTAGACTGCACAGGGACATATCTCCTCAAGCAGCTATGACCACACATGTAATATAATGCACCCTGCCTTAGGGCTGTAAGGCCTGCTGTAGGGGTGACTTACATATATTGCATGCAGTGTCCGGGGATATGGCACACACGGTGTGTGCCATGTCGTGCTTTCACTTTTGGCTGCACCATTTCACACAATCTGCAATGGCAGTCTGCATGAGTTTGGTGGTAGGTCCCTTAGGGTGACACAATACATGCTGTAGCCCTTAGGGCCCCTCTTTAGTACCCATGCCCTAGGTACCAGCTAGGTACCAGGGGTAACATTTACTAGGGATTTACAGGGGTGCTTAAGGGCTTGCCAATTGTGGAACAATTGCACAGTTACCTTGTTTCTGGAAAAAACACTGGCCCTGGGGACATGGTTAGCAGGAACCCAGTGCACTTCACTCAAAGTTGCATCAAATACCAGGCACAAAATGGGGGTGACCATGTCAAGAAGGGGTACTTTCCAACAGATTGGATACATCTGTTTTTTTACATGCCTATATTACAAAAAAAATGACAGCTGGTCTGTGAAGTGTTAGCTTCATACATATTGTTGTTTTGAGATTGTTGGCGGAGTCACAAATCAAACATTTAACAGACCATTTTTGAACTGGAAATATAAACCTCAATGGCCAATGCAGCTATTTACGTTGTGAATTGTGTGATTCACCACAATCTGATCGGTTATCAACTAACATGGTTTTGCGTCGGACAACTGTTATGTGATTCTAACGGTTCACAAATGCTTGATGTGGAAAAAGTTGAGGGATTGAGAAATCCTAATCTTTAGGTACCTTATACAGGTCTTAGATATCATAAAGCTCTCTAGTATTTTGATAATAGCTGATTCACCCATCAGAGCAGGGGGCGAACTGAGATATGGCTGAAAAAAGGAACTTGGAGCAACACAAGTATCCCCTGTGGAGCAACACTGTATATGTTTGCTGATGAAAGAGCAACATCTGGGACGGCACCTCTGAAGGACAGAGTCTGCCCAAAACCAGTCACTGGTCCAACATTTCTGAATAGAATTAAGATGGAAGGCCCAATTACACGTGCCATGGGTTATCTAACCAGAAACAAGTTCCACAGAAGGGTCTTATACTGCACACAGCATTGTTGTAGAATGAGGCCAGTCCATGACGCCCTGCATGAATTCTAATTCTAGGACAAGCTGTTCTTTTGACCCTGCTGCCAAAGGTGGACAGTGTCCTGGGTTTTGTCCCATTTACAATAGGTCGATAACTGAGGAACTCTGATGAATGAAGAAGTTATTGAAGAAATAGTTCTTCACCTTTGGTAATTACCTTTCTGGTGGATTCTCGACCTACAGATTCCTCAGCTTTTAATATCTCAGGTGCTACACTGGATCCAGAAACGTCAGACACAGCTCTTCTGCCCCAGAAGGGGGCGCTGGCTCCAGCTCAATATCACAGAGACGTGATGATGTAACTTGAGATATAGAACGCCATCACCGTGATGCCAGTTGTCTTCTGTTTTTTCTATGTCTTTCAAGGTGGAGAGGAGAAGAACCATCAGCAAAGTATTTTTTGTGCAGTGCAAGAACTCATTTGGGTATTTATTAGGCCTATAACCATCCTTCAAAAAGAAGATGCAGTGAGATTGGTGACAAACCTGCAGGTAGATAAGTATCCACAAGAAAGAGATACCGAAGGAAAGTAACTTTTTCCGCTGATGAATACATCTACCTGCAGATTCCTCACCTTTGAACAGATTCCAATGCAATGCCTCTCCAGAGAAGGGTCTGAAGGAACAGTTAGATGTGGAAATACAGAAGGACTGAATGGGAAAAGGCCATTCCTCTTCACCTCAGAGTCCAAACAATAATGCTTGAAGGAAAGGTCCTGTCCAAGCTCAACCGATGTAACCAACTGATACTTCCTTGGCCAGTGCTGCTGTAGAAGATTTTGCCCTTGTGGAATGGGCCAGGATACCATCAGGTATGCTCCTTGTTTGCAAAGGGAAACAGCCTGAACAAAGAAGTCAGAAGCACGCAGTATCTTAAGCACGCAGTCTGAACCACGTGAAAGTCCGAACCACGCATGGTTTAAGCATGCAAATTGATGAACCACGCACGTCCGAACCACGCATTAAGTACAGTAAGTACATGATGTATTATGCATATTTAACAATATATATATATATATATATATATATATATATATATATATATATATATATTACACTAATAATAATTTGAAAAAGGAAAATAAATATGTGTATTGGAATTATAGTTACGGTTAGTAAAAAGCAGTTTCGGTTAATTAAATACTTCTATTGAAAGCTAGATGGCAGTATTTGCTAATCTGTTGTCAGGTCAGTGCGTGCTAAACACTTCCGTGGTTTAGGCATCGTCGTGGTTCCACTTCCGTGTTTAAGGCACGCGTGCTTCGGTCATTTGTTATTCTGTCATACAACCCTATGCAAGAGCATAGCAAATGTTGATGCATAGCAATATCCAGCATGAATGAATACTCTTTTGAACTGCCTTGCCCTCTTTGTTGCCAGGGTCTCCTATAAAGAGCTGGTCACCAGACCTGATCTCCTTCATGTGGTCAACATAGTAACTAACTGCAAGACTGGGGTCTAGATGATGTAAACGCTTCTCCTCCTTATTAGGATGGGACAGGGGATGAAAGGTGGGTATAGTGATAGATTGAGCCAGATGGAAGGGAGTCAACACACTGGGAAGGAAAGCCACTTTAGTTCACAGGCCAAGCTTGTCTGGGAAGAAGCATGTAAACAGTGGGCAGACACTCTTAACTCGCGGACACGTCTTGCCAAAGCTACAGCAACCAAACATACAATCTTGAAGGTCAACACCCATAATTAACTACCAGAGAGGAGTCACTATAAAAAAAAAGTTAAAATATATTCAAGTCCCATTGGGGCATGACAAACAGGGTTGGAGAAAACAATTTTGTTTTAAAAAAATCTCACAACCACCAGAGATTTGCATAAAGATGGCGGACCAGTGAGATACCTTAAAGCTGAACATGTTGGGCTCCAGGCTGAATCTGGAAGATTTTTAAGCATAGCCCTGTGCACATAGTAGGTGGTGTTGTGCGGCTCAGTGTCAACTCTGCTCCGCCTTGGAAGTGACAACTGGATCTACATATAGGCACTGCTCAAGCGCTCTGATGTTTGTTTCTTTCTGGACATCGATCGCGCTCTAAGACTCAGAACTCAAAAACTAACTGTTTATGATATTGTGCAGTTCTCCGATATGGAACCTTTTTGGGTGGGGAAAAAAAAAAGAGTTAATTACTCAGAATAGGGAGGAAGGAGAGCAGTGAAGAATATGTGGTTAGATGGGGTATCCACCAGAGTGTTCAGTAATTTGGTCTTGCCGATTTTTGGCACGTACTCGTCCGTCACGTCGGCACCTTGGGCACTGCTTCTGGTGCTTTGTTTGGTGTTTGATTGACACCCCCCACCCCTTTTCTCATTAATCTGGTAATCCCTGCAATAGATGATCGGCTGATATATTAGCACCATATATCTTACACTGTGCTGTACTTTGCAAGAAAATTGTACATAGGACACACTTGATGTGAAGTTTGAGATACGAAATCAGTTTGGAATTGGGATCCGGATATAGAGATCAATACCAAAGTTGTGACATTGTTGTTTTCACACCTTGCCATGAAGAAGTCCAGTGTGTTGGACGAAACGCGTTGGCTGTTTGATTGTTACACATATAAAAACCTTTGAAATGACGCACAGAATAAAATGAAGATTTGTACATAAATTGGAAATCCTGCTTATTTTATTTACAAGACGCTATTTGGTGCACCTTGTGTATGTATATTTGTATAGTCCTTTCTTCTGGGACCACACCTTGACAGCGGGTGTTGATATTGTGTGCACATTTCAGGTATATTACATGTTTGAATGCTTGGGAATATATGGATAGGGTGCGTTTTTTGCTAGGGGCCTGCTGTCATCCTCATGTTCTAAGTGTTACGTAATTAGGTTTTGTAATTTGTTCCTCTGATGGCTACATCTAACCACAGATTCCAACCATTAGAATAGATACCTAAGCAGTACCTCCCAAGGTGGAGGTTCTGCGAAGATAATAACTCAGAAATTCCTGCAGGACCAAGAAGGCAAAGTGCCCGTCCCACTGAACCCGCCTGTCAAGGAAGTAGTGCTTCATGAACGTCTGCAATGACACCCACGTCACAGCTTGGCAGATGTCAAGGACAATACTGCTGAAGCCAAGGCAGTAGTAGCAGCCTTAGCACTGATACAATGGGCGGCCAGACCTTCCGGGGGCTGCTTCGCGGCCAATGCATAGCAGATCTTGATGCTGTTGACTATCCATCTTGAGAAGGACCTCTTCTGCACAGCCTTCAATTTCTTTACCTCAGAAAAAAGGACAAAAGGGATGTGATCATCCAGTTTTTCTTGGTATAATAAAAAAAAAGATTTAAACGCTCCAAGCCCTTTTGGGGTCCAGCCGATAAACCATCTTCTCATTTGAGGGATGGGGGAGCGAAGAACACAGGCATAATGATGGATTGCCCAACTTGGACGGATGTCACAACGTTTGGCCAAAATGCACCTCGAGTCCTCATCACCAATGTGTCTGTGAAAACAGTGAAATAGCGGTATAGGGCAGTTATATTGAAAGTTCCTGGAGTTCACTCACACAATGAGGAAGAGTCTTCAAATACAGGGGACTCAGTGAGCAACTATGCATCAGCTCGAAGGGTGCACCCATGAGAAATATCAAGATAAGCTCAGATTGTGACACCTGCTTTAGAGGCAACATGTGTCTCAACCCTTTAATAGATCCCATCATAACAGGTGATTTACACAAGGACGGCTGGTCCAGTAAAGATAGAAAAGCCCAATACGGAGCCACTAGGATGACTTGGGCCTGGTCACAGGACTTGGGGTAAGAGAGGCCAGGGCGAGAAGCCATACAGGAGTCTCATTTTCCATTCAGCCGAAACGCATCCACTAATGCGTGTTGTTGCAGAACCTCCAATGCGCAAAACCTTCAACACTGCACATTCTCAACAGTGGCGTAAAGATCTGGCCAGGCTTCTGTCCACTACTGGGAGATGCCCCACGCCATCTTAGAATATAAATGCCTACTCGTGATCTGCCAGACCCTGCCATCTCAGCTCATCTGCTCTGGCATTCAGGGACCCTGCCTGGTAGTTTGCTATCAGACAAATGCCTGGGCTTCCAACCAACTTGAGAGGTGCAGCGCCTCCTTACACAGGACCCACTCTGCCCTGCTTGTTGCAATATTACATGGTAGTGGTGTTTGTTGTTTATAAGAACCTGCATCAGCCTCCCCTTGATGGATGGCAGGAAGGCCTTCAAAGCCACACAAATGGCCCACAACTTCAATAGATTGATATGGAGCCGGGTATCTGTCAGAGACCGGAATCCTCTTATCTCTACCTCCCCCAGATGACCTTTCCAGCTCAGCAGGGAAGCATACGTTACTACAATCAGCTTTGGACGGGGAAGAGAGAGGGGCCTACAGCTGGACTAACTGTGTTCAAGCAGCCACCACTGCAGATCATGAGCTGCCTCTTCCGAGATCTCAATGACATCGGTCAGATTTTCTTGACACTGGGTTCACAGGAGGTTCAAAATCCATTGCAAAGATGTGCGTCACCTGACATAGATACGGTTGCAGGAGGCTAAGAGACCAAGAAGCCTCAGATCTGCTTGCACAGAGACCAAAGATTGCCCGAATATCCTGGACGTGTGGCAGAGGGAAGGCTCTGGAACTGCACAGAGTCCAGGACAGCTCCAAAGAAGGGAAGCCACTGCGAAGGAGTTAGCAGAGACTTTGGCTCAATGATAGTGAATCCCAATGATGTCAGAAGGGTTGTCATTGTCTGGAGGTGGTCTACGATTAATTGCCATGATCCTGCCTTCAACAGCCAGTTGTCGAGGTCCGGGAAAACTGGTATCCCCCAAACCTTCGAAAGCGGGCACTGACAACCGCCATCTCTTTCATAAACACCACAGGGAGCAAACTGAAAATAATACTGGCCTACTTTGAACTGCAGAGGACGTTGGAGAGACAGTTATATGAAAATACATGTTCCACTGGTCCAAGGACATCATCTAGTTGCCTGGGTCAACAGCAGACAGGATCTGGGCCACCATGAGCATTTTGAAATTGTTCTTCTGTATAAAGGTATTCAGAGGCCAAAGTCCAAAACAACCCTTCTTCAGCACAAGGAAAAAGTAGAGCAACAACTCTTTCTAATTCCCGAGTCCAGTAAACTCTGTAAAGGAACCTTGGAAAGTAATACTTGACGTTGGGGGAATATCTGGCAGGGCAATGTTGAACGATTTGTAAGACCCATTTGTTAGATGTGATAGATCATCCTGCACCCATCCCCCCGGGGGGAAAATGATGAATCCCGTTCCTCCACTGGGAGGGCATGCACCATTAAGGGCAACCTAAAGTGATTTGGTGGCTGTTGCAGCAGGGGAAGAGGAATGGAAGGATTGATGCCCCTGCTGGCCTGCCCGCTGCCTGCCAGACCCATTGTCTCAAGAAAGGGCAGGGGTGATGGCTGTAGCCATTGAGAAGGCGGTCTTTGCCTATACATTAAGCTTGCTATGGCTCTTTCTTAAAAGCACTCCAGCACAGAGTCTGCCTTCTCATCGAAAAGACGTCACCCATCAAAAGGCATGTACATGAGGGAGGTCTGGACATTGCCAGAACATTCTGTGGAGCACATCCATGCCTACTGACTAAGTACAACACTAGTACCATTAGCCCTCCCCAGGCAATCAGCAGTATCTAGACCAGCTTGGATAACATATGTGTCTGCGTCCTATTGTGAAACATTTGAGGCAAAGAGGCACTAAGGTCTTGCGGTTCCACCAGCAAGGTGATGCTGGCCAGGTCACACAGGACATGTGTACGACCCAGCAAGCAATCGGCATTAACCAACCACAGTACCAGACTGGCACAGGAAAACGTGATTGCCAAAAGCCCCAATCCTCTTGAATTGCCCCTCTGGAGAAGTTTGTAGGGAATGTAGAGGAGTTGTGGGGAATGTACCAGAAGTCACTTTATTGTTTAAGGCCTGAACTAGAAATATCCCCTCAGGACTAGGATGCTTGTTAAGAAAAATCAGGATTACCAGAAGCCGGTCTGTGATGCTTGGCCATCTGTCTATTTATGGGTGAACAGGGATGTGACCATCAAGATATCAGTGAGGGACTCCCGGAAAGGGAAAAAGGGCTCAGATGTAGCTAGACCAGGCAGCAAAAGTTTGGTCAGACATTTGTTTTGGTCTTGACTGGGGGCAGGTGCAAATCCTGACCCTCAGCTGCCCTCTGGACCACCACAACAAAAGAGGAGATTTCTTCTTGGTGGTGGCCTGAGTGAAATCCTGGCCAGAAGGAGTGTTCAGACCACTGGCCTCTTGAAAATCCATGTAAAAGGCATCATCTGTGTAGTGAGGGGGGCGAAGCCATCCCAGTCACCAAATCATCATCTACATCCTGGGTTGCCCCTTGATCTGAATCAAAGGCAAAAACATAATATTGCCTTTACTGGCGTGTACGCCCTGGTAGAGAAACTGGGTCAAACTCTGGATGCAAAGTGACCGGTTGCACTTTAGTAGTCTCAGCACGACATCAGTTGAGATCGAGTGTTTCGGTGTTCAACATCTGTATTGGTGTTGAATCCTCTTCAGGTGCCAGTGGCATCAACACCGGCATCAATGTGGAAGGGACTGTCGCAGGTCAGTGTCGCTACAGGGCCCAAAGCAGGTCTTAAGGTGCCAGGCATTTGTTTTCTGCAGTTGTGTCATAGTTTGAATCCTTTAGTTTGTGTGGGGAGATAGTTTCCTAGGACATTGGAATTAATTTTTAGAAGTTGTCAGAAGATCAACGAAATTTGGAGCGGAGCTCTGGATCCTTGATGGAAATGCCAGAAAGAAAAGAACTGACATCAGCACGTAGGGGTAGTGCTTATTTGCAGCTCCGCTTCCAGGGCAGTATGGAGCCAACGTGGAGCTGCATGGCTCCTCTTAGTGACACATAGGAGTACTGCTGGAGAAAAGATTTCCGGATCCAATATGGCAACTGGAGAGAATTCTAAGGGGAGGAATCTGTAGTTCGCAGTATCCATCAGTGGCTAATTTATGCTAGTCATCAGTTTTAATATAATCCCCGATAGTGATTCATGAGAGAGGATTGTTTTACTGTCGGGCTTTCTCTTCTTTTAGCATGCCATTCTGGACATGGGAGCAATACAATATATTAGAAACTCTAAACTTAGTTGCTATCCTAACTTGTTAATTATATGAATTTATGGCAACTACTGTGTATTTTTAACTCCTAACGTTCAGATTATTTAAATAAATGTAATTATTTAAAGAAGCAACTCAGCCACACCCAAACAACTTAGATGACAGATTGTCAGAACTGCAGAAGTCAGATGGCTAGTGACTCCACTCCTGTTTGGGCATCTTCTGCACCTCCAAAGTTCCAGCAGTAGCACAATCAGACTTTACATGCGCTTTACCCTTAATCCCAAATGCCACCTTGGAGCTTTCTCTGCTCATACAAAATATATATTCACTGGAAAGCTAGCACTGCTAGTTTTCAGTGACTTAATCAGCTCACCATCAGTTGCAGCATATGCTTAAGTCAAGCTGACCCCTTGCAAAAAACTAGTATGATTAAACAAAACTAGCGCTTCGAATTTAACTCTGATGTTATACCTCTTGTGTGAACCCAGTGTCATGCCATATGGGTACGCTCTGAGGGGAAACCTCCATTCTGAGCAGAACCCTAAAGCGTCTATGACCTTGTATAAAGGGATCCTAATTTAAAACATATGCTTAACTTACTTTCTGATGCTTCCAAAAAACTCAGTCCAAAAATACCTGAGAACCCAGAATCTGAACTTATCTCTGAAGTGAAATAGCACTGCAGATATTGATTCAATACTGGGTGCGCAAGCACCCAGAAGTATAGGCTGAGTGAATCAAAGAGGAAACTGCAGAATCTGCATCCTCTAAAGCAAGTGAACTGCAGCAAGTACAGGAGCTGCGTTTGGAAACTGTTGGCAACCAAATCCCAGGCTTTTGAGAGAAGAGTCAAAGTACTGGAAAAAGCCCAAGCTTAGAACCTACACTCTTGGGCCAGCAGAACACAATGCACGTATTCTGTACAAAGAAGGGACCAAGTAAGAAACACAATGAACACGTAAAGGGGTGTTTCACCTTGACAGAATAGCTGCATGGAGGGCTAGACCAGGTAGGGCCACAGTTTGTGAACACACACAAATTATGACAGAACTCAAGCAAATTAGTGCCACATTTTTTGCAGGTGCCCTCATTAAGGCTCTATTCAATAAGTCCACAAAGCATTGTGGTAGATGCATGTAGTCCTTGCATCTTTCATTTCCTTTTCCACTCTTCATTTAACAGTAAAATGCTGATCAATTTTCAATGAGGTATTCTCTTTTCATTTAAACATTTCGTACAGTTCAATTTTCACTGAAATAATCTGACCACATGATGTCTTGATTAGTTAAAGCTCTTTAGAGGAACTTAACCTTGTTAGGCGGTGCTGACTTTGAATGTTGTATAACAATTCACTTGGTAAAATGGCTTTCCTCAGGTTTCAAAATTATACCCAAAGTGTGTTCTAGCCATGTGACCGCCAGTCCTAAACAGCGAACGCATCTACCTAAAGGGGGTTTAGACACAGACTTCTTCCATAGTAAACAAACGTATTCCAGAATGAGCACAGATCATGACTTTCTTGGGTGGGAGGCAAAGATAAGTTAGAAGGATAAGGGGTCGATTAAACCGCTTTAGCCATTTCTGTCAAATTTAGGCATGCCCCCCTTTACTCTGTGAAAAGTGAATAAGACCATAGTATTCCTTCTAGCTCCTGCTTGGAGGCATCAAATTTGGTTCACAGTGCTGAAACCGTTGTCTTTAGCTCCTTCGTGGTGGTTAAGCCTGAATCCTCAGCAAGACGAGCAATATGTGAGTTTGGCACACAGAACTTTAAAACCTTCACCATTAGATGATCTTGATAGCAACAGAAAAGCTAAAAGGCACACCATGCGGCAGACTTCGGAAATCAAATTTAAAGCAAATGTAAATGTGCCATTTCGCATCTGTGTTGATGCTGGCAAGGACTGTGGGGTTAAGGAAGGCTGACGAGCTATGAAGCAGGAGATGAAGCGCCATAGTTAGAACAGGGTAGCAGGTATGTGGAGTTCATTCCTCAAGATGTGGCTTATAAAATAACAATGGCCATGTCCTGCATTTTGTGGCTGGGCCCCAGTAGGACCTTTTCTGCAAGAAATAGGTGATGCTAATTTCTTTGCAACTAATATAAATAGCAAACCTAAGAATACTTGCCCTTGACGTTCCTATCCTTCCTAGATGCTTAAGGATGTCATAGTAATCACAAAGAATCCTTTTTATTCTCCAGGAAAATATCTGACCAACTTGCTGACCCATTGCATTTGATAACCAGCAAAAACAGGTCCTTTTGGTTTTCCGGAGCAAAAATCCTTTACGAAATTAATATCCAATAGAAATGTACAGATTTTTACAGAAAATACTCATTTTGTTACAGGAACTCGCCCTACTTTACTCCCTTCCTAATGGACTATATGGGTGCAGTGGTGGGGCTATGGCTTGAAAACATTGAAAAATTCAGGTTAAAATGACCCCATATGTCTACCAGGCCATGCAAACAAAAATGACTCCAAAGTACATACCTTCCAAATATGCATCTGATTCAACTAAGGATTTGTTAGAGATGTTTTTCAAATAGTAATTAAAAACTATTTATTTATGCAAGGTACGCAGGTAAGAATTGATGATTTTCACTTACTCCTCTTTCAGGAATGTCTGAATGCATTTTCTTTGGAAGGAACTGAGGGTAATGCTGGATTTTCGAGGGCTTTTCTCATTCTTCATCTGTTTCTGCTGGTACTCCATTTTCATTTTAACCTAGTCCAGTCATAACAAATAGACGAAATATTAGTCGAATAATTTTTTTGTTCATGTTAGATTACTTAAAATCATTTACATGTAAAGATAAAAAAAATAGAAAAACAGCAGTTTCCTGTATACCATACTAAAAACTGTGAATAAATTACATTGAGCAAAACAATCTATAAGGTTTTGGAAAGTTATAGCAGCATTGATAAACAGCTTTAGTAATCCTTATGATAAAGACATTATAGATTCTAACTCTGATGTCCATAAGACCCAATTGTTCTGGACCATAGCCGCCTGGGGGCTTTAGGGGGCTTGGAGCGATGCTTAAAATGTCTTGTGATTTGTCCATTGTCATTGATACTTAATCACTGCACGTGGACATCAGGGACTGCAGCTTCCTGTATTCCTTTCTAGAAAGTATTTATAAATTACACAAAATTAGGTAATACAATTTATAAGATTGTACGGTTATAGCAGCATTAATGAGAGTATTCTAAACTTCCTTATGATTAGTCTTTCCAAAGGATTATATAACCAGAAACTAGATGTACTCAAAGGAAATATCCAAATTAGAAACTGCTTGCTCAACATTTGGCACCATGAGTAAAGCTTCCATTTAAAAAAGCACTGTACAAGCAAATATATTTGTAGTGGAAAGGTTGCCAACGCTTTACTAATACGGATTAGGGCAACATGACCAACAGCAGTTGTGCAAGCTCCCCTCTCATATATACTGGAAGAAGTTGGGAGAGCAGAAATAAGCTTCCATACACACGCACAAACACACACTCACACATACAAGCATACAACATCTACATCACACATGCAGCACCGGCAAAGCAAGCATTTCACAAATACAAAAGGAACAGAAAGCAACAGTGTAGAAGCAAAAGCTACCCTTCCCCATAAAAAGGTACTGCATGTGCAGCAATACAAGGATGCCACACCCACATGTAACAGATACATTGCAGGCATCAGCAGTATAAGTGTCTTTCACAGATAGCAAATAGGAACCTCTGAAAAACGGAGTACAAGTTAAATGCACATGTAAATTTATACTGAAACTCAATCACACGCGTGTCCATTAAAATCTTCAGTAACTGAAAAGACCATTCAATATGAGGACGTTTAAAAATGCTAGAGATAGAAAGATAATAGAATACGAAGCTATTGTTGATTTAGTACAAATAAATGTATATAGGAGACAATACAGAGTTGAGATTATCAGATCAAGAGTGTGTTGGATATTACTGAAATGGAAACCAGAATTTGGGGCCTGACACTTTTCAACCCTTACTTTTTTGTTTCAATGTGTCTTCTATAAACATTGTGCAGCTTCTTTCATGCCATACTATAGAATGACTCATTAAATGACCATGGAATACTGTACTGCTAAAACCTGCCAGAAATGAGTAATCTGTTGACCAGCGAGATAGAAAAGCAGAGCTTCACCTCCTGCGAGTACGAAGTACCAAAAGCATCTCAAGTTAGGACCATCCCTTTGTCCTCTGCCTGGTGGAGGTCTAAGTCTAGATGCTCTCTGCGTCAGACAGTTGCAGCTAATTCAACAAATGTATTTCCCCACAATGGACACTGTGCCCCTATTCATGGACTTTTGATTTATTTCACACAAACTTTGTTTTACGAGCTTATCACCAGAACTTTGTAGGGTGAGAGAGGAGGAAGCAATAGCGACATGAAAAGCAAGCCAAAGCAATGTGGACCAAAAGTGTCAGAAACCCTTGTTATCTAAAATGTCTGTTCACAATCGCAGTGAAGAGTTGACTTTCATAACAAGCATCGTCAAAGCCAATAGTTCTCGCCTATACAAGAGCTATTGGCTTTGCCAATATATTTTAGCCATGTTCTACACTAGCATGGCTGATGTTCAGCATTGCTAAAAGTTAGTGGCGTAAAGGAGAGTGGCGTGGAGTGGCATGTCGTAAAGTGGAGTGTTACAGAGTGGCGTACAGTTAAGAGGAGTGAAGTGGAGGGTCATGGAGTGGCGTAGACTGCAGTGGTGTAGAGTGTTGTGGAGGGAGAAGAATGTCTTAGAGTGGAAGGGCATAGAGTGGAGTAGAGTTTAGTGCCATAAGGTAGAGTGTCGGAGTAGAATAGTTTGTCGTAGAGTGGACTGGCATAGAGTGTCGTGGAGTGGTGTAGTACAGAGTTGAGTGATGTAGAAGGTGCTGAGTAGAGTGTTGTAGAGTGGAGTAGTGTAGGAGAGTGGAATGGCATAGAGCAGAGTGTTGCAGAGTTAGGTGGCATAGAATAGAGTGGAGTAGTGAAGTGAAGCAGAGTGGAGTAGTGTGGCAATGAGTGGCATTGAGGGAGCTGTGTAGAGCGTCGTACAGTGGAGTAGTGTAATAGAGTGGCTTGGCAGGGTGGAGTAGAGTAAAATAGAGTTTAATTGAGTAGAGTCATGGAGTGGAATATCGTAGAGTGTAGTGGAGTAAAGTGGTCTAGAGTGAAGTGGCATAAAGTACAGTGGTGCAGAGTAGATTGGCATAGAGTGCAGTGGCGTAGAGTACACTTTTTTTTAATAAAGTGTTGTAGACTGCAGTGACAGAGTGGTGCAGAGTAGATTGCAGTTGCATGGCGTTCCATGGCGTAGAGTGGAGTAAAGTGGCATAGAGCGCAGTGGCGTAGAGTAAACTATTTCAGAGTAGAGTGAAATGGCATAGAGTTGAGTGGTACAGAGTGGAGTGGCGCAGGGTAGAGTGCAGAGGAAGAGAGTACACTGCAATGGCGTAGAGAAGAGTGTAGTGGCATGGACTGCACTTGTGCAGAATAGATTAGAGTAGCGTAGAGTGGAGTGATGTAGAGTGGCGTAGAGTGCAGTAGAATAGCGTAGAGTTGAGTGGTGCTGAGTAGAGTGCAGTGGCATAGAGTGCAATGGTGTAGAGTAGCGTTGAGTTTATGGGCGGAGAGTGCAGTCTTGTAGAGTGGCGTAGAGTGGCACAGAGTAGAGTGGCGCAGAATAAAGTGGCATACTGTGCAGCGGCATAGCGTGCCTTAGAGTGACGTAGCGTAGCGTGCAGTGGCATAGCATACAGTGGCATAGAGTGCTGCAGAGTAGAGTATAGTGGCGTTGAATGTAGGGATATATTTATATTCCTTAATTTAACTTGCTTCAACTATGTTTTGGCTCTTCAATCTATTATTTTCAACTTGAAATATGTTCAATCTATTCTATGTATGTTGGCTAATTAGAGCAGTGATACTTAACCTGTAGTTCGGGGACCCCTGGGGGTCCATGAAGCCTACTCAGGGGGCCCATTAAGCCTACTCAGGGGGTCCCGTGACTGCTTGGAAAATGAAATAATATTGATAAACTATTAAAGTGCAAAGAAATAAAGAAGCAAAATGCTAAAATGAAAATTTTTAAAACATTCGGTAAAAGTGATGGAATGCGAAATTGGGGGCTAAAAATTAAGTTAGTATCCTCAGATTGATTTATGGGAGCAGTGCAAGTGCCAACAGAATATAGTCAGGGCCACTGGAATTATGCATCAGGAGAGGACCAAATAAAGCGTCAGGGTTAAGTAAATTATGCAGCATAATGCGGCACATTTCGTAATAGTATTACTTCATTATTTTGTCATTTTTTAAACTTGACAACACAGTCTGGGCATTGGTTGCATCTGATTGGTACCAACATTTATTGCTGGATTTTTATTAACTTTTGAACCATTTGAGCTAGAAATATTTATTTTGTTGTTAAAATATGCAGATTATGCAGCAGATGATGGATTATGTGGCAAATGCAGCAAATCTATAACTATGCATAAATCGCAGCCGCCGCACAATTGCATAATTCCAGTGGCCCTGAATATAGTATGGATGATGAGTGTTATATTGAATTTAGAAAAGCTCAAACATTCCCATTAAATGCTAAATTTAGATTTTTTTGTTTGTGAATTAACTAAAATATTTCATCATTTGTAAATTTATGATGAATGCTTGTTTCTGTATTTTTAGTGCATTGTTTTGCGATTAAAATAATCGAAAATGCTTATGGTGGGGTCCCCAATTTCGAGTAATGACTCAGTGTGGGTTCTGAGATTTCAATAACAATTCATTGGGGGGTCTCTGGGCTCCAGTAATGCTTAAGTGGGGGTTCACAGAAGTCAAAAGATGAACAACCAAGGGATTAGAGCATTTAAGACTCAAAGATCAAAGAGAGTAATGTAAGAGACCAAAAGGAATAAATTATGCATGAACACATTTGGTATCTTTCCATTGCATGTCTATTGTTCTGAAGCACGTTAATCTTTACATGGTTGGTGGTCTGAAACCTCCAAGCAATTATGCTAAATGACAGTTCATTTTAATGTTTATATATAATGCCTGACTTTTAATAGATTATATCACAAAATTCTATCACGTATATTGAGGTTATCAGTTCAGTGTATTTGATTGATAACCTATGTCAACAAATATAATACTACAAAAAAAGACACTAACTACACAGCTAAAATTACTGTGATCAATTAACATGGGACACAAATTAAGTACAAGTTTAAAATTCTATACAAATTAAAAAGTCAATTCTCTTATGATTGCAGTGGGATTATTATATCACAACACTTTTTTGGCAGTAAGAATTTTATTAAATATAACCATAGGGCATAAACATTTTTGATGGGAAAGCGTGTCAAATTCTGGATCCTTTCTTTACACCGAGTACATAGGCATTATTCTGGACGGGGGGGGCATCTTTCACTACATTCAAATTTTCCCATTTCCATTTTTTGCTTCCTCTGCTTTTATGCAAAAAGAACAATTGATGGACAGAATGCAGAACAATGTCATACATTCACCCCAGTACAGAGATCTGGGCCTAAATCCATCGTTTTTTTTGCTCACCATTCCATTCCAGTTTGGACCCAGCCATATGCAAATCAGTCTTGACCCTGCACCCAATGGAAACAGTCCAGCCCGAACTGCCAGGCCAGGTCCTCCCTGGACTGGAAACAAGCATACTAGGACCGGTTTCGGGCTTTCAGCCCTCATCAGCCAGGATAGCTTGACTCCAGTGGCACGGAGAGCACGGGACCCACGTCTGGGCACACCCGTCCCACTCGGGGTGACAAATGCAAAAAGAACAATTGATGGACAGAATGCAGAACAATGTCATACATTCACCCCAATACAGAGATCTGGGCCTAAATCCATCGTTTTTTTGCTCACCATGCCATTCCAGTTTGGACCCAGCCATATGCAAATCAGTCTTGACCCTGAGCCCAATGGGAACAGTCCAGCCCGAACTGCCAGGCCAGGTCCCCCCTGGACTGGAAACTAGCATCATAGGACCGGTTTTGGGCATTCAGCTTGTTTCCGGTCCAGGGAGGACCTGGCCTGGCAGTTCGGTCTGGACTGTTCCCATGGGGCACAGGGTCAAGACTGATTTGCATATGGCTGGGTCCAAACTGGGGTGGCGTAGTGGGCAAAAGAACGATGAATTTAACCCAGATCTTTTGACTGGGGGAGAATGTTTGCATTGTTAGCATTCCGTCCATCATTTGTTTGCTGTAACACTCCTCTGCTTTTATGGCAGCACACACACAAGTAAATCATAAATACAGGAAGTGTTCTTTCCCCATATGAACAGGTTATTATTTTACACTATCATTTTATATTTAAAATTATATACAACACTATTTGTATTTATGAAACAATGTGTACATATATATGTATGTATACATATATATTACCTAGTTCTAGTTTGAATCTAGTTTCATAAGAAAATTGGCTTTTGTTTTGCCAATAACTTTGGCGCCGTTTGACAAATCTTCACAAAACTAGTTTGACACTCACTTCAGCTGCTTTCTGGAAGGAGTTCGGGTGATTCATCAAGCAGGGGCTGAGAAGAAAGGGGGTGGGGGGGGGTGGGGGTCCCAAAACAGGTTTTCCCCATGCAGTTTTCCATAGGGATTTTAGACACTACTACACGGAAAGATGCAGATGCCCACCTGAAACTGGGGACCGGCTGAATGGAACACCAGGGGCAGAATCTCTTGCCTGACCCCATGTTGGCCCCCATAAGATCAATCTGACTCATCTTGCCTGACTATAACATGGCAGCCTATCCTCATTCCCTTTCCTATCCTGCCACCCTCGTCTTCTACACTCGCCCGTCTCTGGACTCAAGACCTTCGGTCACTTCCTGATCCTCACACTAAGCCGGCTGAGCACGAATCACATGGCCGATTCCCGGTGGAGCTGCTCCGACAGCTATAGGGGAGATTGGCTCTGGCACACCGATATGGCCGTCACCTACCCAGCCGAACTTCGGACATATGTCTCGTCAGTTTCTCCGCTGCTGTCTCCTTCCTGTGGCCACCCAACTCCCCTTGATCTTTTTTGGATCTTGATTTTCTTGTTCGCTAGTAACTCCTGTCTTGATTACGTAATCATGCTGTAACTAATTTGAAATTTGTGTAACTTGTAACATGCTGTTTCCTTATGTAAAGCGCTCTGATACCTCCAGGTCTAGCCAGCGCTATATAAAACTCAAATAAATAAAATTAACTACAGCCCGAACCACTGAATGGAATTACACAAAATTTGGCAGAAAGATAGATCTTGGTCGAGAAAGGGTGCAATTTGGTGTAAATCTGTTCAGTAGTATTGAAGTTATATAAAAAAGATTTATGTATTTCGCAGTGACGTGATTGGCTGGCCGCAACCTAGGAGAAAAGTTGCAGCTGCCATTTTGTGAATCAGGAAACGGTGAAAAAAAAATTTTTGCGTGCTCAGCGCAGCCCCTCGTGTGAATCCGCAGCAGATCCAGACCCACATTTAAAAAAAACGCATACACCTACTCACAGACCCACTCACACACCCATACACCAACTTACACACCCATACAGTCACTGATACATCCACTCAGACCAAAAGAACCACTCACAGACCCACACATGCACTCACACACCCACTCACACATCCACGAAGACACCCATACAGCCACTTACGCACCCACTCACAGACCCACAGCCACTTACAAACCCACTCACACACCCATACAGCAAAACCACTGACACACCCACTCACACCACTCAGAGACCCAGTCACTTACACACCAACTCATACACCTACCCATCGCATACTCACACACCCGCTTACACACCCACACAACCACTCACTCCCTCATACACACCCATACATCCACTCACACACAGACTACTCAAAGACCCAGAAAACCACTTGCACACCCATACAGACACTCACACCCACTTAATCGCTGATACATCTGCTCAGAGAACCACTCACATACCCAATCACAGACCCACACAGGCACTTACACACCCACTCATACATTCACACACAGCCCTACCTACGCACTCACACCCACTCATAGATCCAGCAACCACTCACACACCCATTTACACACTCATACAGTCACTTACAAACCCACGTACAGACCCAGAGAACCACTCATACACCCACTCAAACACACACGTGTACACTCATACAGAATGAATGAATAAAAGCTTTGTAAAGCGCGAACTTACCCCAGGGGCGTCAAGGCGCTGCAGAAAGGGATCAGGATACATAGATGCCCATAAGTAAAAGGCTTACAGATTTGAGATGGTAAAGAGCCAGGTCTTCAAGGCCTTACGGGACAGAAAATGACTCTCCAGACAGCTAGCGACACACCCACTCACAGACCCACTAAGCCACTTACATATCCACTCACACAAGCCGCATATACACACAATTACACACACACACCCAGTCACACACCCATTCAGAGACCCTGAAAAACAGTCACATCCACTTAGAGACCCACACAGGCAACTCACACACCTATGTAAACACTTATACAGCCAGTCACACACCTGCTCACAGACCCACTCACATACCCACCACACACAACCACTTACACCAGTCACACACCCATTCAGAGACCCAGAAAACCACTTGCACACCCAATCACACACCAATAAACTCACACACCCACTTACAGAACCAGAGAACCACTCACACATCCATTCAGACCCACACAAGCACTAACACACCCACTCACACACCCACTCACAGAACCACTTGCACACCCACTCACACACCCTTACACAACCACTCACACAGGCACTAGACAGCTACTCATACACCCACAGTCTCTCTCACATCCAGTTACACACCCACACAGCCACTAACACACCCACACAGCCACTAACACACCCACATAGCCCCTCACACACACACAGTTACTTACACAGCTACTCACACACAAACACGCAGTCAGCAATACAGTTATATAAATTGCAATAGCATATGTCCATATTAAATGTGTTGTTGTTTTGTATTGTGGTTCCGCCTGGAACATAGCCGGCAGACCCCTTATTTTGCAGAGGATCCGCAGCGGATCCGGGTAAGAAATTAGAAAAAAGGATTTGTAAACAAAAAGAACCAGTGTTTGGGAAAAGGGCTGGCTCTGAAAACAGCCTTTGTGTTTATGGTGTGTAGATAATAGTTACACATAGAAGACAGTGCAGTTTTTCAAGTTGTTGTTGAGGAACACCACGTTGCCTGTGTCTTTGAAATGGACTCCGTCTTTTCAATATATTCTGTTCATGTTGAAGCATAAGTTGTTATGGTATATAGAGTCCATGTTGTTGTCTCGGAGAAATGCAGAAACAGCTTTATTGACAAGTTTCCTGTTTTTCTCTACCTGCGTACAAAATTGGGTTGAACACTTCTGTCTCTGAGCAATATTTGGAAAACACCAAGGCAGAATGTAGGAAAAGTGACATTAATTTAGAAAAGGTATTCTTCATTAGGATTTCCAGTCCTACCCCAGTAATTGTGCCTAGGTCATTGTTAGCACAGTCAACAATCAAGAGGTCTGGATGTTGGCAATCTGCAATGCTTTAAACCAAAGGCAGCAACTGATGACTCTTTAACACTCTCTGACCAACCCAAGTAATGTCTACATTAGGTAAACCTAGGTCAAGGTCAATGCCACTCTATCACTCTCTCTGTACCAAAACACAAAACTACGGCCAAGACCTCTGACCATTTTGGAGACCAGCAGGAGTAGCACACAGGAAAGGCTGCAGCAAGACTTAGGCAGTTTTGAAGATGAAAGGCAGTTACAATGGAGGACAGCAAGTAAAATATAAAAGAACACATTTGATTGGATGGTGAAGATGTGCAGGGAACTGAAATTAGGTAGGGACTTTAAGAAAAAAAGTAACTAACTGTGATTGGCTTTGGAAAAATTAAAAAAAAGTTATGTTGTTTGGGATATGCTTGGAATTGCAAACAGTCAACTAAACCTGCTACAGTTAATGTGAAGCTAGTATGGTGTTGAGAGAAAGTCTTGTGACCTACTGGTAGGCAGAGACTATTGGAAACAGGGTTACTATGGAAACGGAGCGAAAACAGTGTGGGGGGAAGGGAACAAAAGAGACTGCAGTGTAGCACAAGTTACTAACTTGTGTAACAATATATCTGTAAGAGACAGTAGTTAGTGACAGATTCCTTACCTTAGAATATCCCCAGGCGTCAGGCTGGATCCGGAAAGTTTTTGCGTAGCAGTACCCTTGCGTGTCGGTAGGCGGCGTCGTGCGGCTCCCGTCCGTCGTCGGCGTCGGGACCGCCGGAATGACGTCGCGGACAGTACTTAGACGCCGCCCCTGCGCGCTGACGTCAGTTCTGTACACGACTTTCCGCACCAGGAACGCAGAGCCATGCAAGAAGCTGACATAGGTGTCTGAAAAATACTAGGGCCCTGAAAGGGACGTCCTTAACCCTAGAAATCAGTTCGCAGAACGGGGAGGATGGGTGGGGCGGTAAGGAATCTGTCACTAACTACTGTCTCTTACAGATATATCGTTACACAAGTTAGTAACTTGTGCATCTGAAAGAGACACGTTAGTGACAGATTCCTTACCTTAGAATAGATACCCCAGCAATACCAACCCCGGTGGTGGGTCTGCGAACAAAGATCAGACGAGGAAGTCCCGGAGAACAGAACGGCCAAAGAAGCCGTCTCTCCGGACTTGGCTGTCGAGGCAGTAATGTTTGGTAAACGTGTGCAGCGAGGCCCACGTAGCTGCCTGACATATATCCTGTAACGGATCCCCGCGGCCGAAAGCCGTGGTAGCCGCCGTTGCCCTGGTGGAATGGGCACGCAGCCCAACAGGAGGCTCCTTCTTTGCCAAAGAATAGCAGGCTTTGATACACATAGTGACCCAGCGGGAGATGGTCCTTTTGTGTACCGCCCGACCTTTTTGGCGCCCACGTAGCCAACAAAGAGCTGGTCATCCACCCGGAACTGTTGTGTGCGGTTGATGTAAAAAGAAAGCGCACGTTTTGGGTCCAGACGGTGGAGCCTCTCTTCCTCTCTGGAAGGATGCGGAGGCGGAAAGAAGGTGGGCAAAGTGATGGTCTGCCCAATATGGAAGGCAGTAACCACCTTTGGCAAGAAGGACGGACGCGTCCGAAGAACAACCTTGTCTAGATGAACAGACAGAAAGGGAGGTTTGCATGAAAGAGCCTGGAGCTCACTCACCCGCCGAGCAGAGGTGATGGCCACCAGGAATGCTGTCTTCAGAGTAAGAAGACGAAGAGGACAATTATGTAGAGGCTCAAAGGGAGCGCACATTAAGAAGGTAAGAACCAAGTTCAAGTCCCACTGAGGCATTACAAACGGAACAGGAGGAAAGAGGTGTGTAATGCCTTTAAGAAACCTGTTAACCACAGGGGACTTGAAAAGGGAGGGCTGATCAGGAAGCCTGAGGAAGGCTGATATCGCACAAAGATAGCCCTTGATGGTACCCAGGGCAGAACCCTGTTGGGCCAGAGAAAGAAGGAACAGAAGAACCTCAGAAAGAGGGGCAGAAAGCGGATTCACAGCCTTTGCTGTGCACCATGCCACAAACTTGTTCCACCTGCAGGCGTATACCACCTTAGTGGAGGGACGCCTGGCTGCCAGAATCACATCACAAACTTCGGGAGGCAAGTCGAAAGGAATCAACTGCCGCCGCTCAATCTCCACGCAAGCAGGTGTAGACTGGACAGGTTCGGGTGGAGGACCGTCCCCTGCTGCTGCGACAGAAGATCCTCCCGAAGAGGCAGACGGATCGTGGGATCGACGCTCATACTGAGTAGCTCGGGATACCAAACTCTTCGAGCCCAGTCTGGAGCCACAAGAATGACTTGGGCCCGGTCGCGCCGAATCTTCTTCAACACTCTGGGTAGAAGTGATATAGGCAGAAAGGCGTACAACAGACCGCAACTCCACTCGCGACGAAAAGCGTCGCCGAGCGAGTGCCGCCTTGGAAATTCCAACGCGCAGAACTGCGGACATTGCGCGTTCTCTTCGGTGGCGAACAGATCTAACCAAGGCTCTCCCCACTGCTGAAAGAGACCTTGCGCCACCTCCGAGTGAAGACGCCATTCGTGATCCATCATGCACCTGCGGCTGAGTTCGTCCGCCCTGGCGTTCAGGGAACCTGCCAGGTGTTGAACCATCAGGAATATGCCCTGATGTTCCAGCCATGTCCAGAGGCGCAGAGCCTCCTGACATAGGGTCCACGACCCCACCCCGCCCTGTTTGTTGCAATACCACATGGCGGTGGTGTTGTCTGTGAACACCTGCACTACCGTCCCTTTGACAGAGGGAAGGAATGCCTTGAGTGCAAGTCGGATCGCCCGGAGCTCCAGAATGTTGATATGGAGCCGGGACTCCGCCGGAGACCAGAGGCCTCTGATCTCCGCCTCTCCCATGTGACCGCCCCATCCCAGAAGGGACGCGTCCGTCACAACTGTGTGCTCTGGCTGGGGAAAGGAGAGGGATCTGCCCATGACCCATTGCCGGTTCGAGAGCCACCACTGCAACTGTTTTGCAGTCCCCTCCGAGATCTGGACGTGATCGGACAGGTTGCCCTGGTGCTGCGCCCACTGGAACTTCAGGTCCCACTGCAGAGCCCGCATATGCCATCTGGCATGATTGACCAGCAAGATGCATGAGGCCCAGCAGCCTCAGGGTCATCCGTACCGAAACCCAGGATAAAGGCCGAAAGATCGGAATCATAGCCTGAATATCCCGGACTCGCCGTTCGGGAGGATAAACCCGAAACTGCGTTGTGTCCAGAACTGCTCCGATGAAAAGGAGCTGTGGAGAAGGAATCAGGTGCGACTTCGGCACGTTGATGGAGAACCCCAGCGAGTGCAGGAGTTCGGCCGTTGTCTGGAGGTGGGAGACGACTGCCTGGGACGAGCCCGCCTTCAGCAGCCATTCGTCAAGGTAGGGGAAGACTGGAACCCCTGCTCGGCACAGATGGGCTGCGACCACCGCCATCACTTTCGTGAACACCCGAGGGGCGCTGGTAAGGCCAAAAGGGAGCACAGTGAACTGAAAATGCTCGAGGCCTACCGTGAACCGCAGGTAACGCCGGTGGGCCGGCAGGACGGGGATGAAAAAACTCACCTACGCTGACACCACCAAAAGAGCCAGCTGGTTCACCTCGGAACTCCTAGCTTCCAAGCGTACCTGCCGGAAACTAGAGAAGAAATGGCACAGTGATAAGACACCGGACAGCCACGCAGCCCACAAAGACGCCATCCGTAACCACCACCACCTCCTCATCAAGTCCGCCAAGAGAATCTCCTTCAAAGACCGCCTCGACAACAACGCACACAACAGCAAGGAGCTTTTCAACATCGTGAAGGAACTCTCCAACCCCAGCTCCAACACCAACGACATCCCTCCGTCGCAACCCCTGTGCGATTCCCTCGCCACCTTCTTCCACCGCAAGATCGCCGACATCCACGACAGCTTCAACACCCAGACAGCCCCAACTAAGATCGATGCACCAGACCCGCCGCACACCATCGACCACGATCCCCTGCCAGCCTGGGCCAGCGTGAACATCGAGGACACCATCAAGACCATGAGCACAATACACTCCGGCTCCCCGTCAGACCCTTTCCCGCACCACATCTTCAACAAAGCCAGCAGCTCCATCGCACCCCACCTGTGCAACATCATCATTCTCTCCTTCGAGACCGCGACCTTCCCAGAGAGCTGGAAACACGCAGAGATCAACGCCCTACTCAAAAAACCCAAGGCGGACCCGAGAGACCTCAAGAACGTCCGGCCCATCTCCCTGCTTCCGTTCCCAGCCAAGGTCATCGAGAAGATCGTAAACAAACAGCTAACCCGATACCTCGAAGAAAACAGCATCCTGGACCCATCCCAATCGGGGTTCCGCAGCAACCACAGCACTGAGACTGCCCTCATCGCCGCCACCGACGACATCAAGATCCTGCTGGACAACGGTGAGACCGCAGCCCTCATCCTGCTGGACCTCTCCGCCGCCTTCGACACTGTCTGCCACCGCACTCTACGCGCACGCCTCCACGACGCAGGGATCCGAGACAAGGCCCTGGAATGGGCCACCTCCTTCCTCGCCGGCAGAACCCAGAGAGTCCGCCTCCCACCATTCCGATCCGAAGCCTCCGAGATCATCTGCGGCGTACCCCAGGGATCGTCCCTCAGCCCAACACTGTTCAACATCTACATGGCCCGCTCGCACGCATCGCCAGACAGCACGACCTCAACATAATCTCCTACGCCGACGACACTCAACTGATCCTCTCCCTCACCAAGGACCCCTCGCCGCCAAATCCAACCTCCATGAAGGGATGAAGGCCGTCGCCGATTGGATGAAGATCAGCCGACTAAAACTGAACACGGAGAAGACAGAGGTCCTCATCCTCGGCTCCAACCCCTCAGCCTGGGACGACTCCTGGTGGCCAACGACGCTGGGAGCAGCCCCGACACCCACTGACCACGCACGCAACCTGGGAGTCATCCTCGACTCAACGCTCTCCATGGCCAAGCAAGTCAACGCAGTCTCATCCTCCTGCTTCAACACCCTCCGCATGCTTCGCAAGATCTACAGGTGGATCCCGACAGACACGAGAAGAACAGTCACCCAGGCCCTCGTCAGCAGCAGACTCGACTATGGGAACGCCTCTACGCGGGAGCCCCGGCCAAGCTCATCAAGCGACTGCAATGCATACAAAACGCCTCCGCACGCCTGATCCTCGATGTACCACGCCACAGCCACATCACCCCCCACCTGAGGAACCTGCACTGGCTCCCCGTCGACAGGAGAATCTCCTTCAAACTCCTCATCCACGCACACAAGGCACTCCACAAGACTGGCCCAGCCTACCTCAACAGACGACTCCTCTTCTACGTCCCCAACCGCCAACTCCGCTCCGCCGACCTCTCCCTCGCCACCGTCCCTCGCATTCGAAGAACCACCACCGGCGGCAGATCCTTCTCCCACCTCGCCGCCAAGACCTGGAACACCCTTCCACTAAGCCTACGACAGACCCAAGACCTGCTGACCTTCAGGAGGCTACTCAAGACCTGGTTGTTCGACCAGTAGCAGCACCCCCCCCCCTTTTTTTCTCCCCCAGCGCCTTGAGACCCTCGCGGGTAAGTAGTGCGCTTTACAAATTCTGTGATTGATTGATGTGGAAATATGCGTCCTGCAAGTCCAACGCTACCATCCAGTCTCCAGGGTCGAGAGCAGTCAAGAACTGAGCTAGGGTGAGCATCTTGAACTTCTCCTTCCGGAGGAAGCGATTGACGTTCCGGAGGTCCAAGATAGGACGCATGTCCTCCTTGTCCTTTTTGGGCACCAGAAAGTAGTGGGAGTAGCAACCACGTCCTACTTCTGGGGTCGGAACGCGCTCGATGACCCTCTTGGCCAAGATGGCCGCAACTTCCTTTTGAAGAAGCACCAAGTGATCCCCTGACATGCGGTGGAATTGAGGTGGCATGGCTGGGGGGATGGTCACGAAGGGGAGGGAGTAGCCCCTTCGGACAATGTCCAAGACCCACCTGTCCGAGGTGATGGCACGCCAGTGGTGAAGGTGATGGCGGACCCTGCCCCCTTCTGGCGTGCTGTGCACCTGAAAGGAAAGACTAGGAGGGCTTGGAGGCCGCGGACGGGGCGGGGTTGGTGGCCTGACCCGCACGCTGGTTGCCTTACCCGCCACGGCGGGAGCCATGTCCTCGGCCACGCGAAGACGCTTGCTGCGCGGGCCGGTGGCTGGGCAGCGGACGTGACTGGGCGCCCCTTCCGTGGCCACGAAAGGGGCGAAAAGCAGACTGTTGCTGAGGGCGCACAGCAGAAAGGCCCAGGGACTTGGCTGTAGCCCGCGAGTCCTTAAAGCGCTCCAGCGCATGGTCTGCCTTTGTCCCAAAAAGACCAACTCCATCAAAGGGCATGTCCATAAGAGAGATTTGGACATCACCCGAGAAACCAGTGGTCCTCAGCCAGGCGTGACGGCGCAGCGCCACTGTCGTCGCAAGCGATCTGCCTAGCGAGTCGGCGGTATCAAGGCCACATCTGATGGTGTACTTTGCCGCATCTCTTCCCTCCGCAATGGTGCGGGAAAGCAGTGTCTGGACCTCCTCAGGACACTGGGGCAGAACTTGCGCCACCGAGTCCCACAAGGAGTGGGAATATCGGCCCAAGAGGCAAGTGGTGTTGACTGACCGCAAGCCAGCACTGGCGGAAGAAAAGACCTTCTTCCCAAATTGATCCAGGCGTTTGGATTCCCTATCCGGGGGAGCAGTAGGGAAGGCGCTTTGGGAAGCAGAGGCTTGGACCACCAAGCTCTCAGGGGTGGGGTGTAGAGAGAGAAACGGGGGGTCGCCCAGAGCAGGGCGATGGCGTCGGGCCATGTTCCTATCCACAGGAGCCCCTGTGGTGGGCTTGGACCAGGTGCCCAAAAGAACGTCTGAAAGCGCCTCGTTGAACGGCAGCAGTGGCTCCGAGGAGGTAGCCGCCGGCTGAAGCACTTCCGTCAGGATGTTAGTCCCGACAGCCACTGTAGGCAACTGGAGGTTTAAGGCCCCAGCTGCTCTACGCAACACCGTTGCAAAGTTTGCTCCCTCCTCCGTTGCCACGGATGGAAGAGACAGCATGCCAGAGTCAGGGGAGGTTCCTCAGCCCAGTCCTGATCAAACTCACACTGCTGTGTGAGAGGGTCATCAGACCCCTCCCAGTTATCTACGTCCTCCAATTCGGGTTCAAAATAAGGAGGAGGGACATGTGGGACCCAAGGTCCCAGAGGCGTCGGAGCACGCGTCGAGCGACGCCGGTCCGGCGCCGTGTCCGGATCCGGAGAGAACCGGGGAACGACGCCGCTCGGAGCCCCGGGCGGCGTCGGGAACAGCACCGGAGACATCGGCGCCGGCGGAGGTGTAGTTAGGTCAACCGGCGTCGATGGGGGTTGCGGCAGCACCGGAGCCGGGATCGGGGCCGGGACCGAGGCTGGTGTTGCAGGCGGCGCCGGGACCGGAGTCGCCGGCGGCGCCGGGGAAACCCCATCAGGGCCCGCGGGGACCGAAGGCGCACCTGGGGGGACCTTGAGGCCCGAAGAGGCGGGCCATGGCCGACAGGAATTCCTGTATCTCGGCCGGAGTCGCCCCCGAACCCGGGAAGGACGGGTAATGCGGGGGCGGCTCCACAGGCACTCCCGGAGCCGCGGGGACGGTGCCGATAGGAGCCTCAGCCGAGTCGCGAGACCGGCGGCGAAGCCTTCGAGCGATGACGCTTCTTAGACTTTTTATGCTTCGACTTACCGGAGGAGTGCGAAGACTTGGACCCCAACGACCGATGAGGACTCCGCGACCGGCCCCTCGACCTCTCACGTGACCGGGGCTTGGTGTGGCGCGGAGCCGACTGCCGGACCTCGAGGAGCTTTCGAGACAACTCTCGCAAAGTCTTCGGGTGCAAGGCCCGGCAGACGGGGCACGACTTTGTGTCGTGGTCGCGGCCGAGGCAGTATAGACACTCTAAGTGCGGGTCTGTGATCGACATCATGTGACCACAGGCGTCGCAGGGCTTGAAGCCGGGCATCCCTACCGACACCTTCGGAGTCGAGAGACTCGTTTAGAAAACAGTGAAAAATCACCCAAACATTTAGTCAAAAAATGACTAGGGCACTGCTCTTCCCGGATCTGCGCTTACTGGCGCGGAAAAAGAAGAACTGACGTCAGCGCGCAGGGGCGGCGTCTAAGTACTGCCCACGACGTCATCCCGGCGGTCCCGACGCCGGACGCGGAGCCGCACGACGCCACCTACCGACGCGCAAGGGTACTGCTACGCAAAAACTTTCCGGATCCAGCCTGACGATATTCTAAGGTAAGGAATGTGTCACTAACGTGTCCCTTTCAGATAAACTGAAAAGCAGACTGGTGTACAAAAATTGCTCCGTAAAGCGTTACAAAATAATATATAATAGGAAAGCATTAACAGTACATTTTTTTTTATTCTTTTAAGGGCTTTTGTATGGATCTGCGGAGCAACCGCGGACCACACGGGGGTGGAGGTGTGTGGTGATGGGGCCTAAGCCCAGCAGATCCGCAAAAAAACCTACTTAATTGAGCTTCTTTATAGGAAACATGGAAAGGGTTAAAAATAGTGACCATTTAGAAGTGGTATAACAAAAATAATAGATGAAAGGAAGTCCGTGATTTGCAAAGTACAGGAGTATGAGTAAAAGCACAGTGGGAAGGGTAGCCATTATTGGTACTTTTGGACTGAGAGTGGAGGAGGATTGCCATATTTCGGACTTGAGATTTGCAGTGAAAGACAAATATTAAAATAAAAGCATCAAAATATTAAAACAGCAAAGATTTTATAGCTATGTGAATTAGGCTGTACTATAAAAAAGTATATTAAAAAAAAAAACTATGAGTGCATATAAGCTGAAAGAAAATGTGTAGCTTCTAGACACTACAGTAAAAGACACAATAGAAGTGAAGTTAGACGAGAACATTAACTAAAAACCTAGTGATCAGCAAAGGAGGAAGAGGAATTGCTATACTGAAAATACTTATATTATTAAGCCAGTATGAATGAATGTGTTTGAAGAACAAGTTACTTACCTTCGGTAATGATATATCTGTAAGAAACATTAGTAGTGATAGATTCCTTACCTTAGAATATCCCCAGGCGTCAGACTGGATCCAGAAAGTTTTTGTCAGCAATACCCCTGCGCGTCGGTAGGTGGCGTCGTGCGGCTCCGCGTCCGTCGTTGGCGTCGTGGTCACCGAGATGACGTCGCGGGCGCTACTTAGACGCCGCCCACGCGCGCTGACGTCAGTTCTGTACACGACTTTCTGCGCCAGGAACGCAGAGCCTTGCAAGATGCTGACCACTGGTGCATTGAAACTAGGGCCCTGAAAGGGATGACCTTAACCCTAGAAATCAGTTCGCAGAACGGGGAGGATGGGTGGGGCGGTAAGGAATCCATCACTACTAATGTTTCTTACAGATATATCGTTACCGAAGGTAAGTAACTTGTTCATCTGAAAGAAACACATAGTGATAGATTACTTACCTTAGAATAGATACCCCAGCAATACCAACCCCGGTGGTGGGTCTGCGAACTAAGATCACACCAGAAAGTCACGGAGAACAGAACGGCCAAAGAAGCCGTCTGAAGAGGACAGTTGTGAAGAGGCTCAAAGGGAGCGCACATCAAGTATGTAAGAACCAGATTCAAGTCCCACTGAGGCATCACGAAAGGAATAGGAGGAAAAAGGTGTGTAATGCCTTTGAGAAATCTATTTACAACAGGGGACTTGTAAAGAGAGGGCTGATCAGGTAGCCTGAGAAAGGAAGAAATTGCAGAGAGGTATCCCTTGATAGTGCCCAGAGCAGAGCCCTGCTGGGTCAAAGAAAGAAGGAACAGTAGTACTTCAGAAAGAGGGGCAGAAAGGGGATCCACAGCCTTTGCTGTGCACCATGCCACAAACTTGTTCCACCTGCAGGCGTATACCACTTTAGTAGAGGGACGCCTGGCTGCCAGAATAACGTCACAAACTTCAGGAGGCAAGTCGAAAGGCATCAACTGTCGCCGCTCAATCTCCACGCAAAGAGGTGGAGGCTGGACAGGTTCGGGTGGAGGACCGTCCCCTGCTGCTGCGACAGAAGATCCTCCCGAAGAGGCAGTCTGATCGGAGGATCGATGCTCATACTGAGTAGCTCGGGATACCATACTCTTCGAGCCCAGTCCGGAGCCACAAGAATGACTTGGGTCCGGTCGCGCCTGATCTTCTTCAGCACTCTGGGCAGAAGTGGTATAGGAGGAAAGGCGTCCAACAGACAGCAACTCCACTCACGACGAAAAGCGTCGCCGAGCGAGTGCCGCCTTGGAAATTCCAACGCGCAGAACTGATGACATTGCGCGTTCTCTTCGGTGACGAATAGATCTAACCAAGGCTCTCCCCACTGCTGAAAGAGACCTTGCACCACCTCCGAGTGAAGACGCCATTCGTGATCGAGCATGCACCTGCGGCGGAGTTCGTCCACCCTGGCGTTCAGAGAACCTGCCAGGTGTTGAACCACCAGGGACATGCCCTGATGTTCCAGCCATGTCCAGAGACGCAGAGCCTCCAGACAGAGGGTCCATGACCCCACCCTACCTTGTTTGTTGCAGTACCACATGGCGGTGGTGTTATCTGTGAACACCTGCACTACCCTCCCCTTGACAGAGGGAAGGAATGCCTTCAGTGCAAGCCGGATCGCCCGCAGCTCCAGAAGGTTGATGTGGAGCCAGGACTCCGCCGGAGACCAGAGGCCTCTGATCCCCGCCTCTCCCATGTTGCCGCCCCATCCCAGGAGGGACGCATCCGTCACCACTGTAAACTCCGGTTGGGGAAGGGAGAGGGATCTGCCGTCGACTCAATGCCGGTTCGTGAGCCACCACTGCAACTGTCGTGCAGTGCCCTCCGAGATCTGGACGTGATCTGACAGGTTCCCCTGATGCTGCGCCCACTGGAACTTCAGGTCCCACTGCAGAGCCCGCATATGCCATCTGGCATGATTGACCAGCAGGATGCAGGAGGCCATGAGGCCCAGCAGCCTCAGAGTCACTCTGACCGAAACCCGGGACAAGGGCTGAAAGATAGGAATCAGAGCCCGAATATCCCGGACTCGCTGCTCGGGAGGATAGACCCGAAACTGCGCCGTGTCCAGAACCGCTCCAATAAAGAGGAGCTTCTGAGAGGGGATCAGGTGCGACTTCGGCACATTGATGGAGAACCCCAGCAAGTGCAGGAGGTCGGCCGTAGTCTGGAGGTGGGAGACGACTGCCTGGGGCGAGCCCGCCTTCAACAACCAGTCGTCGAGATAGGGGAAGACTGAAACCCCTGATCTGCGCAAATGAGCTGCGACCACCGCCATCACCTTGGTGAACACCCGAGGGGCGCTGGTAAGGCCAAAGGAGAGCACGGTGAACTGAAAGTGCTCGTGGCCTACCGTGAACCGCAGGTAACGCCGGTGGGCTCGCAGGACGGGGATGTGGAAATAGGCGTCCTGCAAGTCCAGCGCCACCATCCAGTCTTGTGGGTCGAGAGCAGACAAGACCTGAGCTAGAGTGAGCATCTTGAACTTCTCTTTGCGGAGGAAGCGAATGACGTTCCGGAGGTCTAAGATAGGACGCAGGCCTTTGTCCTTCTTGGGCACCACAAAGTAGTGGGAATAGCAACCACGACCTACTTCTGGCGTCGGAACGCGCTCGATGGCCCCCTTGGCCAAGAGGGCCGCAACTTCCTGCTGAAGAAGCACCAAGTGATCCCCCGACATGCGGTGGTACTGGGGTGGCATGGCTGGAGGGGTAGTCTCGAAGGGGAGGGAGTAGCCCCTCCGGACTATCTCTAAAACCCACCTGTCCGAAGTGATGGTGCGCCAGTGGGGGAGGTGATGGCGAAGCCTGCCGCCCACTGGCGTTTGATGGGCCTGAAAGTTCGGACTAGGAAGGTTTGGAGGCAGTGGTGGCCGGGGTGGTGGTGGACTGACCCGCCCGCTGGCCCCTTGGTCCGCTACGGCGGAACACGCGTCCGCGCTGGGGTGATTGCTGCGCCGGCCTGTGGCTCTGTTGCGAACGCTGCGGGGCGCCCCTTCCTGTGCCACGAAAGGAGCGAAAAGCGGAAGGTGGAGGAGGGCGGACTGCAGAGAGTCCCAAGGACTTGGCCGTAGCCCGTGAGTCCTTAAACTGCTCGAACGCGCTGTCCGCTTTGTCGCCGAAAAGGCGACGGCCATCAAAGGGCATGTCCATAAGGGTGTTTTGGACATCCCCTGAAAATCCAGTGGTCCTCAACCAGGCGTGACGGCGAACCGCCACCGTCGTTGCAATCGATCTTCCTAGTGAGTCGGCGGTGTCTAGGCCACAACGAATCATGAACTTTGCTGCGTCTCTCCCCTCTGCAACAGCCTGGGAGAGAGCAGGCCGGGCCTCCTCCGGACACTGGGGCAGCACGTTCGCCACCGTAACCCACAGTGAGTGGGAATAACGGCCCAAGAGGCATGCGGTGTTCACGGACCGCAGCGCGGAGCTGGTGGAAGAAAAAAATCTTCTTCCCAAACTGATCCAGCTTCTTGGATTCCCTATCCGGTGGTGCGAAAGGGAAGGCGGTTGGGGAAGCAGGTGGGGTGTTGGGAGAGGAAAATGGGGTCACCCGGAGCCGGGCGATGGCGTCGGTCCACGTTCCTATCCACAGGAGCCCCTGTGGTGGGCCTGGACCAAGTGCCCAAAAGAACGTCAGAAAGGGCTTCATTGAAGGGAAGCAGCGGCTCCGCAGAAGTAGCTGCTGGCTGAAGCACCTCTGTCAGGAGGTTAGTTCTGACGGCCACAGTAGGGAGCTCGAGGTGTAGGGCCTCGGCCGCCCTACGCAACACCACAGCATAACTAGCACCCTCCTCCGTAGCCATGGTAGGAGGAGACAGCATGCCAAGGTCTGGTGAGGTATCCAGACCACTGGCGGCCCCCAATTCCTCAGCCCAGTCCTGTTCAGACTCGCAGGCTGCAGCGAGAGGGTCCTCAGACCCCTCCCAGTCCTCCCTTTGCTCCTCAGGCTGATCAACAGGTCTAAAATAAGGAGCAGGGACATGTGGATAAAAATCCCCAAGCAACGTCGAGAACGGCATCGATCGACGCCGGCTCGACGCCGCGTCCACTTCGGGGCTGAAACTGAGGTCGACGTCGTCCCGTGGAGCGGGCGGCGTCAGAACTGGTGCCGGTGGAGTCGACGTCGGTGGAGGCGTAACAAGGTCAACCGGCGTCGACCGGGATCCAGGACTGGATCCAAGGGTGTCCTGCGGCGCCGTGGCCGGAGCCGACAGACGCCGGAGCCGCCGGCGAGGAAACGCGAGGACACCCATGCGGGACCGCGGGGCCCGAAGGCGCACCGGCGGGACCCGACAGCCCAAAGATGCGAGCCATGGCCGACAGGAACTCCTGTATGTGGGCCAGAGTCGCCGACGACCCCGGGAAGGGCGGGTAGTCGGGTGGCCACTACATAGGCTCCGCCAGAGCCGCGGGGGTGGCACCATCCACACCCTCAGCCGCATTGCGTGACCGGCGAGGGGAAGTCGAAGAACGATGGCGTTTTTTTGACTTCTTGTGCTTAGTCTTACCTGACCCCGTGTGCGAAGACTTGGATCCCGAAGACCGATGATGATGACTCCGCTCACGGTCCCTTGACCTCCCTCTGGACCGGGACTTCGAACGGCGCGGAGCCGACTGCCGGGCTTCCAGCAACTTTCGGGACCGCTCCCGCAAAGTCTTCGGCGCCATGGCCCGGCAGTCGGAGCACGACTTGGGGTCGTGGTCGCGCCCCAGGCAGAAAAGACACACACTGTGCGGGTCCGTCACCAACATCATGCGGTGACAATCCCCGCAGGACTTGAAACCGGGCATCCTTCTGCACCAGGAGTCGATGACTCGAAGAAAAATAGAGACAAAAAGCCTCAAAAAAGTCAGTCAAAAATTGACTGTGGGTTCCTGCTCTTCCCGGATCTGCGCTTGCTGGCGTGGAAAAAAAGATTTGACGTCAGCGCGCGTGGGCGGCGTCTAAGTAGCGCCCGCGATGTCATCTCGGCGACCACGACGCCAACGACGGACGTGGAGCCGCACGACGCCACCTACCGACGTGCAGGGGTACTGCTGACGAAAACTTTCCGGATCCAGTCTGACGCCTGGGGATATTCTAAGGTAAGGAATCTATCACTATGTGTTTCTTTCAGATATTAGATATGGGTGCTTGCTTATAGTATGTAATTTGTTAGTATGTAATTTGCACCCACTCACAGTCAGGCAGGAACTTACACACCCAGTTACACTCCCACAAAAGCACTTATGTACCCACCACTCGTATAGACAGACAGTGACTGACTCACTCAGTCACACACCCATAAAACCATTCACATACCTATTTACTCACCTATAAATCCACTTACACAGTCATTCAGACACCCATACGGGCACAGTCACACCCACTCACACTCCTTTACAGCCATTCATGTACCCAGCACTCAGAAAGCCATTTACACACACCCTTACATACCCAGTCACCCACCAATACAGCCACTCACATACCTATTTACAAAACCACACAGCTACTCACACACCCAGTCAGACAGTGACAGAGGCAATAACACATCCATTCACACAGCCCTTATCTATCCACCACTAACACAGCCACTTGCACACTCCGTTACACACCCAAACACCCACTAACACAGCCAGTTACCAATCCATGCAGCCACTTTCATACCCATTTAGACACCCATACAGTCACTAACACACCCAGTCACCCACCCACACAGCTACTTACACATCCTAGTCTGATTCTTTATTGACCGTACGATTACTTAAAATCTTTACAGTATAAAACACATAAACAACGCCCCCCCCCCTCCCGTCCGCCCTCCCCCAAGGAGTTTCCCGGCATTCGAAGTAAAAATGCACCATGCCTGCATGGGCTCCGTTTGCTGCTTTGTGTCCCTATAAGACTCCAAAATAAAAATGAGTTAAAATATGGGATCAATTCCTTTTCACACCAGATTTTACTTAGTCCTATAAGGATCAATGGTTAAATAAAATCCAACAGGGTCATTCCCTTCGTGATATCGGTGGTCATTAATTATGGATTCTTAATGTACCCCCTGCTGGGTCCCACACACTCTTTATAATCCGCTTGACCATACTGGGGGCCCCTAGGTTGAGTGACGTCCGTCTGGGTTTTACCGCCAGTTTGGTTAATTACTGAATGATTTTGACTCTGGAATTTGAGAGTCAAGTACAATTCTAATTTGGTGAGTAAACTTGCCGACTCTAGCAAGTAAGCATGTAGAGGTTTCTGTGAAGCGCCATTGCGAGGCCTCCCTGCAGGTTCTGAGGCCCTTATCAATTAGAGCTGGGCGTAACAAACATTGACGATCGCTGGACAGTTTGGGACAGCAGCATAAAAGATGTAACCAAGATTCCCTACAGTAATTGCATAGCCGGCAGGAGACGATGTTATCTTTTCGCGCCCATTTTGGGTTGAAATCCAGGATCTTAAGGGCTATGAGGTGGAAAAACAGTATTTTCTTTCTCGCTTGAGCTGAAAGTGGATCTCGCAAGTATGGTTGAGGTTTCCCGGGAGTGTATGAATTATCAAGAACCGATGTGAGAGAGTTATACCGGAGTGAGGATCGATCCAGTTCAAACGAGATAGTCTGGACTTGGCGCTTCACAGCATTAGCCCAGGCGGAGTAAGGAATTTCATGAAGTGACATGCTCTCTGCCTCTATTTTCAGACAATCTATAGCTTGATCCAGCTTGAGGTGCCACGGGGAACCCACTACCGTAAAAATTGTTTTAAAAGAATGTTTGAGAGTGGTTTCGGGGGCTTTCAGTACTCTGATATAATATTTTATTAGGTCTCCCTGTAATCCCAAGTCCAGTCTGTTTAGCCCTATTTCCAGCCTTAGCCTGTTGTTCCTTGCTTGCCTGGGGGCGTGTAGCACGCTCTTGTAAGCTTTTATCTGAGCTGCATTGATGACTTTCTCTAATGCACCAGGGAAGGCTAGGTGACCGTACGTAATTGCTGAAATTCGTTTCGCCCGAAGTACTGTCAGCATGGGCTCTTTAGATGGACTTGCTAGGCGGTAACTTAGACGTCTAAGTGACAGAATTATTCTGTTAATTTTCGGCATTAACTCCTTTATATGTTTGGCTGCTGTAGCCCTCTCCGTTACCCATACCCCCAAGTAATTGTAAGATGCAGCTGTCCTAATTCGGTGCTTCCCCAGAGACCAGGTTGCTTGCTTTTTGTGTGGATATTTACCGAAGATTATTATCTTTGTCTTAGTCTCATTAATTTGCAGGCTGTTTTCCTCATTGTACAATGTTAGACTTTTTAATGCTCTTTGGAGTCCCACCTTGGTGTGGTCCAAGATCACTGCGTCGTCCGCATACTGCAGGATTCCCAGTGTCATTTTGCCCAATCTCGGGGGTACTAGGCCGGAGTCTTTCAAGGCTTGCCCCAGATCTGCCGTGTACAGGTTGAATAATAGTGGGGCGAGCACACAGCCCTGCTTTAGCCAGTTGTTTGTTTCAATTCTTGCGGTTGCAGTTGTTGGACTTAATTTGACCCGGACCCATGTCCCCTCGTAGAGGGCTGTTATCGCTTTTAAAAGGGTTACTGCGATCCTCCAAGATTCGAGTTTTGCCCATAGACGACCTCGATTAACTCCGTCAAAAGCCGTAGAATAGTCTATAAAGCAGCAGAACAAGGGCAGCTTATTGCTCATTACGGCTTGCTTCAAGAGGTAAGACAGTGCTAGGATGTTGTCCATGGTGGAGCTGTTTGCCCTGAAGCCGGTTTGATAGGGTGGGAGGATTCCATTCTTATCCACCCAATCCTCTAAGCCCCTTAACAGTAAGCAGGCATAAACCTTAGCTTCAATGTCAAGCAGGGCTATTAACCTATAGTTGGCAGGGTTCGAGTAGTCTCCCTTCTAGTGGATTGGAAACAGGATAGAGCCTTTCCAGGATTGTGGTAATATTGCTGTGTTATATAACGGAGTAAGGATGGAGCAAAGGAGGCTAGGGCAGACTTGAGCGGAGATGCCGTTTGGTCCTGGGGCCCCGTTGGTTCTTACCGCCCTGATGTACCTTGCGGTCTCCTTCACTGTATAAGCGTAAAACCTGACTGGGCACTGTTGATTCTTTCTGCATGCTTTGAGGTTTGTTGACATCAGCAGCAGCCTGTGTCCACTCTGAGATTGGAGGCCCCACCTTATATGGTTCGCTCGTGTACACACCCTTCACATACTGTTCCCACACATTGCCAGCAACGCTATTTTCTTTGGGCATGCTTCGAGAGCTCAGGCTATTAATGTATCTCCATAGCTTGCTGTTATAATTTTCTTTAATGAGTGAGAACACTTTCAGCCAGTTCTTTTCCGTCCGCTGTCTTTTCAGCTCCCACACTTTCTTCTTATATATAGATCGCAGGGCAGAAATGGAGGTTGTCAATGTCAAAATGTCTCCTTTCATTTTTAGGATTGTATTAATTTTTATTATTTTCAAGCAATGAAATAGAAATTATACAGATCATCCGCCTACAACCAACACAATGGCTGGCAGAGAAAAGCGAACAAAACACAAAAAGAAGGAAAATAAGAGAAAAAGAGAGAGATCATAAGGAAACAATCAACTTATATATCAATAACAAAACAGATCACCTAACCAGGCCCGCCCATACTGCATGAATATCAATCAAATCCTACTTCCATCCCTGTCTCATTTAAGAGTCAGATTGCAAGCCTGCTGTTAAGCGCAAAACACGTAGATATCTCGGACATGTGAGTTCGCGAAATGTGTCGGACAGGTATTTAAGGCAAGGGCTCCAAGTCTTCTCAAATTTAGGGAGCGTGTGATCTAGAACAGCAGATAATTTCTCCAAACTCAATAGCTCCCAGAGTCTATGCAACCAGTCTAAATGTGTTGGTATAACATCAGTCCCCCAGCGTGAAAGTAATGCTTGCTTTGCCGCAATTAATGCTAGGGTTATGGCCCTCCCCCTGAGTGAACGGAGGGGGTAAGTCAGAGCGTTGTGGAGACCCAAGAGAACATAACTAGGGAAGCGGGGCAACTCCGTCTGAAACATCTGGTCAATGGCTGTCAGTATCTCCTCCCAATATCGATGTAGTTTGGGGCAATGCCATAAAAGGTGAGTCAGTGTACCTGTCCTATTACAACCCCGCCAACATTTATCACTACAACCCTGTTTCCAATTAGATAGACGGGCAGGTGTATAGTACCAATAATGTGCCAATTTAAGAAGAGTCTCCCTTCCTGCAGCGCTGCGCGCCGATGTGCGAGCTCGTTGCAAAATGTCTGACCATCTTTATCTGTGAAAGCGCGCTCACATTCCGTTTCCCATCTAGATCTCGCTGGAGATACTAGGGGTGCAACTGAGGTATTCAAAAAAGAGTATATGTCTGAGAGTAACCGCAGGTCCTCACTTTGTGTGAGGAGCCAGTGTTCAAATTGCGTTAAGGGTCTGCTGGCGTGGGGTCGCATGTCGGGCTGGGTCACCCAGGGGCGGACGGCTGCATAACACCATCTCTCTGATTCCGGGAGTCCATAGTCTTTTTGAAGACCTGAGAAGTCCTGTAGCCCCTGTTCATCAAAAAGATCACCTATTAGTTTGCAGTTGGCGTCTTGCCACTGAGAAAATGTTGTACCACTCATGGCGGGGGGAAAGTCTGCGTTTCCTATGATCGGAGTGAATGGGGAGATCGGGGAAGATAGGCCCTTAGAGACACTCAGTTTAACCCAGAACCCCATTGTGGTCCGAACCACCGGCGAGATATACACTCCCACTGGGCGATTCTTGCGCAGTAACCAGGGGACTTTCCATATGTGAATACCAGCCACCGCCTGATCTAGATCGCACCAGTGCTTTTCTGTAAGGGGGCATAGCCATTCCACTATGAACCTCAATTGGGCAGCCTGGTAATAGCATACCAAGTGAAGGATCCCCAATCCTCCCTTAGCCACAGGAAGATAAGCCCTCTCCCTGGCCATTCTAGCCTTTTTACCATCCCATATAAAAGACTCCAGCACCAGTTGCAGCTTTTTGAGCACTACAGGGGGAGGCTGCAGCGGCACTGCTTGCACTAAATATAGAATTTTTGGTAGTAGAGTCATTTTAGTTGCTGCAATTCGCCCTGTCCACGAGATAGGACCCCCGTGTCATGATTGTTTGAGAGAACGGACCGTGGCCAACAGAGTTGCATAGTTCTGCGACACTATCTTGTCTATAGTGGAGTATAGCTGGATTCCCAGATAAGAGATACCTTGCACGGCCCAGGAAAAGGGGACGCCTGTCAAATAAGCCTGTTCCTCCTGCGGAATAGAAATGCCAAGGGCCTGAGATTTGGCGGCATTCATTTTAAATCCGGAAACCTCCCCAAACCCTGCTAATTCCTGTAGAAGCGGAGGCAGTGACTCACGGCGCTTAGTAATTGTAAGCAGAACATCATCAGCATATAATGCTATTTTATGTACTTGGCCCCCCCATCCGCACCCCTTCTACTAGGGAATGCCCTCATATTCGCTCCGCCAATGGCTCCATATAGAGCGCAAATAAGAGAGGAGAAAGAGGACACCCTTGCCACGTCCCTCTCGAAATCGAAAACACCGGGGAGATGGCATTGTTAACACGCACCAGTGCCTTGGGATCTGCATAACTGGCCCATATCCACTTACAGAACCGGGGGCCCAGACACACCGCCGCCAGCACCTTTTGTAAAAAGGGCCAATGGACCCGGTCAAACGCTTTCTCTGCGTGTATGGATAGGAATAAAGTGGGCGTCTGCGAGCGATTGGTTTTGTCAATGAGGTGGAGTATTCGTTTAGTGTTATCCCCACATGTACGGCCCGGGATAAAGCCCGATTGATCTGGGTCGATCAGGGCGGGCATGTACTTCCCCAATCTGGTGGCTAAGACCCCTGTAAACAGTTTAGCATCCATGTTTAACAAGGATATGGGGCGGTAGGAAGCACATTGTTGCGGATCTTTCCCGGGTTTAGGTATCACCGATATTATAGCTGTTTTCATGCTCTCAGTAATAGTACCGGTGGCGCTAAAAGAGATATACAGACGTACTAGCACTGGGGCTAATTGTGCCGCGTATACCTTGTAAAAGGCAGCGGTGTATCCGTCCTGACCCGGAACTTTGTCAAGCTGAAGTCTCACGGTCGCATATAGAACCTCCTGTAATGTAATGTCAAGTTCGAGGGGTGCAGCTATTTGTTCCGTCAATTTGGTCAGGGGAGCCCGTTCTATATATGTAGTGTAGTGTCAGTTTTGCTGCGCCTCTGCCTCATAAAGATGTGCGTAGAACCGACCAAACTCTGCTGCAATCTCTGTGTCTTTCGTCAGGGTGTTCAGGGCCCGGTCCGTCAAAGCCTGTACCCGGCGCGCCTCTGTCTGTGTGCAAATCCTGTGTGCCAGCAGTCTACCCGCCTTGTTCCCTCCTGCATAATATTTCTGTCTCGTACGGAGTAATGCATACTCGGCTGCATTCATATCCAGGGCCTGGAGTTGTTTCCTAGCGACAGTCAGTTGGCGCCTTATCTTATGTGTCCCTTTATTCCAATGCGCCTCCTCCAAAGCAGCCACTGCCCCCTCCAACTCCACGCGCTTGACCCTACGCTCTTTGTTACACCTCGCCGCTATTGCTATATAGGTCCCCCGCACTACAGCCTTAAGCACGTCCCACAGTGTCGAGATCATTACTTGGGAGGTATCGTTATTAGTAAGGTAGTCTTGTATTACTCCCCGAACTTCCTCGACATGCGAACTGTTAGTAAGCAGCTTAGAGTTGAGCCTCCAAGTTTTAGATTGTTGTTCGCTATACGGCATGCGCATTACTAGAGTTATAGGGGAGTGGTCAGAAAGGGAGGCTACTTCAATGTCCGATTTCGTTACCGACCGTAGCAGTGAAGCAGAGACTAAGAAGTAATCAATTCTGACATACGACTGATGGACTGCTGAGAAATGAGTGTATGAATGTGAGGTAGGGTGTTGAGCTCTCCAAACATCAACTACCCCCGCATCTGCGAGCCAGCGTAGGCCTTGTGGTGTGAGTGCCCCTGTTTGGTTCACCCGATATGGGTGTCTTATCTAGTGTGGTGTCCTGAACTATATTAAAATCTCCCCCTATTAGAACATGGGCATCAGGAGAAGTGATAATGGACCCAATCGCCTCACGGATGAATCCTTCCTGGTGATCATTTGGCACATACATGCATGCAATTGTAACAGTACATTTCGGGAAAGCGATTCGCAAGGCTAGCATACGGCCCGTGATCTCAGAGTGTGTATGAATAACCCATCCCTGAAAGTGTGTTGCAAGTAATATAGCAACCCCTGCCTTTTTGCTCGGCCCGGCCGAGCAAAACTGTTGGTCAAACCACCTCGACTTCATGCGACACCAGTCCTTTTTAACAAGGTGAGTCTCTTGTAAAAGACATATGTCGCATTGCATTGCCCTTAGTTGCGTCATTAGAGCTATTCGTTTCGCTGGGGAATTAAGGCCTCGGACGTTGAGGCTAACAACCCTCAACATGAGTTGGTGTTAAAGTGAGAAAAGTGGTAGCTTTGAGAAATAAGTGACATTTTGCTTCTCTTCTATGCGGCGAAAGGGAGCGACCTAGCGCGCATGCCCCTTATGGGCCTGGGGGGGTGAAAACATACAATAGAACATAAACAACAACAATACCAATTGTAGAACAACCAGTGTAAGCGTAGTAGGGATCCATGTCACAGGCAACCTTGTGGGTCGTTCAAGGCGGTAGACAGTCAAAGGAGTCCTCCGCCAGTGCGGCGAATATCACAAGATCATCATGCAGCGGATAACGAGACCAGGCAGGCTAATCATACCAAACAAGATAGTTAGGACCGACCCCCAGTTCTGCCCAAAGACTGTGAAAACGTGGATTCTTTCATCTCTTGCTTCCAGAGCCGTTAATCTTCTTCTTGTTCCGGTGCAGAGTCTTGTTGCGTGAGATGCTGGATTAGAGCTGAACGTTCCTTGTTACTTTCAGTAATCAATGGTTTGCTCGCGAGTTGTTGAAGCTTGCCTCTAGGGAGCCGCCTTCGCCTGTCCAACCTCTGCGAGCGCAAGGTGGGGGATCCCAATTAATCTGCCCGCTCTACCTGCCCCAGATCCAGGTCCAAGATCGCTGCCGCTTCTGGAGGGGTGCGGACCGAGCGGGTCTCTCCATCCCATACAAACTGCAGGCGAAAGGGGTGACCCCACCTGTAACGCACATCCTTCTCCCTCAGGAAATCAGTAATAGGCTTCATAGAGCGGCGACGCTGCAGTGTAATGGGGGAGAGATCTTGAAAAAGGCGGACATTGATCCCTTCGAACATGACATGGGCCTGGTCGCGTACCGCGTTCATAATAAGTTCTTTCTGTCCGTAGTAATGTAGACAGGTCAGGATGTCTTGAGGGGTACCCGGCGAGGAAGATGGGCGGCCCGCCCTGTGTGTTCGGTCCAAGGGGATATCAACGTCCTTCGGCTCCGGAGCTATTTGGTGGAACAGCCTTGTGACAAAGTCTTCCAGACGGTTGCCATCTGCCTGTAGTGGAACTCCTTAAATTCTTATATTAGATCTCCTAGACCTGTTTTCTAAATCTTCCACATAGTAGTTGAGGTCAGCATTACGCTCCTTTAATTCAAGTATCTCACTACGGTGTCGCTCCAGCTCCAATTCTCTTGCATCACCCATTTTCTCTACAGTGTCCACTTGCTGTTCGAGGTCGCCCACCTTGCGGCGCAGCTCTTTCACATCACTTGCCATTTCCGTCCGTAATGCTGCTATATCCTCCCTCAATGTACCAAAGAGGGATTCCATGAAGCTCTTTGTGATCGGACCCTCCTCATTGTCTTCCTGCCCAGTCCCTGCACTTGCCGAGTGGTGTTCTAGTGGCTCCGCTAGATTGCTTGGGAGAGGTTTTAGTGAAAAGATCTTTGATAGGGGTTTTTTTTTTTTTAGTTCTAGTATGCGCCATCTTGCCCCCCCCCTGACAGATTCACCTTGGGTTGCCTTCTTTGAGGTCATCAAGCGCAATTTCCCTGCGCGCGGTCACCTCACCGGACGTAAATTCTTTTGCAAGGTGCTTTGTCCGCTGTACGGGGCCTTCGTATCCTGTATGGCAAGAGGGGCTTTCAGGTCGCTTGCTAGACACCCCCGGTATCCCTTTGCTTAGGACGTCACGTGACGCCGACTCGGGGCCCAGTTTAGGTGGGGGTAACGTTCTCAGCACTCTGCCCCAGCTTTAAACCACCGCTCACCACTGGAGAGGTAGAAGATCTCAAAACAGCTATAACTGAGGGACCCTCTCTACTACAGCCGATCCAGCAACTCTGACTCCGCCCCGGGCCTTCCAACAGTTCACCAGCTCTACTTGACTTATCCTCTGGGCACTTTATATGCAGATCACAATCCTTCTACGACTGTAGCAATCTGCCACGCTCCAATTCAGTCCATCACAGTGCCACCACAGAGGAGGGGAGGGGGATGGGAGAGAGAGGAGGCAGGGAAAGCAGTGGCAGCCTCGCTACCTTCACCAGGCAAAGTTCCACTGCTCAGCGAGGCAGCGTGTCTCACTTCGTAGGGACTACCCCCCCCTCACACCTCCCAGCTGCAACTCCTTACTCGTGTCTCCTGTGCCTTACTCCTGTGGAGCCCGATCCGCGGTGTCTCCAGGGGGCTCTTGTCGCATTTACAGCCTCAACTGGGCCAAGTACACTTAGTCAGCGGCCTCTTCCTCATGCCGCCCTCAGCGTCTCAGGCCCAGCAGGGAGCGTCCGACGCGTGGGTCTCGGGCCGCAGTCTCTCGCCCTCGGGATCCGCGTCCACACCAGTGCGGCGGGCAGAGGAGGAGCCCCCACCGATCGGCAGGCAATCTGGAAAGCTCTCCTACGGTGTAGTTTTCAGTGCCACGGGAGCCCCGCAGGCTAGGGCCGCGCTCCTCCGCAGCTCCAGAGATCAGCGGGAGCCTCCCCCCTCCGCGGCCGCCATTTGCTTCGCCCGCTCTGCTACTTTTCTTCTCCGAGATCGGGCTTTCCTCGCGCTCCCATTAGCCGGCGGGGGGACAGCAATCAACTCTGGATCATGGCGGTCCGTTACCTGCGCTCAGAGCCTGCCGGGACCCCGGGAATCCGCCGCTTAGCTATGTGGCGCGGCGGAGCTCCGGAGAAACGCTCCTACACGGGGGCCATTTTAGACACGCCCCCCTCCTTTCATTTTTGCCTTAATTACTCTTTTAAGAGCAAGTTTGTGTTGTATCAGGCACTTTGTTCCAGCAAAGGTTGCTTTAGGTTGGGGGTGGTTCTTACTTGGTTGACATTTCCCAGGGTCTTATGTACATCCGCTATCAGCGTTTCCCAAAGACTTATGATGTTCTTTGTATGCCATATCTGAAATACCTCCTCCCTTGCGGCTACATACTCCAACAGGTTATTACTAAGGTTGGCGGTCCATTTTAATCTTTTCAGGACTAAATATCACTCTTCTCCCAGGGTTACGCCAATTGTTTACTGGACTTCTGCTGGTTCCAGTGCCAGATTGAAAATTGCACAAAGTGGCCTGTGGTCGCTTTCATCTGTGTCATCCACTACAAAGTCACATAGTTTGTGTGTCAGCCCTTCATTGATTAAAATGTAATCTATAGTGGATATGTTCCTAAAGGTCGACTTGGGGATCCACGAGGGGCGGCTGATTTTGTTTATTCCATGAGTGGATTGTAACTTAAAGTTTTTAAGGAGGGAGATCTACGGGCCCGACTTCTTCCCACTGCTGGGCACGACTGGCACTTGATCCAGACCTCTTGTGTTAAAATCTCCTGCAATTATCACATTGCGGTGCTCAAATTTAATGAGTATGTCTTCCAAGATGCTAACAAAGGATTCCATAGCCTGTTGTGTTTGAGATTTTGTTGGATTAATATAACAATTGATTAATAGCAGGGAATGACTTTCTCAGCCCCTCAATTGTAATAACTTGGAGGTCCGGTGTTTCCATTTTTATGACTGTGGTTTTAAATTTGCAAGCATGGCTTAAAAAAAATTGAAGAACCTCCTGATGGGCGTCCAAAGATAGTCTTTTTAGTCGCTGGTATATGATGTTCATAAAAGCTGCCAATTGGAGTGGTTGTCTGGGCCCAGGTCTCCTGGAAGCACAAAATATCACCCTTTGCGAGGTAATCTTGGGGGTCCTTGTCCCTAAAGATGTTGCTTAACCCCGCGATATTTCATGAAATAAGGGTTAGTTTACTTTTTTGACCACTAATTGAAATTGGGCGTCCTCTATTGACTTCGCTATTTCTTTGGTTAGGGACGCTGTTGCCAAGGCACCTCCGTTCGGACATGCTCTTGCTGGAGCGACTGCACTCTACGCTGCATGTCTCTGTGCGAGATGTTAATTTTTAACGGGGTTCTTAGTCGCCTGGGTTTTTCTCTCCCTCCTAGGCTTTTATTCGTTGTGCCTTTGAGGATTGAAGTTGGTTCCCGCTGATCATATTTGGGTTTGAGAACGTGTGGGTATTTCGGTATACTGAGGGCGCTGGCTTCGATACCCCATTCTGCGAGATGTGGAGCTTCGCTAAGGACAGTCTGTTGTAGTTAATGTTGGGTGAAACCAACTACAGTGGAGTTTCCGTGGGTATACCTCTCTAGACTTCTGAACTTTACCCACTCTGTTATCTGAGGTGATCTGAGCCAGCGATTCGATGTGTCCAAAGAGACGTAATATGTTGGCCCTGTTCAGGATGACGTAGGAACCTTTAGCAGAGTATCTAGGGGTGAGCAACACCTCGTAGATTACTAGTTGATTATTATGCTTGGAGGTGTGCAGTCTCAATCTGTCCTCCCACAGGGAAAAAGGCCTCTGTAAATTCTCATTTAGTGAGTTATTGTGGGCGTCTCTTTCCTATTGTCTACCTGTTGCCCCATTTGGCAATCCCACACAAGTTTGTTCTTCAAGCAGATCAGCCTGGTTACTTTTGAGATGTTTTGGCGCACTGTCTAGAAGCTCCGGACCCGGGGAGTGAGTGGCCCTAACTTGTTTACTGGCAGCCTCCTGTGATAAGGGCTGCCAAACTGCCTCCTGTGATAAGGGCTGCCAAACTGCGTCTTCTTGAGTCTTCTCAATTGTTTGCCCTACTATTTGTGGACCCTCCAAGTGAGTGTTCCGTCGAACTCGGTCCTCGCCTGTCTCTGTGTGTTCTTCCCTTGTGGTCTCGGCCTTGCTCGGCTGTTTGAAGTTAAAAATGGGGAAAAGTGGTTTTGAGTTGTTTGTTTTCTCTATGCGGCCAGAGTTCAATATTGCTGGTAATATTGATCTTCTTTTAATTTTGGATTTCTTCAGTTGTTTCTTTAATTTCTTTTTGGCCCTCCTTGACAGTGGGACTCCCGCCCCTGCCAGTGCGCCTTCCACCTTTTCCATGGGGGTTACTTCTTCCTGTGGGACATCAAGTATAGTGTCGCTTAATCGGTCCTCAGGGTCCCGATTCCACTGGACTTCTCTGTTGTTCTTATTGCACTTATTGCTTAGCCCTACCTGATGCTCTTTGAGTACTCTGCTATCTTCTGGGAGGTTGTTTCTTGTGCTGTCTGGTTTCATGATCTTCTCAACTGGTATCTTGGGGGTTGTTTGTTCTTGTGGGAACCTCTCCCTCTGTCCCTTAGCTAGTGCCAGCATGTCCTTTAGTACTTCTGGTAGCCCTGACCACTTTTCTATGATGTCGGCACAAGAGCTAGTGCGAGCTGAATTGGCTTTGTGAATTTTGAGTGAAGCCTCTAATTTTGCCAGCCTATCATCTTGGCGTACCAGATGCTGGGCCATTGACTGCAATAGGTCAATTTGTACTTCTATTTTTTGTAGACTGCCAAATCAAGGCCCTGGCAATTGTATCCTGTGCTTCTCTCAGTGCTAGCAGATTTAACTCTTCGTGAGTTGCTTCTTCTTCCGCTGCATTTTGCTTGGCTTCTTGGCCCATCGGGCTCCAACCCTCTGGTTGATGCATTCTCATGTCGGAATTCCTTCCAAGATTTAATGGTGTAGCGTCCAATGTTCTTTCAATGGTCAGCTCAACAAGTTTTTGTAGGAAGGAGGTGGGTAAATCATCCGTACCTGGAGGATTGGTCTGATGATCTTTCCAGGGTGTCGCTGTTGGAGCAGTTCACATACAGGCGGGCATCGGAAGATTAGCCACAAGCACCTCTTTGTTTTCCTTATCCTCCTCCTCTATCGGCCACTGATGGATTTCTGCTGTGATCCGTAAGGGGCTCTTAGCCTTAGCTGCAGGCTCTGGATTGTTCTCAGGGCTCCCTATTTTTTTAATGTCAGCGTGATCGCTAAAGTGGTAACCACTCGGATCCATGTTTTCCCCTAAGGGTCCTGACGATTTAAAGGTAGTCTCTGCCTCGCCTTTCTCCCCTCCTGAGGGAGTTGCCAATGTATCTGTTGGACCACCGGGGGCCAGGAAGAAGTGAGTAATGAGCCCTTGGTGGGGCATGCTGCAGTTATTTTGCTCCTGAGTTTGTGAGATAGCTGTGCTTCTTGTAGTCCTTTTTGCTGCGGGCCTTACGGGCTCAACCTCCACAGGGTCTAGATCTTTATTGTTTGGCCTTTTTATTTTTAAGCGTCATATTCGAGCGCCGGTGTCTAGAAGTTCTGGAGGTTCGATTCAGTGCTTACGCTCCTCCTGGTTGGTGCGCACCTTAACCCTTAATCAGGGTCCTCTAGGGTCCTCTTTGAGGCTCCCCCCGGCGACCACTGCAAACCACACCGACTCGAAGAATCAAGACAGAGCAGGCAAGATGGATGGTTAGATGGTTAAGTGGGATTGGCTGGGATTAAAGTTGTTAGAGCTATGATGCCAGCGCCAGCTGTTGCAAGACCAAAGCTGGAACCAGGTCCTGGAACTGGGAGCAAAGGCAGAGAGGTGAGGGGCACAGTACCTCCACTACATAACACAGCACTGCGTTCTTAATCTTTGTTCTTCTGGTAATGTATGCGCAAGGTAACATACAATATTCAACTGAACATGAACAGGGGGATTAAAGTCTTAAATAATGTCTTTAAGTAGTGTCCGAAGCAATCCTGTCGTGCCTTGACAATCCTTCTCAATTGTATTTATCAATGCTTTGTCCGATTACTAGACTGTGGTCTAATTCAACTTACAGTTTTTGCCAATAAAGTTTTCTTGAATCAAACGGAGACGTTATTCACAGCAGTTCCATAGTTATCATTGTAATAAAAAAATAATGTTTTTTTTTTTTTTTTTTAAATCGATGTTACCGGATATTCTCTTTTCCTTTTCGTCTTTTCAAGGAGTCAACAAAGGAAGCAGAATGTTGCTGAGAGGACGTGCCTCTTACGCGACCTACGTTGGTCTCAGCTGGAGGCTTTTCCGGATCCGAGCCGATGTCTATAGCTGGAGCGTCAAAAGAAAAACAGGACCGCCGTCGGGGAACGCAGAGCGGAGGCGAATACTTCAGGTCATGTGCCAGCAGTGCTTCCACCTCTCTAAATGTTGGACTCTGGGCTCTGCAGCCCCGAGGCGGTCTACAGGAGCCGATCTGCAGGAGAAGGCGAGGTCGCAGGAACCAGGCTTCAGAAGCTCAGCTGCAGGAACCCGTCCACTGGCACCGGGGCCCCGCGGGCAGGAGCAGCGTCCACAGCCGCGGATGCTGCCCGGCCCATCTGCAGATAACCTTCTCCAGGTAACCCTGCGGCGCAGGAAGGTGGCAGGATCCTCCGTACTCCTTTCGGCGTAGGGCCATGGAGGTGTTCCCCGCTCTCCTGCGGCAGCGCTCCCTCAGGTGCAGCGCTCTCACACTCTGCTTGGAGGCACTCCTCGGGTCACCGTCCAACACCAGTGAGCAGGTATGACCTAGACAGAGATGGCTTCCTCGGCAGACAAGACTGGTAACTGGGTTTTCATTTTGCGCATGAAAAGCAGCAAGGTCTACTACTAGTGATGTTGCATTGCTAGACCATAGGAACCAGATAATGTGAATGAGTGGGGTATATAAGGATAGTATACCAGCAGGAATCACTACCCCATCAGACAAAATGCCAAGTCCCTCTACAAAATGCCAAGTCCTTACTTACACATCCAATAACACACCCACAGAGGCACTAATACACTCACATATCCACTCAACCAGTTACCCACCCATACAGCCACTCATATACCTATTTATACAACCATACTCAGACACGTATACAGTCTCTTACACACTGACATAACCACTTATGTAGCTATTAACTTGCTTATTGTATGTAATCTAATAGTATGTGATATGAAGTTAGATGTATTCTATATTTGCTTTTCAGATATTTACTTGTGTTTTAAGAGGAATGGAAGGTGGACTGTGTGCTGGGAAGCCCACCACTAGGGACAGTTTGCCTGCCCGCAAGAGTGTGGCCAAGAAAACGTGTCTACTCCTACCTGGCAGGAGCTTTGAAAATGCTCCTGCCGAAAGGGAGCAGTGTTGTTTCCTGCCTGCGCTCTTGCGATCAAGGAAACTCAAATTACTCCCACCTGGAGGGAACAAACAAAAACAGCTGCTCCCTCCAGGTGGGAGGAAAGCCGGCTACTGATGCACCCGGAATGGGTGCATTAGGGGAACCGGTTGGGCCCCCGGGGGCCCTTGGGCACCCCCTGCAGTCCCTATAATACTGTCTTATGGGTGCCCTAGGAGGGCACTAACGTTAGGCGGATGGGGTCCCTAGGGCCACTCTTGGCTCGGGGAGGGGGGGCAGGCACCCCTCTCCCCTTTAATAAAACAAAATAGCCCCGGTGATGGTATCCTCAGGCCCGTAGACGCTTAGGGAGGTGGGCTGCGCACTCCCCTCCCCTTAAAGAAAACGTTCCCAGGGGATGGGGTCCCTAGGGCCCTAAAGGCTCGAGGAGGCCCACTCCCCTCCCCAATATTTAAAAAATAAAATAGAAATGCTGGCTCCCGCTGACACCCATGATGTGTGCTGACAGGTAAGCTGCCTCCCCCACAGTCCCCACCCAAAAAAAAAAAAAGGAACTGGGTGTTCGGATGGGCACCGGGACCCCAATATTAAATTTAAAAACAAAAAAATAAAAATAAATGAGCAGCAGAAGCCACTCATTTATTATTCACTGCTTCTACGAAGGAGTACCCCAAAATGCCCTAGGACATTTTAAAATTCTATAGTTTCATGCTTGTGGTGACCCTAGAAGGGGCACCACAAAGCATTTTATAATGTTGCTGTGTGCTGCAGGAAGTGCAGAAGCCCCCAAACAACTTTAAGAAAAACAGTAAGTCTACTGGGTCATTAAATCCATGACCCTGGGAGAACTTACCATATTTTTTAAAGCGCTCTGAGCTGGAGCTGTAGCTGTATGCTCTTCAGCTAGAGTGAATGGCCCTCTTGTGACAGTTTTTATGACTGCATATTGTGGGCTAAAAAATGTTAAAAGAAAGACTCAGAGACATGTTGGTTTTCTTTTTTTGGGGAGTTTTTCTTGTTACATATTTCAGCCCATCAAATGCAATTATAAGAACGATATTAAAACAAAGATTCACAGACATGTTGATTTTTTTAATTAAAACTTTATTAAACATTTTTATAATAATCATTATTATGAATTAGTGAAATATTGATTAGGTTAAACATATTGGTGATTTTTGGAGAAAGATGAGCTTTAAATATATTGATATGCTCACCACTTGATAAAACCAATAGACCCACTTTTTATGTTTTGGTGTTATAGTCTGTGGTGTGGTTGCCCGACTGTGTGGGAATAGATGCCTGGCTCTAAACCAAGCCCTGTAGCGAAACCCACACTGTGCATGGCCAAAGGCAATTCACAGAATGAGATTGGCATTGCGTATGGTAATAACATATTACTTTATGTTTGAAAAAACCTATAAATTCATGACAAAAAACACAGGTTAAAGTGATGCTATAGTTCAGTATCGTAATACTATCTAACTTAGCATTTGAAAAACCCAAGAAACTTGTGCCCCCGCCATGCAAAGGTTTGTCCCCATTGATATCATTGCAAATGTTGAAGTTATATTTCAATGATGTCAGAACATGTCATAACTGATGTAAGTTACAGTTACCTTACCTTAGGGCACTGGTTATAGTTCCTTAAGATAACTATAACTGGTGTTTCAGTGGTTTGGTTAGTTTAAAACAGTATCTTTTAACTGACATTTTCATCTAACTAGAATGTCCCTTTAACCTTTGTTTTTTTCAGTGCATATATATGTAAACCAAAGGTTTAAGTAACTGGTGAATTTCAGTGGGTTTCTTAGTCATTGTCATTGTCAACTATCTCTAACGTCATTTTTTTCCCAGTGAATTTATTTCAGTTTAAGGAAGCAGTGGTCGGGAAGTTATTGCATTGGCTTCATATGCCAGAGGAAGAAGCTGGTAATATGACAGACTCAGAAGGCTACACGCCACACAAGAGAGAATTCTGGGCATTTCAGATCGGACTAAATACTACAATGCTGCACATCTGCTCTACCCAGTTCCCTAGTTGCCACGAAACACAGAAAAACAAAAGTGTATAATTGTATAAATTATATTTCTCTCCAATCATGAGAACGAGACTAAGGGTGTGGGACCACCAAGGGATATATTGGGTCAGATATGGTTCCCATCTCCATTTTCCCAACCCCATGTAAAATGCAGATTTTACTAAGCCATATGTAGCATGGAGAGAGGGACTTATCACCAGAAGAGGCGTATTTGTTAGCAGACAGGTCAAACCCTTTGAGAAGGAAAACTTCAGCCTAACAGACGGGACGTTTCTCTATGTTCTAGTCAGACATTCAGTGCAAAATATGCATGTAAAGGCTTTTTGTTTAAAAAAAAAAATAATAATACTACAGCAGTGACAAGGACCCTGTGTTGTCTTACCAATATAATGAACTCTCAACACTAACCGAATTGATAAAAAGTTTTCCTTCAAAAAGCAAGGATGTTCTTCAGCTACCCTCAAAGTTCCATAGCACAAACTCTGGGTTAAAGGTAGGCTATCATGTTTTAGGTTTAAACCTATAATAACTGATAAAAGCCCCACTGAAAGGGAAGCAGGCCTCATCAGTGTAAACATGTGAACACAGATAAACACATGAGCAAGCACAAACTAAAACACCATTCAAAGAAAGGAAAGTGAGAAAGAATAAGTCATTTTTATTTATTTCGGAAGGGACCTACATAATGTAACTTTGTTACATAAGGTAGCAGCAAAAAAGCCTGGTCTAATCTGCTTGAGTTTTGTTGTTGAGGAATGTCACTAAAATGTTTCTTCTTCCTTTTGTTTCCTCCAATTTTGTGTGTTTGGATTAAAGGTGAAGGGTTTAGACACAGGTTTTAGGTCTGATCTACTTATTTTGACTGTAGAGGATCTGGGAACATTAAAACCTTATTTGATCATCAGCCTCCCAACAACAAGCTCACCTCCCAAACACCATAGGCTTTAAACATTCAATGCAAGGTGCAGTGACAGGTACCTGTGACAACAGTGTTGTCGCCTTAAAAAGGGGATACAGGTGAAAACATGACACAAGACTTTCCACATAACAAAATTCATAGATGCAATGTGTCCCATTGTTGTGCGATACCTTCAGTGAATCCCGGCTTTTTATCCAACTGCACTTTATTTAGCGCAATTTCAAGTCCCAGAATACAATATGATGACTGATATAAGGTCAGGACTGACTGAAAGTGAGACATTTGCCATGGGGGCACTTAGCCACTATGAATGTCTTCACAACAGAGTACAGAAAAGCAGTGGTTAGCATGCTTAAAGCATCAAGTTTCAGATGCTTTAGAATGCAGGGCCTTAAATGCATCAGAAACAATTCAAAATGTAAACAAGTTCACAAAGTACTATGCTGTTGGCAAGGTTGACCACCCCTACAATGTCATAATATTCAGTAAGGAGTAGGTGAATGACCCCCAACTATGTCCAAGAATTCGTTTATTAAAACATTTGAATATAGCAATCTTACTTGTTTTAATCCATTAATAGTCCTGTAAACCAGACAGAGGGCTGACAGAGCGAATGTGAGAAGTAATGAGATGTGGGTGAAAGTGCAATACACAGCCTTTCTATGCTGAGAACCCACTGCCACTGGTAAGACACTACATACTCTGCATTACTTCTTTAAATTAAATGTGCTTTGTAACAATCAGTGCAAAAAAACAAACATGTTTTTTAAAAGTGGAATAACAAAGTTTTTGTCTATTATGGGAGTTAAGCAGCTGAATAAACACTGATGAGCACTTATTTCAAAGGGCTCGGAAAACACTGAGAAAACACCACTGAGAGCCACACAAAATAATCACTGAAAACAGGACAGTCTAATAATAGGTATCAAATCAGTGCAGCATCTTCGAGAGGTATAAACGAAATGCATAGACATTTAGTATATCGTATATCACTAATTATATTCATCGTACAAGCTATAACACAGTTATGTTCGGCCATCCAGAAGAAGAGCATGAAATACTAGCAAATATACGTCTCCATATTTTCCTTGTGTGCCTTTGACTTCAGTCTTGTCTCACTTTTGTCATGCCACATTGCATTGTTACTAATGTCTATCAGTCAAAATACTTTATTTCGATCACACAGATCAACAAAGTAGAAAAATATGACAATTTACAAAGTGCAAAATAGATAAAATAACAGGCAAGCTGTTGTCATAAAACAGATAAAATTATTACGGCAAAGTAGAGCAGTTTATAGGCAAAACACATTTACGATTTGCAAAACACTTCACTGGTTTCATCCCTATTATAGTTGCTCGGGAGGCGGCTACCACATTTTATAGGCACTTGGAGCGCCTTATCCAGGTTGCCATTAGAAATTTTGCCATGCCGAAAACATGGGACCTGGATGTACTAGTACTCAAAATTCTAATGTCCATCAACTTACCTGTTTAATAGCAGTTCCCAGGTGGTCCAATTGATCGTTCACCATCTGTAATTCCTTCCTCATATCCCTCTCACTGTCAGACAGAACTGGGAGCTGGGAATGAAAGCTACGTAGCACTTTTTTCATCCTTTTAGAAAAGATAATGAAGGAATATTTGAATGTGAACAAAACAAAATAAGGAAGCACTTAGACAGCAGGGTCTCCAAAGTCAGTCCTGGAGGGCCAGATCCATGCCAGCTGCATATCCCCATGTAGATAACCGTAGTTATCTTAAAAATCTGGCATGGATCTGGGCCTCCAGGACCGACTTTGGAGAATGATGCAAAAGAAAAATGTATACACTTCCTAGGTACTACATGAAATGCAAGCATACATATACTTTACAGGAAATCCTTTTGTATAGGAAAATTAAAGAAATAAATATTAACAAGCGGATCATGAGGCAGATGGTGACTCCCTGACAGTAAATTAAAACCATTAAGTACCAGTCAGACTCATGCAAGGAGTGCACTGGGGCCAAAAGAGTTTAACCTCTTAATTACCCATTTTTTGCATCTGTGTTACCTATTTTTTGCATCTGTGTTCTAAGGCGGTAGATCTGAATCCACACACGGCTTCTCTTTACAGATTCCTGTGGCTTTACTACTCAAAGTAACCACAAACCCTCATTCCTTTTAGATGGCGAGCATGATGAAAGCCCCTGTTCAGCGGGCTTTAGTCCTTTGTTTGCAATGCATGGATTTGTCTTAGTAAGCAGTTGGTTTGTGCTGGTGAGGCACTTTTCAGTCATTTGGGTGGTCTCAAATCCTAGCTCATAACCTTGACCATATTTAAGCTGTGAGGTTAAAGTTAGTAGGTAGGGTAAAGTTCAAATGCTGCTTTAGGTCATATTCAACTGTTGCTTAGCTCCAATGTTCGCATGCTGTATTTTCTAGCTTTACAAATAAGCAATCAAACATTCTGTAAGAAGCAAATATATCATGCACCATCCAAGGTTCCCTCTAATTTTGTTCCTCTGTGTGCGGCAGTATAAGCTCTCTGTGCGCTGCAGCCAAGTTTGTGTGAGCCAAGAACCCAACCACGTGTGTGGGTGCAGCCACAAATATCAGTGCAAATATCACTCAAACATTTGCTTAATAAAGTGAAAAGACAGTGTATTTCTACACATACAGCACCACATGAAGGGTATTGAGGCTGGTTTGCAACATACAACAAACAAAGAAGTATACAGTATTCAAAAGTATATTCTCCATTAAAAGTCTTTTAATGTAACAATGTGTCCCTTACTATCACTTGTCAAATGTGGATGCTATAATCCCCGACAGGTGTCTGTGTTATTCAAGATTGCAAAAACAACAGTTGATGGACAGAATGCAGAACAATGTCATACATTCACCCCAGTACAGAGATCTGGGCCTAAATCCATCGTTTTTTTGCTCATCATGCCATTCCAGTTTGAACCCAGCCATATGCAAATCAGTCTTGACCCTGTGCCTCATGGGAACAGTCCAGCCCGAACTGCCAAGCCAGGTCCTCCTTGGACTGGAAACAAGCATCCTGGGACCGGTTTCAGGGCATCACCCCTCTTCAGCCAGGATAGCTTGATTCCAGTGGCATGGAGAGCACGGGACCCACGTCTGGGCATACCCGTCCCACTCGGGGTGACAAATGCAAAAACAACAGTTGATGGACAGAATGCAGAACAATGTCATACATTCACCCCAGTACAGAGATCTGGGCCTAAATCCATCGTTTTTGCTCACCATGCCATTCCAGTTTGAACCCAGCCATATGCAAATCAGTCTTGACCCTGTGCCTCATGGGAACAGTCCAGCCCGAACTGCCAAGCCAGGTCCTCCTTGGACTGGAAACAAGCATCCTAGGACCGGTTTCGGGGTTTCACCCCTCTTCAGCCAGGATAGCTTGATTCCAGTGGCATGGAGAGCACGGGACCCACGTCTGGGCATACCCGTCCCACTCGGGGTGACAAATGCAAAAACAACAGTTGTGTGTTTTGCAATTTGCCCCAAGTGGGAAGGGTATGCCCAGACGTGGGTCCCGTGCTCACTGCGCCACTGGAGTCAGGCTATCCTGGCTGATGAGGGCTGAATGCCCGAAACCGGTCTATGGATGCTTGATTCCGGTCCAGGGAAGACATGGCTTGGCAGTTCGGTCTGGACTGTTCCCATGAGGCACAGGGTCAAGACTGATTTGCATATGGCCATGTCTGAACTGGGGTGGCGTGGTGAAGCAAAATAACGATGGATTAAACCCAGATCTGTGACTGGGGGTGAATGTTGCCGTTGTGCAACATTCCGTCCATCATCTTGTGTGTTTTGCAATTTGCCCCAAGTGGGAAGGGTATGCCCAGACGTGGGTCCCGTGCTCACTGCACCACTGGAGTCAGGCTATCCTGGCTGATGAGGCTGAATGCCCGAAGCCGGTCTTAGGATGCTTGATTCCGGTCCAGGGAAGACATGGCTTGGCAGTTCGGTCCTGAACTGTTCCCATGAGGCACAGGGTCAAGACTGATTTGCATATGGCCATGTCTGAACTGGGGTGGCGTGGTGAAGCAAAATAACGATGGATTAAACCAGATCTGTGACTGGGGGTGAATGTTTGCCATTGTGCAACATTCCGTCCATCATCTTGTGTGTTTTGTTATTCAAGATTGCACCACAATGGAATCTGTGAAAATGCATTGTTGTGTCCTATCCTTAGCCAACCACAGAATATTCCTTACATACTTTTTATCTCCTGCTGCATATCTTGCATGCCTTTTGCAGCCCTGCCAAGCACCATGCATCAGACATCAGACTAACGCATTTTAGTGTCTGTATCACCTCACTAAAATGCATTAATCACACATTTGTAGCGCCTTGACAACACCTGCGTGCTGTGAGGGGGAAGCTGGAACTGCAGCTGCAAAGTGCATGTCACATGCACTATTGCAGTAGATAACTGTGCTATATTCATGCTGCCAGTTTGTGGTCTCATTGTGCAACATATTTTTGATCATCCAGATATTCTTCTGCTACCGACACTACTAGACCAGTACGTATAATCGGGAACAATGAAACAAATGCTAGCCATATCTAACCAACAGCATACGTCCAGCTTTTTTCTAAATCGCATAGAGAACATACTGGCTGTTGGATTGCAGAAAATGCGGCTTAAACTAAGCGCTGGGGTGACACAAACAAAGGAAGTGTTGTTGTAGAGAAAGTAAGATAGCGGCTATGCGGCGGCGAGGTTAAGACCCTAATCTCTTTCTGTTCTGGATGTGTGGGCGGCTGGGGCCTGGCTGCGGGCCTAGAGGACACTTGCGCCTGTCTGACAGGGTAGTTAGTGCCCTGGTGGTGATGCACCACTGGAGGCATCATGCGGCAAATACATGACAGGTAGCCCTGCAGGAGAGGGACCCCTCCGTTGTCTAGGACGTGGTGGACTGTTGCTTGGGGTGCTCAGTGAGTGAAGGGCCCCGGGTCCACTGGGGCCTCCCCCGACCCCGCACATGGTGTGAGTTAGAATGGAAGGACCCATCAAACATTCCACTCACCTCCTGGGCGCAGTACCCCAAAACAGCTAAGCTGTCTGCTCATTTCCAGCAACTCAGCTGCAGAGCTCCACTTTGTTTGGGGACAATTTGAGTTGCCCATTGTCTGGACACCCTGGGGGGACTGGCAGTCTTTGGAATGAGCGATTACCTAATAGCCTCTTGGGGAGAGAGCAACAAGGAGCGCAGCGCTATTTTTCCACAGGAGGAAGAAAAGCACACAAGGAAGAGAGCAAGAGGAGCACGGAGGAGGGAGAGTTTAAAGGTAGGAGAAACAGAGGAGGGGGAAAGCAGCATGGAGCAGTTGGGGATTGCAGAGAAAAGCACAAGAGTGACAGAGAGCATCACGGAGAGCAGGAGTGTTTTGCAGATGGAGAACCACACAGAGAGGAAAGCAACATGGAGCAGGGAAGCATACAAGAGAAAGAGCAACACAGAGTGCAGGAAGTACGTATCTGGCACTCTCCAAATAACCTATTTTTTTGTTGCTAAAGCAATGTCATATTGAGAACCTATATGGTGAGCAGAGATCCTGGCTATCTGCCTTTGCCTATGATTACATAGAGCACTACACTGCATTCAGGCTACTCAGGTGTGAGTCAGGCTCTCCTCAATGATACTTAAGCTCAAGTTTTTCAAACATGGAATTATGCACAAGTTAAATATTTTAAATCTGAACAAAATGCAGCTGGACCTTGCTGATTTACTTCACGTGAGATGCATTAATGAAATGTAAAAAAGGGTTCGTTTGAAATGTAAACAGCGAGGCCAGAGCTACAGTGTGGCATGGCTGTCTCTCTGTCCAAGTACTGGATTTTGAACTCAAATGTAGGTAGCAAAATCTGTTCTGTGGGCCACGTGATTATTTGGCTCACACACCACTTGCAAGGTTTAGGGTGCACTTTAATGCAGTCTTTAAAAAAAGTAAAATATGCCAAGTTAAATCACAGCGAAACATTTTACACACTTACACAAAGTAGTGGTGCCAGGGACTATTCACAGATAAAGATAGATTATGTTGAAACGTCAAAGATGGTACAAACTGGCTGCAGTTTTTAGGTCTGGTGTGGCAGCACAGCGGTCGCTAGACTTAGTGATCAACAGAAAAATAGTTTTCAGAGGCACTACTGAGAGGGACCTCAGGCTATGGACAAATGTGATTTTCATAAATACAGTATTCGATTGGGCAGAACTTTTGTGCTTCCACTGAAAGATAGTGCTGTATTGCACTTTTTGCCTTGTGGGTAAGCTTATGCTCAATACAGCAGGTCTGTGTTAGTTCAAGTTAGTGTTAGTCAAGGCTGTGGCCTGATTTGTTTATTATGAAAAGTTATGATAAAAGAAGTAGACCAAATATATTTATTTGTAAAAAAGCATATGTTAAAATCACAGGCATTTTATGGTAGATTATTATTACTCTGTATTCAAGCCTACCAATAGGTACTTTGTTGCATGGAATCTCAAATTACCGTAGTAAGCAAGTGTTTTGTTGTTGGCTACCCCCTCCAAGAAACCATGGAGATAAGAGATTTGCACTGTGATAATTCTTTATAGGCCGTAAGGACAGGTAATATTTTGATTTGTCAAACGTAAGTTTGTATACATTTTTAGGTCGAGCCTGAGCCAGCGCGTATGCGCTGCTCTGCGAGGCATTAAGTAAGGGCTTTTGAGCTCTGAACCCACGCTCGTGCGTGTGCTTTTTTTTCTGAGCCCGCAATTGGCTTGTGCCTTTTTTAAAAACACAGCACGCAATTGGTGCAAGGTGGGTGATTGTCCCGCCTTGTTTGTTGGATGGCCTAGGGTCCTCGGGCGCGAGCTTCAACCTTATCTGTCTCCAATTATCGCATTGGCGGTAATTGAAAACAGATGGTAGTAGTTTTTTTTGTTTCTTGTAAGAATGAACCTCGTGGTAGCTCTAACCCCGCAATTGGCTATAAACACTGCCTACGGCTAAGTTTTAGTGTTTAGAGAATTTAGACTACACCAGGCGTCCCAGATTTGGCTGGATTGAGTTATTTTACTTTGGTGTTTTGTGTTTTTACTCTGCCCCCTTTCTAATGGTCTCACTGCTAATGATGCTATTGATTCTCCTCTCTTCTTCCTCCTCCCCTCGCCCCACTACAAAGTAAAGAAAGTTCGAACATTTTAGCTACTTTTGAGAGTTAGCAGTTAATTGTCGGAGTTGCCGTTTTGAGTAATAAAATGCAATTTTATGATATGGGTTTGAAGTGTTACCCCCCCCTCAGAGATCGTAATATATGCGTATGGGCTTGGTAAAGTGCATAACAGCAAACCGGGTTGGTTACACATGGTGTGGTAACTATTAATTAGGTTGTTCATTGCTCCTTTGACTGCATTTATAAAGTTTCATGTGCTTCATTGTGACCTTAGATTCTGGTATTTTGGAGTTAATGTGGCACCCCTCACCAACCTAAGTTGCCAACTTTCAAATCGTGTAGGGGGTCCAGTTTCTCAACCTATTTCTTGAGAGCAGACACTTGCATTTGAAGGACAAACGCATCACAGTTCTGAAGCCAGACTCCAAAAAGAGAACACTCGCCTAGGAATGAATGTGTGCTGTGCCGTGCTAGGTTGCTCACTGTCCCAGCTGTTGTCAAGTACTATGTTTTGAGGGCTCTCCTGTGGCTTTCTCTATAGAACCTTTTCTAATAGGAAAGAATTGAATATGCACAGTTGTCAATGCATTTTTGCACATTTTAGTTCATTTTAAAATGTTTTTAAATTGGGGCAAGTCATCCATAAAGACACATTTCACATTGATCCTAATTGAAGTTTCCCAAGTAAAAACTTAACCTGAAAGTTCCATGTCCCTTGCTTGTAATATTCACTGTTTTGGGTTTCAAGTTTCCGGATTTTATGGAACTGCATGAGTTAGTTTGTCATCCAGGCCCTTTTTAAACCCATCTTCTAAGAACCTTGACAGTAACAAAACAATTTGACGCAACAGATTCAAGATTTAGGACGCAGGCATTAGTTTATGAAGTATTTTTGAATGCATTAAATGTGTGGAGTTTGCGCTATTTAAAACTGGACAAAAACATAATCCTGCATCAAGTGCAAACGTGCAGATAGCCCTACTTCCCCGCAGTTACATTACAATGTTGATGTTACAAGTGTCAGCAGGAAACAGACCAGCGGCGCCAGTGTGGCATAAGCCAGACATAGCCCTGTGGTCAGCGCCACCACAGCATCACTCAGCGCCACCACAGCATCACTGAGCACTAACACAGCATCACTCTGCGCCACCACAATGCCAGAAAGCATCACTCCGGGCCACCACAGCATCACCCAGCACCACCACAGCATCGCCCAGCACCACAACAGCATCACCCAGCACCACCACAGCATCGCCCAGCACCACAACAGCATCGCTCAGCAGCACCACAGCATCGCTCAGCAGCACCACAGCATCACTCAGCAGCACCACAGCATCACTCAGCGCAACCACAGCATCACTCAGCGCAACCACAGCATCACTCAGCGCAACCACAGCATCACTCAGCGCAACCACAGCATCACTCAGCGCAACCACAGCATCACTCAGCGCAACCACAGCATCACTCAGCGCAACCACAGCATCACTCATCATGACCACTGCATCTCAGTGCCACATAATTACACACCACATAATTACACTCTACTCCATGCAACATAAATACACTCAACATAATACCAGCCAGTACCACATAATTACACGTCACATAATTACACGCCACATAATTACTCTACTCAATGCAACATAAATACACTCCACATAATACCACTCCGTGTGACAGTTACACGCCACATAATTACTATCTACTCAATGCAACATAAATAAACCCCACATACCACTAAGTACCACATAATTACAAGCCACATAATTATACTCTACTCAATGCAACATAAATACACTCCACATAATACCACTGTGCCACATAATTACACGCCACATAATTACACTCTACGCAACATAAATACACTCCACAAAATACCACTCAGTGCGACATAGTTACACACCACATAATTACACTCTACTCAATGCAACATGAATACACTCCACATACCACTCAGTACCACATAATTACACACCACATAATTACACTCTACTCAATGTAACATAAATACACTCCACATAATACCACTCAGTGCCACATAATTACACGCCACATAATCATACTCTACTGAATGCAACATACACTCCACATAATACCACTCAGTGCCACATAATTACACGCCACATAATCACACTACTCAATGCAACATAAATACACTCCACATACCACTCAAACACAAATTACATGCCACATAATTACTCTACTCATGCAACAAATACACTCACTGCCACATATTTACACGCCACATTACACTCTAATCAATGCAACATAAATACACTCTACATAATACCACTCAGTGCCACATAATTACACACCACATAATCATACTCTACTGAATGCAACATACACTCCACATAATACCACTCAGTGCCACATAATTACACGCCACATAATCACACTCTACTCAATGCAACATAAATACACTCCACATACCATTCAAACACAAATTACATGCCACATAATTACACTCTACTCATGCAACAAATACACTCACTGCCACATATTTACACGCCAACATAATTACACTCTACTCAATGCAACATAAATACACTCTACATAATACCACTCAGTGCCATCTAATAACATGCCACATAATTACACTCTACTCAATGCAATATAAATACATTCCACATAATACCACTCGATGCCACATAATTACACACCACATATTTACACTCTACTAAATGCAACATAAATACACTCTACAAAATACCACTTAATACCACATAATTACACATCACATTACACTATTCAATGCAACAAAAATACACTCCACATAACACTTTAACACATAATTACATGCCACATAATCACATTCTACTCAAACCGACATCAACACACACCACATAATACCACTCAATATAACATAATTTCACGCCACATAATTACTCTACTCAATGCAACATAAATACACCCCACATACCACTCAGTACCACATAATTACATGCCACATAATTACGCTCTACCTAATGCACCATAAATACAATCCACTTAATATCACTCACTGCCACATAATTACACGCCACATATTTAAACTCTACTCAATGCAACATAAATACACTCAACATAATACCACTCAGTACCACATAATTACACACCACATACACTACTCAATGCAACATAAATACACTCCACATACCACTCAAAACCACATAATTACATAGCACATAATTACACTCTACTCATGCAACATAAATACACTCACTACCACATAATTACACGCCACATATTTACACTCTACTCAAAGCAACATAAATACACTCCACAAAATACCACTCAATGCGACATACTTACACGCCACATAATTACACTCTACTCAATGCAACATAAATACACTCCACATACCACTCAGTAACACATAATTACACGACACATAATTACACTCTACTCAATACAACAAATACACTCCACATAATTCCACTTAGTGCAACATAATTACATGCCACATAATTGCACTCTACTCAATGCAACATAAATACATTCCACATAAATGCACTCTATGCCACATACCACCAATCAACATAAATGCACTCCACACATTACACAATTTTACTAAGCATATTTCCACTCAGCACCACAGTTGCAAGCCACACAATTCAAATCCACACATTTCCAATACACACCACATAATTACAAACCAAACAGCATATTTCAACTCCACAATCCACAACATACCTCCAAACCACACCATATACTAGCACCACCTCAGCACAAAACATCACTCACCACCACCAATTTGCATCAGCGCACCACCTAGGCATCACCTAAACACCACCTAAACATCACGTCAGTCTCCCCTCGTAATCCGGCATCTATTGATTTTCCCCTAGTGTACGTCCGCTGATCATGTTCTAATTAAATTACTGTTTTCTAAACTCAACGCCCCCGTTATTTATATCCCGCTCCCCCATAACGAAAATAATATAACAAACAAGCATAACAGGCAGTAAAAAATAGCCAACAGTGCACGTACAAAAAAACTACAATACATTTTTTGTGTTAAAATCTTTATTTAATCAGGTTGTTCAGTTGTATATAATGTCTTCGTTTGTATAAAAGTAACAAACATGCTTAACACTTTTTATTATAACTTTTCAGCATGATGCACAGCAGCCACAATGCTCTACAACATAGCCAAAAGTTGTGGCTAAACACATAAGGTCCCAAAGGCGAGACCTATTGGCTATGCCAATGCTTGTTAATTTTACAACTGTATGACTGATGGTTGCCTTGTGGGAAAGAGTATACTCAATACAGTAGACCTAAGTTGTGTATATTGACAAGCCATCCATAAAGGCCACAGATCTGATTGGTTCAATATGATAAGTTATGTCTGATGACATAAATCCGATATGTGTATTATGAAACATTTTGGCACAAGCAGTAGGTATTTATTAAAGCCAACGGGCCTTTTAGGTTGGGATTGTTGTTATTGCACTGTGTAAAGCCTGCAGACATGTATTTTGTTACATAAACTCTCATAAATTGTCTTTGTAGGCAAGGATTTTGGTGCCGATTACAATCCTTGCAAACACTAGGACAGCGGTTCTTAACCTGTGGTCCGGGGACCGGGGTTTCTACTAAAGGGGTCCATGACTGCTTAGAAAATGAAATGTTACCAGATTAATAAATTATATACAAGTACCAAGAGGGGACACTGAGATTTTTAATACGTTCTGTAAATATGAAGAAATTTGAAATTGGAGGCTAAAAATTAAGTTGGCATCCTCAGATTGATTCGTGGGAGCAGTGCAAGTGCATCAACAGAATATAGTATGGCCAATGAGCCGACAGTCAATTGAATTTGGAAACGCGCCAACCTAGGATTAAAATTTTGATTGTGAATTAAATAAAATATTTCATCATTTGTGTATTTGTTTGATGTATGCTTGTTTAGGTATTTTTTGGTATTATTCTGTGGTTCAAATCTTCAAAATTGCCTAGGCTGGGGTCCCTGAATTCCAATAATGGCTTAGTGGGGGATCCTGAATTACAATAATGATTCAGACAGGGGCCCTTATTTCAGTAACAAGTAAGCAGGGGTCCACAGAAGTCAAAAGTTTAAAAATCACAGCCCTAGGGGGGGTGTAATCTCTTTAGAAGACCTGCCCGGCTTCGCTGTGTGCCAGGAGTTTGTAATTGGAAAGAAATTACAATGCACACTTATATATAAACACATAGGACGACTTTGGGACAGACCTCCTCTGCCACTGGCTCTTTTACCCTGTGGGTGACGGTATTTGATCACGTGTGCATCTCCCTAAAAATAAGTGTCAGTGTGCTTCAGTTCTTGCGTTTTCTATTTTCTCCTTTTATAGGTCCCTTCTCATTTCTTTCCTAACCCTCTTTTTATTTGCATTTTAGAGTACACTACAACTCCCCAGACAGTGCTAACAGGCCGCTTGCTTCCTACTGATTTCATCTACACCACATAAACCTTTATTATAGTCCAACAGTAGGGTATCCAAATCTTCATCCCGGAATTGCATGTTAAGACCAGATTACCACCAGGCACGCAGTGCTGTGGATGTGGGTGAGGAAAAGCACAAGTCCAGCAATGTGGCATTCAGTCCACAGTAGTCCCCCCCAAAGTTTTTCCAAGTGTGAATGTACTGATTAATGGGCGAGCTACGGTGATCAATATGCTTCTTCCTCAGGACATATGATAAGGCCTGTGATAATTGACTATCTCCATAGTTGGGAAGATGGAATCACAAACTCCTGTCTCAAGTCAGGGAACAATTTGATGGAGCCGTTAGAGAAAAGGTCTTCAATGTGGTGAATACCACGAGTAATCCAAGTGGACCAGTGAATTTCCTCCCCACCGACCATGATAACCGCATTGCGCCAAAGCGAGGCTTTAGAGTGAACAGGGCTGGGGACTTGCATCAGCCTATGAACCCTATGAAACACGTCCTGAGAAGTATGAATGATCGGGTTGAGGAGAAGAGTAACCAAAGGCCTTAAAGTGTTGTAAATGGCACGTTCCCCAGACGTCTGCAATATCTGAGGGTCCAGCAACACCCATAAGGGTATGGACCTAAAAGTCAGCAACCAGTACATGGAGTGGGCCAGGTGCTGTGCCAAACAATATCCTTCCAGGTGTGGGAGATGTAAGCAGCCCTTCTCTAATGAGGAGAGGAGCTTAGTCCCCTTTATTTTCGGTCTATCCGGACCCCAAATGAAGCAGAAGAGGGAGCGCTGGATACTCCGCAGGCTGGAGGCCGATATAACGAGGGGCAGCATTCCAAAGATGTAGTTAAATTTGGGAAGGACATTCATCTTGATGATCTGAACCCTACCCCACAGGGACAGGTTCAAGGTAGACCACCTTTTAAAAACACACTCCATAGGATCCACAACGGGTTGCACATTATCCAGAACCATGTCTTTCTGACCTCGATTAATATGCAACCATAGGTATTTTTAATGGGACTGTAACCACCTGAATGGTAGGCTACCCAGAGAGGCTCTTGTGGTCGATGGCGTTAGGGCTAGGGTCTTGCATTTTGACCAGTTTATCTTATAGCCAGAAAATTAGGAAAAAGAGTCCAATTGAGAGAGCAGCTGCTGAGGGGTTTGATAATGTCAAGAGAATTCTATCTGTGTAGTAAAAGGCCTTAACTTCCCCCGCTGTCGTGTGAATACCCTTAATGCTGTTATTAGATCGAATTGCAATCGCCAGAGGCTCCAGAGCCAACAGGAACAACGACGGAGGCAAGGGACACCCACCCTCTGTCTGGTACAGCGGTGGATGTCAAAATACGGGGAGGAGAAACCCCCACATGACAGATGCAGTGTAGGCACACTACATGCCCCTGGTTAGAGTGCGAAAGTCGTAACCTATGCCCATCCTCTCCATGGTCTGAAAGAGACAACCCCTATTGACACTGTTGAAAGCCTTTTTCTGCATCACAGGAGAAGAGGACCTTCTCTTCCACCTCATTCCTCACATGACAAATAATATACGAGAGAGTTTGCAAATGGTTGGTTGAAGAGCGTCCGGGACAAAGCCCACCTGGGAGGAGTGGATAAGAGTCGTGATAACTTTATTCATACGTGTCGACAATACCTCTGCCAAAATCTTAACATTTACCAAAGAAATCGGGTGATACCTAAAGCATTTCCGGGGATCCTTCCATGGTTTCGGGAGCACGGAAAGTCGTGCCCTGAGGAAATCAGCAGAGAGGTGCCCATTGTCTAGGGCCTCCTGATAGAGCAAGACTAAAATGGGGATGGTCTGGACTTCGGTGGCTTTATAAAATTCAGCCGGAAGGAGTCGCCAGGAGCCTTCCCGTTGGGCATGGCATCGATCGCCAAGGCGATTTCCTCCGCCGTGATCGCTCCCTCCAGATGTGCAGATTCGGTGGGTGTCAGCTTTGAAAGTTGTAGGGTTTTAAAAAAGGTGGATTCTATGTCTGGGGCCGTTCCAGCTGTGTATAAGCATTCATAATATTCCTAAACTTCCGCCACTATTGCCGTTGGATGGGTGACAAGGCGAGCCTTTGAATCTTGCATGGCAGGATTCGTCCTAGAAGAATATTGTTGGGGGAGTTGGTAAGCCAACAGCCTACCCGCCTTTTCGCCCCTTTCGTAATATCTCTGTCATATGCGGAAGAGGCATTTCTCCACCTCTGTGGTACAGTGTGTGTTCAACTGGTATTTCCAAAGAAAGCTCTTCTGGCTAAGGGAAGAAGGGACGGGTCCGGATAGGAAGAGTAGACAGTAGTCAGGAATCCAACCCTTGCCTCCAGCTGCCTTCTGGATTCTGAAAGCCTCAGTTTCATCAGCACTGAATCCTTCATCAGCCTACCACGAAGCACAGCATTCCCCACCCCTCACAACATCTGCGCCGAGCCCCTATTATCTTCCAAATATCTTTCTACCTAATCTGCGAGGAGACGTTTCGCTTCCGGGTCCTTATTATGGGAGGTATTGATGTGCCATGATCCTCGCAGGGGTGTATGCAAATGCTGCTCCACAAGGTCATGATCCAAGACACCACAAGGGGTTATATGTTTGCATCTTTTAAGTGCTGGGTCACTAAAGGAAGTAGTCAATGCGAGACCAAATGTTATGTGGGCATGAGGTGAAGGTGTAGTCTCTCGCTTGTGGGTGCAAGAGTCTCCAAGGGTCACAGAGAGCATGATCCTACATTAGGTCTCATAGGGCATGCCTGGCCCCATCATGGTCCGTGTATGGCCTGTCTGATCTGTCCAAGAAAGGGACAAGTGTAACGCTCCTGTCCCCTCCAATGATGACTCTAGAGGTGCCAAATGCGGTCAGCAACCTAACAATCTTAGAAAAAAAAAAAACAGACTTAGATGTCTGTAGGGCATACACAGAGGCCACAATTACAGTCGTCCCCTGCATTGAGACCTTGGAAAACACATAGCCACCATCAATGTCCAATCAACTTTGGAGGGTTCTATATGAGAGGTGTTGTGTAGAAGTATAGAAATGCCCTGTTTCCTAAGTGGGCCATCCACCTCAATCCGACCTCGTGATGTGGGTGAGATGCTAGCGTGCTGAACCCGGCCCACCCAGTCCCTCCCTAACCTATCGCTCTCTGCCAAGGTCTGGTAAGTTTCTTGAAGGAGGGCAATGTCAGGTTTGTGTTGGCCTAAAAAGGTGATCTCCAACTCCTCACACACAGATACACAGAACTACACAACATAGGCCCGCCTACCTGAACAGAAGCATACACTTCCACCAACTCTCCAGGCACCTTGGCTCAACGAACTCTCACTAGCACACATTCCCTGCATACACAAAAACAGAGCAGGATTGCTGGGCCTTCTACTACATCTCTCCGACAGCACATCAGAGTCTCCTCATCGCTTCTTGACTTCCGCAAGAAACTTAAGACCTCGCTTTTTGAATAAATCTCCTGGGCGACCGCTATCTACCCATCTACGAAGCACCTAGATACCCCCACGGGTGATTAGGGCACTATGCAAATATGCATAACATACCTGCTCATGATGTCTTCCTGTTTCTCTTTGGCATCTTCGTATTTGTCTGCTAAGCGCTCTGCCATTTCTCGAAGGCTTTTCCTAACATTAAGATGGAAAGTAGTCAGTGACAAACTGAAGCAGATTAAGACAACCTTCATAGGAAAATAGAGCTGTATCTAAAAGCAAGTCATCTGGTTCAATTAGGTTTTTGGATCAATAAAGAATTTACTATAAAAATACCAGTGACTACACATATAAGTAAATTCTGTTACTGAAACTTAGTACTGGAACCAATAAACATACCTCTCCTCTCTGCAGATGCTGAGATCTTCAAGCTGTTTGGTCTTCTGGCCAATCAAAAACTTTACCCTTTAATGGAAGAACAGAAATAAAACCATGCTAAAAACTATGTGCATTGCTTTCTGAAACCATAGGATTAGAGAGTTCAGACTACAAGCAAAAGGAGACTGTAATGTTTACCTTGTTTGAACTATGCTGACCCCTTCCAAAGCCATACTCTTTCCTATGCCAGTATGTATTTTGAAAATCTAATGTGTGAAGTCTCAGATTACATGTTATTTTACCTTGCTGGATAGTTTTTCCCAGTAATGTTAAATGTAAGTGCAATGCAAAAGATTAGGCATGTGTGACACTGACAGAAGGTTTGTAGCTATTTGTTTTTACACGTAAATGAGTTATTTTGTATACTGCAATTAAAATAATGTAAAATATTTTATAATGGTGGAAATTCAACAAACCCTCAGAAGGACACCATTTGGTAGAGAACTTGTGACTGACTCCATAAAAGTTTACATTATTTAAAACTGTGGTTTGCTTAGTCTTACTTTCGGAGGGTAAGGGACAGTCTATAAGAAAACCAAATCACTGTCCATCATTTACAAAAGAGATCCATACCAGCAAACCGAACTACTCGACTAGAACGACAATTCCTCTTTGGTCACACTTCTGAAGAAACTTGGGATCCCCCAGGAACCAAAACACTGAAGGAAACAATATTTCTCATGAAGCCTCCCGCATCTAGAAAGACAGACCCTTCATCCGAGTATGCACACGCATCTTTTTCTTCAGAAAAACACTAAAAACCCTCATCTGACAATTTCTCCACATATAACCTCTTCCTGCTCAGCCTACCCATTCCATTCCCCTGGTCTCATGGAAGCCTATTCAAACTATATATTTGTAGGCATATTTTTCCTGCATTCTTGTTTTCCTCCACAACCTTTTGTAAACATGCATTTTTACTACTGTCACACACATGAACATAATACTTGTGCTTTATGTAAGAAATCTACAAATGCATAGGACAGGATTGTGCTATATAGATGCCCAATTAAAATAAAATGCACATAAAACTAGCCAGTTAACTACTGAAATCCTTCTATATCCTTCTGGTCAAAAGAGTTGACTGAGATTTAAGAGAAGAGCCATTCACCCTCCACAGTTGATGAAATGAGTAGCTGTAGGAACAAAGACCTTCTCTTGGATGCACAGTTGGACTTCTCATAAAGTATTGATACTAGAGAACAATGCCTTGATTTATTTACTAGGGAACAAATACTCCTTAGCTAACAAGTGGGCAGGGGTACACTTGTCATTCATGGACTCTGACTGCGTTCGGCCTCTCCAAGCTATGGCAGATTCCGAGAAGCATGAGGGTTAAAGAAAATCAGTTATTTTACAAATTCTGCTCACATCTCTCAAATCAAGGCATGATATGGGTGCAATGGGAATTGACTCACGTTTAGATCAGAAAGGGATCACTAGGGGTTTGTTCCAGACCCATTCACTCATATTCACGCTTTAGATCAATGGATCAGAGGAAGAACTGAGGCTAATTCACTTGGACGCCAGAGAACTGGAGATGAAGACAACGGTGTCCTTATTTCTAGGACTGCATTTCGTATGGAGCTTCTGCTGATCACATTTCCTTAAGGGTAATACTGGTCTCAACATAATGTACCAAAGTTGAAATGTTGTAAGGATTATGTCTTCCAGCGCAGAAACCCCTTTTTCATTTCAGTTTGAAGATGTGTTATTGATTATGTAACAAATGATGAAATGCTATCGCGTCAAATGCACTTATCTGGCATGTGCTTTTATTATGCAAATGTCAAATGAATATCTTTGATAAGAAGGATCAATCAAAAACACATTCTGGGATAATGTAGTAACTATTTAGCTTAGAAATGATTCCAGCAATGTCATAAATCTTATGACTGTTTCCCTCTATTATTTAATCACTTGACCACTTAGTGAGGCGAGAAGTGTAGGAAAGTACTACATTTGACATGGTCACCCCCCACCTTTTGCTCACTGGTACCGATGGTGATTGGTAGTGCACTGGGTCCCTGCTAATCAGGCACAGTGCCAGTGCGCTTTACTTTAAAATAAGACAAATGTGCAATTATAACACAATTGGCAAGGTCTGTAGCACCCCTGTAAGTCCCTAGTAAATTAGTACCCCTGGTACTCAGGGCATGAGTACTAAAGAGGGTCCCTAAGGGCTGCAGCATGTATTATGCCACCTTCGGGGACCCCCACACAAACTGCATGCAAACTGCCACTGCAGGATGCTTGCAATGGTGCAAGCCATTCTGAAAACACAACATGCCATGCCCCTGTACACTGCATGTACTATATGTACCCCTACAGCATGACTTTGAGCCCTAAGGCAGGGTGCCTTATATCAAATGTGAGGGCATAGCTGCATGAGCAGATGTGTCCCTGTAATACCTAGTTCCATTGCTAGACATTGCAAGTGATCAGGAAGCCATCTTAAGGACATGTACTGGGCACTGGTCATTGCGACTTACCCAGCAACGTGATGGCTTCACTGAAAGTAATGGTGTTTGGTATCAAACACCTTGTCTTAATGAATCTATACTGATGCCAGTATCAGATGTATAATGACATGCACCCAAAGGGCACATCAGAGGTGCCTCCTGAAACCCTACTAGTCACATTGTTGTATTCCTCTTAGGGTGTCCATAAACGGGCTTTCCAGAATCATGTCCTTATATAGGCACAATTCGCCCTGCCCTTATATAGGCATAAAATCCTAGCCCTTATTTAGGCATTAAACCGTGCACTCCAAATACAGGCATGGTCTCCGACATCCGTCCACCCTAACGTCACAACGAGTTCGTGAAGAACAGACCCTTAGGCTGCGGGAGTTTCCCTAGCCCAGGACTATTGATTTCTTCAAGGACTCCTATATTATGCATGAACCATTATTCCTTAGGGGTTCATTCATGACGTCTTCCGCTGTCCGACTCACGTCAATGCTAACATTCTGAGGTAATTCTCAGGTATAAATATACCTTCCCTAGCCCCTATAAATCAGAGGAGACCTCGACTTCAGAGGAGCCCGTTTCCCGGCCTGACGCACTGAGAAGACGCTGCCATCCCTGCACGCAGAGAGTCCAGCTTCCAGTGATCTGACTTCCCTTGCGGGGTGTTGGAGTTCGAGTCTGGCAAGAGATTCCTACCTCTCTCATTCTTCAGGTATGGAGCTGACTAGAACCTAGAGGGACTCTTGGCATACTGGGCTTAACATACTCTTAGTATACCATAGTAAGGAATACTTCACCTACTTCATACCTCTCCCTACACCTAGGACAGGTTAGGTACATCGGGGTAGAACTAGGTTAGAAACGCATCGTATGAGTACTCGCATTTTTAGTCTGTGTTATTTATGTAAATGCATATATGCTAAAAGATAATGCTATTGCAGTATTATTTATTTCTACTGCTCACACTGTACATTATTTATCTCGCATACTGTCTTGTGATCGTAACAGCACATTTTACTTACACCAGAAACAAGACTGTTCAATAAATCTTTTATTGAAATGCCCGTCTGTTCTCTCTGTGTAACTTTGAGGGAAACTAAGCATGCACGATTGAGCTGAGTGAAATAGTTATCTATTGTTTCTACGACTCTGAGACACGTTCTGACTCTAAAGAGAAACAAAGTGGTCATCTTTTGCGGCTGCCAGAAACTACTCCCTTCTTGTCATCAAGGAGTTTCTAGTGGCCTCTGAGCTAGCTGGCACAAGTAATTAAGTTTAATATACTCGATAGGGACATACTGACCTCAGTCCTATGTCAAACCTATAGGATATATTATTCCAATGCGCAGAGCCTATTAGGGAAATAGGAGCTACACTACATGGCGCCCAACGGTTTGGTAAGGCGGTAATTCAACGTTAGATACTGAGTAACTCAGCCGTGCTTTTTCTCTCAGAGACCCCTACCCATATACTCCAAAAGTCGTCTGGAGTGGGCAGGGTTAAATATCCACCAAGGCTACATAGGGCAGCACCCTATATATTAGCTGTTTGGTTTGCTCAACGTTGAAGGATACAGTGTTCCAAAAATATTGTGCACCTTATCTTTGTTTCCTTGAAAATTGTTCTACATTTTTCAAAAAACAAAATGCCTGGCTCCGACACTGAGACGGGAAACGGTGGAGCTGCGGATCAGCCAGCTGTAACAGCTTATAACATTACAGGTTTTATTGAAACCGAGGAGGGTGTTATAGACATCACTCCAAACTTAAGAAGAGCCATCACTCTAAAACTTATAAAACATGGCCTACCACCAAGAGGCGGTAGAGCAGTTTTCGTGATGGAGGCACACGAATCCTTTCAGACAGAGGTATTCTATTCATGGGTAATATTTCCTGAATCCAATCCAGTAACACACATGTTTCACTTCTACAAAGAAGATGATCCACCAGAGGAATACATTCCTTTCGAGGATATTGAAATTCCATTAACATACCAGGAGCATCAGCTCTGGTTTAAAAGCGCCCTAAAACATCACAAAAACATTACCAGGCTCGGTCCACTAGGTAGACCAGGAGCAACATGGCCGATTCTAGCCGGCTACACACCTCATCTTGACATTGAAGAAATGTCAGACGAGGAATTACTTACTCAACTCACAGAGTTAATAAAAATCTACAGACAATTGGTCCAATCTGTCATGCGGACTTTCACAGTCCAACCACCATTGACACTTCCAAATCAAACCCCTCACCAGGGGAACACTCTAAAAATTACACCACAGACTCTATACGCAGTCATGGGTAAAATGCCCACAAAACGTGAGCAAATTCCATTCTGGATAGCTCAAAAATTACTCAAATCGAAGCAGTATTTCCAAATACTAGCCCGTATGAGAAACACAGAATACTGACAATCAGTTTACCGATGGGGATCACACCACAACTGGAAGACTGCACCACTTGGGGCTCAGTCTTTGCTGCCATCTATACTAAAACACACGGCATTCCGTCAATTGCGGTAATACCTGATGTCCTGAAACAAATTCAAAACGAATACGGGGCAGAGCCTGCTCTAAATTTAGGTATGAAATTACTGAAAAATTTCGACCAGGTCTCAACAATAATATTATCTAATATTAAAGGGAGGCAGCAGCAGTGGCGATCCGCCAAAAGTTAAGGGAATTTGATGTTACAGAACATCAAACTGAGCTACCCAGAATAATAGAACAATCTTATGCAGAATTAGGCAGAGATAGTTTGGGTGGAAGACCAGTGAAGCCGAAGCTATCTGAAAGTCCTGAGAAGGACTCTATTAAACAAACTCCTACATCTTCTAAAAAGAAGTGGGAGACTAATAAACAAAATTCAAACGAGAAACGTTCTCAATCCCGAGGTAGGTCTCCTCAAAAGGAGCCCTCTGAAAGGAGGTATAACCTCAGGAATAGGGATAATTTGAGAAAACCTGATAGGTATCAAGATACTGATACACGTTCCTCTCGTCCCTTTCAGATCTCATCACAGACTTCGGAAAGAAGAGGACGAACAGAACATAGAGAAGAACGCGTGAAATCGAAAGACGAAAAACGCGCTCCAAAAACTAAAGCAAAACCTCAATTCTCCAAAAGAAAGTAGCAGGTCTAAAGATCAGACATGACGAGAATACTGAGAACACAACTCAAGAACGGAGAATGGGCTCAGACAATGCTGGACAGTGCAGCAGAAGTCACAATAGCTCGCCAGAACCTGAAGGAACTTCTGGAGATAGTGGACTTGAATGAGTACATTATGGTAGAGACTGTAGACACTAGGGTTAGTACTCCACAAAAGTTATATGACATAACACTCCGGATGGAGGGAGATAAACCTAGACAGGTGAAAGCACTTTTTTGGGAAACACTATCAAAGGGCTATGACATACTTCTAGCAGAAAAGGACTGGCCACCACAATTTGTCAGGGAGTGCGCCCACATGGCGAGGACATCATTATGCCTGCCTTCTCCAACCATATACCAATGCACCTAAGATATACATATGCCAGAAAATGGGCAGTGGCCCAGGCCCCAGCGTTATATAAAAATCATGTAGGATGGGATGAGGACTCACCTCACCATAAAATACATCTAAAACATGAACCAACTGCACAACGGCAGTATCCAATAAAGCAAGAAGCTAAAAAACAGGTCAGGGAGATCTTAGATCAACTTGAATACCAAGGGGTGATTGAAACATGCACCTCCTCAATGAACAATCCTTTGTTTCCTGTCTCCAGACCATACATATCGTCTAGTTTTGGATTACAGACACCTAAATACTTGTTCTAAAACTTTTGGAGTGCAAAATGCACATAGCACAGCATTAATGAATAACATTGTGCGTAAAAAATACAAAACATTAGACATCTCAAATGGTTTCTTTTGTCAAAACATAGCACCTGAAAGCAGGTACTTAACAGCATTCTCCATAATAGGGACCCAGCGTCACTTTTGTCGACTCCCACAAGGGTTCAAGAACAGCCCAGGTTTATTCTCAGCGAGGGTAACGAGTTACCACAAATTTATGACAATGAGGCATTGTCTTATGTCGATGACATCTATCTGACAGACGATGAATTGGACAAACACTTGAACAGGGTGAGCACCATTATACTGGGATTCGCCTTTGAGGGCTACAAGTTCAACTTTAAAAAGTCCCAAATTGCCCATCTCAATGTCCTATTTTTGGGATATGAGCTTTCAAGTGAAGGCAAGAGCTTGGCAGCTAACTTTCTAGAGAAATGTGCGCTGCTCCAACCTCCAAAAACGCTAAATAACTTACAATCCATCCTGGGTTTCCTCAATTTTGGCAGAACATACATACTAAACTACGCAGAAAGGGTTAAACCCCTCTATGCATTAATCAAACCTGATTTTTCAATCAAAAACTGGACACAGGAACACACAGAAATCTTGCGTTCACTCCAGGCTAACATGTTAGCAACAAATCACTTACAAACACGTGTAAGTCAACGAAATTTGGTGATCCGAATAATTTCGGGTCAATGCGGATTCACCTACTTAACCTTCAATGAGGGTGAGAAAATACCAATTGCATACAAATCACATTTGTACACACAAGCGGAAATGCGCTTCAGTTCAACTGAAAAATTCTGACAGCAGTTCAAACGGCTGTAGCAAAAGAAAGAGCCTTAGCCCAAGGGAAACGCATTATTGTCGTAACCCCAGTACCGGCTTTAGAAGCGGTCACAAAAGCAAGCATTCCAAATGCTAAAGCATTACATCCAAGATGGATACAATGGGTTAATTCTCTTGCTGCAACAGATGTTGAATATGTTTTTGATCCAGATTTAAAAACACAAGCATTCCTACAATATGAACAAGAATGTCCTCTGCCCACTGAGATTCTGCCTCTCGATCAGTACGAATTCATAATTTACACTGACGAATCCGCACAGCCCGCAACAGGGAGTAAGCAAGCTTACAGTGCAGCGTGCGCAATCGTTAAAGGTCGCATGCGAAATGGCATCTTCAGACCCATGGTCACAAAAACTCAATCTCTAGGAGATTGCACAGCTCAGCGAGCTGAACTACAAGCATTCAAACTGGCACTTGAAAGTACAGATCGAGAATTCCCCACACTAATAGTGTGCGATTCCTTTTACTGTGTTCAGTCGTATAATGACTACATACGAAACTGGCTTGAAAATGGTTTCAAAGATGCGAAAGGTGGCACAATAAAGCATAAAATGCTTTGGGAACAAGTAGTTCAGTTGAAAAACGAACTACCAAAGGCTCACGTGATCCACACACGGAGTCATCAACGTGATGGCGTTCACGTTGCAGGGAATTCATTGGCTGATGAAGCCGCAAAGGGGGCTGTTCAGACGGCTTCCGTAGCTGCGATCACTCGTTCAAAAACAAAAATAGACGGTGAGATAATGTTGGCTGTCAATGCTTCAAGCAAAGGCAGCAGTGCAGCGTTACCAAAAAAGTTTCCACTCAAGTACTCTTATGTAATTGATGCAAACAACGTTCCTTTTGCTCGAATCCCTGGAGTGGGGGATAGGGTAATACCAAACATGGACCGTAGAGCAGCCTTGATTTATGAAACATCTGGGGGAGGGTCTGTCACATCAAGGGATCTCTAAAACTATTTTAACGTTAAAAGAGATGTACTGGTGGCCTGGAATGAATACAGAAATTCACATATTCATCAATAACTGCTTAGACTGTAATTTACAGCGAGAGAGCCACCGGACACCATGCTGCGAATGCGGCAACACAGTACAGACACCACTATTGGACAGCATTAGACTATCTACACGCCTACGTCCTACTGGACAGGTGCAATCCCACAAATACTGAATCTAGGTTCCTATGGTTATGGCCACAGCGCTCAGCTGACGCTCGAACTGTTATAAAAGATTTGCGAGTCTTTATCGGCACATACGCAATAGGCACGCTACATTCCGACCAGGGTCCTGCGTTTAGCTCTCGGGCTTACAAAGAAGCCATGGCCAGTCTGGGTGTTGCATTGCGGTACTCCTCTCCATTCCATCCTGAGGGAAATTCGGTTGTGGAAAGGAAAAACCGGGACATAAAGCAGTCTATAACAGCTGGGGTATTAGGTTCGGGTGATGGGTGGGTCAAACACCTAAATGGGGTACAACGCTCATTGAACAATCTGCCAAGAAGTTCTCTAGGGGGGGGTCACTCCATATGAGGTCCTATTTGGGACAAGAATGTGGGTACCAGACCTTGAACACGTAGGCACAGTGGTGGAGAATAAACCGTTTGATATCAAAGATCGTTTGGCTGTTTTACAGGAACTGAATGAATTAAGAACGAAACAAAGCAACGTATTCCTACAGCCAACCACCACTGGGGAAAAACCGGCGGTCCCAGCAAGGCCTGTCTGGATTCCAAAAGTTGGGGATCTAGTCAGAGAAAAAAATCGCGGACAAGAAGGAATTTGGGCCTTCTTACAGACAACCATTACCTGTCCTAGCAGTTCAAGGAACAAGAACAGTACTTCTGCCGCCCCTTGCTGGAAGAAAGGAGAAAAGATTTGTGTCCATCGACCTCATCAAACCACAGTATGTGGCCAATACTAAACAGTAGGCCTCGTGGACTCCGACCTAGTAGCAGACGCACTCCTCTCGCTACTATCCAAGAGGTTCAGACTGAAAGACTGATAACTATCGAGAATTCAGCTGTAACAGATGGAGGACTAAGCAACAACGCTATGGAACTCATCCCTCTTGAACACCAAGTAACAGTTTGTCCAAATACACCTGTCTACACCAACGTGGCAAGTGATGAACTGGCTCCTGTGATTTCTACAAATCCTGATGCAATTCCAACAATTGACAGAACTGCTTCTGGCTATTTCATTAACTTTGATACGTTCTCAGAAGATCCGAGTGAACCTGAAACGACGCCAGCATCATTCAAACTCAAGCAGCAAGTACAAGACTTTCTTCACTTTTTGAACAAGACTTATCTGGTTTCTCCATGGATTGAACTCTGGATTACATCTGGACTTTTTGTTTTCCTGCTCTGGCTAGCTTTGGTAACAACTGTGAGCGTGCTTATAAGTGGCAGATACATCCATGTGAACACTGAAGGAAAAGATGTGAACGTACTTTTAAAACCTCATAAATCTTCACATCGTGAAGCAAGAGACTTGTCATCGGTGAACATCACAGCCGTTCCTATACAGGATGGTATAGTGTGGGACAAAACAGATTTTGATATTTTTGGCCCGACGGAACAATTGAACATTCCACATTTGTTTAAAATTTCACTAAGTGATCTAATTTCGTCCAGTACCTATTCAGATGATTGGGACTTTGAGACCGTTAAAGACATAATGTTTGACTTGGAAAAATCTGCTGCATTTTCTAAAAATGAATATTTAGAGGGTTTATCAGACTATGAACAACTGTATTGTTATAACCACTATGGTCATCATTATTTGCATAAATCTGCATATCCAAGAAATGTGTTTATGTTTAACCAATGGGAACATTGTCCTACACCACCACAAGGTAGTTCAAAAACATTTGCTAACAAGTTTCCATATTTTTCAGGTTACAATACATCTGACCCAGAAACGTTTTACTATAAAAATGTAAACAAAACAGGACTGAAAATTATGTTAACTAATACGAAACAGATATACTCTGCAGCATTTATTGCCCATCTGTCTAGACAGGGATTCGACTTATGGAAAGACACAATAGACACAAAAACTGTCTGGGGTAGTAAAGAATGGCAAGTACAGAGTGTAGAAGCTTTATTTAGAGCCTGTATCATCCCTGAACAAATACTGTTTTTGAATGAAACCGTCCAACAAACATCTGGTCTTGGATTAGCCAAGATCAAAGAGATGAAAACACCTTCTGTGCCAACTCCTGCCAGTGATAATAATACAAAGGCAGTGGTGACAGTTGACAGTATACTACAACTCAACAGATCTAATCCTGATTGAAAGAAATGGTTGATCTGGCCCACAGACACGAATAACTGTCAGGAAAGATTCCTGAATAAAACTCAGGGCTTTACTATTCATAGGCCAGACCCAAGATACGTCCAAAGACAGCATCCGGGGGTAGTAACAACATACAGTGTAGGAAAATTATGCCTCAATTGGCTGCATAAGTCTACACTACAGGATGTGAAACAACACTTATCCTTACTTAAAGAGGATGCAGACCTTAGGGAATTCTTGCTTGGACCAAGAAAACCGCGTCAAAAACGTTTCATATATGCCGGCATTTATGCTGCCTATAATGAAGCATGGAAAGTGTCATAGATGGAGGCCGCAGAACGAATACGTGAACTTGATCGTATTAATTTAGAGAAAACACTCTCTGTGGTCGACAATGGGTTAACAACTCTGTCCTCCAGAATATATTCATTGGATGGCATTATATCCTCTGCTATCGACATACTAGAACAAGATTTGGCGATGTTACAACAAGGTCAGTCTCAGTTACGTTCTATTGTGTTATTAAGCTGGACGCTGCTATCTTTGCGAGCGGGCTATGTTCCTTGGCGTTTTATCAACAGGTCAGCTCTGTTTGCAGAATACAATCTAACTGATAAACAGATCGAACTGGCACAAAGAGGAGCAAGGTATACAGTGCTGAGCATTGAAAAACTGGAAAAGTTACCATTCACAGTGTCAGAAAAACCAGCTACAGAATGGCTTATTCATGGCAAAATAACATTACCTGTGACTACTTTTCAGTTTCAGTATTGCCTCAGACAAATGCAAGCAGGCAAATATGAAAGGTTGGGTAAGGAATACATTAAGACATCTTGGGATTTACCGTATACATATAGATGTTGGAGTGGGGATCGTGAAGTGTTTTTGAGCGGTACACACTGTAAACATGCACTAAGCGGTTCACTTATATGTTAGGACATTTCTTTACACGGGGCTTGTAATGGTTCTGTGGCAAATTTGTCTTGCCATCAGCAGGGTACACCAGCTGCTGTGATTAATCCAACGTTTGGACAACTTTCGAATGGGAGTTACCTCATGTTGAATGATCAGAGTTGCTGCGGCATGTTGCCAGGCATCCCATATCTAGTAACGGTCAACTCCAGGGTCACTTGCTGTATGCAAGTATTGTTTGCCCCAATAGACACAGTCAGGGAGTCGCCTCTATGGCCTTCGCTGAACGTCTCTTTTATAAGATTTGATACTTTGAGCAGAATGAAAGCCATGCTTTTACAGCAAACAGTGCCTTTGACCTCGGCCAAAGAAACCTATGATCTACAAGTAGCAAGGACTTCGGCTGAGATACAGACTTTAATACGTACAAACTGCCCTATACATTTCGTACAAATGATAACACGTATCTTTAACATGTCTGATACAACAGGAATTGTACATGTATTTAAGAGCATCTGCTCCGGTCTGTTAGCACCTTTCCAGGCAATACTCGGAATCATCCCGAACTTTGCACATTCGGTGTTTGGTGGCATACCATTAATTCTAGCACTTGTTGCCGGAATTCTATTTCTCTTCCTGCTATTGCGCTATGGCCAGCCTATTCGCAGACATCACTCCGAGCGAAATGGAGAAAGCTCTCCTTGAACGAAAGTGCCGTGAGCGAATAGTACAGCTATTGGGCATGACTCGTCTATGGGACCTGAATACCACGTGGTTCCTGTCATTCCAACCAATCTGGCAAGATTGCATCTTACCTGTTCTACGATGCCTGCTATGCGGTGAAGAATGCGTGTTGGACACCTGTCTAACATTTCCATCAGCTACGCCAACGGATGTCGATACTTTGCTGGTCCCGATAACGGCCCATGCTCTGTGTTGTCCCCAGAGGCTACCAATCCTGATGTCAGCATTCATTGAGATCTCACAGACGCTTCCGGCTGCTGCTGAGATACGAGAAAGAACTACAGGCACACAGGTAACAACGGACGCGAACATTGCTGCGGCAACCTATGCTGGAAGCGATGCTTCCCATCTCTGTGCAGTTAATCTACTACACGAGGTGTTCCAACTAACACCAACTACAGTGGATGATGTTTTGTCTATAGAAATGGATGATCTCATGTTTACACCAGACCCGTAAACTGACTGATTCAGCATACAGTGTTCCAGAGATGCAGTAACAATTTGGCCTTCATTTTCAAAAAACTTGGAACTCTACCAAATTTGAACTTTTGTCCCATTTTTTCGAACGGAAATGGCACTTCAATCTGCTTAAAGTAGAACTAGCCTTATAGTACAGACTTTGCGGTACTTCCACGGACACTTAGTCATCTTGTGTGTCTAGAACAGTTCATTAATTTTCATGACATGAAATGACTTTGATTTTTGAACAACTTATCGATCATTTTTGTCATATGTAAATATTATTGCTTATTTTCATTCCAATTGCATTTAATTTCGAAATTTATGCCTGAAATGAAAAGCATTGCTTGATATGTACAGTACCTTTTGCATTTTTAATATGTTTTTTAATGCTTTTAAAAAATATTTTTTAATATGCAGTACTCCATTTAATGTTTAGCATTTTAAATGTTTAGCATTTTAGTATTATCGTACACACGAAAGTGGAGTGGGTGTTGTATTCCTCTTAGGGTGTCCATAAACGGGCTTTCCAGAATCATGTCCTTATATAAGCACAATTCGCCCTGCCCTTATATAGGCATAAAATCCTAGCCCTTATTTAGGCATTAAACCGTGCACTCCAAATACAGGCATGGTCTCCGACATCCGTCCACCCTAACGTCACAACGAGTTCGTGAAGAACAGACCCTTAGGCTGCGGGAGTTTCCCTAGCCCAGGACTATTGATTTCTTCAAGGACTCCTATATTATGCATGAACCATTATTCCTTAGGGGTTCATTCATGACGTCTTCCGCTGTCCGACTCACGTCAATGCTAACATTCTGAGGTAATTCTCAGGTATAAATATACCTTCCCTAGCCCCTGTAAATCAGAGGAGACCTCGACTTCAGAGGAGCCCGTTTCCCGGCCTGACGCACTGAGAAGACGCTGTCATCCCTGCACGCAGAGAGTCCAGCTTCCAGTGATCTGACTTCCCTTGCGGGGTGTTGGAGTTCGAGTCTGGCAAGAGATTCCTACCTCTCTCATTCTTCAGGTATGGAGCTGACTAGAACCTAGAGGGACTCTTGGCATACTAGGCATACTGGGCTTAACATACTCTTAGTATACCATAGTAAGGAATACTTCACCTACTTCATACCTCTCCCTACACCTAGGACAGGTTAGGTACATCGGGGTAGAACTAGGTTAGAAACGCATCGTATGAGTACTCGCATTTTTAGTCTGTGTTATTTATGTAAATGCATATATGCTAAAAGATAATGCTATCGCAGTATTATTTATTTCTACTGCTCACACTGTACATTATTTATCTCGCATACTGTCTTGTGATCGTAACAGCACATTTTACTTACACCAGAAACAAGACTGTTCAATAAATCTTTTATTGAAACGCCCGTCTGTTCTCTCTGTGTAACTTTGAGGAAAACTAAGCATGCACGATTGAGCTGAGTGAAATAGTTATCTATTGTTTCTACGACTCTGGGACACGTTCTGACTCTAAAAAGAAACAAAGTGGTCATGTTTTGCGGCTGCCAGAAACTACTCCCTTCTTGTCGTCAAGGAGTTTCTAGTGGCCTCTGAGCTAGCTGGCACAAGTAATTAAGTTTAATATACTCGATAGGGACATACTGACCTCAGTCCTATGTCAAACCTATAGGATATATTATTCCAATGCGCAGAGCCTATTAGGGAAATAGGAGCTACACTACAACATAGTGTGATGGCTGACTGGTATCTTCCAGCCTGCCACCACGGACGAATTTCTGACCTCTTGCAAGGGAGAGCCCACACTCTCAGAGGTCAGAAACAATGAGGATGGCTATCATATTAGCATCTCAAGGCCAGAGATTTCAAAGCCTCTACTGCCTTTAAAATGCAACCACTGCTTCCCCCAGACCTGGGGAACGCTACCTTCTGCCCTGAGGCCCATTTGGCACCAGAGCAGTTGGGAAATTATATAGTCAGAAGGGGTTAGGCACACCCCTAACGTGGGCCACCTGAAGTGGACAGTCGAAGAAGGGTTTCACCATCTTGGTTTTGGTGAAACTAGGAACTTTGGGTCAGGATTACGCCCACTCCTAGCATGAAGTAGTCATATTTGGGGTGTAGAAGCCCATTGGCTCCTGCCCTACACTCCCCTAAACGCCCCTAAATCCAGCATTGTCAAGCCCCCCCACCCCCTCACACCTCCCTCCCCCGATACTAGAGAGACGGATTTGTCTACCTGGGAACAGAAGGACAAAGAAGAGCCTTCACCACAAGAACAGAGGACCAACACCGAACTAAGCACCAAACCCTGCCTGGCTGCTGGCACAGTCGACAATTGCAAAGACCCGACACATCCAAAAGCTGTGCATCCTCCCAAGCCCTTGGAGGACTGTACAGCGCTTAAACAACCACTTGGCATCTCCCTTGGGACGGAGGAGCTATCCCCTTGTATCTGCAGGCACCGAGCACACTTGTCTGGTACACCGTTATGCCGACCATTGGGTCCACCAAGGGAGCATCACGCCAGGGAGACGTTTTCGAGGTTCCAAGAGGTCAGCCTGGTCTCTCCACCGAGTTTCGAGACGCTAGACCCTCCAGGAGACCGCCTGCACCAATACCCTGGGTACGGGAGCTCTTGCAGCAACCAAGACTTATTGAGTGTCCAGCCTGGATGAGGCTTACACCGAGAGTGGCCCTGCTGTCTTTTTCTTCCCCTCTACAGGTCTAACTGAAAACCGTGAGAGCCTCCAACGCAAGTGGCCAGCCGGTCAAACACCACTGCACCCGAGCCCCACAGCCCGGGTTCACGACAACCGACCACACCCCCTTGCTCCAAAGACCCTCATGAGCTGAGACACCCTTTGGGTTCTGCCGGACTTGTCCCCAAGTCCCCCCTTGCAGCCTTTCTTTTCAAGTGCCCATTGACTTTAACAATGTAGTGCTCGAGGCTACCAATCGATCTAGCACCTCTGCACTCGCCCACACCAGGGCAGGTAAACTTAAAAACTGCTGGTGGTTCCTTGGACCTTGGCCCCCAAGCACCTTAAGTTCCAAAGGGCTCTCCCGAACTTCGACTACAAGTATGTGTGCAGTATATGTATTTCCTCCCACAGGATAACATTACCTTGTTCGAGACTCTTACCACAAAAACTGTTATGTGCGTCTTTTACTGTTTCCTTGTAAAATTCATAACTCCGAAAGTACATACCTGATTCCGATAATCTTGGTGTCTAAAAATATATATAAAAATCTGTGTTATGATAATAATTTGGTCTCAGATTTCTTCTTGAGTGTGTGTACCCTTTTTTGACTCTGTGTGTGCAACACATGCTTAACACCCCCCTCTGATAAGCTTAAACTGCTCGACCACACCACCACAAACAGAGCACTTGGGATTGTTAAAGTAAGCCCTGTAAACCAATAAGAGTCATCTGTACTTTTTGCATGGTGTGCCCTTCCATAAGCCCATTACATAAAAAGCCAGCTTCTTACCAGAAACTTCACCCAGGTGCCAGATGCAGATTCAGATGTGCACTGCACCAGATTCCATCCAGACCGAAAGAGCCTCAAGCAAGACTCCCCCAAGCGCTGAAAAGACTTACATTCCGCTTTCACAAACTGGTGCCAGAATTGTGTTCTCTCATACACACAATCTCCTAGCTTTTGGCCTTGTGCTGAAAATAGCTGACAAGCTATTCCAACCAGACAATAAATCTTGTTGTCCAGGTATGTGCACCACCTCCGAAACTCTGGCTTATTATTTATTCATCTGCTACTAATAGCATAGCACTTAGAGATAGCACAGTGAGGGAATAAGGGCTATAAATTGTGATGTTACGATTTTTCCCTGTTTTCACTGTTATTGAAAAGCTTCGCTGCTTTTTATTATCTTTTGTGATGCTACCAATATTATGTGCACTAGATTAAGGCATTTTGAAATAACCATTTTGAAATAAAATATGTTGAAATACATATTCCGTTTCTAGTGATCTTGAGTGTGTAAATCATTAATGAACGATTATTTGGATTACCATTGCTCCCTGTTAGTAACCCAAAAGCATTGACACCACCTCAATTATATATTGGGTGGGGTTCTGTGGGGCTACAATAACATGTCTTTCACATAAAGCACTGGTGCATTGGACTAAGTTCACTCGTGTCACCCATGGGTGTGAAAACAAACTTTGTAGACCTGAGCCAGAGACTTCGTTTAGGCAACAGAAAGTTATGACGAAAGGCAATCAGAGTGAAAGATGCCATTATTTTACCTATCTGTGAGTAAATTCCGATAAGACGTTAAAATGGGACACACTTAAAAGCTTCTAGATGTGGCAAACGGACCACAACACAATGAACAATGCAATTTAAGTTTTGTCAGAAACCAATAGGGGCATTGAGGTGGGCCTGTGTACTCTCTATGTTTAAAGCTTATTATGTCACAACATATAGGGCTGTTCTATGGAGTTCTGTGAAAGAGCAATGCTACAGTTTGAGGAAAACAGATTTATAACCTTTCAAGAAGTGGGCATTGCCTATTTGGTGCAGAGTGTTCCCCATTAGATCTCTTGAAGGACATTAGCACCCATCCAAATAATATCACCTAACTAACTGCCAGGAATATACTGAATTTATAAAACAGGTGAGCCACTCTGTGGCTTGCTTATCTGCATTCAACACTGGGATAAGGCTGAGATGTGCGAATGTACACATGTATCCTGAGAAGACTTCACTCAGGCATAACAATAAAGATTCCATTATTCTGTACTAGTCTCTTCCAGGAACGGAAACTGGTAGTCTGCAGAAACAATTACTAGAGACTCATGCTATCCTAAAAACATGTTCTGGATCCAAGACTTATTTGAGCTGAATTTTTAGCTCTTTTCAAAGAATCTTTTGGTACTTTAGATTGGGTTTCAAATCAGTGATGCTATGTCTTCATAAACGGGAGGCCCGGGAATATAACCAAATCTTGTGCCTTTACGATCTACGGTCTGCTCAATCTTGAATTCATGTTTTTTAGGTCCAGTTCAGGCCAGTTCTGATCTCTTCGGGTCACTGTGACTGCGGAAGCCCTTCCCTAACCTCCGAAATATTTATGGAACAGGTTCTCCACTGGAGACCAGAGGCCTCCAATATCCGCCTCTACCAGACGACTCCCCCACCCAAAATGTGACTCGTCTTTCATAACTATAAAGTCTGTGTGAGGAAGGGAGAGTGGCCTGCCACAGGTCAGGTTGGTGCTTATCTGCCACCACAAAGATCTGGACAGTGTCAGGGAGGCAACCCTAGAGCTGGGTCCATTGAATTCTTAAGTCTCCTTGCAGGGTCTGCAAGTAACATCTAGAGTATGGGACAGGGAGGATGCTTCAGGCCAGGAGCCCAAGAAGCATCAGAACCATCCTCACTGGATGTGCTGTGATGGTGAGAAAGCCATGTACACTAGCTTTCAGGATAGCCCCTATGAAGGGAATCCTCTGTGTAGGGCTCAGGTGGTACATAGGCTCGTTGATGAACACCCAAAGGAGATTAGATGCCAAGTCGCTATCCAGAGGTGGTATCTAACTAACTGTGGGAAGTCAGTCTGGAACAGTTAGTCATCAAGGCACGAGAATACATGTATCCTCAAGCTGCAAAGATGAGCAATTGTCCACCTGCCATCACTTTCGCTAACACCTGAGAGGCCAAGCAAAGGCCGAAGGACAGCTCAGAAAACTGCAAGTGTTGCCACCCCATTGTGAATTGCAGATAACATCTGTAGGACTGCAGGACGGGTATGAAAATAGGCACCCTGAAAGTCCAGTTCCCAGGATACAGAGCTCAAATGATCTGGGGCAGAGTGAGCATTTTGAATTTATCCCTCCTCAAAAAGGCATTCAATGGCCAGAGGTCCAGTAGATATTTGAGGCCTCTGTCCTTTAGAACTAGGAAGCAGCGCAAACAGCACCTCTCACCCCCACTCCAATTCTGCACTCAATCAATGGTGCCTTAGGCCAGCAGGAGATTCACTTCCTGCATCAAGATAGCAGCATGGACCACTGAAAATCGCTTAGTGTGTGGGGAGTAAGAGGCGGGGACAAAATGAAAGGCAGGGTGTACCCCTTTGAACAATTTGTAAGATCCATCGGCCTGATGTAACGCATCTCCAGCTTGTGAGGAAATATTGTGGACTGCAACCCTATGGCTTGTTGTGGATTCCAGACGGCAAACCAGGTGAGAAATTACTAGAGGATAGGGATCCCTGCTGTTGTGAACAGCCTTGGCTGCCACCGAGTCTTTTGCTCCAAAGGGTTGTGTTGGCTGCTGCACCAAATGGAAAAGTGGACTGTTATGGTAAGACAGCCCCTAAACTTTTATACTACTGGTGGAATTCTCAGGCTGGGGACAATAATCCCAAGGACGGAACTGTGGTGCAACTATCTTAGAATTGCTCAAGCATGGACTCGCTCTTCTCTCCTAGAAAAACCTAGAGCCATTGAAGAGCATGTCCATAAGGGACATTTAGACACCTCCTGCAAACCTGGTTGCCAGAAACTCCTTTTAGACAGACACACACACAGACACACACACACACGTTTTGCCTAGTATTTGATGCAACTTTGACTGAAGTGTACTGGCTTCCTGCTAACCAGGTCCCCAGTACTAGTGTTCTTTCCCTAAAAAGGTTCAATTGTTTTACCCAAAAGGCAAAACCTATGGCACTCTCTGTAAGTCTCTAGTAAATGGTACCCCTTGGTACCTAGAGCCTGAGGTACTAAAGAGGGCCACTAAGGGCAGCAGCACGAATTGTGCCACCCAAAGGGACCCCTCACCAAGCACATGCAAGGCTGCCATTGAAGGCTGCGTGTCTTGGTGCAGACAAAAGTGAAAACTCAACATGTCACACATCCCTGTGTGCTATGTCCTCTACCACTGCATGTAATATTTGTAAGTCACCCCTCTCACAAGCCTAACAGGCCTAAGGCAGGATGCTGAATATTACATGTGATGGCATACCTGCATGAGCAGATATGCTCCTGTGCTGGTCAGTCCTATTACTGCCAGTACAAGTGACCAGGAAAGCCATCTTAAGACGTGCTGGACCCTGGTGAAAACGAGTTCCCCGGCTACGTGATGGCTTAACTGAAAATAGGGGTGTTTGGTATCAAACATCCCGTATTGATAAACCCACACTGATGCCAGTATTGGATTTACTAATACATGTACCCAGATGGCACCTCAGTGCCGCCCCCTGAAAACCTACCAGCCTCTGGTGTCCTTGATGACTGGTTTCTGCCAGCCTGCCACCCCAGACACTGTTCTGACCTCCTAGGGTGAGTCTCTGCTCTAAGGAGACCCAGAACAACAGCCTGTCCAGGAAGAAGGTGTAACACCCTCTCCCACAGGATGACCTGCTGATTAGTCTTCCTTGGGCAGCAAGCCTCAAAGGGCTGCAGCCTTTGAAATGCAAATCTGGCTCCCCCTCACAGGAGAGGAAGCCAACTCCTTTGTCCAGGGTCCCCTTGGCACCTGGACAGGCAGGAAAATTAGCTACTTCGATAGGTGTGCCACCTCCAGGCTAGTACAATCCCTAAGGTGGGCTACAGTGAGGAGGACACGATTTTTCAGAAGTAGCCATATTTGTGATGGCATACTTAGAAGTTCTGGGACAGGGTTATGCCCACTACCCACAGGAAGTGGTCATATAGGGAGCGCAGTGTCTCCAAGGGTCAGTAGCCCATTGGCTACTACCCTACACTCCCCTAACACCCGTAAAGCACAAGTTACTAACTTGTGTAACGATATATCTGTAAGAGACAGTAGTTAGTGACAGATTCCTTACCTTAGAATATCCCCAGGCGTCAGGCTGGATCCGGAAAGTTTTTGCGTAGCAGAACCCTTCCGCGTCGGTAGGCGGCGTCGTGCGGCTCCGCGTCCGTCGTTGGCGTCGGGACCGCCGGGATGACGTCGCGGGCAGTACTTAGACGCCGCCCCTGCGCGCTGACGTCAGTTCTGTACACGACTTTCCGCGCCAGGAACGCAGAGCCATGCAAGAAGCTGACATAGGTGTCTGAAAAATACTAGGGCCCTGAAAGGGATGTCCTTAACCCTAGAAATCAGTTCGCAGAACGGGGAGGATGGGTGGGGCGGTAAGGAATCTGTCACTAACTACTGTCTCTTACAGATTTATCGTTACACAAGTTAGTAACTTGTGCATCTGAAAGAGACACGTTAGTGACAGATTCCTTACCTTAGAATAGATACCCCAGCAATACCAACCCCGGTGGTGGGTCTGCGAACAAAGATCAGACAAGGAAGTCCCGGAGGACAGAACGGCCAAAGAAGCCGTCCCTCCGGACCGGACTGTCAAGGCAGTAATGCTTGGTAAACGTGTGCAGCGAGGCCCACGTAGCTGCCTGACAGATATCCTGCAGCGGAACACCGAGGCCTAAGGCCGTGGTAGCAGCCGTTGCTCTGGTGGAATGGGCACGCAGCCCAACAGGAGGCTCCTTCTTAGCCAAAGAATAGCAGGCTTTGATACACAAGGTTACCCAGAGGGAAATGGTTCTCTTGTGCACCGCCCGACCTTTTTTGGCGCCCACGTAGCCAACAAAGAGCTGGTCATCCACCCGGAAGTGTTGTGTGCGGTTGATATAAAAGGAAAGCGCATGTTTTGGGTCCAGACAGTGGAGCCTCTCTTCCTCTCTGGAAGGATGCGGAGGCGGAAAGAAGGTGGGCAAAGTGATGGTCTGCCCAATGTGGAAGGCAGTAACCACCTTTGGCAAGAAGGACGGACGCGTCCGAAGAACCACCTTGTCTGGATGGACAGACAGAAAGGGAGGTTTGCATGAAAGAGCCTGGAGCTCACTCACCCGCCGAGCGGAGGTGATGGCCACCAGAAAGGCTGTCTTCAGAGTCAGAAGACGAAGAGGACAGTTATGTAGAGGCTCAAAGGGAGCGCACATGAGAAAGGTAAGAACCAAGTTCAAGTCCCACTGAGGCATCACAAACGGAACAGGAGGGAAGAGGTGTGTAATGCCTTTTAGGAACCTGTAACAACAGGGGACTTGAAAAGGGAGGGCTGATCAGGAAGCCTGAGGAAGGCCGAGATAGCACAAAGATAGCCCTTGATGGTACCCAGGGCAGAACCCAGTTGGGCCAGAGAAAGAAGGAACAGAAGAACCTCAGAAAGAGGGGCAGAGAGGTGATTCACAGCCTTTGCTGTTCACCATGCCACAAACTTGTTCCACCTGCAGGCGTATACCACCTTAGTGGAGGGACGCCTGGCTGCCAGAATCACATCACAAACTTCGGGAGGCAAGTCGAAAGGAATCAACTGCCGCCGCTCAATCTCCACGCAAGCAGGTGGAGACTGGACAGGTTCGGGTGGAGGACCGTCCCGTGCTGCTGCGACAGAAGATCCTCCCGAAGAGGCAGACGGATTGGGGGATCGACGCTCATACTGAGTAGCTCGGGATACCAAACTCTTCGAGCCCAGTCCGGAGCCACAAGGATGACTTGGGCCCGGTCGCGCCGAATCTTCTTCAACACTCTGGGTAGAAGTGGTATAGGCGGAAAAGCGTACAACATACCGCAACTCCACTCGCGACGAAAAGCGTCGCCGAGCGAGTGCCGCCTTGGAAATTCCAACGCGCAGAACTGCTGACATTGCGCGTTCTCTTAGGTGGCGAACAGATCTAACCAAGGCTCTCCCCACTGCTGAAAGAGACCTTGCACCACCTCCGAGTGAAGACGCCATTCGTGATCCATCATTCACCTGCGGCTGAGTTCGTCCGCCCTGGCGTTCAGGGAACCTGCCAGGTGTTGAACCATCAGGAATATGCCCTGATGTTCCAGCCATGTCCAGAGGCGCAGAGCCTCCTGACAGAGGGTCCACGACCCCACCCGCCTTGTTTGTTGCAGTACCACATGGCGGTGGTGTTGTCTGTGAACACCTGCACTACCTTCCCTTTGACAGAGGGAAGGAATGCCTTGAGTGCAAGTCGGATCGCCCGGAGCTCCAGAAGGTTGATATGGAGCCGGGACTCCGCCGGAGACCAGAGGCCTCTGATCTCCGCCTCTCCCATGTGACCGCCCCATCCCAGAAGGGACGCGTCCGTCACAACTGTGTGCTCTGGCTGGGGAAGGGAGAGGGATCTGCCCATGACCCATTGCCGGTTCGAGAGCCAACACTGCAACTGTTTTGCAGTCCCCTCCGAGATCTGGACGTGATCGGACAGGTTGCCCCGGTGCTGCGCCCACTGGAACTTCAGGTCCCACTGCAGAGCCCGCATATGCCATCTGGCATGATCGACCAGCAGGATGCAGGAGGCCATGAGGCCATGAGGCCCAGCAGCCTCAGGGTCATCCGTACCGAAACCCAGGATAAAGGCTGAAAGATCGGAATCATAGCCTGAATATCCCGGACTCGCCGTTCGGGAGGATAGGCCCGAAACTGCGTCGGATCCAGAACTGCTCCGATGAAAAGGAGCTGTGGAGAAGGAATCAGATGCGACTTCGGCACATTGATGGAGAACCCCAGCGAGTGCAGGAGTTCGGCCGAAGTCTGGAGGTGGGAGACGACTGCCTGGGACGAGCCTGCCTTCAGCAGCCAGTCGTCGAGGTAGGGGAATACTGGAACCCCTGCCCGGCGCAGATGAGCTGCGACCACCGCCATCACTTTCGTGAACACCCAAGGGGCACTGGTAAGGCCAAAGGGGAGCACGGTGAACTGAAAATGCTCGAGGCCTACCGTGAACCGCAGGTAACGCCGATGGGCCGGCAGGACGGGGATGTGGAAATAAGCGTCTTGTAAGTCCAACGCTACCAACCAGTCTCCAGGGTCGAGGGCAGTCAAGACCTGAGCTAGGGTGAGCATCTTGAACTTCTCCTTCCGGAGGAAGCGATTGACGTTCCGGAGGTCCAAGATAGGACGCATGTCCTCCTTGTCCTTTTGGGCACCAGAAAGTAGTGGGAGTAGCAACCACGTCCTACTTCTGGGGTCGGAACATGCTCGTTGGCCCTCTTGGCCAAGAGGGCCGTGACTTCCTTCTGCAGAAGCACCAAGTGATCCCCTGACATGCGGTGGAATTGAGGTGGCATGGCTGGGGGGGTGGTCTCGAAGGGGAGGGAGTAGCCCCTTCGGACAATGTCCAAGACCCACCTGTCCGAGTGGGTCTTGGCGTGCTGTGCACCTGAAAGGAAGGACTAGGAGGGCTTTGAGGCCGCGGACGGGGAGGGGTTTGTGGCCCGACCCGCACGCTGGTTGCCTGACCCGCCACGGCGGGAGCCACGTCCTCGGCCACGCGAAGACGCTTGCTGCGCGGGCCGGTGGCTGGGCAGCGGACGTGACTGGGCACCCCTTCCGTGGCCACGAAAGGGGCGAAAAGCAGAGGTTAGCGGAGGGCGCACAGCAGAAAGGCCCAGGGACTTGGCAGTAGCCCGAGAGTCCTTAAAACGCTCCAGCGCATGGTCTGCTTTGGTACCAAAAAGACCGACTCCATCAAAGGGCATGTCCATGAGTGTGTTTTGGACATCACCCGAGAAACCAGTTGTCCCCAGCCAGGCGTGGCGACGCAGCGCCACCTTCGTTGCAAGCGATCTGCCCAGCGAGTCGGCGGTATCAAGGCCACAACGGATGGTGTACTTTGCCGCATCCCTTCCTTCCGCAATGGCACGGGAAAGCAGTGTCTGGACCTCCTCAGGACACTGGGGCAAAACGAGCGCCACCGAATCCCACAGAGAGTGGGAGTATCGGCCCAAAAGGCAAGCGGTGTTGACGGACCGCAAGCCAGCACTGGAGGAAGAAAAGGCCTTCTTCCCAAATTGATCCAGGCGTTTGGATTCCCTATCCGGAGGGGCGGTAGGGAAGGCGGTTTGGGAGGCAGAGGCTTGGACAACCAAGCTCTCAGGGGTGGGATGTTGAGAGAGAAACAAGAGGTCGCCCAGAGCAGGCCACGTTCCTATCCACAGGAGCCCCTGTGGCGGGCTTGGACCAGGTGCCCGAAAGAACGTCAGAAAGTGCATCATTAAACGGCAGCAATGGCTCCGAGGAGGTAGCTGCCGGCTGAAGCACTTCCGTCAGGAGGTTAGTCCTGACAGCCACTGTAGGCAATTGGAGGTGTAAGGCTCCAGCTGCTCTACGCAACACCGTTGCGAAATTTGCTCCCTCCTCCGTAGCCACGGAAGGAGGAGACAGCATGCCAGTGTCAGGGGAAGTGTCCAGACCACTGGCATCCCCAAGTTCCTCTGCCTAGTCCTGATCATAGTCACACTGCTGTGTGAGAGGGTCATCCGACCCCTCCCAGCTCTCCTGGTCCTCCTCCGGTTGAAAATAAGGAGGAGGAGGGACGTCCGGGACCCAAGGTCTCATGGGCGCCGGCGTCGGGCGACGTCGGTCCGACGCCGCGTCCGGATCCGGAGATAACTGGGGAACGACGCCGCCCGGAGCCCCGGGCGGCGTCAGGAACGGCACCGGGGACATCGGCGGAGGCGTGGTTAGGTCAACCGGCGTCGATGGGGGTTGCGGTACCACCGGAGCCGGGATCGAGGCCGAAGCCGGGATCGAGGCTGGTGGGACAGGCGGCGCCGGGACCGGAGTTGTCGGCGGCGCCGGGGCAATCCCATTAGGGCCCGCGGGGCCCGAAGGCGCACCGGAGGGGCCTTGAGGCCCGAAGAGGCGGGCCATGGCCGACAGGAATTCCTGTATTTCGGCCGGAGTCGCCCCCGAACCCGGGAAGGACGGGTAATGTGGGGGTGGTCCCACAGGCACCTCCGGAGCCGCGGGGACGGTGCCGACAGGGGCCTCAGCCGAGTCGCGAGACCGGCGAGGCGAAGTCTTAGAGCGATGGTGCTTCTTAGACTTTTTGTGCTTCGACTTACCCGAGTGCGAAGACTTGGACTCCGATGACGGGCGAGGACTCCGCGACCGGCCCCTCGACCTCTCCCGTGACCGGGACTTGGTGCGGCACGGAGCCGACTGCCGGACCTCGAGGAGCTTTCGAGACCGCTCTCGCAAAGCCTTCTGGTGCAAGGCTCGGCAGTCGGAACACGACTTCGTGTCGTGGTCGCGGCCGAGACAGTAGAGACACTCTAAGTGCGGGTCTGTGATCGACATCATTCGACCACAGGCGTCACATGGCTTGAAGCCGGGCATCCCTACCGACACCGTGGAGCCGAGATGACTCGAAGAAAACAGTGAAAAATCACCAAAAGTTAGTCAAAAAATGACTAGGGCACTGCTCTTCCCGGATCTGCGCTTACTGGCGCGGAAAAAAGAAGAACTGACGTCAGCGCGCTGGGGCGGCGTCTAAGTACTGCCCGCGACGTCATCCCGGCGGTCCCGACGCCAACGACGGACGCGGAGCCGCACGACGCCGCCTACCGACGCGCAAGGGTACTGCTACGCAAAAACTTTCCGGATCCAGCCTGACGCCTGGGGATATTCTAAGGTAAGGAATCTGTCACTAACGTGTCTCTTTCAGATTTCAGTATTTAGGGGAGCCCCTGGTTCCAGAGAAGCAGATCCTAATAACCTAAGAAGAGAGAGTACACCGAAGAGCCGCAAAAGCTGGACCCGTCGCTCCAGGACCTTGGAGAAGAGGACCAACTGTGTCCCCCTGTTCCAAAGCATCGGCAGGCTTGTGCCCACTTGCTGGTTCAGCTCGACTGGCTTTCTAGCCAGAGCCTGCGGCCTCTTTTTACAGTGACCGATCTCCATTAAAACGCATTGTGCTACCACCGCTGATTTGCACACTGCACCCGGATGCCCTAGTGTCGCTGGTGCTGCCTTGGACCCTGCTCATCACTCACCTTCAACTCCTGGAGATTGGTACTGTAAGTCGATGTACTGTACCTGTTCAAAGAACTTGTTCTTCCTTCCATAGGATAACATTACAGAACTCAAATTGCAGTGTCAACTTTTTTAAAGTGAAAAGAATTATTTAAAATCGTACTTACCTGAATGATTTTTCTCTGAAGCCAAATCTTATATAAAAGGTACTTGCTATTTTTATAAGTTGGTGTAGATCTCCTTCTTGAGTTGTGTTGTCATTTATTAATCATTGTGTGTATTTACAAATGGCGTGCACTCCTCTGTGTTAATGCTAAGGCCGCTCGACCACACTACCCCCCAATAGAGCACTTTTGGGATTGCATAGCAGGCCCCTGCCCACTCATAAGAGAACCCCTGGACTCTTTACACGGTATATCAGATTCTTGATATATCACATAAAGAGCCAGCTTCCTACACTGGTTTATCACATCCAGGTGTGCCTTTAAAGCACAACACTGGTGCCATTTGCATGACTAATGGAGTTTCTGGTGTCCAGGATTGCACGCAGCGAGTCAACCATCTTGGAGAATTTGTGCCAGTGAGTTCCTGAGGTTGTCCAGAATGGCCAGCAAGACTTTGTAAAGCCACGGTATTGCAGGAAAATATTTTCTTCCAAACGTTATGAATACATTTTGACTGGGCGAGGAGGGGTCCGAACGAAAAAACATTTGGATTGACTTTACTTGTGGATTTCTGCACTGCAAGACTTTCAGGTCATGGGTGTCTCGTCACAAAAAAAATGATAATAAATCAGAGTCACCAGGAACTGGTCTCTGTCGTCTGATCACAGGCCAGCTGACTGGAGGGGCTGGCCATAGTTTAGACCAAGTGATCCTGAGGTTGTCCGTAGGGACCTTGTTAGGTGGTAAGAGTGGCTCAGACAAAGTCGTACCCAGTTGAAGACTTTCAGTCAATAAACTCAGTTTGGTATCATGAGTAGGAAAGCCTAGCACTTCTGCCACTTGTTGCATGACTACAGCAGAAGAGGCATTTTCTTCCTTTGGTGGGAAAGGTGGGGACTCCAACTCTGTCTCAGGTGATGTATCTAGCCCACTGGCATTTTACAAGTCTACATACAGTCCTTCATCAGTTTAATGAGGGAGGAGCAGACTGTCTGGCTTCTCACATCATCAGTGTAGTCAGGAACATTAGGTATGCCCTAACCCACACATGAGTCTGAACAGAAGAGTGCCTCTATCCTCTGCTCAGACAGGCCTTGTAAGAGAGGTAGAGGACAAAGGTCTAGCTATAAACCCACTGGCTGCTCTTTAGTTATTTCAGAGACTGGCATATTTTGATGTCAGTTCGGGGTCAGAATGCAGAGTCGCGACTGGAGCGGTTGCCGACAGAGTCAGCATCAATACAGTAAGAAGTGGAATGGACCCTTGGGGCTGGAGTAGAAGACTAGATTTACTTTGGTACGAGTCTGGGAACAAGTCTAGAGAGGGCAGTTGACGTAGGGGCTATGGCTATATGGGTCCCGAAGGTGCACCAGAGCGAGCCAGTACAGTCTGGAATATTTCAAAGATTTCCTCCTTGAAGGCCCCAATCTACTGCGGGGTTGACAACCCGCAGTGAATTGAGGGCGCACTGCGACCAAATGCATGACCAGTTCAAAGTCAGAGGATGCCAGACCCTTTGAGTGACACCCATGTGACTTTTTGACAGACTGTGTTGGGGGTAAGGGGACAAGTCCTGTTTGGCTCTCTTGCCCGTATAGCGCATTTTCAACTTGCCAGAAGACTTTGAGCGGGAATGGTATTTCGCATGGCAACCTTGTGGTCAAAAATGGCTGTGCAACTTGGAGCGGGACCTCTCTTTTAAACATGACTTTATGCTCTGCAACGTAAAGCTTCACTTCCCGCTCCATGGCTGCTTTGGGTGCATGAGGTTGCACTTATCGCAGGACTTCAAGTCGTGACCGGGAGGCCTAGCACCATAGGCAGACATCATGCAGGTCTGTGAAAGAATTTCCTGCAGTTATGGCATAGCTTGAATTTTGTTGTTTTCAAGGCAGACATCCTTCCTGGCACACTGTCTGTGACAAAGTTTGGAGTCGCCGGAAGTTGTAAGTGGAGCTCAGTGTCAAAGACCGTGGAAATAATGGAACGGACGTCAGTGAGCAGAAGAGATTCTTGCATGCGGTTCTGCTCCATCACTTCCTAGTCAGTATGAAGTTAAACAAGCATTGGCATAGCCAATAGGTCTCGCCTTTGGGGCCTTATAAGTGTTTAACCATGCAACAGTTAATGTTGTTGCACCAAGGATATTGTGCTGCATAACTAAATACTTATAAGGTCCCAAAAGCGAGACCTATTGGCTATGCCAATGCTTGTTTTTAGTTTCCCATGCTTACCGTGCCACGCAGGAGGTTAACCTGGTGCACTACATAAATATTTTGTGTGGATGTGTACAATCACCACAATATTCTAGCTAGGCCTACTGGATTTGCCATGTTTATTATGGACAGGTATCGGACCAGTGCATACTAACCTAACTTTAGGATGTAAAAAAAAAATGTTTCGGAGATCTGCTCACCACATAACAATAAAGCTGCGTTTTTAGGTTTGGGCTCTGAGGTTTTGGGAGCACAGCCGTCAGGCAGACCTACTGTTAACAATATACATAAAGTGGGCTTTGGGTTCTGCCCTTTCAACTCTTTGGCTTTCTTTGAACAGCCTTTCGATCCATTTGCTTGAAATTTTGTCAATCATGAACTGGCTCAGCCCAGTGGAGTATTTCTCGTTCATTTTATGCCATTGCTGTTTGGGCGTATCCGTCTGCCTCCATACTATTAGCTGCATTGAACTGCATGAGGGACTTATTTACAACTGAAGCCCTCTTTCTGCACCTGCTGGTACCCTGCAGCTAAAATTCCAAAATGAAATTACTCCATTTTAATGTGAGGTCAATAAAACCTAGAGACACTTACTGCTAAAACAAAAGCTGCTCAGACGTGACAAAGAATGTAGAAATTAATTAAAAAGAAGCATACAAACCAATTTTCAATGTGAGGACTATTTTGAGCTCATGCGCCATGAAGCACATCCTTTCAGGACGAGTGTTAGGTCACCTTTGGCTTGCTTAACTGGCTTCTGCCAATGTCAGCACTGTGTTATGTCCCAAATGGGATGGGAATGGTCATAAAGGGAAGGGTCCGTCCCGCTAGTGTTGTGCAAACATTTGTTCCTTGCAACTTTGTTAAGTTTTCTGTAAAACTTTTCAATCTTAATGAATTTTCAAATGTCAATCAGCAGAGTAATGTGATCCCAACAGCAGTGATCGTTAGAACACTGATCACTGGAATACCTTTTGTTCCTACTGAAATAATCAAAGGGCAATGGTGAAAAATACAGACTAATCCTATACTAAAAATTAATAATAGACCATAACCTTCAGTTATTTTCACAGAAGTGCACATATGCTTTTGAAACAGTCTTATCTTGAAGTTTAACTCTAAAGTTTTGTCACACAAGAAAAAAACAGTTTTAACAAAGTTGAAAATGATATTATTAATACGGTCAGCAATCGATTCGAAAATAGATGCAACAGTTCATGGCACCAAGTAAAATACAGAAGGTAAAAACAGTTAGTGTTGCATTATGTAATGTACTAGTGAAACACTGAACGAATGATACACCTAGGACTGAGCATGGAGCAGTGTATTTAGCTGCAAACCCACTCCCGTGATTTATGCCTGCCCTGCTTTGCATCTTAGATCTGTTAAATCAACCTTCTGCACTTTCATTCAGAAGGAGTGGAGACCATTTAACCTGGAAGGTGACTTCATGTTCTCAAACCCTTGGCAGATCACTGTTCATACAATCTTTTGTGTCACTCGAGTGTAGGCAGCTACAAACCGTGCTAAGTCAATTATTTTGAAAATTGAAAGACAACACTGTGCACAATAATTCTGGTGGGTTAAGGGTGAGAAGGTAGGTAGAGTGGATTGTTTTAGGTGAAAAATAAAATAACTTCACACAAGACATTAAAATCAGAACCCAAACCAAAAACCAACTTCGATTCGGTGCCATTTTGGTCACTTTCATGGCACAACATGCAAGACTCGCACGGTTTAAATCTGGTATACTGACATCATCCACATCTGAGACAATACTCCCCCTGCGATTGGACCGGCTAAAGTAATCAGCAGCAGATTCACTGGGATCGGAAAAATCGGACGACTGAAGATTCAAGTGCATGGAGGAAATAACAGACAGTAGCTAAATAAATCACAAGCGAACCAATACAAATAGTAACCATGATACTGTGAATGAATGCAGAGTAACATGCAAACACACAGGTTAGTACTTGATCATGATATTCATCCCTACACTTATAAACAAGTGAATGGTCTTGAAAGACCTGTGAAGTGCTCGGGTGCGGCTGGCAGCTGAAAAACTGTGTGTGTGGGCCCGGGAAGCGCTGGGGCTGTGAGACAGGAGGGGGGGGGGAGGGAGGGGCTGAAGCCTTGAGCCCTATGGGCGTTGCCCGCCTGCAGTGGGCTGTGTACGAATCTGGCACTGCTGGGCACTCACAATTTACGGATAATATTTGAAGTTCTAACTGATTGTGTTACAGCGCCGCAAAGGCACACGCGGTACATAAAAGCAGGAAACACGGTCAAATGTAGCAAGTGAAAGTAATCGCGGGCACACGCTGATCCTACCCAATGACTCCCCTAGTGAAACTGATCGTGTTACAGCGCCGCAAAGGCACACGTGGTACATAAAAGCAGGAATAAAAAAAAAGCTTTGAAGAGAGGAGCGGGGGCGAGCGAGCGCGGCAGCCTGCTGAGCTGACCACACGCTCGTGCATCGTGCCTGAAACGTGCGGGTAACCGCAGGGAAAAGGCCATGACGCACGAGCGTGTGGTCAGCTTTCAAAAGCCCCTTACTTAAAGTCTCGCAGAGCAGCGCTTGCGCGCTACTCGAGGCTCGACCTAAAAAGGGACCATATGGCACCACCAACCGGCAGACAGGGAGTATTGCTGACAAAATCTCCAGATTGTGTTTCGCAAGGGAATATTCGAAAGGTGCAGAATATGCGGTCAGAAGTATTCATCATCATTTAGTTTTTATCTTCAAAGTTTTTAGCTTTTCAAACCAATGCAGCTGACAATCTGGTATTTGCTATGAATGCATTGTTGTTGATAACAGAGCAGTTTAAAATACTTTGACCAAATTAGTACCTATGGGTTGGAAACTAGTAATCACAATACTCTGATGGTGAAATAGTTTGGCAGCAATACAAGAATGTTCTTGAAACTTAAGAAACCCGTCTCCTTCTTCATGGGTTTAAATATATAGTGTTTGTTCTGAAGCAAATAATACTTGATTTAGATATGCATTAAAAGAACAGTGGGCTTCACACTGTAGGGAATATAATGACACATGAAACTTCTCAAACCAGCGTAAAAGCTTGAGCTCCCACAATTCCCTAAACAACACTACATTTGTCACCCACTTGTAGCAACTGCCATTAAGTTAAACATTCAGCAAAACAGCCTTCAAATCCAAGATTCCCATATTTCCCTCCACCAACTCAGGCCCATAACCCCATCCAAGATGGTTTCAAAATATCGGCCTATAGTGTAGATGATTAAATGAAATCACAAACCACCTTCCTTATGAAGGGAATCAAACGCAAATGCATCAAATATATTCAAAACTCATTAATCACTTTGTTCAGGGATGTCAAGTTTAGTCAGCGACCCGCATGCCCCTTCAGTATTAATGAATGCTCTAGCCCCATTGACAATGTACAGCTTTAAACAGACAAGTAGAGATGAAGCTAACCACCTAATACACCTAATCGGAGGGGAAGGGTGGGTGATATTCTTCAGGCAAACCCTCAACCAAGAAAGAAAGCCAAACGCAAACGTTTTTAAGTCTGTAACCTTAAGCATGATGCACAATGAGAAAAGATTAAAAAAAACACCTATATAAATAAACCGATCTGAGAAGCAAGGAAAATAGGAGAATAAAATGGATTCTCTGCCTCGCCTCCTCTAATCTGTAAAAACAGATGTGCTTCCTCGCTGAAATGGATCTTTACCTTCTTTGAATCTCCTCTATTGCCAGATCTTGCTTGAGTATATATTCATCTCTGAACACCTGGGTCGCTCTGCTTAGAAGCTGAAGACATTCTTCTGGTGGCGGAGCTGTGTCTTTGTCAGATGCCCTAAATAAAAAGGACATGTATTATTACAGTGGGTCGAGCAGTAATCAAGCTTCTGGAGGCACTCGGGTTGACCATAACTGAACACATTACTATTTAAACACTGACAGAACCTTTGCACTGGTTTTATTTTTCCTTGCAGTGCCAACATGCCATCCGGGTAGACTGAGCATAAGGATGCATTTTAGCATAGTTTAGTAGGCATGAGAAGAGGGCACATGTATTTGTTCGAGTGAAACAAAGGAAAGCCGCATTTTTAAACCATATATAGCTAGCATGTTGAGATAAAAGTACAACAGAACTGTTTACCTTTAATAAGAGGCTATAAACTCCTAACCAATACACAGCAATGCTAGTGTAGAATAACAGTTCCAAATGGACCTCCTCCATCTAGTTAAGAAGGATCAAACAATATTAACAGAACATTGCAGTATAATCAAGCTGTCCCACCACCACAATAAGCCTCCAAAAGGCAAATTGTGTGCATAAACCTTATTGAATACAAAGTTGTTTGCCCTGGTACCTTCTCCTGGACTGTGTATTGTCTCTGGGCCCATCCTCATGAACAGGTTTTTGGGGCCTTTAGAGCACTCTTTCTTTTTAGCTTTATACTGCCCATATATCGCTTTCCCTTTCTTTTGGTCACCCTCCTCTATGAGACTTTTGGGACACCCTAGTCTTGACCTAATGGTCAGCCTTCTTTCCCAATTCTTGGGGAGAGATTGGACCTAGGTCTACCAAGTACTGATGCAGTTTTTCAGAAACACAGTTACTCAACAGATGCTCTTTTATAATTAAATTATAAAGCCCATCATAGTCTTGCATGTGGTTACCTTTCAACCAGCCACCAAGTGTTTTGACTTGAGAGGTCAACAAAAGCTACCCAGGTCTGACTTGAGGTTTTGCGAGTCTCCCTGAACTTAATCTTGTACTCCTCAATAGTGAGCCCAAAGCCCTCAATCAGGGTATCCTTCATGAGGTCATAGGGCCACAGGGCAGACGGGGGCTCCTAAGGTTGTTTTCTACTGGGGCCAGCTCAGGGAAACCGGGAACCCCTCCATTCATGAATCGCTCAGTCATAGTCACTCACTTTCTCTAGTCATTCTCTACATCAGGAACGTGATGGGCTCCTCCTGCAGGGAAGGAAACACTCATTCCTATTATCAGGGAGAGGTGTGGTGCAGCGGCCAGGGCGGCTGACTCCGGAGCGCAGGGCTCACGGTTCTATCCTCGGCACCCGCGGCAGCTCAGCTCAGCACCATGTGACTCTGCGTAATAGCTCACTTAATCTCCCGGACAGCCCTCAGCGCCTTGAGACCCTTAGGGGTGAGTAGTTCGCACTTTACAAATACCGGATTTCGATTTCAGCAGCCAGGCAGGCTTCTAGGTAAACCCTAAGCTTCTCCAACAGAGTTCAGGTGATGCCCGCTCACATCTGGGAGACTTGCTGTAATGCAGATTCCACCCTGGGTCACACAGCAGTCCTTTAAGCACTCTGTAGAACGATTCCTTCCTTGGCATGAATGATTTAGAATTAGAATTTTCCAGACAGGGGATGTGGGCCCACTGTCTGAGGTTTTAGAATCTGTTTGATTTGGTTGTCTTTGAAGTGTCATTTTTTGGCTCTTCCGCAGACACTGCCTTTGTGTAAGGTGATAATACTCGCAGCGGGTAGCAATGATGTTGGCTCCAAGCAGGAGTAGCCAAATTAAATGAAATGGAAGATCTCTGCACCTGGCTGTAATCAGCCTTCCTGAAGTAGTAATTTGGAATAGACAAAAGAATGGGGCCCTGCCTAGAAACATCCTCACCTTGAACACCTAAAAGTACACCAAACAAGAGTGCTATTTAGCAGCCCATTGTTAACAAGGCGCTCCCGGAAGTTCTAGGCGAAGCCACGCCTCCAACCTCCTTTACTTCAGTGTCTGAGACACCACCCTCCAGCCACAGTAATACTGTCAATACACTTACACTGTCTGGGGAAGTTGTATCCACCCTCTTTGTTGTGCCATGCTAAACCAGGGCTTCTCAAGAACAGTGGTTTACATTAGTATCATTTATCTCTAATCTCAATAATCAGCAAATTCCACTGCATGCACTGGATGCCATCCAAATTAATACCTTATAAGACTAAATCACTCACTATTTCAAGAGAAAAACTTTTCATCCAAAATTATCATCGGATTGTCAGTGTCCATATGTTAAACTCACAACATGTGTGATGTGTCCCCAGTGAAAGAAAAAAAGCACAACCGAAAGTAACGAAAGATAAGTGACTGTGATACAAACTCTATGTGCATTTATAACCAACAACAAATCATGGTAAAATGATAGGACAATTGTAAAATGTAGTTTGTTTCTTATCCTATATATTCGACGGCGTTTCACCCCTTAACCTGGGTACTGGGGTCTCATCAGGTTAAAAATGATGAAGGAACATCCACAATGGCCAGTGAATACGATGTATATATGGTCCAAAAGTAGGGTAACACACGTGGTAATTATCACAAGTGTTGATAATAAAATGAAATACTCACTCAGAGGGTAATGTTTAACCCCGAGGAGTGAGTTAATTACTCGTGTGCAAACACCACTATGTGCATCTCCACAGACAGTGAAGGGCATCCTCATCGCATTGCCAGTACATCTCTGGATTATTAGTTTGGTTGAGTGGTTATAATCTCTTCCATCCAGCTGTAAGAACATCAATTGTGGTCTTTCTGAATGTGGCCCGTTGTCCTGACGTTAAAGTTTCTATCACTTGGACAGCACATACATCTGTAACATATACCTGCTTTCTAATGCAAACACTGTATGGATCACAATTTGTCCCACTTCCCTCCTCACTGCCTGCCTCTACCTACCTTAAGAGTGCAGGGTTAGCTGTGCTGCGACTCAAAATGCTTCGTATGTGCTTTTCAAATGAGTCTTGGGACGCTGCCAGAATACGTAGTGGAGTTTCCTTAACGCCACTGTCCATCTGAGAGCACAATAAAGGAGGAGAAGCAGGGCGTATCGTTGTTCTACAAACACAATAAAACAAAGCAATAAAACCCAATTCAGGTGTAAAACATTTCATGACTTCTTACTAAAAATGTAAAGAGAAGTGGTTAAAAAGTTCAGAACAGCATTCCAACATTAATTTTTCACAAAGACTATATCGAGTTTACATTACATTTTGGTATTAGAATAGAACTCTTAGATGCTAGGATCTCATATTTTTTCAGCCTTCATTAAATGAACAATTAAATTGTTGAAACATGCAAGGGAACCAGTTTCTATAAATCACCTACTCAATTAATACATGGGTCACTGCATTAAACACAGCATTAAACACAGCTAGCATATTGAGTCAAGCTGTGCAATTTCTCTCCAGCTGCGGTGTCAGCAGCATCTAAAGCACACCTAATAGAGGTATTGGAGATGAGCTTTCCTTCTTGCACTAAATCTTGAGCTTTAGCCTTGTGCTCATCTGGGCGATATTGAAGCAATTGCGCCATTTCGTCCCAGTGCAATCTATCATACCTGGCTAGTAGGGCCTGGGTGTTGGCAATGAACCAATGATTCACTGCTTGGGTGGCTACTCTTTTACCAGAGGCGTCTAACAATTTTGACTCTTTGTCTGGAGGGGGGCATCCCCGAAGTTTGTGAATTGGCTCGTTTACCAGCTTTAGAGACGACTAAAGAGTCTAGTGGTAACTGCCCTTTAATAAAACCTGAATCAGACGGAGCAGGCTTATATTTTTTATCTATTCTGGGGGTGAGAATACGAACAGGGTCTTTGAATATATCATCGCCATGTCTCATCATGCCTTTGAGCATAGGGAGTCTGACTAGACCCTTGTGTGTTACTGAGCGTTTCAAATAAGAAATCTTCCTCTAGGGATTACTTGTGTAATTGTACCCCGTGATGTTCTGCAGCTCTAGCAAGCAATTCTAGATAACCTACATTGTCGTCTGGAGGGGAAGGCTTTGCAGGGTAAAGGGCTGGGTCATTGTCTGTGGATGAATCAGTGTTGTAGTCTTTCCAGGGATCTACCGGTAAAAGATTATCCCCACCATCCCCATCAGGTTGTGGTGGTGGAGAGTTAGTTGGTGTAATAAGTAAATGTTCTAATGGTGGGGAAGGTGGTGTAGGGGAATGTGGTGGAGGAGGAGGACGAGAGGGGTTAGTACCGACATTCTTCATCTTCAAAGGAATGTGATTATGTGTGTCCTCTGACTCAGGTTTGCGCTTCTGAGGCAGTTTAGTAAGAAGATGTCCTGTATTAGGATTAATGTAAAGTCCCTTTTGTTTTGGGAGGTGGAACGTCGAAAATCGGATCCTGCAGCTGCGAAAGGAGCATTTTTCGGGTTTGGCACCAAGGACTTCGGTGCCGGGGTGGAATGACTTTTCGGCACGGAAGATTTGAATTCGGAAGCAGTTTTCGATTTCGGCGTCGAGGTTTCGGCTTCGAAACAGTCTTAGGCTTCGAGCCCTAAGGTTTCGGCTCGGTGCCTGACTTTGGCCGACCCGAGCCAGAATGCTTAACGATGTGTTTCGGTGCCGAGGCGGGGCATTAGAAACATCTTCTCGATGCCAACAATGGCCCGACGGCGGAGGTGGAACCGAAGCCTTTTGTTTGGTGTGAATTGGATTTCGGGGCAAGGGGTGTTCGGTACTCATGGGACGTTGACCTTGCGGTATGTGGTCTTCCATCTCGGAGTCCAATTCCGGAATAGATACAGGTTCTTCCTGCTCCTCTTCGGCCCCTTGTGCATTGAATTCTTCCTGCTCGGAACCTTCACCGGCATGTATTCGATGTTCTGGCTTTGCATTCCACAACGTCGAGCCCCACGATCGCGGAGCGTTTTCTTCGATCGAAACAATCTGCAAGCGTCGCAGTCCTGTTCGTTGTGCTCCTGGGATAAGCACAAGTTGCACACTTCGTGCGAGTCGGTGCGTGGATACTTTGCATGGCACCGAGGACAAAATTTGAATGGAGTCCTTTCCATCGACTGAAAGGTGGCGCGACGTGTTTTGGCCCGACGGCCTTCCACGAGTCTTCCGATCAAAATAGAAATTTTCTTCAACCGATACGATACGCGCAGAAGTGGGATACGCGTACGAAACAATTCTGATGCGGGTAGAGTGGATTGCGCACCGAGGGGAACCCGAAGAACGACTTCGAACCGGAGCGCAGCAATACACGTCCGAACCCGATGGTGGAAAAAAACAATCTAACAATGGAGTCGATGCCCATGCACGCTATCACCGAAAGGAGGAATCACCTTACCTCGTGACTGGAAAGACTTCTTCGAAGAAAAACAACTTGCAAACACCCGGACCTAACACTAGATGGCAGGAGTATGCAAAGCATGTGATCTACAGCTCACATGCCTCAAACATTACATTTCTAAACACAGATTTGAACGCCCCATGCAATGAATCAATATTATTGTCTTTGTAGTGTTCGTTAGCACTTCCTCAGAAAATCCCTTATGGGCACATTTTCTTCCTTCCTCATGCAGGAGGTCGCTAGTACTAACAAATATTTTGTGAAAACTGAGCTGAATTGTTAACGCTTGACATTACAAATCCAACACTCTTTTTTGATCCTCTTCATTTCAATTTCTGCAAACAAAACACCAATGTGGTAGAAGACATTGGCTTTATTCATTACTATTATACTTCAGATGTATAGCTCCTCTTTGTCCTTGACAATATGGAGATTGCCGTGGCTGCCACGATGTACCTTGTGGGTGCTGGCAGCCTCTCCTGGAGATTAAATGTACTGTTGACATGGTTGAGGGAGCTTAGTGGAGAGGTGTGGTGCAGCGGCCAGGGCAGCTGACTTCGGAGCACAGGGCTCACGGTTCGATCCCCGGCTCCGGCGGCAGCTCAGCTCAGCACCATGTGACTCTGGGCAATAGCTCACTTAATTTCCACGACGGCCCCCAGCGCCTTGAGACCCGTAAGGGTGAGTAGTTAGCGCTTTACAAATACAGATTTTTTTAGATTTATTTTATCGATTCCAGGCCTACGCTTGAGGCATTTTTTATCTGAACCTCACAAACCAGTCTGCACATGGAGGCTAAATATGATGGCACTCTGCTTCTGGAAGAATTCTCCATTTGAACAACCAATGATAATATTCTGCCCTGGTTTTAAAAAGGGTTCAGGAATGACAGTGGTACTCTGGTTAATATATATCATATCAATAGTACAAAGATCTACTGCTGCTAGTTGCAATGTCTTCTATATGTGCTTCTCCCGATTTTAAAACAGCTATCGATATTGTTGCTGTCACATGACCCGTCGCGCAGGCGTCAACGTGGGCTTCATGGGAAATTAAGTCCCAGTGGTGGATGCAATGTAAATGGAAGGACGGAAATTGCGTATCGGCCACATTATGGGGCTGCAAAAACACTATTTTTGGACAGGGTGTGGCTAGGCGCTGCTGATGAGGCTGGCCACTATTAAGTGGGTGAGGCGTCTACTTCAAAATCTCTGAATTTCCCCAGGACCTTCTCTTCTGGCAAATACAGCCTAGTTGCTTACATGTGTTTGTAACTTGATCTAAATAACTCCTCTGAGAAGCGGCATGCTAGTTGTGTGATCCATTTGTAAGTGTGAAGGAAATTACTGTGTTATGTAGTAGGGTATACACATCTAAATCCAAACATCTTGGAAACAGTCTATACAGCAAGATGGCTGTAGGTTCTGTACTTATTCTCAAGATAGCCTACTGCATATTTTGTGCTAATGTCCTGCTATTGCTGAGGACCAAAGAAAGTACTCAATGCATTCCCTTTATAGATTACGTATACAGTTATTTCAAAAAGCAGATAGAAGCTGATGTAAAAACACAGATTTAGAATTAGTATTAGTAAGCAGGGTTACAAAACCTGATATCTTTCTCCTCTAAATTAAAACAGAAGTTGATTTATTATTTACTATCCCAGCTGAAGGGTGTGGTTTCAAACAATCTTGTGACTAATGATCTTTGTTACTTGTTACTATGCTCAAGGCCTGGACCTAGAAAACGCCAGCTGCCATTATCTGTTTCTCTGAAATTGTAGTGTGCACAGCTTTTTGTAAAAATATTCACATGTTATGATCGGTAAAATTGTAGATATTCTTTTATCAATTTAATAGTAAAAAATGTTAGTAAAGGCTAATGTTCATTTACATCTTTCTAAAAGATTGCCAATTAGTTTTTTCTGGTTATAGTAGCATATTTTATAACCAGCTCTGTGTTTAGGAAATGAAATTGTGTCGGTCTTACAGCAGTATCGTATTTTTAAACTACTTGTGTCACTTACTGGAATTTTGTGCAGTTGTCCCCCCAATTCTTGCCACATTTTAGACTACTGGGTGCTGGTTTTGAACTCTGACACTGCACTGAGGCCTGCTAACCAGACCTCAGTGCCAATTCTCTTTCCCCTAAAACAAGTTAAAGTCTACCTGTAACCCAATTAGCAAGGACTTTAGCACCTCTATAAGTCCCTAGCAATTGATACCCCTGGTACCTAGCGCATGGGTACTAAAGAGGGTCCCTAAGGGCTCCAGCAGGTCTTATGCCACCCTAAGGGACCCACACACAAATTACATACTATATGTAAGTCACCCCTATAGCAGGTCCTAGAGCCCTATCGCAGAGTGCATTATAGTATATGCGAGGACATATCTGCATAAGCAGACATGCCCATGATTTCTAGCTCTGTTACTAGATATTGTGCTCAGGGAAGCCAACTTAAGTCATGTACTGGGCACTGGTCATCATGACGAGTTACCCAGCTACATGATGGCTTCAATGAAAATACTGGTGTTTGGTATCAAACACCTCGTCTTAATAGATCTGTACTGATGCCAGTACTAGATTTATTATGACTTTCACCTGGCGGCATCTTACAGGTGCCCCCAGAAACTTTACCAGTTTCATAGTGTGCTTGCTGACCGGACTCTTCCAGCCTGCCACCACAGACGCGTTTGAACCCCTGCCAAAGAGAGCCCATGCTCTCAGAGGTCAGAAACAATGCTTGCTCCAGAGGAAAGTGTTCAGACCTCCTCCAGCAGGATGGCTAGTGAGATTAGAATGTCAAGGCCAGAGGTTTCAAAGCTTCTGCCGCCTTTGATATGCAACCCTGGCTTCTTCCAGACCTGGAGAATACCATCCTCTGCCCCAAGGGCCATTTAGCACAAGGACAGGTGGGAAATTAGATAGTTCGGAGGTGTGTTAAACTGTACAGCTAGGCACATCCCTAAGTGGGCTACCTGAAGTGGAGACGAAAAGGATTTCACCATCTTGGCAAGTGATCATATAGGGGGGGGGGGGGGGGAGTAGTGATCCCAGGGGTCAGTAGCCCATTCACTACTACCCTATACTCCTCTTAACGCTCCTAAATTGAGTATTTGGGTGTCCCCCTGACACCAAGAAAACAAATTAGTTTGACTGAAGAAGAAGGGCAAAGAATAGCAGAAGACGTGAGAACAAAGGTTCTGCACCAAAGATTGGCACCAAACACTGGCAGGCTGCTTGCACTGCGACAACCACCACGACAGACTCGTCCTGAAGCTTCATCAATCCAGCAACATCTTCCTTGGGGTGGAGGAGCCATCCCCCCTGCATCTGCATGCCCCAAAAGCATCTGTCCAGTATCTCATTCTGCTGACCATCAGTTCCAGCGTAGGAACATCTTGCCCTGAGGAGGTCACAGAGGTACTAGGAGGTCAGCCCGGACTCCCCAGCGAGTTTCGAGGCACTGACACCTCCAGGAGCCCCACAGCACTAATACCCTGGGTACCGGAGCAGTTGCAGCATCCAAGGCTTATTGTGTCCAGCCTGGACACCACCGCTGAGGAAGGCCAACCGCAAAAAGAACAATTGGACAGAATGCAGAACAATGTCATACATTCACCCCAGTACAGAGATCTGGGCTTAAATCCATCATATTTTTGCTCCCCATGCCATTCCAGTTTGAACCCAGCCATATGCAAATCAGTCTTGACCCTGCGCCCAATGGGAACAGTCCAGCCCAAACTGCCAGGCCAGGTCCTCCCTGGACTGGAAACAAGCATCCTAGGATCGGTTTTGGGGTTTCACCCCTCACCAGGATAGCTTGACTCCAGTGACATGGAGAGCACGGGACCCACGTCTGGGCATACCCATCCCACTTGGGGTAACAAATGCAAAAAGGACTATTGATGGACACAATGGAGAACAATGGAAAAAAGCATCCTAGGATCCTAGCACCAAAACCGACCCCAGGATGCTTGTTTCCAGTTCAGGGAAGACCTGGCTTGGCAGTTCGGACTGGACTGTTCCCATGAGGCACAGGGTCAAGACTGATTTGCAAATGACTGGGTCTGAACTGGGGTGGCGAAGTGAGCTAAAGAACGATGATGGATTCAACCCAGATCTGTGACTCGGGGTGAGTGTCTGAAAAGTTTCAGCGCTCCGTCCATCATCTCTTTTTGTTTGCTTTGGGGAAGACCAACCTGCACGTAGAGGGACTTCAAGGCCAGTGAGATCAATATAGAGAGTGGCCCTGCTGCCCTGTTTTCCCCTCTTCTGCAAAACTGACAGCTGTGAGAGCCTCTGACCCCCGCGACCCGCCTAACAAAAGACCTATGCACCCAAGCTCTCCAGCCCGAGTTAACAGAAGCAACGGTGCCTTCATGGTCCAGAGACCCTCAAGAGCCAAACCTTTTTTTGGGTTCAGCTTGACTGGAACCCCAGTCCCCACCTGCAGCCTCTAACTTTCAGGTACTTTTTAGGGTGTAGCGCTTAAGGCTACCACCATGTAAAGCACCTCTGCACCCGGACAACCCAGGGCAGGTAAACTTGAATTCTTGGTGCTTTCTTGGACCTTAGCCCCTACTTACCTTAAGTCCAGAAAAACAGTGTATGTTTCTACCATAGGATAACATTACTGCGTTTGTGGCTCATGCCTCAAATCTTACAGCTGTCATTTTCTACTGTTTTTACTGTAAAATTTGATAATGTTTAAAGTACTTACCTGATTAGTTAATCTTAATGTCTAAAATTATATAAAAAGATATTTTATTTTTGTAAATTAGTCTGGAGTTTCTTCTTGAGTGTATGTCACATTTATTCACTCTGTGTGTACAACAAATGCTTAACACTACCCTCTGATAAACCTAATCTGCTCGCCCACACTACCACAAAGAGAGCATTTGGGATTATAAAGTTAAGCTCGTTAAGACAATAAAAAGCCAGCTTCCTACAACTTGCAAATGTTTAAATTAGCTTCTGCAATAAGGTATCATCATTCATATTTTTTTAATATTTCCGTGTCCTCAGCCTACATTATAATATGGATTTGCAGCAGCAACATCCTCAATGACTATTTTGTATGTCTTCCTCCTAAAAGAACTATGCCATGCAGTGATACTATACACTGTCTGAATCCATTCTCACTTTCTGGGATGTGCGCTCACCCAAGGTTCTTTGATTATCAGTATTCAGTCTTGGTCTTAACTATGTAACTTATTCATACCCTTGGTGATGGCTAGGCTTAAGGATTTTCAAGGCCAACTGTAGCGCTTCTGCAAAACAAATTTTTCTTCATTTTTGGGATGATTGTTAACAAGTTGCTCTGAGTTTGGACTCCAGCTGTATTTGAGAGCTCGGAGGTGCATCTTCATCAGAAAACCATCTCAATATTGTTTGGGCCTCAGGACCCAAACGACGGAAAACACCAAAAGATTGTGTAGCAACATGGGGCATTGTGGAGCACTGACAAATAGCTTAGAAGATTTTCTTAACAGACACTAGCAGGGTGTACACCCACAATATAAAAATTGAGGGGGGAAAAAGTCGGCCTTTCCAACGAAATCACTAGATGGAATGATATGGACAGCATGTAAATCCAAACCAGAGGCATGATGCAAATAATGACTTTATCCTTGCAAATACTGCATCTAAATGAAGCATATCAATTCAATTACATATTGTTCAGCTACATAAAGGATTACAGTTATGACTGCTCTTGTTTACTGACAAACATTTCTGAATTGTGTGTATCCAAAATGACTAGCCAAACTGTAAACTTAGAGGAAACTCTAAAACAGGGAAATGGCTGAAAGTCAGGAATAGAGGATTGCAGGTAACAGGCATCCAGACCTTCAGAAACAGGCATCCAAAAACCAGTTGTGCATGTGCGTTTAAACCTACCCCACTCCACACAGTCATCCAGAGATCCAAGTCATTAAGTTACACCATGGGTAAGTTCTGCCTTTTCATTCAGTAGCACATTGCATTCTGAACCTAGTAGTTATGCCATTAACATTACATGTAAAGTCTTAAGGAATGCTACCTTGCAAAGAGCTTTTATCTAAAAAACGAACAAAAAAACACAACTGCCTCAAAACTTCATTTGACACACCAATACATGGTACTAAAAATTGCTGAATATACTCAGTTTATTTTGTTACGGACCAGATGCGCTCTCATCTCCAAAGTGATAAGCAGGGCTACTTACAACAAAGGTCTTGTTATGCATTCGTAGGTGTTGGTAATGCAGATCATCGTCGTGCCCAACGATGCATCAGAGACAATCCAGAAGCCTTGAATTGGAGATGGCTGGCTAGGAACACAAATGAATTTGCATGAATGAATCTCTGAAAGTAGTAGCTAAAGCAGAATGAGCTGGCAAAGTTGAACATGTTTGTCAAGCTCAACTTTAGATGAGTTTCAACACCCCTCATCTGTACCTCCATCTTGCTTGTGTGTGGTGCATTAGGGTGTCACCTCTCAAGGTATTTACAAATGTACATTTTGTCATTCGAGGAAATTGAACATGAAAACAGTAATTTGACCACATTTTTTGGTATTAGTCTATCCAAATATTGGATTTATTACACGCCTGCACTGTAGCATCCGCTTGCTTGGTTCAAAATGTGGATTGTAAAATGTAGCAACCAGCTCACCTGTACTGTGTTGAGAAGTCGTGCTGTATGGTCATAATTAACTTTTCATTGCACATTAATTTATTTAATAATGTTAGTGGGATTCAATTTCGCATGTATAGGGGCATGGGTGACCAAGAATCAATTCAGGAGTACTCTACACTCCAGAAACATGGTGGGATGCCAAAAATCTCAACTGACCAGGTTATGCCAAAATTCCAAAAGAGTGGAAATAACAAAAGTGCTTCTACCAAAAAGCGTTATTCCTTACCTGCATGGCAATGGCTTGGTACAAAGAATGTGCTCCACAACACACCTCTGCTCTGCTGAAAGCTCTTGTAAACTGTCCTTGTCCTCCTCATCTACAAACAAAATCAGACAGCAAGAATAAATGAGAACATTTACGTAAGTGGTTAATCGAGGTTTGCATCTGTGACAGGTTCTTGTGTGCAGTGCTGGTAATTAAATAATGCGCAAATTAAGTTCTGTCGTATAGTAGTAGTATGAGGCATGCTCTGTCCTCTGTAAAGTGCTACACTCCTTCTCCAACATAGTGGCAAAGCTAAAACTGCTCCAGGTTGCAATCATCCACAGATTCAAGAATTTCCACTATTGATATGCGGTTCATCCCCTTAAAGATCCATTAGTCTGCTACCGATTGTTATTTCAGGAAGGACTGCATAGTGTCTAAACCACCTTTTAACAGCCAAGTGTTCACAATATTGTTCAATGCCGTCAGTAAGTCTTTAACTCATTGTCAGCAAATGTTCCCAGCTCTTTGGATGCTCGCAGATGAGATGGTCTGCCCTCCTTTTTAGGTCTCGCCTAGCGTTGCTGCGCGCATGCGTAGCTCGCTCGGCGAGATTTATTGCAGATGAGGACTTTGAGAAAAGGGCTTGAAGCCCCGCCCCTTATTCCCATTGGCTTGCATCACCGTTTATGTTAAACGGTGGGCTGCCATTGGAAATAAGGTTTCTGGGGTGCCTCCTTTTCGCTTTTTTGTCCGGCCCATCCGGACTGGCTCGCCTGCATTACGGCTGTCGTGACGAAGTTGCTTATCAGAAGCTTCGTCACGCTGCCTTGCACGCGCCAGTCCGGCTCTCGGATTGGGCGCTGTGAGAACGCTCTTCATATGGTAACGGGCTTGTTTTAGTAGGATTTCCGCATCTTTGGGCGTCTTTCCAAGGTGTGCATGGCTTGCGTAGCTGCTTTTTCCTACTTTGTTTTTCTTAACATCTTAACATTTATATAGCGCGAACTCGACCCGAAGCTTTCGGAGCGCTTAACATATGCACCATATTCCAGCACCGTCATCACCAGTCGCCCTCATACACCTGCCAGGCTCCAACAGACATACACGAGCGCGGTCCTCTTTCCCTTTCGGGACCGCGCTTGTTTTTTAATGCAGATTTCTATAGCGCGAACTCTAGCTGAAGGTATTGGAGCGCTTTACATGAGCTCCGGTTATGTTACACAAGGGCACATTCAGGCACGGGGAGATTATGTGATCGGCAGGCAGGGCTGCTCGGGAGGAGCACTTGAGGCAGGCTGGCACAGTGTTTTTTTTAATGCAGATTTCTATAGCGCGAACTCTACCTGAAGGTATTGGAGCGCTTTACATGAGCTCCGGTTACGTTACACAAGGGCACATTCAGGCACGGGGAGATTATGTGATCGGCAGGCAGGGCTGCTCGAGAGGAGCGCTTGAGGCAGGCTGGCACGGTGTTTTTTTTTTTTTAATATGTATGGCGCCGCCCCTAACTCCTTTGGAGACCTCATCTCCAGACCTTCTTCGTGACAGTGGAATCCCCTCTAATTCTCAGAAGTGAACAGCATGGGACTTGCCTCAATTTGGGACCTTCATGCCACAGCTTTAGATCATCAGCGCGCAACTTAGCCTCCCCAAGTTGATGCGCTTAAACTTTTTTAATTAATTGCTTCTCTTTCGAACCTCGTTGTTTGCGTCTCACGTTCCTGACTTATATTTGAAAAATAAGTTGTGTGTCCCGTATATCATGTAGAATCTGCGTTCAGGACCTGGACACTGTAACGGTGACCAATAGGAACAAGCATTAAAAATGCAATAGGTCTCGCCTTTCATTAAGTTAAAGCCATTTGCTTTGCTATACAATACCATTAGCAAAGCAAATGGCTTTAACTTAACCCCTTCGGTGCTTATGACGAGCTGGACTCGTCATGGCACACAGTGCTTGTGTGCTCATGACGAGTCCAGCTCGTCATAAGACCACCCACGGGGGAAGCACTGGCACTCCCCGTGGGAATCCGATCGTCGGGTTTTTTGGGGAAGGCAGGGGAAGGGCTTCCCCTGCGTTCCCCCCGCCCTCACCCCCATCAATGACGTCAGCGCGCGAGCGCGCTGACATCATTGAGGGTTTCCCTTTCTTCCCGACCCGCTGGAAGCCATTTGCTTCCAGCGCGTCGGGAAATCAGGTGAGTTTTGGCTCGGGGAGGGGGGTTTGAATCAAAAGAGGCATCGAGGGAAAGGAAAGGGTTTTCCTTTCCCCGATGCCTCTTTGTGCATTCTTGCTGCACGATCATGTGATCGTGCAGCAAGAATGCCCACGAGGGAGGGTGATCTACGCAGCTGTAGTGTAGGAAAGGCACTATACATTTCCCCAACGAGGTAGCATTTACTGATTAGCCAGTAGAAAGTACTCCAGTTGAGTAGAGGTATTGCACAAAACGGTGGCATCTTCGTGGATAAATATGCAGGGCAGATGTGCCTTCTCTCCATTTCCAACGTGAAAAGTTAGCTGTAATCCTTGATGGAGGTCTTTGCATCCTTCATTTTCTCGAGCGCAATTCTCGTGTAGAATTCGTGAGCGTGGAGATGTGCCTTCTCTCCATTTACACCCTGAAAAGTTAGCTGTAATCCTTGATGGAGGTCTTTGCATCCTTGAATTTCTCGAGCGCAATGCTCGTGTAGTTCCTGTGACCAGGAGGTTCCTTCTCCTCGTCTGCCGCTGAGATCCTGCTCTGACCCTTTATAACAAGAGGCATGTGAACGGGCCTAGAAGCCCCTCTCGTTTGGCCCCGCCACACATACACTAGCAGTATGCAACGTCTGCCCGCCCTTTCCCCACTATGATGGACAGCTTACTCCAAGGACCCCGGCGCTTTCGGCGCGGTGGCAAAGTTACAGACACACAGGTCACTGGAGACAATTCTTCTGGTCCTTTACGCAGCTGTAGTGTAGGAAAGGCACTATACATTTCCCCAACGAGGTAGCACTTACTGATTAGCCAGTAGAAAGTACTCCAGTTGAGTAGAGGTATTGCACAAAACGGTGGCATCTTCGTGGATAAATATGCAGGGCAGATGTGCCTTCTCTCCATTTCCAACGTGAAAAGTTAGCTGTAATCCTTGATGGAGGTCTTTGCATCCTTCATTTTCTCGAGCGCAATTCTCGTGTAGAATTCGTGAGCGTGGAGATGTGCCTTCTCTCCATTTACACCCTGAAAAGTTAGCTGTAATCCTGGATGGAGGTCTTTGCATCCTTGAATTTCTCGAGCGCAATGCTCGTGTAGTTCCTGTGACCAGGAGGTTCCTTCTCCTCGTCTGCCGCTGAGATCCTGCTCTGACCCTTTATCCCCTTCGGTGCTTATGACGAGCTGGACTCGTCATGGCACACAGTGCTCGTGTGCTCATGACGAGTCCAGCTCGTCATAAGACCACCCACGGGGGAAGCGCTGGCGCTCCCCCGTGGGAATCCGATCGTTAGGTTTTTTGGGGGAGGCAGGGGAAGGGCTTCCCCTGCCTCCCCCGCCCCATCAATGACGTCAGCGCGCAGGCGCGCTGACATCATTGAGGGTTTCCTTTCTTCCCGACGCGCTGGAAGCCATTTGCTTCCAGCGCGTCGGGAAATCAGGTGAGGTTTGGCTCGGGGAGGGGGGATTTGTATCAAAAGAGGCATCGAGGGAAAGGGTTTTCCTTTCCCCCGATGCCTCTTTTGTGCATTCCTGCTGCACGATCATGTGATCGTGCAGCAGGAATGCCCACTAGGCACCAGGGTTTTTTTTTAATTTTTGTGTTGGGGAGTGGCCAAAAGGGCAAGGGTTGCTCCCCTTTTACGGGGGTGAATATTTTATTTATACTGTTAGGCCCACCTACCCCTTAGCTTGGCTGGTGGATTGTGTGTGGACTGGTGCATTATTTGCATATGTGATTGTAATGTTTTTTTTTCTCCTTTTTATTCTAGTGTAAAGCTTTTGATTCCTGTTTGCGGTTTCGGCAGTTGTGGTTCTGCAGTTTTGCGTAATTGCATTTATTTGGTAAGAAAAATATTTTTGTTGTGTGTACTCCAAATGAGTATTATTGTCATGCATGAATGAATTTTTTTGTAAGTGGTGCCATAATGGCAGCATATTTGTTAGTGTTCAGAGCATGAAATTCTTTGCGATGTTTTGCATTGTCTTATGTGTAATTTTTTTTTCTTTTTTAGTGGGATATTGTTGATCCTTACTGTGTCTGTGCAGAGTAGGTGGTGGTGAGTCTAGCTGCTTCTGTCACGTGAGTGGTATAGTGTTGGAGTATATAGGTCTTTGTGATAAAGCTACATTTTGTTTATTTCTTTTTTTTACAAAGGGTTTGTTGTTGTTGACTTGTTTGACAAGTAACCTTTATTAGTAAGCATTATGGCTAGCCGTAGAATTACTGCTCAGCAGATGGTTGGTTTGCTTCTTGAATCTTCCTCTGAGCAGGATTATGAGACTGACAGTGCGTCTGAGGGAGAGGAGGGAGGGGAAGATTCAGGCAGTGAGTTTTCTCTCCACATGGAATCATCGGATGATGAAGGTACTCTCAGTGCAGATGAAGTGCCTGATTTAGAGGAGGATACTACTGTGCCGATGGTGCAAGAGGCATCTGGATTGCAGCCTGGAGCTGCTAGGCTTCCTACTGGAAGTGCTGGACTCTGGGTTGATCCAAACATGGTGCAGCCGGTGTTGCCTGCCTTTAGTGGTTATGCAGGGTGTAGAGTGGATTGTGAACATTATTTGCCTATACAGTATTTTCAGTTGTTTATGGATGATGTATTTTTGGGTGAGATTGTTGAGCAGACTAATTTGTATGCTGAACAGTTTTTGAGGGACAACAGTGCCAGACTTAGGCCCCATTCTAGAGCTACCCGGTGGAGTCCCACAAATCTGGAAGAGATGAAGAAGTTTTTGGGTTTGACTTTTTTGATGGGTTTGATAAGGAAGCCGTCCATGGGTTCATATTGGTCTACCAGTCCCTTAATGGCAACGGCCATATTTCCTGCAGTTATGACTCGTGATCGGTATTTACTTTTGCTTCGGATGCTGCATTTTGTTGATAATGGTTTGGCGTTGCCACGAGATCACCCTGAATGTGACCGTCTTTTTAAGATTCGGCCTGTTCTTGATCACTTTGTAGATCGATTTTCAGAGATCTATACTCCAGGGAAAGAAATATCTATTGATGAGTCTTTGGTCCTGTTCAAGGGCCGTTTGGTTTTTAGGCAGTACATTCCTAGCAAGAGGGCACGCTATGGAATTAAGCTGTATATGTTGTCTGAGAGTAAGACAGGATATGTTTTTAATTTGCGTGTGTACACTGGTAGGGATTCCACTATTGACCCCCTGGTTGTCCGTCCACTTTTGGAGTTTCAGAGAAAATTGTGTGGGATCTTGCTAGAGGACTGTTTAACAGAGGCCACCATTTGTACCTTGATAACTTCTACACTGCTGTGCAATTGTTTAAGGAATTGTTCAAAGTGGACACTTTTGCTTGTGGCACAATCCGCTCTAACCGTAAAGGTTATCCAAAAGAGCTTGTTTGCAAAAAACTTCAGAGGGGACAGTGCAGTGCCTTGCGTAGTGAGGAACTGCTAGCTGTGAAATTTGTGGACAGGAGGGATGTGTACATGCTGACTACCATCCATGATGAGAGTACTTCACCTGTGGCTGTTTGGGGTCAGATTGCTGAAGTGCGCAAACCTGTGTGCATTTTAGACTACAATAAGCACATGGGTGGTGTTGATAGAGTAGATCAGAGGTTGGAACCTTACACTGCTATTCGTAAGTCTTACATTTGGTATAAGAAGTTGGCCATCCATCTCTTCAATTTAGCAACTTTCAATGCTTTTGTTGTGTTCAAGGAGTGTTCTCCTGCGTCAAAGTTGACTTTTATTCAGTTTCAGGAGTCTGTCATAGGCAGCCTTGTTGTTGTGGAACAGGCAAGTGTTCCTAGAGTTGGAGTGGTGGAGGATGTGGCTCGATTGAAAGATCGCCACTTTCCTGATCACATTCCTCCTACACCCTCAAAAGACTTTCCCACTAGGAGATGTAGAGTCTGTTGGCGAAGAGGTACGCGGAAGGAGACTCGTATGTACTGCCCTGAGTGTCCTTCTAACCCTGGGCTGTGTGTGCCTGCTTGTTATAGAGCGTACCACAAGCAAAAGAATTATTGGGAGCAACCATGAGTGGTAAAGTGAACTGCCTGGTCTGTAATGTTTAAGAATTGTTGTTCTGTTTCAAGGTTGGCATTAGTGCAATGTATTTAGTTTCTGATTTTGTGTTAGTAGATTTGTATCTATTTGCAATTTGTTTGTGTTTTCTTTTTTGTATAAAAAAATCCTAAATGTGATGGTGGTGTGTGTAGGCTGGTGCTTGGCTGGCGGTGTGCGTGGAGTGGCGCTTGGATGGCGGTGTGCGGGGAGTGGCTCTTGGCTGGCGGTGTGCGTGGAGTGGCGCTTGGCTGGCGGTGTGCGTGGAGTGGCGCTAGGCTGGCGGTGTGCGTGGAGTGGCGCTTGGCTGGCGGTGTGCGTGGAGTGGCGCTTGGCTGGCGGTGTGCGTGGAGTGGCGCTTGGCTGGCGGTGTGCGTGGAGTGGCGCTTGGCTGGCGGTGTGCGTGGACTGGCGCTCGGCTGGCAGTGTGCGAGTAGTGACTTGCTGCTGGTCACTACACACACTGCTAGCCGAGCGACACTCCACGCAATCCATCAGCTTGTGTGGTTGCTGTGTTAGGAATGTGGGCGTGTGAAAGTGATGGGCCCTTGAATGGCGCTGTCTGCTGGTGTGAGTGTTGTAATGTGATGGGCCCGCGGCTGGTGGTGTGAATGGTTTTGTATTTGTCACACGTATGAAAGGTGTATGAATGGCCTGTAAAGAGGTTGGTGCCTTGTCGTGGCTTTACAGCTCACGAGCTGTGAGTCAATGGTTCAGTTTCTCGTCCTTTCAATTATGAACAGTGCATTTCATTTTTGTGAAATCACTTGTTAATACAATTGTATATACTGAACCATCACTCACCCTCGTGCCAAATCCAACCAGTATGTGTGTGTGTGCTTGAGGATTAGATGGCTGTGCAGTAATATTTTTTTTTGTCTTTCTCAAGCAGGGTGTACCTTGTCCCTTTTTGTGAATGTTGTAATGTGTTTGTTTCGTGCCTGGGGGTGTGAATGGTCTTGTGTGTATCACGTATGAAAGGTGTGTGAATGGCCTGTAAAGCGGTTGGGGCTTGACGTGGCTTTACAGCTCACGAGCTGAGAGTCACTGGTTCCGTTTTTTGTCCTTTCAATTATTGACAGTGCATTTCATTTTTGTGAAATCTCTTGTTAATAAAATTGTATATACTGAACCATCACTTGCCCTCGTGCCAAATCCAACCAGTATGTGTGTGTGCTTGAGGAATAGATGGCTGTGCAGTAATCTTTGTCTTTTTAGTCTGTCTGCCAAGGTGTACATTCCGTCTAAGAATAACCTACCAACTGTAGATATTGTCGTAAACGAAACACCCATGGGAGTACATGGTGATATCTCTCTTGTGGATCCCAACAAGTTATGGTACCCACAATGTCCTGCAAACCTCAAAATGTCTGTCACATTTTCCTTGCAATATTGTGCCAAAATTTTCACGCTGCAGAAATAAACAACACATTATCTCAAAATGACCTGGTTTTGCAAGGGGGTCACCTGGGTTTTTGGCCCGGGGCTCGGCGGCCATCTAGGGAAACCTACAAAACCCACACATTTCTGAAAAGTAGACACCCGGGGGCTTCCAGGGAGGTATGGCTTGCGTGGATCCCCCAACGTTTCCTTACCCAGAATCCCCTGCAAACCTCAATTTTAACTGAAAAAATCACTTTTTCACACATTTTTGTGTGGGAAAGTGTGGCATCACTGGCCTCACACAAATTTCCTACCACCCAGCGTTCCCCAGGTCTCCCGATAAAAATGGTGCCTCACTTGTGTGGGAGGCCCAAGTACCCGCGACAGGCAAGGGCCCACAACGTATTGAGGCGACCTCAAAATGGCCTATCTCAAAACCACCTGGTTTTGCAAGGGAGTCACCTGGGTTTTGGCCCCGTGCTCGGCGGCCATCTAGGGAAACCTACCAAACCCACACATTTCTGAAAAGTAGACACCCGGGGGCTTCCAGGGAGGTATGGCTTGCGTGGATCCCCCAACGTTTCCTTACCCAGAATCCCCGCAAACCTCAATTTTAGCTGAAAAAATCACTTTTTCCACACATTTTTGTGTGGGAAAGTGTGGCATTACTGGCCTCACACAAATTTCCTACCACCCAGCGTTCCCCCAGGTCTCCCGATAAAAATGGTGCCTCACTTGTGTGGGAGGCCCAAGTACCCGCGACAGGCAAGGGCCCACAACGTAGTGAGGCGACCTCAAAATGGCCTTCACAAAACCACCTGGTTTTGCAAGGGAGTCACCTGGGTTTTTGGCCCCGTGCTCGGCGGCCATCTAGGAAACCTACCAAACCCACACATTTCTGAAAAGTAGACACCCGGGGGCTTCCAGGGAGGTATGGCTTGCGTGGATCCCCCAACGTTTCCTTACCCAGAATCCCCTGCAAACCTCAATTTTAGCTGAAAAAAATCACTTTTTTCACACATTTTTGTGTGGCATCACTGGCCTCACATAAATTTCCTACCACCCAGCGTTCCCCCAGGTCTCCCGATAAAAATGGTGCTTCACTTGTGTGGGAGGCCCAAGTACCCACGACAGGCAAGGGCCCAAAACATTTTTTGATAGGCAATGTTGATGTTGCCTCAAAGCGTTTTGTGTCCTTGCATGTCGCGGGTACTTGGGCCTCCCACACAAGTGATGCACCATTTTTATCGGGAGACCTGGGGAACGCTGGGTGGTAGGAAATTTGTGTGAGGCCAGTGATGCCACACTTTCCCACACAAAAATGTGTGAAAAAGTGATTTTTTCAGCTAAAATTGAGGTTTGCAGGGGATTCTGGGTGGAAACGTTGGGGGATCCACGCAAGCCATACCTCCCTGGAAGCCCCCGGTGTCTACTTTTCAGAAATGTGTGGGTTTGGTAGGTTTCCTAGATGGCCGCCGAGCACGTGGCCAAAACCCAGGTGACTCCCTGCAAAACCAGGTGGTTTTGTGAAAGGCCATTTTGAGGTCGCCTCACTACGTTGTGGGCCCTTGCCTGTCGCTGGTACTTGGGCCTCCCACACAAGTGAGGCACCATTTTATCGGGAGACCTGGGGAACGCTGGGTGGTAGGAAATTTGTGTGAGGCCAGTGATGCCACACTTTCCCACACAAAAATGTGTGAAAAAGTGATTTTTTCAGCTAAAATTGAGGTTTGCAGGGGATTCTGGGTAAGGAAACGTTGGGGATCCACGCAAGCCATACCTCCCTGGAAGCCCCGGGTGTCTACTTTTCAGAAATGTGTGGGTTTGCTAGGTTTCCCTAGATGGCCGCCGAGCATGGGCCAAAACCCAGGTGACCCCTTGCAAAACCAGGTGGTTTTGTGAAAGGCCATTTTGAGGTCGCCTCACTACGTTGTGGGCCCTTGCCTGTCGCGGTACTTGGGCCTCCCACACAAGTGAGGCACCATTTCTATCGGGAGACCTGGGGAACGTTGGGTGGTAGGAAATGTGTGTGAGGCCAGTGATGCCACACTTTCCCACACAAAATGTGTGAAAAAAGTGATTTTTTCAGCTAAAATTGAGGTTTGCAGGGATTCTGGGTAAGGAAACGTTGGGGGATCCACGCAAGCCATACCTCCCTGGAAGCCCCAGGTGTCTACTTTTCAGAAATGTGTGTGTTTGGTAGGTTTCCCTAGGTGCCGGCAGAGCTAGGGTTCACAAACTACAGCTAGGCACTTTGCCAAAAAGGGTCATTTTTCACTGCGAAATTGAGGTGTGACCACGTTGCGTTTTGCGCCGTTTCCTGTCGCAGGCACTAGGCCGACCCACACAAGTGAGGTACCATTTTTCTCGTAAGACTTTGGGGAACGCGGGGTGGGTGGAAATTTGTGGATCCACGCAGATTCCAGAACTTTCCACCACAGAAATGTGGGGAAAATGTGGTTTTTTTGACAATTTTTTATGTTTGCAAGGGATTCTGGGTAACAGAACCTGGTGGGAGGCAGTCCAGTCACCCCATCCTGGATTCCCCTGGGTGGCTAGTTTTCAAAAATGTATAGGTTTGCTAGGTTTCCCTAGGTGCCGGCAGAGGTAGGGTTAAAAACTACAGCTAGGCACTTTGCCAAAAAAGGGTCATTTTTCACTGCGAAATTGAGGTGTGACCACGTTGCGTTTTGCGCCGTTTCCTGTCGCAGGCACTAGGCCGACCCACACAAGTAAGGTACCATTTTTCTCGTAACCTTTGGGGAACGCGGGGTGGGTGGAAATTTGTGGATCCACGCAGATTCCAGAACTTTCCACCACAGAAATGTGGGGAAAATGTGGTTTTTTTGACAATTTTTATGTTTGCAAGGGATTCTGGGTAACAGAACCTGGTGGGAGGCAGTCCAGTCACCCCATCCTGGATTCCCCTGGGTGGCTAGTTTTCAAAAATGTATAGGTTTGCTAGGTTTCCCTAGCTGCCGGCAGAGGTAGGGTTAAAAAACTACAGCTAGGCACTTTGCCAAAAAAGGGTCATTTTTCACTGCGAAATTGAGGTGTGACCACGTTGCGTTTTGCGCCGTTTCCTGTCGCAGGCACTAGGCCGACCCACACAAGTGAGGTACCATTTTTCTCGTAAGACTTTGGGGAACGCGGGGTGGGTGGAAATTTGTGGATCCAAGCAGATTCCAGAACTTTCCACCACAGAAATGTGGGGAAAATGTGTTTTTTTGGACAATTTTTTATGTTTGCAAGGGATTCTGGGTAACAGAACCTGGTGGGAGGCAGTCAAGTCACCCCATCCTGGATTCCCCTGGTTGTCTAGTTTTCAAAAATGTATAGGTTTGCTAGGTTTCCCTAGGTGCCGGCAGAGGTAGGGTTCAAAAACTACAGCTAGGCACTTTGCAAAAAAAGGGTCATTTTTCACTGTGAAATTGAGGTGTGACCACGTTGCGTTTTGCGCCGTTTCCTGTCGCAGGCACTAGGCCGACCCACACAAGTGAGGTACCATTTTTCTCGTAAGACTCTGGGGAACGCGGGGTGGGGGAAATTTGTGGATCCACGCAGATTCCAGAACTTTCCACCACAGAAATGTGGGGAAAATGTGGTTTTTTTGACAATTTTTTATGTTTGCAAGGGATTCTGGGTAACAGAACCTGGTGGGAGGCAGTCCAGTCACCCCATCCTGGATTCCCCTGGGTGTCTAGTTTTCAAAAATGTATAGGTTTGCTAGGTTTCCCTAGGTGACGGCAGAGGTAGGGTTCAAAAACTACAGCTAGGCACTTTGCCAAAAAAGGGTCATTTTTCACTGCGAAATTGAGGTGTGACCACGTTGCGTTTTGCGCCGTTTCCTGTCGCAGGCACTAGGCCGACCCACACAAGTGAGGTACCATTTTTCTCGTAAGACTTTGGGGAACGCGGGGTGGGTGGAAATTTGTGGATCCACGCAGATTCCAGAACTTTCCACCACAGAAATGTGGGGAAAATGTGGTTTTTTTGACAATTTATGTTTGCAAGGGATTCTGGGTAACAGAACCTGGTGGGAGGCAGTCAAGTCACCCCATCCTGGATTCCCCTGGTTGTCTAGTTTTCAAAAATGTATAGGTTTGCTAGGTTTCCCTAGGTGCCGGCAGAGGTAGGGTTCAAAAACTACAGCTAGGCACTTTGCCAAAAAAGGGTCATTTTTCACTGCGAAATTGAGGTGTGACCACGTTGCGTTTTGCGCCGTTTCCTGTCGCAGGCACTAGGCCGACCCACACAATTGAGGTACCATTTTTCTCGTAAGACTTTGGGGAACGCGGGGTGGGTGGAAATTTGTGGATCCACGCAGATTCCAGAACTTTCCACCACAGAAATGTGGGGAAAATGTGTTTTTTTTGACAATTTATGTTTGCAAGGGATTCTGGGTAACAGAACCTGGTGGGAGGCAGTCAAGTCACCCCATCCTGGATTCCCCTGGGTGTCTAGTTTTCAAAAATGTATAGGTTTGCTAGGTTTCCCTAGGTGCCGGCAGAGCTAGGGTTCAAAAACTACACCTAGGCACTTTGCAAAAAAGGGTAATTTTTCATTGTGAAAATGTGGTACGTCCACGTTGCATTTTGAGCCATTTCCTGTTGTGGGCACAAGGGCTACCCACACAAGTGAGGTACCATTTTTATCAGGAGACTTAGGGTAACACAGAATTGTAGAGCAACTGTTATTACCTATTGACTTTCGATGCATTTCTGCCTTCCAAATGAAAGACAATGTGTAAAAAATAAGTCATTTTGAAAAATGACCTATAATTCTCATGCTAGTATGGGTACTCCCAATTTCGGAAATGTGCAAATATCTACTGTTTCTAAAATCTACATTTTGTTCCCATTTCAGAAATACATAGGTGTCTTTCATAACAATTTTTCCATGTATACATTTTCCCAAAATAATTGCTATATACCCGGTACTTAAAAAAAAATCATTGCAAGATGTTGCTCAATTATTGGCTCTGGGTTCGTCGGGTTCTTGGTGAACCTACAAGTCCTATATATCCCCACAACCAGAAAGGTCCAGCGGATATAACGGTATATTGCCTTCAAATAGCTGTCATAATTAGAAGAAGTTACAGGTGAAAACGTTGACACAAATGGCAGTTTTTTTCAACTAATTTTCAATTTTTCCTTTATTTAACTGTTAGTTTCTATAAGGAAAACTTTAAGGATCTACACAAATGACCCCTTGCTGAATTCAGAATTTTGTCTACTTTTCAGAAATGTATGGCTTTCCAGGATCCATTATTGGTTTCATACCCATTTCTACCATTAACTGGAAGGAGGTTGAAAGCACAAAAAATAGCAAAAATAGGCTATGTCCCAGAAAAATGCCAAAACTGTGTAAAAAAAGTTGGTTTTCTGACAAAAGTCTGCTTGTCCCTGAAAGCTGGGAAGATGGTGATTTCAAGCCCACAACCCCTTTTTGATGCCATTTGCAGGGAAAAATCAAGACGCTTTCATCTGTAGCCCTTTTTTCGCATTTTTCCCAAAAAAAAAAAAATTTAGCTGTATTTTGACTAATTTCTGGGTCCCCTCCAGGGGAATCCACAAACCCTGGGTACCTTTACAATCCCCATGATGTTAGAAAAAAAGGACGCAAATTTGGCATGGATACCTTATGTGGTCAAAAAGTTACAGGGGCCTAAGCGCGCACTACCCCAAATAGCCAAAAAAAGGCTTAGCACAGGAGGGGAAAAGGCCTAGCAGCGAAGGGGTTAATCAAAGGCGAGACCTATTGCATTTTCAATGCTTGTTACTTTATATCATTCAATCTCTTCTTTTTCCTGAGATCACTTATTGCTCGTCATGCTCAACCTTTCTTATTTTTCTTCAAGACGTTAAGATAGTCCAGACACTCCTGATGGGAGGACTATTCGTTCCAGCTTTCCAGTGCTCCCTCAATGTTTTCAGACAGTTTCTACTCCGAGTCCTATTCCTCTCCCGTAGTGGATTTGCATTTCTACAAACTATTAACTTCTGAAGTGACGTGGTCGTGCTCTGCTTGAATTCCAACTCCATTTTCGAAAACATGGTGCATCACTGGGTTTCCCTTTCTTTACTCTGGTCACTCTGTATGCCCGTTTATTATGTCCCTCCTCTACCACCCAGTGTTGCTCTAAATTTTGTATTTTTCATCATCTCTTCAGTTGTTCAAATGAACATTCAGTTCCTTACCTGATGTGAGAAACTTCTGTAGCTTGTTAGTCCATGCGAGGCCCACACTATGCACGCCAGCTTCATGTGTGCAGTGATACCTGACAGAGCAGACAGGGTCTGAGAATAAAGAAAAGGGTCAAATGACGAGAGAAATGCCACACAAAGCCTTGCAGTAGAAGATTAAAATTAAATGCCATTTCTGACTTAAGTCACATGTTTGAAAAAAAAGGGCAAACCTGAATGTAAACTAGTTCAAAGATTTTACACGTCTCATGTTACCACTAACACACACATTTCCAACCTTCAGTACAAACATCATAACATTTTTATTCTAAAAATATCAGTCATCTAGTTGTTTTCTTTGAAATAAGCAAATAGCAAACTTATAAGACACAGGCCGGGGAAAATAGTATGTTTTAAAATGCTGCCCATAGATGGAGGAGCTACCATCACACCTTAATTATCACTCACTATTTCTGAAGGGATACTGCTCTCCCTGTTTTCACAAGAAAGCTATTCTCAAAACATCTAGGCAACAGCAGTTGGATTTCTGAAAAATTAAGTGAACTGCAAAATATTGAAAAGTTACTGAAGTGGACTTGTTTTCACATTTTAAAAGCGGAACCAATTTAGATATGCAATTGTTGCAGATTTAAAGTGTTGGTTAAAAAAGTTAACATTCTTTTTAATATCAACTGAGGGACAATATAATGGGAAAAATGAAAGAGCCAATTGAGATGAGTTAAGAAACCAACAGGAGAAGATTGTCCAAGGTGAATTCACAGCAGCACATCATAGTTTGTGAATTCTGTCAGGACTGGAGGTGGGGATTATGCTTATATCTTTGATTCCCTTTATTACAAATTCAAACAGCAGCCATTTTAACATCAGTTTTGGTAGAACAACAAACATTCCCATAAGTCCTTGGGACATCATAACAATAACAACTAATCAGGTCAAGGCAGCCCATATATAGTCCCTTGTCTCTGTCCATGCTGCCTCTTTTCTTCTCTGCGCAGCAGCCACAGATAAGTGTTGCTCCATTTATGCCTAATGTTTTTTGCTGGCTTTTTGTGATTTTACATGTGTCTGCGCTATAGTTATCATTGCCTTGCCTTGTGTGGCGCTTTCGGCGAAGCTGCAGAAACACTCCTTACGCAGCAGTGATTAAATATTCAAGGACTGGGCCGCAGACACGGTGTGGTCCTGTGACAGCTGGTGGCACTGCAGCGCCTGGTTAGAGCCTCCTCACCCCCGCATACCCCCTTTTGCCCCCCCACCCCCCCTCCGAGGATCCACGAAGCGCATCTGTCGAGTTTCCTGAAGCTGGAGCCACGTGCCGCGAAAGCTGCCTGAAACCTTGAAAAGCTTGGAGATTGACGCCACGTGCTGGGGTCTGACATTTCTGATAGAGTACTTGGTTTTGACGCCCTAAGGGGTCTGTAATACAAACTATCTTGAGACGCCCTGAGGGGGCTGCAACAGTTGCATACCGGCCGTGCAGGACTCAGTGGGGACACAGTCCCAGGCTTGCCCAGTGTATTATTTTGGGTGTTATGTCCCCGGGGCCTTGTTCCCCTCTAATTATTGAGGCCTCCGGTGTCGCCAAACCCCACTGGACCCCCCCAGTACCATATTGACAGCGCTGAGCGCTGCCTGTCGCCACTATACCTCTCGTCCTGGATCCCATGCAGACATCTGAGAGTACTTATGTAGAGGAAGAGTCTCAGTCCTTCCTCCCCTGGGATGATGATTTTTATGAGGCCGTTGTTGCTTCCATATATAGGGCGGTTTCAGAAGCCTTAGCTCCCACTGGAAAACACCTCTACAGGCAGATCGCTGAGGAATGTGTGAGGACACCTCATCCTCAAGACCCCCAGGATTCTGGGGACACCCTACCAAAAACTAAACAAATGGGGGTGGATCACGACGCATTTGGGTGCCTTAAGCGGGCCTTCCTAGCCCAAACCAAGCCCTTTTGGAGTTCCCCCAACCTAATTTCTCAGACACAGTGGAGGGCAAGGAATCCCAAAGGGACTCAGACGAGTAGGCAGGTCCCTCAAGAACTTGGTGCCCCCCCGTCTGTACCTTTCACTCCTTAACACTCCATCCTATACTGTAGCGTCCACGCTTGATTCAGATCACATCATACACCCTAGGTCAGCGGACTGGGCTCCAGCAGACAAAGTGGCCAAATATGATGCAGGTCGCCTGCGCAAGCCCCTAGAGAAGGAGCCGCGCAGCAGCCTACGGGCAGAATGCCCCCGGCCCTCTTTTGAGGGAAAGGTAGCCCTTACCCCTGGAATTAATACCAGGATGGCCACATTCATAAGGGACACCAAGAAGGAGATTCCTCTTTCTTGGCATTCATTCCAGGATAAACTCCTGGATGTGGTTTGTCCTGTGACAAAGATTTTGGACATGACTGAGTAAGCAAAAAGGTCTCAGGCTCTAAGATCTCTCCCGAAGTTCTCTCAGGCGGGGCACAGAGAGCCATCATATTTTTAGGGGACGCCAACTGCGCCCTTTCTAAGTAGTGTCACCGCTCTCTTCTCATTAAGGTGGACCCAAATCTGGGTGACTAAGCGTCCTCCGAGGCGGAGACAGTGGCCCAGGGAGGTCTTTTCATCGACCCCTTCATCAAGGAGTTGGGGAAGTTTGTGGCGACCTTCTTGTCCCTTGACAAAGCTCAAACTTCCATCAAGAGGATTTTTAATCCTCAGGTTTTCCAAAGGGATGGCTGTGGCACGGGCCGGCTGTGGCAGGGGTCACTCGGCCCTAGCACGGGTTGGCCGTGTCAGGGGCCCCTTGGCCCCTGGCACGGGCCGGCCATTGCAGGGCTGCTCGCCCAGCCATTTCTCGTCTCAACTCCCCCTCCGGGGACAAGGCTCCAGGCACGAACAGTGGAAAGATCAGTCCTGCTTCACAACATTCTACCCCACCAGAGGACAGAGATTCAGTGGCAGTGGCGGCTCCAGGGGACAGGCCTTCAACTTCTCCACTAACAGTGAGTGTTCACCCTTCTTCCCAGCTAAAAGTAGGGGGGACGTCTGGTAATTCTTTTCCACACCTGGGTGTCCCTCACAAGGTATGCGTGGGTCCTTCAGACAGTCCAGGGTTTCCAGATCGGGTTTTATGGGTCTACACGCCAATTGTTGTGCCCCGGGCTGATAAACACTTCTCTGAAGAATATCGGTCTCACAGACAAGGTGAGGCCCTCTTGCACAAAGAGGCCATCTGTCTGGCTATGCCGCATCCCAAACAGGTGCATCAGCAACCTCATTTTGGCCGACAAGTGAGACGGAGGTCAGTGGCCGGTAATCAATCTCAGGGAGTTCAACGAGTGGCTGGTGTGCTGCCACTTCAAGATGGAGGGGGATCCATCTTCTCAGGGATGTCCGCCAGCTGTTCGACTGGATGGTGCATCTGGATTTAAAATAGGTCTACCTCAACATCCCTATCTTTCTGCTCAATCAGTGTTATCTTCAGTTTATCTGGCGGAGCCAGGCCTTCGAGTTCACCACTCTCCTTTTCCTCGATTCGAACCAAGTCCCATACCGATTAGTGATGGAGGGTTCCCTAAGCGTGATGGCATGGCGGATTGCAGGCTACTGTGGAAAGTCCTGGGACTTTCGAGACAGGCTGAGATCCTCTTGTCAAGGACTGGGCAGACAGCACGGTTAAACGGTACAGATCGGCCTGGATGAGATGGATGGGTTGGTGTATGGGACGGGGCCTGGATCCCGTGGTTGCATATGTAGTCCAGATACTAAATTTCTTGTCTGACTTGTCATCCGAGGGTCTGGCTTTCGCTCCACTATATCGGCGGGCCATGCTCCGATTGAAGGCTCCCCGGCAGGAGAGCATCCTTTTGTACATAGCTTGTTGCAGGAAATGCACCTCTCCTTGCTGCCAGAGCCTCGCTACTCATCTCTTTGGGATGTTAATCAGGTTCTCAATTTATTTCTCTCATGGCAACCAAATAGGTTTCTGTCTAGGAAAAAACTTTTCACAAAATTGGCCATGTTGTTGTGTATGGTGTCATGTAGAAGGGTCTCGGATGCAAGGGCCCTTGATGTTACATGTAGAGTATTTTCCCCACAAGGGGTCTCCTTTACAGTTAGCAGACGAACTTAGTCCAATACTAGAATCATCTCATACCCGGTGTTCGCCGAATCTCCCAAACTGTGTAGTGCAGTGCTTGAAGGCATACTAGGAGATGACTGAAGAACTCCACCCACTTGGCGAGCAGCAACTCCTCATTGCCCCGCGGGAGCCGTATAAAGCGGTCTCTCCACCCACAATCGCCAGTTGGATGCGCTGGGCTATGCAGGAGGCAGGTATATATGTTGGAGAGTTCGAAGCACATTCTGTTAGAGGAGTGACGGCCTCAAAAGCATTCCAGCTAGGTGCTCTTTTGCAGGACATTATGAATGCAGCAGACAGGTCCTTGGACTCCACATTTAAGAGATTCTATTTCAAACCGCTGGTGGATGTGGCACAATTGGTGGTAAGAAAGCTTTGAACTAGTATAATCCTCGCCTCTGGTCCAGACACAGAATGAAAAATGTCCTAGCTGTCATAACTCAAAGTTTCAATCCTAGTAAGGACTCGGAGGTAAAGATTATCCCACCCAGCGAGAAGTTCTCAATTGATTCCATCCCCGTCATCAGTAAGTAGTTGTATTATTCTAAAATATTTCTATTGATCGACTGTTTCTTGCTCATAAACTGATGTGGTGTACATATGGTTGATTGATCTCCTTTCAGATACAGCTTTCACTTACTTACCTGGTTTTTCCTCCTTCACAAAGACTGATGGTTCCAATCAGGATTCTTGAGCAACTGATGGGATTATTCGTGCAAAGAAAAGAGGCAGCATGGACAGAGACAAGGGACTAAATATGGACTGCCTTGAGTGGATTGGTTGTTAATGTTATGGTGTCCCAAGGACTTATGGGAATGTTAGTTTTTCTACCAAAGCTGACGTTTACATGGCTGCTGTTTGAATTTGCAATAAAGCAAAGAAAAGATATAAGCATAATCCTTGCCATCGGGTCCTTAATAGAATTGAAACTTGCCATTAAGACACCTAGGAAACTTTTCATTCCGTCATTTTTCCACCTCACAACACTGGGCAATAGTATGCATGTTAAACTGCTTTGGCACGAGGTAAACTTTCTGTGACACCGACACTCAGTGTGGGTCAGAAGTGACTATTCTCACTATCTTAGTGAGCCCGGGGCCCTACCGGCTTTTCCAGTCAATGTTAAAAAATCATTCTGTGGTATTGAGAATACTCCCCGACCCCTCTATTTCCCCAAACAGACTTACCCGTTCAAGCACTGGTGTACCGGTACAAAAACCCCACACTTCGCCTGCACCCTGTTTGCTCTACTCCCAGTTCTTCCTGCTCTGTGCCATCAGTATATTGGGAGGTGGTGGGAATCTGAATAGAAGCACCATATACAACACCTGGCCCAGCTATCTACCCTCTTTTTTTTTTTTTTAAATATGCTCTCCCTTTAAACTACTCTTGCACCTCTTCATCTGTCTGAGCTTCTTAACTTCCGACCCTACTAACTATCCTTTCTACCTGGCCGCTCTATTGTTCAGGAAATTGTAGAATGTGCAGATGGTGCAGAGTTGGTGAGGAATCTATACTTGGTACAACGGGTTGTTATGTGCCAAAAAAGACTCAGGATTGTTCAGTGTAACAGAAAATACTCCAATCACAGTATGAACACCCATATTTTAATGTTTAGTGTGCATGATGACAATATATGGCAGCATACCACAACCTCAAAACTGGGACACAATTCAGTATATAATATCCTCTTTTATTTAAATTTTCTTGTTAGGCTTTTCAGATCAGAGCTAAATCACAAAGAATACTCTTTAACATGGCATAAGTCTCTCAAAGTTTAATGGTAACATGTGCAACTTTATTTGCCATCAAAAAGAATAAATAAAAAAATAACTAGATTGGCACATTTAATGACGTTTTGCAGTTCTCACCATAGAAGGGGAAGGGGGACGGATGCCTAACTTACTCCATTCAGGCTGCACCTTTCAACAGAACAGGGTCACTATGAAAACTCGAAGGGGCTCATTGCCCTTGCTGCGCAATTACTGCATGCTCACAGCATTCGAGTTTCAAACCTCAGAAAGGGGGTTAGGGCGCCAATAGAGTATCTTCCGTTGTTGCAAGGTGCGCCAATTCAGAGTGAGCGCAGTTTGCCCAAAGGGTCTGCACTAGGTATTATTTTGAGCTAATCAAGCAAACAAACATCGGTGTTTGTAATAATTAGTGCACAACTGAGAAAAGATTTTGGAGCAAGCTTCTATCTGTGCCCAAATTGAGATCCGAGTTGGAAAGGGAATGAACCTATAAAAGTGCATTATGTGAATTGATCAGATGCAAAGTCAGTGATCAATGAAATGCCACAAACATAGTAGTACAGGAAGAAAGAAAGCAACTCTGCCACATGAGGAAATAACAGAAGCATGTTATCTCCTGTCGAGCCACTTTCAACAAAAGAGGGCACAATAATGATTGCTGCACTACCAGGTTTATGGGAGCTCTTTTTGGGGCAAATTATTTCTGTTAAGCTGGACTTCAAGACTGAAGTTGGGCTAGAGGACGATTCTATACTCCATATATTTCCCTTCTTTCTAGATGGCAGCCTCCCTTAAAATGTCTTCATGGAGGTCCCAGGTCCTACTCACATGCTCTTGGTCTGCTTTGAATGATTGGGACTTTCTTTTAAATCACTTGTTCACTCGTTTTCAAACTCAAACATGAACTTCAGCTGTTAAACTCAAAAGCGCATTTCTGCCCTTTCATCAACTGTTTCCTGTTTTAGTTTAACCACCTCAATTTTTAAAACCTTATACTTTCACCTAATTGCGTCGAGTCCTGCATATTTTTGTAAACCATAATAATGGCCTGTACCTAGTCTATTTCTCAGTATAGCATCTAAACAGCAACTTTTCCCCTTTACAGAAGTCTGACATTTGCTCCGTTTCCAAACTCTGCATTTCATCAGATGCTTGATAGAAAGCATTATGGGTATGGATTAATACGTATGTACGCATGCATATACGCACTTAGCTAATGAGCAAACGTGCAATGAAAGTGGCACACTCCCATGGATATAGTTCGGCACATCATTCAAGGATGAGGCTTCCCATTGTGTGAAGATATAATGTTCTTTGAAGAAACAAGTCTTCATCCCTCCTGCAATTCAGAAAGAAGATGGAGCAGTTCTGAAATTGACCAGAACGTTGTTACAGATCCTTGAAGCATAGATGGAGAAAACACGTATTCTTGTTTTGACTTTACAGCATTCAGGGCAGCTGGAACTAAGGTGGACTGGAGAAATTAGAGCTTGCCAGAAGACCAGCTGACAAATTGACTCGCAAAATGCTCATACTCAGTCAAGGATCTAAAAAAACATGGGTAACTGGTTGCATAGCTTTTCCCCCCCCAATGGGACGGGGGTGGAGGGTAATGTGTCGTCTGGCAGAATGAGTTTACAACAATACCTACCTTTGTGCAGGCGGATTGGGCATGAGAAATCAGACTCCAGTGTATCTTCAGTCTCCACAGAAACCACCTTCAGAGCAAGCTCCAACTCAACACATTCAAACACGTATAGAGACGGGATATGATCGGAGCGCTGGTCCCAGGATTTGTCTGTCTATAAGAAGCATTAATACATATATTTCTTTTTTTTACTAAACATTTGTTTCAAACAACAAATAAAACACAAGCAAACATGCATATTCTTGAGAGAAGGCAAGTAAATAAAAAGGTGAAGGTGATACAAGTATTCCCTTCTTGTTTTTCCATTGATAATGCATGCTTTGCTATACCCCTTTGTTCTTCTATCCTTAACAACATATTTTGCTGCATTTATTACCTTCATTGATCTTTTACACACTTGCCAGCCGTGGGAATTATCCTGCAGCCTGTATGTGTTGGGGTACACTATGCAAATATCTAATTCAAACAATAAGTGATTGTGTTGTTTACGATTTGATCTGTTCAATGAGCAGCAAAAGCTTAAAGGAAAAGTACAGAAATCACAGGGTAATTGCACAAACCGTCTGTTCATCATCCTCTTCAGCCTCCAATACCACACAGTGGTACAACATTCCTGATTCAGTGGCAATCACCAAGATGTTGGGGACACAGGGTAGGCAGAGCACAGCACAAGCATCATAGCCGTAGTTGTCCTCTGCGGCCGGGTGCATAGGTAAAGGGCCCAACAGCTTCCCAAGGTTTCCTATGCTGGAAGGAAAGGAGGAGCAATGTTTCTGTTCTGAGAGCAAGCTATATTTTTCAATTTAAACTTTAACTGATCGGCAGTTTTTCACCGACAGATAAAATCATCATAACAACCAGAAAGATTTGTTTTGCTATGGTGTACCATGCTGACATCTACAATGAGCTCATCAAGACAAACTTTCAATCTTCAGTTATGAACTGGCCCAGGTATCTTTTTAAGTACTATGGTATCTTGTTAGAAAGTTTCAATAAAATTATTTCAAGTTGAACTTCAACATTGAGAAAAGACCATGGTAGGATACTAAACATTAAAGGCATTTGTGATACTACCTGCACCATCAGATAATCTCTTGTTGTTAGAAGTCATAGTTATGAGCAAAATCAATACCTTGTGTTGTCACCACCTTCCACAATAATGACCTGCAGCATTATAAACTTTCCTAATCCTGGAGTATCTCAGAGTTTCCATACTTAATTACCGCAAAGTGTGTAACCAATATGGCATGACTCATGGTTATGGTGAGAATGAAAGGAATGCTGGGATGCAGACGAAGTGAGGATAGTACAATCAGAAAAGGCAAGATGTGCTACAGCAGATGTCTACAATCAGTTGATTGTCACCTACCAGTAGCTCGCAGTAACCTTCAGAGTAACTCCCAGCCTTGTGTTCATTTTTAACTAAGAACTGCAATAAATAAGTGTAGCATTTTACTTTTAAAGGAAAGGCTATGTTTATTTTACTTTATTAACGGGCTGCAGTGCTCCACTCAGATTTATGACCATGTGGGTCACAGAGATTCAGAACTGAAGCACTGAGGTATTTAACTCTTAAATAAAAGTTGTTCTCAACTCAATATTGGAGCATGAGAACAAAATGATATTTCTGAATGCTTTTGAATGAGAGAAAATTAAAAGAAGAGAGTTTAATTATTAAATTTACTTCATTTTATTTTTCTTCCTTTTAAAAGTGTCACATTTACAAACAGCAGGCATCTTGCTCCCAGTGGCTGGTAAACACAGTGCCGTATTTATAACTGAAAAATACAGTCATTTTCCTTTAAATGAGAGAAATGTAAAGTGAAGAAAAATGTTTCTATGAAACATTGTCTTAATGTTTTTCTCTACTTTAAATTAAGCCAATTAACCCCTAATGCTTTATGAAGCATGTTTCTTCACTTTAAATTCCTCACATTTGAACAAATTGTAGGAGAGTAGGATCTGCTTCACATGGGTACCCCCACTTTTTGCTGATGCTTCACTGTTTTTCGACATTAGTCTGGCTGGGGCCCTGCTAATCAGAACCCCAGCCTAGCTGCTTCCTCTCTAAAATGGTTTCCATGTGCCTTAGGCACATCACTGATTGGGATCTGGAGTGCCCTTATAAGTCCCTAGTATATGGTATACTATGTACCAAGGGCATAAGTACCTCAGAGGCCTGCCAGGGGCTGCAGCATGTATTATGCCACCCCTGGAAGGCCATCCAAACTGTCACCACAGGTCTGCTACTGCAGCCTGGGTAAGGTGGTGCATGCACCCCTTACTGTGATATAGGTTACCTACATCACTAAATGCATACACACATATAAACCTATAAGTCACTCCTAAGGCAGGCCTTATCAATCCTAAAGGCAGAGTGCATGGTTCCTATGTGAGAGGGTGACCCTGCATGAGCAGGGCCCCTCTGCAGCGTTCGGAGACCATCTCTGAGGCTGTTTGTAGTGCAGCCTGACCATATACTCTTAAGCGCATTATATCCTCGCGGTAAAATGCTAACTTTGGAATGGCTGCACCTAAACATGTCGTGTTTGGTGTCAAACATCTTGGAATACTACCCCCCGCCAATCCTGGCGGCGGGGGTAGCATTCCACCCTTCTAGAGGGAAAGACATGTTAACTCTGACTAGTCCGGTAACTTCTTTCCAGAGCCCTGGCATCACAAAATGGATGCTGCTGCCACAGACACGAGTCTGGCCTCCTGCTGCTGGACGAAACTCCGGCAGGGGAGGCCTGGACAATAGGTTTCCTGTCCCAGGGAGGTGTGACCACCTCCCCAGACAGGATAATGTGTATTGGGGCTGGGCGGGAGCACTTTCGGGTGCTTTGAAGTCCTGCACTGGGGGCACACTTGGTGTCCCTGTGCATACCCCAGTTCAAACCGGATCAGGGGCTTGCAGCCCCTGCTTTGGCGCGAACTGGACAAAGGGAAAGGGGTGTAGCCACCCCTCTGCCCTGACCCACCCATAGGTGGGGCCACAGAGTAGTCCAACCCCTATCTTTAGTATAAAGGTAGGAACCCAGTCCTTAGGACTTTAGATTATCCCTGGACGAAACTCTGAAACTGAATCCTGGACCTTCGACGCTCTACTCACGATTAGAGGACAGAAGAATCTCCCTTGGGGTCAAGGAGGGACTCCCCTGCTTGGCAGGCACCAAAGAAGCATCTGTCCGGTTCGCATTTCTGAAGCTCCCGTCGGACGCCGAAGTCATCGCATCACCAGAGGTGGATTCTCAGACTTCCCGAGGCTACCCTGAGTCCCCAGCAAAGCTGAGGCCCGTGGCTATCGTGGGTGACTTGAGACCGTGACCCCTGGACAACGAGCACATTTGCAAGTGCATCCTCTTCTGGGTCTCCCAAGAAGTCGTGCTTTGGGCTCCGAGTAGCCCTAGCCTCCAGCACCACCTGCACCGAAGATCACTGGCCCCCACTCCACGAGTGTCCTGTAAGCCAGATCCACGTGCGGCGTCACGAGGCTCCTTCGCGGTCGCTAGCCCGTTGGCTAGTAGCCCTTAACGAAGGCCAATCCTTTTCTAACTTGGCATCCTGGTTGCTCCAGGCCTGCCCTCACTTACCCTCGCTGGGTGAGTTCCACAGACCTTGCTGGTCTGCACCATCGACGATCTACATCTTCACCGAGACTTGCCGTTGCCAAGGCTTGTTGGGTCCAATCCGGTCGCCGACACCTCAGCACTCGACAGACATCGTGTACCAGCCCGAATCCTGCTCCTGGTCGCCGACAACGCCTCCTGGACCTCGTGGCTTAAGAGTCAAGACGACCGTCAACGCACCTGAAGCACTCGACATCGGTGGGCATTTGTCCATCGCCTTCCTGGTCACTGGCTAGTGACCCAGACTCTGTCCCCTCTGCTTTCAGGTTCTTCAGAACTCCGATCCACTCTTGGATCCACCCGGACACTTTTCTCTTGGCCGCCAGCAGCACTTTGCAGCAGATCGCCATTTGAATCGACGACGAAACCCAACCCCGAAAGGCACCTATGCACCCGGCTTCCCTGGGTGAGGTAACACGAGTACTCCGGTGCTCCCGTGGGTAGAGACTCTTCAAAGTCCTAGATCTCAAAGGGTTTTGTCCTAGTCCTCTTTTAAGTGTCCCTTTTCTCTAATTTCCCGATCCCGACTTTCTCCATAGAAGTCAACGGCGTATCGCGGTTGTGTATTTACACTGCACGCGTCTCCCGTGCGTCCCCTGTGTCACTACCTTGGGTGGTTCCTTGTGGTCCAAGCACTTCTAGAGGCTCTAGGCCTAATGTCTAGTTCAGTCGTGGTTCGCATACCACTTTATTGGTATATGGTTTGGTACGCCCCTAGGGCCCAAACGTGTATTTGTGCTATTACTGTGTTTAAATAACTTCTAACTTATGTACTTCGAACTCTAGCCTCATAAAGAGACTAGAGGGGTGTGTTTAGCAATAAATACATATATTTTGAATATATACCTGGTGTGGTGCTCTTTCATTTGGTCACTCAAGAGATTATAGACTGGTAAAACAAGCTGCTTTACATTCCTTCAAGACTTAGCCTGAAGGCTGCTCTCCATAGCTACCACTAGGATAGCTTTCAATAAGGTTGTCTTTAACCTATCTCCAATAAGGGGTTGTTTGGACTGGTGCAAGGTGCCCACTATAATTAGTGGACAGCATATGCCAGCCCAACTTCTCACACAAATGACTTTTTATTTCCTGTTATAAATATGGCACCAAGTCTCTAAGCCACTGGGAGTGATATGCTACAGCAGGCAGATTGACAGTCTGGCTCATTAAAGCAGATAACAGGGGTGTCCAGCTAAATGTCTCAAACAATGAGCAGAATAATATTCGATACTCTCAGGATGGAATTAACACAGCATTTTGTGATTCCTACACCAAATTATACCGAAAGAGGGACAGATCCACCCCTGTGGAAATAGGTGCATATCTAGAAGAAGTATTCCTCTGACAGCTGGACCTGAAGAGCCAGGAGAGGAAGGACCAGCTAATCTCGATACAGGCGATTAAGAAGGCTCTTTCAGACATGGCAACAGGAAAGACACTGACAAGGATGGACTCTACGGGGACTTCTATAGAAAATATGTGGATTGCCTAGCCCTGAGACCAGCTATCCTTTATGTGGTGGTGTTTGATGTTGTAAACTGCCCTCCACAACAGGTGAGGAATTGATGGTATCACTGCTAAAACCCAGGAAAGACTTGCTTGAGATTGCTTCATATCGACACTTATTAACTTTAAAGAAGGATTACAAAACACTATGGAACAGCAGGCCAAACAATTACTCCTGCACAAGCATGTATTGATCCATAGCTACCAGAATGGGTTCATACCAGGCCACATCACATCCTTCAATATCAGAAAGCTGTTCCAAATACTCAAGGAAGCACCCACTAAATAGCTACGATCCGTGCTTCTGATCTTCAACCTGGAAAGGGCCTTTGGTTCCCTGAGTTGGCAAGATCTAATCCATGTGCTCAACCTATTTGGCATGGGGAGAATCATAATCAGGTGGCTCTGGTTGTTATATGCTGGCCTGAAAGTCCGAGTGTGCACTGGGAAAGTAATATCGGCCCTTACTGGAACGGCAGCAGGACCTGTCATGGATGCCCGAGTCCCCACCGCCATCTGCTCTTGCAGTAGAGCCCTTAGCTGCCATGTTGAGGGATAAGGGTCGACTGTGGGTCTTGCCACTAGCAGAAAGACTGCACTCAGTCTCACTAAATACAGATGACATACATTTAAGATGTGGGCGACAATTTGAAGCAGATCACTACTGCATCAAGACACTTTGGGAAAGTGTTGAGGCTCCGAGTCAACTGGTGAAATCCTGTTTATTCCCACAAACCTGGGATTCAATCAGGATACAATTACGGTACTCCCACAATGGAGACAAGTAAGATAGGAGCCACTCATCTTATGATATGTTGGGGTGAGAATATCTCACTCAGAACAAGTCTTACTGGAGGGAAACTTAGAGTCCACCACTGCAGCTTGGAGATCACAGATCTCCTTCTGGAAAATACTACTGCTAGCAGAGGATGGTGAGAATTGCTTTGGCTAATATGGTAATGCTCCCCCAACTCCTATACTACTTATCTTCCAGTGAAAACCCTTCATAGAATTGGATATAATGTTGGGAGAACTGGTATTGAATGCACGTAGGTGAAGAGTTGCACAACAACACATATTGTATACCAGGGCGGACAGTGGGCACCAGATTTTGAGCTACACTATCTGGCAGCCCAGACTCTGGCTGGACAGCCGTAATGTAGCCGAAGTGGGTAAATAGCTGGTCCCTCAATCACAATAAATAGATATATAATCTATTCGTGTCTAGTGCAAAAACAGAGAACACATCCAGACAGATACGAGTTGCCCTGGAGTATTACCACATAGTCCTAAATAAGATGCGTCTGTCAAGCTGTATTCGCCAATAGTTTCACTAATGAGCATCTCAGAGTGACTGGGGTTTCAATTAGCAAGAGTGCAGCAATGTTGGGAAATAACAGGCATCACTGCGATAGGGGACTTGTTTAAGGACAGAACATTAGCAACATTTGAGATGATGTTGGAAGAGTTTGATCTCCTTAGGATACAATTCCAGAAACACAGGACCTTAATAGCAGGGATGTGCAAAATATGAGGATTCGTGGATTTGAAACAACCAACACTCAAGCTTGTACATTCATAATATACCTTGGGAAATGGGAGAAGGCTAATAACATGGTTTTATAGAGCACTCTTAGGAAAATCTGGCACCTCAGTGGAGAGGCTTAGAATCAAATGGAAAAAGAGTGGGACACAATGCTAGTGCACCTCTGTAAAGTATCCCAGAAGGCCAGATTTAAATATATTCAATTTAACTTCATACATAGTGCTTATATATGACCCCAAATGGTAGGCAAGAATCATACAGCAATATCCTGAAGCTGCCCCCCATGTGGAGCCCATCAGGTATGTATGTTAATGTATATATATACATATATATATATATATATATCATGTGATCAAGCCCACTTGCTGGGCGACACGCGTCATCCACCATGCCGAAGCGTCAGCTAAAAGAATAAAAGAAAAAACTATGCACTTACCTGGTGTCCGTGTCCCGTTTGTTCGACTTTGGAACGAGTCGTGGGAATCCTGGTGTGACATATACACATATATATATATATATATATATATATATATATATATATATATACATATACACACACATACATATATTATCTACTGGCGGTCGCCAGTAGATAGTTATAGTTAGGACCTATTATCCATAGGAAATCCGCGACATTCTATTTGCAATAACGTTGGCGCCGGTTGACGAATCTTCGCGAAAGCTTCCAACTTGTTGGGGCGCTCCGGTCCGCTCCTACCCTGAAAGTCTCAGGGTGATACGTCAAGCGGGGGCCGAGAAAAAGGGGGTCCCAAAACGCGTTTTCCCCATTCATTTTTCCATAGGAACCTTTAGTCGCAGCTACAGCCCGAACTGCTGAACGGAATTACCCCAAATTTGGCAAAGAGGTAGCCCTTGGTTCAGACTGGTGCCTTTTGCTAAAATGGTGTAAATCCGTTCAGTAGTTCCTGAGAAATTCACAATTAAAATCACATATATATCTATGGGCGCGTCGGATCCGCGTACCCTCCCGATCACGAGCTGCATGCTAATTGGCTGTCAACACTCCAAATCAAGAAGTGTTGGCAGCCATTTTATCCCTCGGTAGAACCGAGGGACAGAAACAAGTGCGCAAAGCGCAAAAGGAGGCAGGGTAGAAACACCCTGACCCCTAGGTCTGCTCAGGGGGTCCCACAAGGACCCCTGGGCAGAAAAAGCATTTTTTTTTTTTTTTTTTTTTAAATCGGCGGGATGCGCTTAGGGTGCGCGAATCCCGCCGAGAAAAAAAGAAACAAGTGCGCAAAACGCACAAAGGGGCAGGGTAGAAACCCCCTAACCCCTAGGCCTGCTCAGGGGTCCCACAAGGACCCCTGGGGAAAAAAAGCATTTTTTTTTTTTTTTTTTTTTTTAAATCGGCAGGATGCGCTCAGGCGCGCGGATCCTGCCGAAAAACAATCGAGCGCGGTCTCCCGCGCTTCGATGTTAATTTGCCCCCGGGTGGGCCTAGTCCCGGGGGCATGCTGGGGGGTTTATTTTATGTATGGGGGCCTCTAAGGGCCCCCAAGCCCCGGGGACCGCCACCCCCGGGGCTTTATTAGAAAAGTTGCGGGAGGGCTCTGAGCCTCCCGCAGCCCCGGGACCACCACCTCCCGGGGCTTCTTTATTTTTTAATTAACCTGTGTGGGGGACTCCAGCCCCCCACGCGCCCCGGGACCACCACCTCCCCAGGGCACTAACAAAATTGAAAATGGGGGTCCGTTTTGGACCCCAAGCCCCGAGGACCACCACCTCCCGGGGCTTTGAAAATGTGGGGAGGGGGGCCGCGCGGCCCCCTCCTGGAGCCAGTGATGGCCCTGGGGACCGCCACCCCCAGGGCCGGCTCCTGCAGTGTTTCGGGGTGCCTACCCCCGGGACACTGCTGTTTGCAATGACAGGACGGGAGCCTCGCGGCTCCGTCCTGTCATTGCAAACTGCTTTGAATTTTGGAAGCGAGAGCAGGGAAAGCTGCTCTTGCTTCCAAAATTCAAGCAGAATTGCTTTTCCACATGGGGAGCTGCATATTAGCAGCTCCCCATGTGGAAAAGCAATGCCGCAGGAGGCGGGGAGCCGGCAGGGTCCGTGGGGAGTTGGGGTCCCCCACGGACCCCAAAAGGATAGGGCCAGCCCCGGGGATGGGGTCCCCGGGGCCTAAGGAGGCCTTAGGAGGGGGCCAGGCAGCCCCCTCCATCAAATAAAAAAAAAGTGGCTATGGCCCGGGGGATGGGGTCCCCGGGTCGAAATTGGCCACGGGAGGGGGCCCACGCTGTCCCCTTCCCAGTCCTTTTTTATTTTATTTTTTTTAAAAAGGGGGACAGGCCCTGGGGGATGGGGTCCCCAGGGCTCCAAAAATTACTGAAAAGGGGGGCCACACAGCCCCCTTTTAAAAAAATAAATTAAAAAAAAAAAAAAACGGCATTGCGAGGGAGGCCACGCCCCTCTTTGACAACACTCTGCAAACGCGCCCCTGGCGCGTTTGCAGAGGAGACGAATTCCCCTTGAATACTGGGGGTCCCTGGGGCCAACTAGCCCACCAGGAACCTCCAGTATGCGCCAGGGAGCTGCGTTGCACAGAGGTGGACAGAGGCCACGCCCCTTTTACACCTCTCTGCAACGCAGCTCTGTGGCGCTTTTTGGATATACCTGTTGGGCTAGTTGGCCCCCAGGGACCCTCAGGATTCAAAGGGAGTTAATCCCCCGACTTAAAACGCGCCACGGGCGCGTTTGCACAGTGGTGAAGGGAGGGGCGGGGCTTCAGGTGACATGTGTGCAAACAGGCCCCGTGGCGTGTTTTAAGTTGGGGATTAAGTCCCCCTGAATCCTGAGGGTCCCTGGAGTCCAACTAGCCCACCATGTACTTCCAAAAGCGCCACAGAGCTGCCTTGCAGAGAGGTGTAAAAGGGGTGTGGCCTCTGTACACGTCTCTGCAACGCAGCCCCTGGCGCATACTGGAGGTTCCTGGTGGGCTAGTTGGCCCCAGGGACCCTCATGATTCAAGGGACTTAATCCCCCAACTTAAAACGCGCCACGGGCGCGTTTGCACAGATGTCACCTCAGGCCCCGCCCCTCCCTTCACCATTGTGCAAATATTCCTCTAAAATCAGCCGAAATACGAATTCCGATTTACTCACCTGTTATCAGGAGAGACCTCAGTGCTGCATCTTTCAGTCCAGTACTGATCCTGAAAAGTAATTTTAACCGTACTTACCAGTAACTTGAATTTCCTTCCATAGGATATCATTGCCTGCTTTTTGCTGAAAAAGTTTCTAAGTGTCGATTTTTGAAACATACAAATATTCCTCTAAAATCAGCCGAAATACGAATTCCGATTTACTCACCTGTTATCAGGAGAGACCTCAGTGCTGCATCTTTCAGCCCAGTACTGATCCTGAAAAGTAATTTTAACCGTACTTACCAGTAACTTGAATTTCCTTCCATAGGATATCATTGCCTGCTTTTTGCTGAAAAAGTTTCTAAGTGTGGAGTTTTGGAACTTTATAATATTCCTCTAAAATCAGCCGAAATACGAATTCCGATTTACTCACCTGTTATCATGAGAGACCTCAGTGCTGCATCTTTCAGCCCAGTACTGATCCTGAAAAGTAATTTTAACCGTACTTACCAGTAACTTGAATTTCCTTCCATAGGATATCATTGCCTGCTTTATGCTGAAAAAGTTTCCAAGTGTCGATTTTTGAAACATACAAATATTCCTCTAAAATCAGCCGAAATACGAATTCCGATTTACTGACCTGTTATCAGGAGAGAACCCAGTGCTGCATCTTTTAGCCCAGCACTGACCCTGAAAAGTAATTCTAACCGTACTTACCAGTAACTTGTATTTCCTTCCATAGGAATCCATTGTCTGGTTTTCAGCAGAAAAGTTTCAAAGTGTCGATTTTCACAAACTACAAATATTCCTTAAAAATTGCCTGTATGACTTAAACGCATTCTTTCAACTGTTTACAGGAGATGCACCAGTGCTGGATCAAGGATCCACCACTGAGTGAGAAAAAGTCACGATAACACTACTTACCTGCTAAGTGAATTTCCTCCCATAGGATAACATTGGTGATTCTATGTGAAAAAGTTTCTAAGTGTCAACTTTTAAAATACAATAATATTCCTTAAAAATCACTACTGTAACCAAAACGCTTTTACTCAACTGTTTACAGGAGATGTACCAGGACTGAATCTAGGATCCAGTCCTGTGGTTAGAAAAAGTAATCCATAAAGTAACTAATTGCATTTAGCTAGAAATTCACATTGAGCTCAATGTTGCATTGTGTTTGAAATTGTGTTGCCCATTGCAACAACTGTAACTACTGTACTTAAAAGTCTATTGCCTATTTGCAAAGTATTTAAAGTAAATTAATTCATTCTGAGAAAGTATATTATGTAATGTATAATGTAATTACAATGTAATTTAAAAAATAAAATATCTAAAAATAAATAGTTTAAAAAAATGTAGTAAATCAGTATGAAAAAAATAAAAATAACAATTAATACATTTAAAAATTGGCATTTACAAAACCTTTGAAATTCACTGAAAAAACCATAGGTTTCAGACATGTTATAGTTAGGAATTAGCATTTAAAAAACCTTTGAAATTCACTGAAAAAACCATAGGTTTCAGACATGTTATAGTTAGAAATTAGCATTTAAAAAACCTTTGAAATTCACTGAAAAAACCATAGGTTTCAGGCACGTTATAGTTAGAAATTAGCATTTAAAAAACCTTACAAATTCACTGAAAAAACCATAGGTTTTAGGGACAGTTATAGTTACTTGGACATTGCACTCGTACAAAACCCGTGAAATTCCCCGTTATAGTTAGTTCAGCTAACTATAACTCGCGCCCGCAATGCACTGCTGATGACGTCACATATTACATCACTCATGACATGGTCAGTGACATCACTGATGACATCACTGATGACATCTCAAATGACATCACTGATGACATCATCCATGTGATAATTTCATGCATCTTCTCACACCCTAATATAACTTTTGATACACCCAATCTAAATTACAGACTGCCATTCTCAAAACCATAGACACTCCAATACCAATAACTACATACCCACTCACTGATTCTTAGGTCTACACACACATCCACTCACTCACCCGTACAGTCACTCATACTTACAGTCACTCAGTACAGGACTATCATATGCACTCATACACCTATATAAACACTGACACACCGCCACTCATCCATAGAGGTACTCACACACCTAGTCAGTCATGCAAAAAATTAATCACACACACATTTAGTCACCTATAGAGTTATACACACACCAGCTCAATAACTCATACAAATACTAGCACATTCTTACGCTCTTATACAATAACTGATACAAGCACACACGCATCCATACAGCCACTCTCACAATCACACACTCTCACGTATAGCCTTTTAAATACTCTAACACACATATATACTTCCTTTTACATATGTAGTTACTCGCACATGTACCACTGAGATATACATTCACTCACTAACACACCCATACACACACTCACCCACCCAAGCAGTCCATCACAGACGCACTCTTCAAATCATGCACCCAGTGAATCACCCACTCACACATCTATGTACAGAGTCGCACACACCCCACCCACACAAACACTCAGGCACCCATACAGATACTCAGACAACCAATCAATAACTCATATAGAAACTCATGTAGCTATTCACAAACCCATGCAGCCACTTACACAGCAACAGACAGACGGATACAGACATTCACCCAGTTTAGTCACTAACCCATGCATTCAGTAAGATACGTTTAATCACTCACTTATACAGTTAGTCACGCACCTACTAAATCATCCATTCAGACACTTATACACCCACTCACTCTTCAATACGCCTTTCCCTATATATATGAAACATATTTAAACTTTACAGAAACACACAGTCCCTGGATGATGTCATCAGTGATGTCATTTGAGATGTCATCAGTGATGTCATCAGTGATGTCACTGACCATGTCATGAGTGATGTAATATGTGACGTCATCAGCAGTGCATTGCGGGCGCGAGTTATAGTTAGCTGAACTAACTATAACGGGGGAATTTCACGGGTTTTGTACGAGTGCAATGTCCAAGTAACTATAACTGTCCCTAAAACCTATGGTTTTTTCAGTGAATTTGTAAGGTTTTTTAAATGCTAATTTCTAACTATAACGTGCCTGAAACCTATGGTTTTTCAGTGAATTTCAAAGGTTTTTTAAATGCTAATTTCTAACTATAACATGTCTGAAACCTATGGTTTTTTCAGTGAATATATATATATATATATATATATGCAAAAAAAGGTGGAGGTAGAGGCTAGGTTTATCCTCCTTACTGATATGTAACAAACAGAAATCGAATACTTCGAAGAGAACCTGCCCAGGGGATTAGTGATAGGATACAGCGAGAATCCGCTGCAATCGCTTACTAGTAAAAAAAACCTGTTTTTCTAGAGACCCCTCACCCACCAGGGTTACCCCTAGGTGGCATGCTTCATCATTGGGGTTCATCCCAATCCTCTACGGATTGAGGCGTGCTGCGACTTAGCGATTACGCAGGAGCACTTACTGGTGTAGACTAAGTGAAGTAAAGGGGGGTGGAAAAAGGAAATTAAAAATACCTAACTAGTGGGCCACTATTTTATTCCCGCCCCTAGTTGGTAAGGTTAAAATCAGGGGTTATTACTGAAAAAAGAGACCATAATGAGTCTGGTAGATTATCTAACAGTTAGAAGTATCAGCAGTGGGACAGCTGGGTGTGGTGGGTTCTAATTGGCTTAAATTAGGATCATTATGCTGATGAGGATAGGTTGGAAAAAGTTGCAATGAATGTTAATGTAAAGGCATGTTTGTACCTCTGTTGGTAATGTTTACCGGGGTTCCCAGTTTGACGACGGGAAGGATTCAAGCATGTGAATCTATGAAAGATCCAATGCTGGAGAAGTATATATTGCATTAGGCACCCTTGAATAGTTAAGAGGGACATATAACATTTTGATGTGACCAGCTGATTATCACGGTATGAAAGATTGACTACTATATACTGAAATTTTGAATAAGTAACTTGATACAGCCAGAGTGTTTGTACCGGACATTAAGTGTATTAAGATGTGGAAAATGTATGCTTATCTATGGGGAAAAAGTAGACCAAGACCAAATACAAAAACTCTGACAAGAAACAAATCAAAGGCAAGTCAACCCACTTAGAGGATACGCAAAACATGCATCACGTGAAAGATCCAAGGATCTCCCACAAACCAGAAGACACCTTATGTATCCAAACTTTTGCACTGATAGAATGATGGCCCCTAGAATTACCTAACATGGAAATGTGACATTAAAAGGTACAGCAGCACCCGAACATTATAGGGCTCCCTTTTGCAGCTTTTTAAAAAATCTTGTTGCATTTTTAAATATTTGACGATTTTAAATTTTGATCTAATTACTTAGACAATAGATTGGTATTGAGTTTTCTGTCATTTTATATTCCATCTCCTTTTACACACACGTAATGGTCTTTATTGACTTTGTATGGTTTATAATAAACTTGACTTCATGTGTAAATGAGCTTATTCAACATTGCAGGAAATGCAAAAAAAAAATGTTTTTTAAATGATCAAGGATTCATCTGGTCTGAGGAAAGGAGAGTTAGTCAAAGCCTCCTTTGGGGAAGAAGTAATGGATGGATGAAGAATTCATCTAGGGGTAAACAGATGCATGAAGGCTCATATGAGCAGCAGAGGGAGGACTAGAACAAGACATCATCTGAAGGAGAGACAGATATGTGGATAAATCAAGGCTTTGTCTACGGAGTCAAGGGCGAATAGTTTCAAATGTAGTAGGATTTCACAGTACACAGACAGTACACACTAGACAAGCATAAATTTGGGATGCAAACAACAAATCTGTGTCAAACACATCAGCAGATTTCTTGGCTTTTGTGACTAGACTGAGATGGTCCCATAGCTTGTGGGAAATCAAAATGAAGGTTGTTTTATTCTTCTTCTCACATTTACAGGGACTTGAGTGTCTGCTCAGCATTCACAGACAGAGGAAATGCTCCTATATCCACTAGAGCATGTGATCGAAGCTCCCCAATTTGCTCTCCAGTCAGAAAACAAATTGAGAATTGTTGGCATACATATGGAAGTGAGTTAGATGATTTAGTACATATGCACAAAGGAGGTAAATGATGAACAAAAAATAGAAGAGGTATAACCAACAGGATCTGTAGCCACGTGCCATCGAACTTTCCAACACCAATGCAGGGTCAGCCTACTCAAGAACGTGCAGCAATAGGACATTCAAACAAGCGTTTCACTGTCTATATAGCACAACTGGCAATACAATGGTAGTGTACATTAATAATCCTTACTTTAGGGTAAGGTTGATATACAAAAGGAAGGTCTCTCCATTTTCATACAATATGTAGACCGGGTAGGCCATCACCTCCTTCCCACTCTGACCCACTACAGTCTTCGGAACAGCAACAAAGGGACCAAAGTCAAAAGCCACAGCAGTCTCGCCTAGTGAAGCGGTGTAAGAGCGTCTGAAAAATAAAGTGAAACACAGTGGGTCCGGTTAGATCTAACATGATGCATTTGATTCTCATTCACCCCTATCACATATGTAGGAGTATTAACGTTTCTTGCACACTTTGTTATTTAAATACCACCATATATTCCTCAAACACCTCCCACAAAAAACACATCATATAAAGTGCTCTTGTTGAAGCATGCTAAGAAGCAATTCTATTCTTATGAGCCCATGTTCATTTCCTTAGTCAATTTTCTCAAAGAACATTGTAAACAGCATTGCTCTATGTGCAGGGTTTGTTTTAAACAAATAAGGAGGAGGCTGCAAACCTCGCTTACACCATTCGATTTAAAGTACTTTATCCACATTGTGGGCTGTGTTTGCAAACACACACTTCTTTGTGAAGACAAAGTGAGGTCCATGCCTGGAAACACTCACTCTTCACTCTCTTATCTGTCCTCAATAACTAAACCTAACCCGTCCCAGAACACTACTTGCAGTTCTAAAACAAGTAGATAGAATTCCCTGTGCAGGGTAAAAAGTATGTGTTATTTGATAACATTATAAAAGGGAACAAGCAGGGATAGCAAGCAGTGACAGGGGCGGGCAGCTATCTCTGATTTTATCAGGAAGTGAATACCATGTGGTATATGAAGCCTGAATAATGAAATTAGGCTCCTTTTAATAAAAAGCATTGGCAAAGCCACTCAAGGTGTCATTTACACTTGAGCACTGACAAAAGCAATAACAAATGCAAGCTGCAGTACAAAAGAAATAAAATAGGGTTGTTTGTGTACACAAAGCATAGAGGCGCTAAAAAAATAAATATGCACTGATTGAGTGTATTTTTCAGATGCAAAATAGTCCCTCGTGCATTCCAAAGAAGGTAGAATGCACTCAAACAACTAATAGAAAGAGTGAGACCAAAATACTCCTGTGTGATACAAAATGTGATTGATGTCTCAAGCCAATAGCTGAAGGTTCTTGGACTAAACAAAAACCAATGGCTGAAGGAGGCTGAAACAAAGCCCCATGGAGTATGTACAATATGTTCAGCATGAAAACTTCAAGCCGCACTACGCAATAAAAAAAAAATATTCAAACCAACTTTATTACACTTTCCTCATTATTTGACTAAGAAAAATTCACTGGAATGATGAAATGCTGTTTGTTCATTTACTGTGTGTGGCGAGTTTTGGACAGTAATGAGTCAATAGCTGACTATTAAAACTGTGGATACATTTGTTGCCTTGTCACCCCCAAAACAACTATAGCAACGACTCATTCCATCTTCAATGTCGTACTTTCTAATATATGCAGAAAACAAAATTTTAGATTGTAATTCGTTGGACCATCTTGAAAGGAGGGTGTGAGATTTGGGAATATAGTTTTAGCATTCCATGACACATTTACATTATATTTCTTTCTACTCAACCAGGAGTATGTAGGTTTGTGCTTCTATCCAACAATAAATCTGTATTCAATTTAATGAGCTCCATCAAAAAAGTGCTGTGTCCATGTAAACAATATAGTATTTTCTGATCTCAATTCCTAAATCTGAATGAAGTATGGTACTGAAGCATGGGTACAGCACTTCATACACATGACAAAGCTACAAAGTGCTTCGATTTCCATTCATTTCTGTGTGTCCATTTGGAAGTGTGTGGTGGAAAGTTGTTAGAAGTGGCATGTCCTACTGTCCTTCATGGAAGTTGTTGGTTGAGGTGACTGAGGTGCAAGGATATTCTTCAAACATGATGCAATAACCATTGTATCGCATATGCATAAAGTGTAGCAAAAAGAGTGAGAATAGCTTAATATTTCATATTTAGGTCGAGCCTAGCGGCAGTGCGCATTCGCTGCTCGCTCTGCGAGGCATGCAGTAGTCTAGTATGCTGTGGAAGCCTCGCCTTCTCTCCGCCCATATTTTTGATTGGCTGGAGTCATTGTCCTTGGTAAATGCTGGCTTCCGATTGATAATGAGGCTTGTTAGTCCCTCCTTGTTACCTCCCTGTCGCCATTTGTTACCTCCCATGAGGACTGGATCTTTTACTTGTGGCTTTACACGGTCTCCTTCATAAGTCGGTAAGCACTATTTTATTTTATTGCCAGCGCGGTCCGCTTTCACTTTAGCGGCCGCACTTGTTTATTTAATTAATTTGCCGCACGGGCCGAAAGGGAGCGTTTCTACTCACTAATCTAACAAGCATTTGCAATGCGATAGGTCTCGCATTTATGCGAGTTTGAGCTATTGACATTGCAAATAACAATGCCTTTTATTTTTAGAACATAAATAAAAAGGCATTGCCATTTACAATGCCAATAGCTTAAACTCGCGTAAATGCAAGACCTATTGCATTGCAAATGCTTGTGTTTTTTTACGCAGCACGGCCGCCCCGTAACATTGGCACCTGCTTTCAATCACTTTAACCCGGCATTATCTTGTGTCTTTTTCACCTCCCCCCCGCCCCCCCCCCCCCAAGTAAAATGGAATTAGATATGATTAGCAAATTAAGTCAAGTGAATTCCAGGTAGCACATAATCGTGTGCTAATGGACTGAGGCTGACAACAGCACATCTGTGTTACATGTCATCTGTACTAAACCTGATGGGTTGTTTTCAAAAGCCAGTTTTATTAACAACAACACCACCACCACCACCAATACCTCCACCACCACCACCACTACCAGTACCACCACCAGTACCACCACCACCAGTACCACCACCAGTACCATCACCACTACCAGTACCACCACCACCAGTACCACCACCACCAGTACCACCACAACCACCAGTACCACCACCACCAGTACCATCACCACTACCACCAGTACCATCACCACTACCACCAGTACCACGAGTACCACAACCACCAGTACCACCACCAGTACCATCACCACCACCAGTACCACCACCACCAGTACCACCACCACCAGTACCACCACCACCAGTACCACCACAACCACCAGTACCACCACCACCAGTACCAACACCAGTACCAACACCACCACCATTACCACCACCACCAGTACCACCACCAGTACCGCCACCACCACCAGTACCACCACCACCAGTACCTCCACCACCAGTACCTCCACCACCAGTACCTCCACCACCAGTACCTCCACCAGTACCTCCACCAGTACCTCCACCAGTACCTCCACCACTACAAGTACCACCACCACCACGTCCAGTACGACCACCAGTACCACCACCACCAGTACCACCACCAGTACCACCACCACCAGTACCACCACCACCACCAGTACCACCACCACCACCAGTACCACCACCACCACCAACAGTACCACCACCACCAACAGTACCACCACCACCAACAGTACCACCACCACCAACAGTACCACCACCACCACCAGTACCGCCACCAGTACCGCCACCACCACCAGTACCGCCACCAGTACCGCCGCCACCAGTACCGCCGCCACCAGTACCGCCGCCACCAGTACCGCCGCCACCAGTACCGCCGCCACCAGTACCGCCACCACCAGTACCGCCAGTGCCACCACCACCACCAGTGCCTCCACCACCACCACCAGTACCACCACCACCAGTACCACCACCAGTACCACCACCAGAAGTACCACCACCAGAAGCACCACCAGAAGTACCACCACCAGTACCACCACCAGTACCACCAGTTCCACCACCAGTACCACCACCACCACCAGTACCACCACCACCAGTACCACCACCACCAGTACCACCACCACCAACAGTACCACCACCACCAACAGTACCACCACCACCAACAGTACCACCACCACCACCACCAACAGTACCACCACCACCACCAACAGTACCGCCATCAACAGTACCACCACCAGTACCACCACCACCACCAGTACCACCACCACCAGTACCAATGATCCAGCGTGATATTAGCAAACAGCATTCATACACTAGATACTCACTTGGGCCCATACATTCACACTACGCTAATACTTACGCTGGATTTTATCAGTTGTTACTCTCTATCAAATCCCTGCTACCAATTACCTCCTGATTGAAGAGTAATGACTTACCAATGAATCCTTTGCTAATTGGGAAATTTAAAATGAGTGACATTCATTATAGTACATAATCCTGAAATAACCACTGAGTCAGGAAGTTTTAAAATGTTTATCTAAAGATTTAGCAGAGTAAAATACAGAGCCAAATGGTACTTAATCTCAATACCCAAGATTAAGCGTAGAAATGATTATTGCTAATCAATGACGGTTTTAAAGAAGAGGAGAAAATAGAGACAGCAGCGCAACTAAAGGTTGCATTATATTTACCTAAGTGCGAGAACCAAACCCCTTAGCAAGGAGTTGAAAGAATAAGACCCAGTAAGGATGAAGAGCAAAGACCTCCTCCAGGATCAGGACAGGACCGGTGACCTCTCTACAACGACGCCTGCGTCGTTCCCCTCTCTGATACTCGACTTCTCCTCGATTCTCCCGTGCCTTCCTTCTAATGGACTCTGCCGCCCCCTCCTCAGGACCTCTCTCTCTGGACAGCAATTCGGTCTGCAATCGATCAACTTGGCAGTCTGGAGCTAAGAGCGCTCTGGCAGCCTGGACGCCTGTTCTTCATGAACGCATGCTCCTCTCATTAACTAATGCTATATTCTATAAATACCCTTCTACGCCCATGTACCTCCCCTTAATGTTACTAAAATATGGGGCCACTACTTCTGATTGGACAGGGGGTGGATTCTCGCACCATATCAATTTGGCCTAAATTGTAAAGCCTATTGTCTTTACGTTCCCACCCCTTCAAATTAATACGTTCGCTTTATTTCCCACCCGTCTTATGACAAATGTAAACCAATTTTCACGGACATTGTATCAATGTGCGACAGGAAACTCAATAGTACAACATCTTCGGCCATCAGGTCGCGGCCTTGGACTTCGTCCAGGTTGACTTCATTTGGCAGGCACACAGGACACATGCGCAGAACCATTTGCCTCTCGAGTTTCAGAACACCAACCCAGGCCCAAGTTTACGAACTAATAAAAGTGCAAGAAGAAAATATTAGAATCACAAATAAAATGTTTCACTGTATACCCACTATTTCTATTCTTTTCCCATTTAATTATATATTCTAACCCGCGTTAGTAGCGTTAGGAAACGACAATTTAGTAATGACATGAGAGCAAGCTGAAGCATGTGAAAACATCAAGCAGCCATTTTAATGCACACTGCGCAGAAGTTTCCCACCAAGCAAAGAAAGACGTCACACCATGTGATATGGTTGCGACATGCGCATTGAGTTTTCCCGCGCATAGCGGCCATTTTGAATTACAAACAAGCGTTATTCATTGGTAAAACACATAGGCAAGCATCCCTTTCTTTTGTGTCGTGAATGCAAAGGTTAGTATTAACAATACAAGTTTAATAAAGTAATACTGTGAGGAGGATTGAATACAAGCAAGTTTCATTTATGAAACCTTGCTCCATCACCAACACCACCACCAGTACCACCACCACCACCAGTACCACCACCACCACCACCAGTACCACCACCACCACCAGTACCACCACCACCAGTACCAGTACCAACACCACCAGTACCACCAGTAGCACCAGTAGCAGTACCACCAGTACCACCACCACCAGTACCACCACCACCTCCATCACCAGTACCACTACCAGTACCAATACCACCACCAGTATCAGTACCACCACCAGTACCACCAATACCACCAGTACCATTACCACCACCAATACTACCAGTACCACCACCAGTACCACCACCAATACCACCACCAATACCACCACTACCACCACCAATACCACCACAACCAAAACCATCACCACCAGTACCACCACCACCACCCCGACCAGTACCACTACCAGTACCACCAATACCAGTACCACCAATACCAGTACCACCAATACCAGTACCACCAATACCACCACCACCACCACCACCACCACCACCACCACCTCAGCGCCTCTCGCTCACTAGTAATAGCAGGGGCACTGTACGAGGCCGGAGCTGCAGCCGAGACCATCCCTCCCTCCCTCCATGCGTGCCATAAAGCACAGCCCGCCCTGCACCAGGAGGTGAAGCCAGGGCCCCACTACAGCTGGAGTGTTTATTAGGACAAAGATAGCAATGACATTACGCAATGCCACACTGCACACTCAAATCACAGAGAGGGAAGGAAATAGCCCCACCTCCCGCTCTTCCTCCTGAGCCGCGACAGTGTAATCACAGTGCGAAAGGTGTTGGACGCTTTGTTAGTGTTTATAGCTCGGATCATATGTAACTCTAACTTCACACTTTGTGTCTGTGTAATTTACAACACTTACACATCTTCTTCACTGCACTATTTATCACTACTCTGAAGACGTCGCAGGCTGGTCTCTTCCTCTGATATTTACAATCTAACAAGCGGTCAAGAAGGTCCTTTATTGCAATGCAATAGGTCTCGCATTTGCGAGAGTTTAAGCTATTAGTATTGTAAATGACAATGCCTTTTATTTAGGTTTTAAAACTCAAAACATAAATAAAAGGCATTGTCATTTACAATGGCAATAGCTTAAACTCGCGTGAATGCGAGACCTATTGCATTGCAAATGCTTGTTTATTTTGCTTATAATGAAATCTATCAAAATATTGGGCAGGTTTCAATGTATCATGTGTTGTGATTTCCTAAGTCAGTCCAAAGTGAATCTTTTGCAGACAGGTCGTGCATTAAATTTCAACAAAACTGTGTCTAGTATGGCATTACTCTCAAAGCTGTTTCACCCATAGACTAAATGGACTCTAAGTTCACTGACTCAAGATCGTGCAGTTGTCAGAAATACAATGCGTAACAACAATAATACTGTTCTTGATAAAGAAAGAGTCTATGTGCACTAGGGTGCTGTGCCTTGGGCAGAGGTGGTTCATGGAGCTCGTGGTTCAATGCAGCACTAGATAGGACTTTCTCTTCGATCACAGCGACAGCAGGAGGATGGAGAGGCCACGCATGAGCCGGGGGCTGAGGCCAGCTAGAGACACCTCTCTGATCAATGGGGGCACCGTATCTACCTGGGGGCTTCCCCCCTGCCCCCAATTAAACTTTGGTCATGAGCGACGTGGATGGGGTGCCTGGTGCCTATCCCCTAGTAGCAACAAGACACACTGAAGTGCTGTTGAAACACCGGGCATCTGCCCCCGAGTATTAATGGCAGATCCCTGTGGTGGGAACACTGAGGCTCCTTGCATGTCTATAACTGTGGTAGCATTACAATTTCTCTATAATGGGGGGAGTGGGGGTGGCCCTACAGTGGTACTCACAGCTTCCTTTGGTTGTATTATGTTTTGGGGCGACAGGCGCTCTGCACAGTTGGGGAGGAAAGCAGCTTTAGGTCTGTCATGCAGGGAGGGAGAGTGATAACGGGGGTTGTGTTATTAGTTCAATATTTTTTTGTATGCACTTTGTTTAGTGGTGACAGCTCTTTATGGCCACGGCGGCAGACCAAAATCCTGGACCTAGTCTCCTTTCCCTTTCAGCTCAACCCAAGTAGGGAACCCCAGTGTAAATTCAAACTTGCATTCCAGATGTTCAGTAGCCAATTGTTGTGGTCCCCACTGCGATGCATCTGCGTTCCGCGCCTTGCGGGGGTCCCCACTGCGGGTGCGCCCAGTTTTTTCCTCCGATAGCCAATAGTCCCCCATGGCAGCTGACATAGGGTGGTTATATTGTGTAAAGAGTCCAGAGATTCCCCCAGAAGTGTACAGGGCTCAATGCAAACCCAAAGTGCTCTATTTGTGGAAGTGTGGTCGAGCAGCCTTAGACCTAACACAGAGGAGTGCAAGTCATTTGTTATCCACACAGTGTTGAATAAATGACACACGACTCAAACAGGAGATCCACACCAATTTTAGATAAATATGCTTCTTTCTAGGTTTAAGACCAAGGTTCACGCTAAAAGATGAGTACGCTTTTTAATAAAAATATTTTTCACTTTAAACTTTTTCATTTCAGCAATGTTAACCTATGGGAGGAAAATAAGAATTCAGTTTGCAGGCAAGTATACGGCTTAAAGTCTTGGTTTTCAGGATAAGGAATCAATACCAGGCAAGGTTCAGGAAGGTAACAACTCTGCACCTCCAGCTGCACAGGGGCGGCTGGGTGCAGGGTTCAAATTCGGTATCTGGCGCCAGTGTTATCAAATGGAGAAAGGGGGTAATCGAAGAGATCCTGCTTACAGGTAAGTAACAGTTTAGTAAACCCTCTCCGGGGGTTAAGGTAAGCACAGGGGGCCACAAGGCAACACTAAACTTACACCCTCATCGGCACAGGGGCGGAAGGGAGCAGAGTGCAAATACAGTGTCAGGCACCCAATGCAAATCAATGGGGGAGATCAGTTTGGGAAAAAGGATTCAGGTTCTGGCCAGGAGGCTGGAAGAAAACCCACAGCTGCCCAGATAAGTACTGATGCTTGGGGACGTAGGGACGCTGTTGGTCGAGCTCCCCAAGGCCGAGGGGGCTTCGGGTGCAGGGGTATCTATAGGCGTAGGAAAAGGCTTACCGGAGCAGGTCGTGGTTAGGGGTGGGGGGTCGTCGTGCAGAGGCTACAGGTGTCGATGAGGAGTCGGTCACGGGTCAACCCACGATGGACTCTTGCTCAGAGTCACTGAGGAACATTCGCAGGACCGGTGGGCCACTTGGGCTTGTGCCGTCGGGTGAAGAGGTGGGTCCGGTGGGAGTTTTCATGGTTCCTCAGGGCAGAAAGATGGTTTCTTCTGGTCAGGTTCTCTGATCACAGGATTTCTTGATCTTTATTGATGGCAGGCAATCCTCCCAGGATTTTGGAGCTTGCTGGGCCTGCAGGACGATTCGACTTTTGTAGCAAGGGTGAAAGGCAGCAGTCAGGCTGGCAGGGCTGGTGCTAAGTCAGTCACTGGTCCTTCTTTCTTGCTGTTGCGGCTCTTTGGTATACAGGCTTCGTAGATCATCAGGAATCTGACTTCAGGGTCTGAGGGTGCTACCTAAATACTAGATTTACTGGCGTTACAGGGGAGCGACAGGTAGGAACCAATGGGTCCCTTACCTGGGGTGTCTACACCCTCTACTATGCCACCCTCCTGTGGGAGGGAGCATAGTCCTAGCCCTGATTGGATAAGTCCCGCCATCTTCAAGATGGTGGGCACTGAAAAATGTGCTTCACTTCACCTCCAGCACCTGAGGGGTGGAGTTGGCAAAGGGGGCACACCTCCTATTCTCACTTAGTTTTCCTGCCGGTTCTCCCACCAAAAGGGAGGGTTTGAAACGGGGGTTGCCAACTGCTGCTAGCAGCAGAGGCTGGGGTCACATTACAAAGGCAGCAAGGCCTGTGAAGCTTCCCTCTTGAGCACTCTGCCTGCCTGGGGGAGAAGGTCTGACACCTCCGCCCAGGATGGGCTTTGTTTCCGGCCTCCGAGAGCAAGGGCTGTCACCCATGGGTCCAGGAACATGTCTGGTAGTGGCAGGCTGCCTAAAGCCAGTCAGAGACCACACCATGGTTGGTAGATTTTCAAGGGGCACCTCTGAGGTGTCACCTGGATACGTATTTTAATAAATCCAACACTGGCATCAATGTGGGTTTATCAAGAGGAGTTGTCTGGTACCAAACACTCCTATGTTCAGTGAAGCCATCATGATGCTGGGGAACTCGAGTTGTCAAGTTTCCAGCCCATTTACTCTCTATGGTTTCCCTGGCACTTACAATATTAAGAAAAGACTTAAATATTGTAGGGGCATATCTGCTCATGCAGATTTGCCCACACCTGAGTTATAGCACACCTTGCCTTAGGGCTTGTAAGGCCTGTTATGGGGGTGACATACCCATACCTTAGGCAGTGCTGCCTGATATGGCACACAGGCAGTACGCCATGTCTTTGTCGTTTTTCTCTGCACCAAGGCATGCAGGCTGCAGTGGCAGTTTGCATGGCCTTGGTGAGGAGTCCCTAGGGGACCTTCTTCAGTCCAAATGCCCTAGGTACCAGGGGTAACATTTACTAAGGACTTATAGGGGGGTCTGAAGTAGTGCCAATCGTGGTATGGTTTTAGGAAAAGAGGTCTGGCACAGGGGACCTGGTTGGTAGGGACCCTGTGCACTTTAAATCAAAACTACATCATTTTCAAGGCAAAAAAGTGGGGTGCTAACCATGTCAAAAGAGGCACTTTCATCATTTGTTGTTATAAAGTTTTCTTTTTTTTTTCTCTCTAAAGCTACCAGCAGCTCCGGATCAGTCGAAGAGCCAGGTCTTGAGGCTCTTCCTGAAGGTGTGCAGAGTGGGGGAGATGTTGACTGGGAGCTCGTTCCAGGTCTTTGCTGCGACGTAGGAGAAGGCTCTTCCACCTGCTCTGGTTCTGCGGATGCGTGGGGTCTCTGCCAGGGAGAGGTCGGCGGAGCAGAGGTTCCTTTTGGGTACGTGGAAAGACATCTGCCAGTTGGAATCTTGGCAGATGTTAGACGACCAAGGACATTCACATCATGTGCTATCCCTCAATCAGAAGAAATACAAGGACGTTGCGGTGCACGCCGCCAGAAACCATTACCGTGCCACCCAGCATCACCTATACGAGGTCAGGGAAAGGGTCAGTAAATTGCCAGCCTGACTAGAAATGGGGGAGGCAGCATCTCGATGGGTCCTGGAGATCCGTGAGGATAGTGGCAAGCGGACTAAGGACAGACAGGGCATAGCTGACATGTTGGCGCACTATTGCACTCAACACAGGCGGCCACGATCGATGAGCCCCGTGAGCTACTTGCGGACATTCAAATGCCGGAACTCTCCCAAGACATCAGACAGGCCCTGGAAGAGAAGCTGATAGAGGAGGAGGAGGAGGTGAAGGAGGTACAGTTGATCAGTAACCTAGCGTCAGGTAAGGTGTTGGGCCCTAATGGTCTTCCAATAGAACTCTATAAATTGACAGCTGAGAGGGTTGCCCTGCCTCCCCTGCACATGTTTCTGGAGAGCCGTAAGGCCGTCCAACTTCCTCAGGACCAAAGGCTAGCGGGCATAGTGGTTATTCCCAAGGAGAACAAACCGCCTGATGACTGTGCCTCCTACAGGCCCATATCACTGTTGAATGCAGAAGTTCAAATCCTTACAAAGCTTTTGGCCACGTGATTGATCGGAGTAATCAGATCACCGATTCATCCTGATTAGTCCAGCTTTATGCCAGGTACAAACACTGCACTCAACTTGCGACGGCTGCATGGGGTATTGAAGCGAGCTTCCGAAATCCGTGAAGATGAGCTTGTTCTTGGACACACGGATGGCTTTTGATACAGTGGAATATCCCTTTATGTATGCAGTCCTAGAAAAGAGGGGATTCGGTCCCCGCTTCGTCTCTTGGATCTGATTGTTGTACTCGGACCCTCTAGCTAAGGTAAATGGGAGCACATCAGCACTGTTTCCCCTTCGGAGGGGTATCAGACAGGGTTGTCTGCTCTCCCCTGATTTTTGCTTTCTATTGAAGCCACTAGCGGCATGGGTCCGGAGCGACTCAATGGTTAGGGCACTGAGATGGCCTGCAGATTGGGAGGACCGTATCTCCCTCCATGCAGACAACATCTTGCTTTATGTGTCCGACCCCCTCCTCTACACTTGACAGGGACTTCCACATATTCGCACTCTAGCACAAATACTCTGGTTACAGCATCAATTGGGATAAGTCATTGATCTATGTTCTTTACGAGAAGCCTCTAACACTTCTGATGACTGCGAGGCTAGGGTGGTTGCAGAAGGATTCAGTTACTTGGGCATCTTTATCACAAGGGATTCTGCTGCATTTTACACTCATAACCTTGAACCCCCACTGCTATGCCTGCAGAGAGATGTGAAGCACTAGACAACCCCGCCTCATTCCTTACTAGGAAAGGCGGCTCGATTCAAAATGATGGCCCTCCCTCGATTCCTGTCTGCACGTCAAAACATGCCCTATCCAATACCGGAGTCCTACCTCCGTGCCATACACAGTGAGGCCAGCACACTGCTTTGGGACAGGGGTCCCCCCTCGAACAGCGCTGATGAAATTAATGAGGGGTTGGTACGATGGGGGAATAGCCTTTTCTGACATACAGAAATATTATTGGGCGTCCCAGCTAATCGTCGTCAATGACTGCGTACACCTTCCAGGGGACGAGCCGGCTTACAGGATGGACAGGAGAGACATGCATCCCGGGGGCAACTTACGACCCATCTACAGAGCGCGGTGGGGGGCTAACCGTGCATCCCTATTTGATCCTACGGCTGTCACCATCTCCCTGTGGCATGCGGCGCTGTCGGCCATGGGCTGAGGGGGGTAAGACCACGCAGGCAACTCCCTGGTGGGACACAGCACATCTCAGCACTCTGGCTCTCCAGAGGGGTTTAGACAAATAGGATCTTATTGGCCTGTCTTAAGTGGGAGATATATGGAACAATGGCGATGTGCTCCCTTACTCGGAACTGCAGAAAGACTACCAGCTGGCGCGCATAGAGGCCTATAGATATTTGCAAGTCCATCATGCCCTGTATAAAGAGATCCCAAGGGAAGAGGACCTTCTCGAGTCCTCCCCGCTCGAGGATAGATTACTAGACAACTACTTACCAAAAAGGGCGATCTCCCTCACATATCCAAAAATTGTTAAATAACCCCCCTACACTCTGACCCGACTGAGGGAGGTCTGGGAAGGGACCTGGGTGGTGTGGAGGACGACAAGTGGCCCGGGGCCTTGGCTTGACCCACGTCAGGTGGCCATACGCTCGCAGTGCTTTAAGAATCTGGATCTGTGTTGCTTTGATGAGTAGGTCAGGCACATTGTCAAAGGCAGGCTGCTCTTACGAGGAATGAGCATGTAAAAGTCAGGTGCGCAGAACTATGGCAGATCATGCACCGTGCCATTTTGAGCACTGTGAAATCATACTTATGGTGTTCAAACCTGTGTCCGACAAAAAGGTGTGAGCTGACATACGGCGGTCTTCGGCTATTGTTAGACCGAGGATCCGTTGCATGGTTTTCCCCTAACCTTTTACCTTCAGACCTCCTGTTTATGCTGGCCTTAGGACTCTGCAGACTTTACCACTGCTAACCAGTGCTAAAGTGCTTGTGTTCTTTCCCTAGAACATGTTAACATTGGCTTATATCCAACTGGCATATTTAATGTACTTGTACGTCCCTAGTAAAGTATCACTACATGTGCCCAGGGCCTGTAAATTAAATGCTACTAGTGGGCCTGCAGCACTGGTTGTGCCACCCATTTAAGTAGCACTTTAAACATGTTTCAGACCTGCCACTGCCATGCCTTTGTGTGCAGTTTAAACTGTCATTTCGACCTGGTAAAATAAACCTTTTGCCAGGTCCAAACCTTCCTTTTTAATACATACAAGTCACCCGTAAGGTAGGTCGTGGACAGCCCCAAGGGCAGGGTGCAGTATATTTAAAAAGTTGGATATGTACTTTTACATGTCCTGGTAGTGAAAACTCTTAAATTTGTTTTTTACTACTGCAAGGCTCATCTCTCCCATAGGATAACACTGGAGTTGCCTTATTACATTTTTCCGGAAATATCCAAATGGGAAGAGATAACTAGTTCATGTTCGGTGTCTCTGGAATCACAATTTAAAATCCTAACTTAATTCTGAAAATGCCCCTTTTAGAAAGTTGCCATTTTCTTGTCTTAGCCATTTGGTGCCTGCTGCGGTCTCTGGTCACGTGACTGGGTGTAGCTGACAGTCGGGCTTTGTGTATTCCTCCTACACAGCCACACACAATGGGAGCTTAGAGTATGACTGGATGAGCAATCACTGACAGGATGGGAGGGAGGAGCTGGGCACAGCCCCACTTACACTTGAATAGGCTGTGTCCTGCTTCCACACAAAGGGCTGCATATCCCCTGTAGTTAGACTGGAGCCATGGCCAGGAAGGCAGGGCATCTGTGCACTTCAAAGGCATGCCTCTAGAAACTTCTCCCCACTTCAAAGGCACAACTATGAATAAAAAAAGGACCTCAAACACCAACTCTTCAGTATGCTTCTGGACCTGTGGGTACTATGCCAGGAAGGACAGCTGTGCTGCTACAAGAACTGCCACTCTGCTGGACTGCTGCTCTGAAGGAACTGCTGTTCTGCCATGCTTACCTGCTGCCCTCTTGCCTGGGGAAGAAGAACTGGGCCTGCAACCCATCTTGAACCCAGGACCTGAGTGACTCAAAGGGCTAGTCTAATGGCCTCCTGATCTGAGCTTCAGGAACATAAAAGGCTCCCCAACAGCTACTGGACCAGTCATCAGCGAGTACCTGACCCCCAGGTGGTGACACTCAGGTCCTGGAACCTTGGTGTGGCACAGCAGGATCTTAATTCAAGCTTTTGGGCTCTTCATGAACGGGCCCGTTTGCACCGGAATGAGCCGCTTACACAAAAAAAAAAAATCAGGCCAAGCTGCTGCTAGCCCCTCTTTTTGCACAGCAGCATCGAAAGCCCACGAGGGACTGCAAATACGAAGCTTCAGCCTGCTCATCCACGACGACAGGCCTGCTCTTTGTGCCACACAGACTGCCACCTGCGACGCTCTCCATGCTCCTGGCGACCATCTCCAACGCAAATGGGACTCTTGGCACAAAACTTTAGAAGGGAAAACTTTAGCAGGATTAATCGGAATCTGTATCCGACCCGTGCTCCATCACAGTCAGCTTGAACTTTTGACCTTGACCTGGTCCAGCGAAACCAAATAGCCGTGGTTGGCGCTTTCAGTTTCCAAGTGCTATTTTACAATTTATTCTTTAAAAATTCATAACTCCGGTTCTACTGATTGAACTGTTGTTGTTTTGGTTTTGTTTTATTTATTACATTTTGTTTAAACCTGGTGTGGGATCTTTGTTTGGTGTTTTCACTGTTTTACTGTTTACACATTGACTCCAAGTTAAGCCTGACTGCTCTATGTAAAGCTACCAGGGGGTTGAGCATAGGTTAATTTGGGGTTTACTTGTTCCTTACCATGACTAGGATTGTGGTTGCTGCTTCACCAGGGCTCACACCCCAGTCACCCAGTAACCCAATTTCAAACAGCTATGTAATGTGAAAAAAACAAGACAGCTGTACAGTAGCGTTATAATCAGATTAATTTGTCACTGTTTTGTTTTTCTTTAGGAAAAACTGTTTTGCACTTTCTTCTAACTGGAGAGGTCAGTTTAGATGTAGAGTAAGTGTGGGAGGTCATTACGAATGTGTGTGAATACTCACAGAGTTACAATTGTGTGGGCATTCAGCACTTTTGCGATGCCATTTCCTATGACATTCTCACCAAAACACCAATTTTCTGACCCATATAGTACTACCAGATACAATCATTACAGATTTTCTGAAGATGTAAATTCTGAAGATCTGAAGTTTGTGTATCGGGATGTGTGAACCTCAGTGACAAACAGCACTTTCTTCCAGACAAAACTTGACTATGTTAGGAACTTTTCAGTTAAAAATAGATAAAGGAATGTACAAAATGAAATATCAGTAACTCCTGTCCTAAAATGAAAAGTGTTGCCTAATACGATGGTCTTAGACCAAAAAGCAAAAAAAAGAGAGAAATACTATTTTGCTGGAGTCCATGAACAAGGTTTGCCTACACTTTTGGGTGGAAAGTATTTAAATTGCTCAATTATCATAGTTCTGACTTCTGTCTTCTTAAAAGGCCATGCATGACTTTAAGTACTTCTGGTGGCCTTATGGAACAGCAGTTTACTTGGCTGTACAGTTATCGTTCAGCTGGAGACTGGGTGTGCATTTCTCCTATCAAATGTAGCTTTTTCAGAAAACATTTCGCCATCACACTTTTTTGCCTGGTTCAGAAACAGACTGGAAGAACAAGTTACTTACCTTCGGTAACAATGTATCTGTAAGAGACATATATTAGTTATAGATTCCTTACCTTAGAATTACCCCCAGGCGTCAGACTGGATCCGGAGAATTTTTCTTCAGCAATACCCCTGCGCGTCGGTAGGTGGCATCGGTCAACTCCGCGTCCATCGTCCGCGTCTTGGTCGCAGGGATGACGTCGCAATGCCTACTTAAACGCCGCCCCTGCGCGCTGCCGTCAGTTCTGAAACGACTTTTCACGCCAGAAGCGCAGAGCCATGAAAGACACTGACCACTGGTGCGCCACACTAGGGCCCTACAAGGGAGTCCCTATCCCTAGAAGTCAGTTCGCAGACCGGGGAAGAAGGGTGGGGCGGTAAGGAATCTATAACTAATATATGTCTCTTACAGGTACATCGTTACCGAAGGTAAGTAACTTGTTCATCTGAAAGAGACTTTTAGTTATATATTTCTTATCTTAGAATAGATACCCAAGCAATACATACCCCGGAGGAGGGACTGCGAACCAAGTTCACACCAGAAGGTCCTGGAGGACAGAACGGGCAAAGTAGCTGTCCCTCTGGACTCGACTATCCAGGCAATAATGTCTGGTGAACGTGTGCATAGAAGCCCACGTGGCTGCCTGGAAGATGTCAATGAGTGGGACTCCACGCGAAAAAGCAGTAGTTGCTGCCGTAGCTCTAGTGGAATGAGCTTGCAGCCCCACTGGAGGTTCCTTTTTAGCTAAACCGTAACAAATCTTGATACAAAGGACTACCCAACGAGAGATGTTGAGCTTTTGCACAGCCGGACCTTCCTTGGCACCCACATAGCCAACGAAGAGGTGATTGTCCACCCAGAAATCCTTTGTGCGGTCAAGGTGGAAAGATGTTTCGAGTCCAGACGGTGGAGTCTCTTCTCCTTGGAAGGGTGCGGAGGCGGGAAAAAGGTGGGCAGAGTAATAGTCTGTCCGATGTCAAAAGGAGTGACAACTTTAGGCAGGAACGAGGGCCTCGTTAGAAGCACCACTTTGTCCGGATGGACCGAGAAAAAAGGGGACTTAGAAGAAAGAGCCTGACGCTTACTCACTCTGCGAGCAGAGGTGATAGCAACAAGAAAGGCAGTCTTAAGAATGAGAAGCCTAAGAGGACAGTTGTGAAGAGGCTCAAAAGGAGCGCACATAAGGTAAGTCAAAAGAAGCTTCAAGTCCCACTGAGGCATTATGAAAAGAGATGGAGGAAAGAGATGAATAATGCCTTTAAAGAACCTACTTACAATAGGGGATACTTGAACAAAGAAGGCTGGTCTGGTAGCCGAAGAAAAGCAGAAATGGCTGCCAGGTAGCCTTTAAGAGTGCCCAGAGCAGAGCCCTGCTTGGCCAAAGAGAAAAGGAACAAAATAACCTCAGAAAGAGGGGCAGAAAGGGGATCCACAGCCTTTGCTGGGCACCAGGCCACAAACTTGTTCCATCGACAGGCGTATATCGTTTTAGTGGAGAGACACCTGGCTGCCAAGATGACATTACAGATTTTGGGAGGAAGGTCAAAAGCTGTCAACTGTCTCCGCTCAATCTCCACGCAAGGAGGTGGAGGCTGGACAGGTTCGGGTGGAGAACCGTCTCCTGCTGCTGCGACAGAAGTTTCTCCCGAAGGGGCAGTCTGATCGGAGGATCGATGGCCATGCTCAGGAGCTCGGGGTACCAAACTCGTCGTGCCCAGTCAGGAGCCACAAGAATGACTTGGGCCCGGTTGCGCTTGATCTTCTTCAGCATTTGGGGTAAAAGTTGTACAGGCGGAAAGGCGTACAGGAGGCCGCAGCTCCACTCGCGACGAAAAGCGTCGCCAAGCGAGTGCCACCTTGGAAACTCCAACGCGCAAAACTGCTGACATTGTGCACTCTCCCCACTGCTGAACAGATCTAACCAAGGCTCTCCCCACTGCTGAAAGAGACCCTGCACCACCTCTGATTGAAGACGCTATTCGTGATCCACCAGGCACCAGCGGCTGAGTTCAGAGAACCTGCCAGGTGTTGAACCACCAGGGTAATGCCCTGATGTTCCAGCCATGTCCAAAGGCGAAGAGCCTCTTGACAAAGGGTCCACGACCCCACCCCGCCCTGTTTGTTGAAGTACCACATGGCGGTTGTGTTGTCCGTGAACACCTGCACTGCCTTCCCCTTGAGAGAGGGAAGGAATGCCTTCAGTGCTAAGCGAATCGCCCGGAGCTCCAACAGGTTGATATGGAGCCCGGACTCCGCGGGAGACCAGACTCCTCTGATCTCTGCCTCTCCCAGGTGACCGCCTCATCCCAGGAGTGATGCATCGGTCACCACCGTCAGGTCTGGTTGGGGGAAGGGAGAGGGATCGGCCTCTGACCCAATCCTTGTTCGTTAACCACCACTGCAGTTGTCGCGCAGTTCCCTCCGCGATCTGGACATAGTCGGAGAGATTCCCCTGATGCCATCTGGTACGATCCACCAGCAGGATGCAGGTGGCAATGAGGCCCAGCAGCCTCCGGGTCATTCTCACCAAAATCCGAGATAGAGGCTGAAACATCAGTATCATAGCCCAAATATCCCGGACTCGCTGCTCGGGAATATAGGCCCGAAACTGCCCTGTGTCCAGAACAGCTCAGATGAAAGGGAGCGACTGAGAGGGAGTCAGGTGTGACTTCGGCACGTTGATAGTGAACCCCAGCGAATGCAGGAGGTCCGCCGTAGTCTGGAGGTGGGAGACGACAGCCTAAGGCGAGCCGGCCTTCAACAGCCAGTCGTCAAGATAGGGGAAGACTGGAACCCCTGATCTGCGCTGATGAGCTGAGTCCACCGCCATCACTTTTGTGAACACCCGAGGGACACTGGTAAGGCCGAAGGGGAGCACGGTGAACTGAAAATGCTCGTGGCCTACCGTGAACCGTAGGTAACGTCTGTTGGCGGCAGGACGGGGATGTGGAAAAAGTAATCCTGCAAGTCCAACGCCACCATCCAGTCTCCGGGGTCGAGGGCAGATAGGACCTGAGCCAAGGTTGGCATTTTGAACTTCTCCTTCCGGAGGAAGCGGTTGAGGGCCCTGAGGTCTAGGATAGGACGCAGGCCTTTGTCCTTCTTGGGCACCAGAAAGAAGCGGGAATAGCAACCACGACCTACTTCTGACACTGGAACCCTCTTGATAGCTCCCTTGGCCAAGACAGCTAAGACTTCCTGGCAGAGAAGAGCCAAATGATCCTCTGACATGCAATCGAAAGATGGTGACATGGAGGGAGGAGTAGTCTCGAAGGGGAGGGAGTTGCCTGCAAAACCCACCTGTCTGACGTGATGGATTGCCAATGGGGGAGGTGATGGCAAATCCTGCCACCCACTGGATGCTGATGGGCCTGAAAGGTCAGACTAGGAGGGTTTGGAGGCTGCTGAAGGGGAGGAAAGGGTGGACCGGCCCGAACTCTGGTTCCCTGACCCGCGTCGCTGGGTCCCACGTCCACGGCCATGCAGAGGCTGGGCAGCTTGCGCGGGCCGGTGGCTGGACTGGGTCGGATGTGGTGGGGTGCCCCTTCCGTAGCCACGAAAGGGGCGAAAGGCAGACTGTGGTGGATGGGAGGACGCAGCGAGGCCCAAGGATCTGGCCGTAGCCCGAGAATTCGTAAAGCGCTCCAGCGCAGAGTCTGCCTTGTCACCAAAAAAGCGACGGCCATCGAAGGGTTGGCTGAACATCCCCCGAAAAACCAGACGTTCTCAACCAGGCGTAGCGCCAAAGGGCTACCGACGTGGCAATCGTTCTGCCCAGTGAGTCGTTGGTATCCAGTCCACAGCGGATTGTGAATATTGCTGCGTTTCTCCCATCCGCTACTGCCTGGGAGAGAGCGGCCCGGGCCTCCTCCGGGCACTAAGGCAGCACTTGCGCAACCGTATCCCAGACTGTATGGGTATAGTGGCCCAAGAAGCATGCGGTATTCACAGACCGCAGCACCAAGCTGGAGGAAGAGAACATGCGCTTCCCAAGATGATCCAGCTTCTTGGATTCCCTATCCGGGGGTGCAGAAGGGAATGCACCCTTGGAAGAAGAGGCTAGGACCACCAAGCTCTCAGTGGAAGGGTGTTGGGTGAGGAAAATGGGATTGCCCGGAGCCGGGAGGTGGTGGCGGGCAATCGTCCGTTCCACAGGAGCCCCTGTGTTGGGCTTGGACCAAGTACCCAGAAGGACGTCCGTGATGGCTTCATAGAATGCCAAGAGGGGATCAGAGGAAGTTGCCGCCGGCTGAAGCATCTCCGTCAGGAGGTTAGTCCTGAATGACACTGTAGGGAGCACCAGGCCCAAGGCCTCGGCTGCCCTACGCACCACCACTGCATAGGACGTTCCCTCCTCTGTAGCCACAGTAGGGGGAGAAAGCATGCCAAGGTCTGGGGAGGTATCCAGACCACTGGTGTCACCGAATTCCTCTCTCCAGTCCAGTTCTTCCAGCTGGTCCATCAGAGGGTCCAGCGACCCCTCCCATTCCTCATCACCACCCTCCGGGCGATAGGGATCACCTGGGATGAGGAACAAAAGTACCCTCCGGCGTCTGATTCGACGTTGGCCGATGTCGATCCGGCTCTGGGTCCATCTCGGGGATGAGGATGGCGTCGGCTGGGGACACGGCCGGCACCGGGGGCGTCGTCACCGGCATCGGCGCCAGGGAAGGTTGAGTAAGGTCAACCGGCGTCGATCCGGATCCAGGCCTGGATCCATGGGGGCCCTCCGGCACCCGGGCCGGAGCTGCCGGCATCGAAGGCCCATGGCCTCCAACTGACTCTGCGGGGCCCGACGGCGCACCAGCGGAGTCGGGCTGCCCAAATACACGGTGGAGGGCTTCATAGAACGTACGAAGCTGGGCAGGGGACGCCCCAGCTCCCAGATACGGGGGAGGCGCGGAGTCGCCCATGAGTCAGGCGCCAGAGACGGAGCCTTAGAGCGACGACGCTCCAGGTCCCGGGTCGCATCGGCCGACCGACGGGGGGGGAAGGCGGAGAGCGACGGTGCTTCATCGCCTTCTTCTTGTGCTTCGACTTACCCGAAGACTTAGACGAGGTGTGGTGGCTTCGCGACAGGTCTCGAGACCAGGAGCAACGCGGAGCCGACTGCTGGGCCTCCAGAAGCTTTCGGGACTGCTCCCGCAAAGACTTCGGATTTATGCCCCGACAGTCGGAGCACGACTTCGGGTCGTGGTCGTGCTCCAGGCACACGAGGTGCGGATCCGTCACGGACATCAGCATGTGACATGAGTCACAAGGCTTGAATCCGGTCCGACGATGGGACATCCCTCACGCACCAGGAGTCAAAGACTCAAAAAAAGACGACGACAAAAGTCGAAAAAGTTTAGTCAAAAAATGACTAAGGGACAAGCTCTCTCCGGATCTGCGCTAGGCTGGTGCGGAAAAAGAACGGACGTCAGCACGCAGGGGCGGCATCTAAGTAGGCACTGCAATGTCATCCCGGCGACCACAACGCAGGACACAGAGTCGACCGACGCCACCTACCGACGCGCAGGGGTATTGCTGAAGAAAAATTCTCTGGATCCAGTCTGACGCCTGGGGGTAATTCTAAGTTAAGGAATCTATAACGAATAGTCTTTCAGATACAGTGAATCAGAGCGCTTAATAACTCTCTCTTAGCAATAGGAGGGAAAAAGTTCAAACCCTAGAGTAAACACGCTTTGCTTTTCAATTCTGTGGGAGGAGGTCAACACATTTGTGACCATTTACCGGATAATGAACCAGCCAGCAATGTCTTCAGGAGCTCACAATACGTATGTAGAGGCGGTTTAAAGACTAGTCTTCAGGGAAACCAAAAAACTGTGGGTGAATATGCTGCATGCAGCCGTGCGTATTTTAGCTACTATCAATGAATCTGAAGTCACCATAGATCATTATCAACAGAACCAGCTAATAATAGTTATTCAAAGACATGCAAAAAAGGAAACTGCGTTGCAGAAATCAATATGTGGAAAAGGCTACAGCGAGGGTTATAGAAAGATGTGCTTTATCAACTAGGTCATCAGCTACCAAATGTGATTCTAATGTCTATTCACGCTGATCCGGTTAAAAGAAAAAGGAAAGGTGAAAGGAAGGTAAAAGGAAATGCCTCGGGTGGGTCAGTGTTCCTGATGTGGTTCGGGATGGATTTGGAAAATAATCTAATTTGCCTTGCAGTCGGTAAAAGATGCAATAAGTGCAAGAAATTGGACATTTTATCAAGCTAAGTAAAAGTGTGATAACGTGGTGCGTTTCTTGTGGCGCAGAATGCACAAAAGATGTGTGTGAGATTGTGTCCAATTCAGTTTTGGCAGTAGGGTTGGATGAAGAGTAAGAAGTGTTCAGTAAAAAAAAGAAAAAAGCCACCTCGCAAAGTGGTCCAAGTGAAACTTGCTGTTATGGGCTGTGTTCTCCCTATTATAAAATTGTGTACAAAGAAGCAGGAAGCATACACAAAGGAGGCTGTGAATTCCTTACAAACATAGCTATCAAATCTGCTTTTGAAACAAAGCAGGTTACTAAACCCTTGAGGTGCACCGTAAGGCCTGAAGTGGCTCAAAACTGTGATCATGAATTGCTTTAAGTGTCTATGAGAGGTCTGGATTTGTTTTCAGGGGAAGGAAGGTGGTCAGAAGCTATGGCACACACAGTGTAATGCACAGCGCAAAGTATACACATGTTAATATTGAGCAGCCGAAAAGAAATGTAAAGGTTTGCCTTTAAGGGGCGAGTTCATTGTAATATGCATATTAATTTTTTTTAAATCATCATCAAGTGATAAGCCTCCGCCAACTTATCCACACTATGTAAATGACCATCAAACATGCAGGTTTGATGAAAACACTGCTACCTTGTTGGTAATATCAGAAAAGGTTTATTTATTTCTTCTCCATTCTTCCTCCCCTTTTTTTTTCCTCTCCTTTTGGTCGGTTTGATTTTTTCATAACTTGTTTTTTCTTTTCACGAGTTTCTTCTCTCTATGCTCCTTCCACCATTCTTATATATTCCTTCCTTTCTTAATTCCTTCCAACCGCCATTCCATCCTTCCTCTCTTTCTAGCCCATACTTTCTTACCTTCATTCCTTCTCACCTGTTCTCTACCCAATTCCCGCCCTCAAGCCACTGTCAGAATTAAGTGTCATACAATGCTACAAGGAGCCTTTAAATGGTGTTTCTGACGTATTCAGCCGTCAATGGGTAATACAGATAATGAGTGTTTTAACTTTGTTTTTTCTAACACTTTCAATCATCACTGCTACTTCATGTGCTTCAATTGTGAGAGTTCAGAGTCTTAAAACAGACAAAAGGTGATGGGAGGAATGCTTGCAATAGGTCTAACCACTAGTAAAAGGTTGGGGTAGCATTCCAACTCATTGTTGTTTTGCCCACTAGGCCACCCCAGTTTGGACCCACCAATATGCAAATCAGTCTCAAACCTGCTCCATTAGGAACAATCCAGCCCCAACTGCCAGGCCAGGTCCTCCCTGAACCAGAACGCAAGCAACCCAAGAGCAGTTTTGTCTTGATTGAGGTTCTTCAGTTAGATGTAGACCTTCCAGGGCTGTTTATTGGCTAGTGCGTAATAGATCTTAAAGCAGAGGATAATCCACCTCGTCGGGGTCCTCCTCTGAACAGCCGTCCCTTTCTTTGCTCTGGAAAATCCCACAAAAAGTTGATTGGCCATGCGATGATCCCTGGTACGATCAATGTAAAAAGTTAAAGCCCTTTTGCGGTTCAATTGATGAAGCCTCCCCACCTCCTTTGAGGGGTGAGTGGGAGCAAAGAATACTTGTAGCGATCGGTTGCCCAACACAGAAAGGAGTCATGACTTTTGGTAAGAAGGAAGCCAGAGTCCAATCTGTCTAAAAAAAAAAAAAGTGGTGTAGGGCTGTTGCTCAGAAGGTGCCTGCAGTTTACTCATGCAACGAGCTGACAATCACAATGAGGTCAGGAGGTGCAGGCAGCAATTATACATGGGCTAAAAAAAAAAAAAAAAAGACATGTTGAGACCCAGTTAAGGTCCCGCTGTGGCATCACAAACGGTTTGGGGGGCGGGGGGAACGGGTGTGTTAAACCTTTATTAAATTTCATCATAACAGGTGATTTAAGCAAGGATGGTTTGTCCAGCAGACTAACATGGCCAAAAGAGCTGACGACCTTCTACAGTGCTAATTGCAAGGTCTTGTTGTGCTATAGACCAAAAAAACAAAAGGAGGTCCGATAGCTTCACCTATATGGAGTCAGTATTGTGGCACAAAGTTACAAACTTGTCGTAGCACCCAGCATCAATGGATTTCATGGAGGGGTGTCTGGCGGTGGGGCTGACATCCACCAATTCAGGTGGTAAATCGAAAGCAGTCAATTGCTGCCTCTTACTTCCACCAGTGGCGTAACAAAACGTGAGGGCCCCCCCTGCAAGATATGCTAAAGAAGCCCCTCACACCAGTAGGGGCCGAGAGGGCCCCCTCCAGTATGGGTAAGCCTGGCCCCCCCTGCACCGCCTTTGTTACGCCCCTGACTTCCACACATGTAAGTTGGGAAGATTTAAGTGGAGGACCGTGTCTGCTTAGACACTGGTAGACTAATCAGAAGGCAGATGATCATTCTCAGTTTTTAGGAGTTTCCATCCCAATCTGGAGCTTGGGTCCGGTCATTCTCGATTTCTTCAGAACTCGGAGCAGGAAAGTTAGTGGCAGGAAGGGGTCTAGGAGCCCCTTGTTAAATTCTACCCACAATACATCTCTTAACAAGCGCAGTTCCATAGGGCTCAAAGGTGCAGAGGAAGGAACAAGAAGCATACTGAAGATCTGCAGCATGGCCTCTTAGAAAGCCTCGGTCTGTTGTGAGGTTGACAAAGGTCCGGGGACCTCAGGGTGCATCAGAGCCAACTGAGAAATAGGTTCCATGGCTGGAGACCTCACGGGAGTGCGACTTACATCTTAAACCCCCTAGCGGTTTTGGGTCGAGTAGCATTTCCATTCTCATACCTGCGCTTGGACATACCTAAAGATTTTGTGTGGGAAGTGGAATGGTAGCAGGAAAGGCCTAGTAATCAGGCCTGAGACTTGGAGAGGGACCTGTATGAAGACTGTGACAAATTCCAGTCTCGAATTACCTCCAGGTGCATTATGGTGCATTTATCGCACAACTGAGTCGTGTCTGGAGGCAGAGCGCCAAATGCACACCTCGTGGGGGCCCATGACCGACATCTGCTTCCTGCAGTCTCAGTACAGCTTGAATCCTGTTGTTTTCAGCAGGGACATCTTTCAATACCACACCGTACAGTCTCGTTTTGGGAGTCAAGTCAAGTCAAACTTTATTTCGGTCGTTCCGACCATAAAAGTGCAAATGCTTACAGTACAAAGTGGTAGAAGTGAATACATTGCAATAGCACCTTAAATGTGTTAAAGCCGTAAAAGTGCAAATGCTTACAGTACAGAACTTCAGGTTTGATTATATGACAAATGTTCATTGAATGTATTACAATAGATTATTATTCGGGGAAATAACAGTCATGATAAAAATAGTTAAAATAATCAATTAAAATAAGATAAAAAGTGTAGTTAGCCAAGGGGAAAACCCTGTTAAAGTGCATTAAAGATCACACTATAAAAATCACAATAAAAAGATTGGACCACAAGCAACTTTAAAAATCCTAATGTTGCTAGCATGTTCTCGAATAGCGAGTTTAAGAAGGTGGAAAAGGAGAACTCTAAGGCAAACCATAACACTTCTTAAGAGTGCGCCTTCTGATTATCCACATTTTTCCGAGAACCTTAGCTACTGCACAGGCAACAAATGTTAGATTTTAAAATACGCATCGCTTCCTGGTGACATCGTGTTCCCAGCAGCCTACAAACGGGTGCCAACCATTTGCCTCTCGAGAAGATATACATTGGCCAGACAAAAGAAATGTGTGCGATTGTCTCAGTAGACTTGGAGCAACCAGGGCAAAATAGCTGCCCTGATAGGGGTCGTCGCCACTCCGCTGTAAAGGAGTTCACAGGAAGTGATCCAATTCTAAATTGGATATAAAGCTTTCTATCCTGTGGGATTGTAATAGCCTCCAAATATTGCTCGTGTCCACTTTGGGTTTTAAAATCCAGGAATTCAGTTGTGAGGCGACCACTGTGTGGCTGTGTTGCGTTAGCCTGAGCCACCCAGTTCCAATATTGAGATTGGAGCAGCATTTTACTAGGTAAAGAGCAGGGTTCGTTGGCGTTCCATGAACTCCCTAAACCTATCGCTGAGAGTAGGGATCTAACTTTGGTAAACCACCCGATTTTATTAAAACGGTCGAGTTTGCAAACTTCATCGGCCGCAGCTGCATAATGTGAAAGCTCGGGGGTTTGTTTCAGGCGCAACCAAAAGAGCAAAGGGCGAAGTTGTGCCTTATTCACAATGGATTGCCTACCCATATCAAACCTTAGAGGAAGAAGTGGGGTACTTTGGGGAAGAGAACAGAGGGATCTCAAAAATTTGTTCTCAGTAGTTAAGAGACCCTCCAAGTTCTCGAACCCCCAAAGTTCAGCCCCATACAAAGCAGAGCCCACTACTTTATGGTCGTAAATCTGTAGTGGCGCTGCTATTCGTCTTAACTGGGAGTGTCTGTGCTCCTTCAGCAGGGCCCCAGTGGTCTGCTTCTGCTGAAGAGTCCGCTTTGCTATGTGGTGCTTCCAGGCCATTTCCTCTGAGAGGGTCACACCCAGATAGTCAAAAGTGACTACTCTCTCAAGGGGGGTCCCCCGAAGAGTCAATTTACCGTTAAAGGATTTGTGGGGGTTCAACAATAAAAGTTTTGTTTTCGATGTGTTGACCTCCAGGCCTCTCGACCCACAGAAAGAATCAAAGCGATCTAACAGCAGTTGGAGGCCACTGGGGGTCTTTGAGACCAACAATGTGTCATCCGCAAATAGCAGATTGGTTACTTTGACCTTCCCCAGCGAGGGGGCATCAGTTGGGACTTCCGCTAAGTGGTGGACCACTACATTGATGAAGAGCGAAAACAAGGTAGGTGCCAACACGCAACCTTGTCTAACCCCTCTATCGACTCTGATCGGATCTGTCAGCTGCCCTTGCTCTCCCCAGCGAACCCTTGCGCCATAACTTGTGTCTGGCGATGAGGTCAAAGGCCGACTTCAAGTCGATAAATGCTGTGTAAAGATTACCCCTCTTTATAGCTATAACTCTAGACGCAGAGAAAGAGTTTGACAGAGTATCTTGGCCATTTTTAAACCAATGCATGCAATCGTTCAACCTTGGTGATTCCTTCATAAAAATAGTCATAGCACTATACGCCAAACCCACTGCACGGATTGCGATTAATGGTTCCCTCTCCGAGTCTCTCACCCCTTCAACAAGGCACAAGGCAAGGTTGTCCACTCTCTCCTTCCCTTTTTAGGTCTCGCCTAGCGTTGCTGCGCACATACGCAGCTCGCTCGGCGAGATTTAATGCTAATGAGTACTTTTACAAAAGGGCTTTAAGCCCCGCCCCTCTTTCCCATTGGCTAGCGTCACCGTTTATGCTAAACGGTGGCCAGCCATTGGAAAAGAGCTATTTATGTTGCCTCCCTTTGGCTTTTTGGGACGTCCCACTTGGACTGTCTCGCCTGCTTTCCGTTCGTCGTAAACGATTTCTTATCTTTATGGGGCCATGTGTTTAAACACATGGCCCCATAAAGACAAGAGATCGGCTGCAGCGCGGTCCTCTTTCACTTTCGGGACCGCTGTTTTGAAATCTTTTCAAGAATCCACTTCCTGACATTGTAAGTTTACCTTACATGTTCCGACTATGACCGGAATGCAAGCGAAAGTGAAAAAAAATCTTCACAGAGATGATTCCAAACTAGATTCCTTTTGCACTAACCGACATTTCTTCGCATAAAATCAGATTATCTGAAAGCTCCCTTGCGTGCGGCCCTGCTGGTGAGGTAAACAAGTGATAGCGGACTCCATGATCAAAGGTGACGCCTCTAAGAGACCCCATCTTCCTCAGCACTTAGGGCAATTTTTCATTTCATTATTCACTCCTCGTAGCCCAGTGAAGCAGTCTCTCCTGCCCTTCTTATTTGAGGTTTATATTTGGAACATAAATTCCAGGCTGAAGCAGTGATAGCTTATCTTTTGTGTGCATAGTTTGTCATTTAGTGATTGCCTTTGCAGATAGGGACCAGCCATATGTAAAGCAGTCCTGGCCCCGCTCCAAACGTAGCAGTTCAGCTGTAACTACCTCATTTTGAACTTATTGAGCCTCATCGGTCAGATACAACTTGGTCCGAGTCTGTAGTGACACAAAAGAACTGAAAACGATGGAATGGAATGTCCCAGTCAATACCAGTGATTCAGATAATTCCAAGCACTTGTTTTTTATCTCATTTTTTGGTGCATCGTGTCTAGCTGGAGGCTATCTTTTTCATCACGACATTGTTCCACACTGGAGTCAGACATTGCCAGCTGAGAAAGACTTTCATATCTTCAATAGTTTCATCTGCAAGGAGTCCCCAACTTGAGCAGTTCTTCATGAAAGGATGCACGTGCCTCCGATGGCTCTGTAATAGCATCTTCTCGGTATTGACAGGGCCGGGCGGTGGTCTGCTCCAGCTGTTTATTAAAAGCACATGCTACAATGTGGTTTGCAAACTCGAACAGTATCTGCTCACAAGAGTAATCGTGAGAGGATGCTACATTTAAAGGATGCCGAAGTTTGTTCCTCTGGTTGTGTGTGTCTGTCTGTGCCCGTGAGTCCCAAGGCAGGGGGACGACTTCACAGTTAGCTTGAAATGGCTCGGGACACATCGAAATGCATACATTATTTATCAGGTGTTTCTCATGCTTTGAAAGGCAAGATGGCTTCCACGTACCGGGGGCACCTGCATTTAACACAGCCTCTCGAGAAGCAAAACGAAAGTACGTGTTTTTTCTGCAATTTCCCATGTACAGGCTATAAGGAAGAGAATACACAAATATAACCCCCCTTTATACGTTATAAAGAACGGGAATTGTACTTGTCCCACCTTAAATATAGAAAACTCCTGCGGCGCTAGAAAAGGTTAAAGACGTGGTGCTCCCCTGCACTGCGTGCGCTTACAAGCGGACAGAAGTTTAAAGACGTGGTGCTCCCCTGCACTGCGTGTGCTTAGAAGCGGAGAGAAGGTTAAAGATGTGGTGCTCCCCTGCACTGCGTGTGCTTACAAGCTGACAGAAGGTTAAAGACGTGGTGCTCCCCTGCACTGCGTGTGCTTAGAAGCGGAGAGAAGGTTAAAGACGTGGTGCTCCCCTGCACTGCGTGTGTTTAGAAGCGGAGAGAAGGTGAAAGACGTGGTGCTCCCCTGCACTGCGTGTGCTTAGAAGCGGAGAGAAGGCGAAAGACGTGGTGCTCCCCTGCACTGCGTGTGCTTAAAGGCGGACAGAAGGTTAAAGACGTGGTGCTCCCCTGCACTGTGTGTGCTTAGAAGCGGAGAGAAGGTGAAATATGTGGTGCTCCCCTGCACTGCGTGTGTTTACAAGCAAAGAGAAGGTTAAACACGTGGTGCTCCCCTGCACTGCGTGTGCTTGGAAGCGGAGAGAAGGTTAAAGACGTGGTGCTCCCCTGCACTGCGTGTGCTTAGAAGCGGAGAGAAGGTGAAAGACGTGGTGCTCCCCTGCACTGCATGTGCTTACAAGCGGACAGAAGTGATGGAGCAGTAAAAATAAAATTTTTAACCCCTAACAAATTATATAATTAATTAATTAAAAATGTTCGTTTAAATGTATTAATCAACATTGTATATGTGGGAATGGTAATATGCCAATGTATGTGCTAAATAATCTACTAATGAATGTCCGTGTGTCTAATCATAACGTAAGAATAAAAAGCGTACTAAATAAAATAAATGCATGTTTGTGCTTCATAGAAATAAAATGTGCCGTTGCAAAAACAATAGTGATGGTAAGTAAGGAGCAGCTTAAATGTCGCTTTTTGCTAGGTAACAACTAATTGGGGTACGTAGACGGGAGGGAAACGAAAGGGATATTTTTCTCTATTTTAATTATGTTTTATTTGCCTCAAATTAGTGCTTCTAAAGTAGAACCGAGTGGCGAGATAAAATGGCCGCCAGTGGGAAGATGTGCGCAGGCGCAAGGGGACACGTGGTACGGGATGAGATTGAAGAAATCTGGAGCCTCGTGATGTCTCTGAGAGGCTAGGATGCAAGAAATGGTCAAGGCTGGTGTGACCTAATTGAACTGATAGTGTGCCGTGATGATCAGGAGAGAGTCCGTGGGAAAGGAGCCCAAGAGAAAGGACAATGACTGCGGAGTTCTTGAATGTGTCAAAAGAAGATACAAATGGACTGATCGAATCGGATGGAAATGTTTAAGCGTATGGGAAAGGAAATGATCCAAGGACTTTTGAATCCAAGAGAACTTGATTAAAGAATGAATAAGCTGACATGTATGGACCAATGAGAGAAAAGCGTGATATTAATGTTGCAACAGTTAGTTAGCAAAGTTAGAATTAGGGTATAAGAGGGCCTACTCTTAGTGGGAGGGGGTCAGTCGCGGTTGCAGTCACAGTCAGTTGCAGTTCGAGAGTCGTGGTTGCAGTAGAGGAGACGGGTTGCAGGTAGCTGATGCTGACGAGCTGAAGTTGCTGTTGCTGTCTTAACTTTACAGTTGAGTATGAGAATCAGGCTATTTCTAATCCCAAAGTTAGGTTAGAAATCATTAGGCTAAATTAGGAAGCTAGGCAGGTAACTAAGGTTTTTGGCTTCATGACAAAATTTCCTTTCTGCAATAAATTGATTATGTTTAATAAAATTGTGAATTTAAAAATGAATAATTGAATAAAGTATTAAATCTTTCCATGCTTTTAAAATTATATAAAATTTAAGATTCTTTAAAAACCAAAATGACTCAGTGGTTATTTTCCTAAATGATTGTGACATGAGTAATTGGTTGATTGTGATTCAGCTGGTCTTAATCACTATGAACTAATTTCTTAAATGAATGATTCATCGACAAAACAATGAGCAGGAATATCTTAAGAAATAACTAAAAGAAAGTGACAAATTAAGGTAAATAGATATCCTTGCTCTTCCAGCGGTACACAAAATGGTGTTCTCCATTTAGTTCTCATGCTTCTCCTAGGAGTACAGAATTTCATAAAGGTGTAAAAGGAAATCCAGGAGTGTGTGTGTGTGTTTAGGCGATGTTTATGGGCCCCATCGTCATGTGGATATGAGAAATATAGTTTGCCCCTGGATGACCTATAAGTAACCTGGGAGGAGGATAGTTTTTATTGTACGCGCTGCATCAGATTTCTTGGTAGCAGAGTTATGGTTTTCTATAGATTAGTTTAGTGATTATTGTTTATTGATTATTGATTATTTGATGACTAACACTATATGTTGAGTCGCGTTATGTTATATGTAAGTTTTCACGCTTCTGGGATGTAGGAAGTGGAACACGTGTGGCAAGAGAAGTCACATGGAATTTGGTACATGGTCTGAATTCATTTTGGTTATAACGCAGGTTGTGTTATGTTAGGGATTTCGGTGTGAAAAGTGTGTAAATGAAATAGCAAATCACGTTTACTTGTGAAACTTTGGCCTTAATTCTCAGGAGCCTAGTCTCCACATGTGTCTTATCCCCAGAGAAACGAGTAAATTGTTTGTTTGAAAGAAGGGTAAGGTAGAGGGAAGTGCTACTTTATCGACAAAAGCAAATAATTCTGTGGTAGGGTAGAGGTAAGCGCTGCCTACTGGAAAAACAGGATTCTTGTGTAAAAGGACAAAGCTGTCACTTTGTTTAGCGAATCAGACTATGGAATTGTTTATTTGTTGTAACTAACGAAGAAAACTGTAAAAAGAAAAATTGCCGATAAATTTTGAAAAGGAGGGGTAAAGAGTAGAAGTGACATGAAAAAGTGCCGCGCTAGGATTGGTCAGTGCACTAGTCACGTGAATACAGAGCAGGAGTGACGTAGAAAAGTGCCGCGCTGGGATTGGTTGGTTCACGGACGGTGGAAATTGTTCTGATTGGTACGTTAGTGTGAATCGCGCTGTAATTGGACGAAGTTCCGTACACAGAAACAGCGTTAGAGTAAAGAGAAAACAAATAGAAAACATGCCGTATTACGAGTATGAAAGGGAGAGAACGTCATGGACGACGAAATTGAAGAATTTCTTTAAGAAAGACAAAAAGGTTGTGACTAGAGAGGGACAAGTAATTCCTCCGCCAAAATCAGCAGCTTCACATATGATGCTGAAATATGGATATCATACGTGCATATGGTTGGATAATTGGGTAAAATATACGAAGAATGATGGAGCATTGGCTTTTCCTGAAAATGGTTCTTTTAATGTAGCGATTTTACGGAATTTAAAAGAAAAGATGCTTAAATTGGAACCTAGACCTAGACCGACACAGTTTGAGGCTTTAACAGAATGGGAAGATGAGATGTACGAGAAAGAAAGATTCAGAGGTATGAAAGGTTATGAGTTCGTGCCCGGAAGAATGTGGGGAATGAATCATGAGGACAGAATAAAACGATGGAGATGTGCTAACATGACAGGAGGTTTGTTTCCAGCTTTTACAGTTGAGGAAGGGACTAAGAAAAAACGGACTGAGAAAAAGAAACATTTAGAGAGAGAAAAGTATATGCATGAGAGCGAAACGGATGACGAGTTGCTGGAAGATATATTAAATAAAAATCCACCTCCGTATCAGCAGAATTCTACAGTGGTGACACCAAATGCGCCACCAATAGAAGCTATGCGAAATGAAAGTCCAGAAAGAAGACAAGAAATAAATAGGTCACAAGAACAAATAAGAACTTCCCAAATTGAGGGAATAGAAAATGATAGTGCAAGAGAATTGGCAAGGACAACAAAAGAACTAACTGAGAAAATTAGAGAATTAACAAAGAATATGGAAGCAGTTACCGTACCTGTAACAATAGGTCCAGTAATACCAGTTTTCGAGAATCAGAAAATTGATGAACGATCTTTGGTGATTCCCTTGAGTTCGCAATTCCAAAGAGAAAAGGAAAGAATAGAAACAAGTCCAGGTACGAGCAATTTGACTAGTGCTTACAGACCAAGTCCACCTGAAAATTTGACAGTGAATGAGTGTAGCGGTAGGAAAATGCCTATGGTAACTGAATCTGCAACAGTGACACCTGAAAAGAGTGGAAATTGGACAGAAATAAATAGTACTCCTATAGGTCCGACTCCTGATGAGTTAAATGAGTGGATAAAAGCTTTTAAAATAAAAGAAACGGAAGAAAAACCATTAGATGTGATCAGATTGAAGATTGACATGGAAGAATTAATTCTGGGAACGATTGGTACAGAAAAGATAAAGAATTATCAGGATGATGAAATAATGTTTCTGTGCAAAAGTATAACATGGAGGGCAAAGAATTTACATGACAAACTAGAAGAAGTGGCCGGTGAGATTGGAATAGATTTTGCAAAGGTAAAAACGTTGCAGAAACCATACAGAGTAGATTTTTGTGAAAAAGATATTGAAAATTTGAATACAGCAGGAAGGCTGACACAGATAAAAGAGTTGATTGTTTTGTTGAGAAAATGGGGTGATGTGGACAGATGGAAGGTTAGATGGACAAAGAAGAATGAGAAAAGCGTAGACAAAGGTTCATTGGCTTTTATGATAACAGAAAAGGAACATGTTGTTAAAGAGTACCCTATGAGAGAAACTCCAGGTGGTAGTTATGTGCATGTTCCCTGGACTAGGCAGGACATCCTGTCATTTACAAATGACTTTCCAAAGTTAAGAGAAAAGCCAGTTGAGTGGTACCGACAGGTAGAAAGGTTTGTAAAGGTCTCGAAAGTGTTGTGGATAGATTTGGATGGATTGTTTGACATAGTGGTACCAACGGATCTATGGTCAGAATGTAAGATTACAGTTGACTGGCCAACTACAGAATATCCAAGAGATCCTAAGACAGGAGCTCCAGGACCAGATGTGATGAAGAAATACGATAAGGTGATTACCTTTTTGAAAAATAAGATTCCTCCAAAAGAAACAGATTGGGTTAAGATTGATAGAACTACACAGGAAAGCAAGGAGAGTGTACATGCATATTATGAGCGATTGTTGTTGGTTTTCAAACAGTATAGTGGTTATGAGGAATTAAGTGAGAAGGATATGAGTCATTTTGTATACCGATTTGTATTTGGCTTGAAACAAGAAATAAGTGATATGATTAAGCAACATATGATAAACTGGCAGAATGCAAGTGTAGATGAGGTGCTGAGGTATGCTAAGTATTGTAGTGATGAAATAGAGAGTAAACAGCGTAAGCTGAAAGAAAAAGCAATGTGGGCACAAGTGAAAGTGGCAGAAAAACAAGAAGCTCAATTGGATAATAATAATGGAAACGAATCAGGACAAAATAAGATGCGACCAAATATAGGTAAAGGAAAAGGACAAGTGAGTCTAGAAGAGGCAAAGAAGAAATGGCCATGTCATAATTGCGGAAAATTAGGGCATTGGAGAAATGAGTGTAAGTTCCCACCTAAACCTAATCCGGAACATCAATCATTAACTCCACAGGTGCAGAATGAGGTAGTTGTTCAACAAAATCAGGTGCCACAACCACCACTTCCCAACACTGTTAACCAGCAAAGATACAGTACAGAAACAGGATTCTACGGAGGAGAACAGGTAACACAGTTGCCGAGAGCAGCTAACATTTCCCAGTATTGGTTGCATCAGAGTGAGGATGACCCAGATGAAAGTTTCTGACGGTGCGCAAGAGAGGGGAAAGAGTGCGTGCTTGGCGCAACTCTAGAGGTAGATCAGTCTGGTCCCTTTGTGGATGGAGAAGTGAATGGAGCAAACGTAACATTCCTTGTCGATACTGGAGCTACCCGTTCTACTGTTAGGTCAGTGGAAATTCCGAACCTTCCTCTCTCAGGTGAATGCATCCAAGTGGTAGGAGTTGCCAATCAGCAGATTAAAACCCCACTTACTGAATTGGTAGAAGTAAAAATTGGTTCTTTTAGGAAAATGCATAAATTTGTAGTGTGCGATTGTAGTCCTGTAAATCTTCTAGGTCGTGACCTCTTGTGTAAAATGAATTGCACAATTTATTGTACACCAGATGGAATTGGTTTTCAGACTTCAGATGAAGATGCTCTGTATAAAGTAACTTTGATGAATCAGGAACCTGAAATGAATGGGTTGTTTCCTGCATTTGATGCAGAAAAACTTCCAGAAGAGTTAAGAAGTGCAGTGAAAGAAAGTGTGTGGGATTTTACAGGAGAAGACATTGGATTAATGAGAGAAGTTGATCCTGTAAAAGTGACAGTGAAAGAAGGGATAAGTTATCCAAACACGCCACAGTACAAATTAACTCCAGAAATAATTGAAGGAATAACTCCTGTGATAAATAAGATGATTGAACAGGGAATTCTGAAAGAAATCATGAGCAGTCCATGTAATTCACCTATTATGGGACTGAAAAAGCCAAATGGAACATACAGAATAGTACAGGATTTGAGAAAGATCAACAAAATAGTTGTACCATGCTGTCCAATAGTGCCAAACCCTGCAGTGATTCTATATCAAATTCCGCATGAAGCTGAGTGGTACACTGTGATAGATTTGTGTCATGCATTTTTCTCTATTCCTTTGCATCCAGATAGCCAGCCATTATTTGCATTCCGTTTTGGAGAGCGTATTTTGGCATGGTGCCGAATTCCTCAGGGGTATACAGAGAGCCCCTCAATTTTTAATCAGATTCTAAAGAAATCTCTGGAAGATTTAAAAATGCCAGAAAAATCAGTGATGGTGCAGTATATCGATGACCTATTGGTGGCATCGAAAACCAAAGAGGCATGTGTAAGTGACACAATTGCTTTACTGAACCATTTGGAGAAAAGAGGACATAAGGTGTCCCCTTCAAAATTACAGTTTTGTCAGAAAGAAGTCCAGTATTTAGGACATAAAATTGAGAAAGGAGTGCGGAAAATAGCGACAGAAAGAGTAAGAATGATTCAAGGAATGAGAGCACCAATGACTCAAAGAGAGGTAAGAATGTTTTTGGGAATGGTTGGATATTGTCGACAATGGATAAGTGGATTTTCTTTGATTGCAAAACCATTACAAAAATTGACAAAGAAAGATGTAAAAGACCCTTTTGAGTTAAACAAAGAAGAAATGAAATCTTTCAAAGAATTGAAAAGGAAACTGTGTGAGGCCCCTGCATTAGGCATGCCTGATTATGAGAAAGATTTTGAGTTATACTGCAGTGAAAGAGATGGATGTGCATTTTCAGTACTAGTACAAAAACATGGCACCATGAAGAGGCCTATAGCTTACTTTTCAGCTGTTTTAGATCCTATAGCAAAAGCATTGCCTGGATGTTTGAAAGCAGTTGCTGCTACTTGTGTAAGTCTGGAACAAAGTGAAGGTATAGTGATGGGGTATCCACTGAGAGTATATGTTCCCCATTCAGTAGAAATTCTTTTGACAAGAACAAAAACACAGTACATGACACATAGTCGGCTGACTAAGTACGAAAAAGTCATCTTGAGTGCAGAAAATGTGACCATAGATAGATGCATAAATGTAAATCCTTCGACTTCATTGCCAGATGAAGAGAGTATAATTGAACAAGATGAAGTAGATCATGATTGTCTGAATGTGCTGGAATATTGCACAAAACCAAGAGCTGACATAAAAGATGAACCGTTAAAGGAATCCGATTATGTCATGTTTGTAGATGGTTCATGTTTACGCACAAAGGAAGGAGTGTTAAGCGCAGCTTATGCAGTATGCACAGTGGCAACTGTAATGGAAGCGTCTTGTCTGAAAGGAGTTAGGTCTGCCCAAGTTGCGGAACTAATTGCTTTGATTCAAGCATGTAAATTGGGGAAAAATGTACGAATCACGATTGTGACCGATAGCCAATATGGTTTCGGCATCGTACATGATTTTGGCCAGATTTGGTCACAAAGAGGATTTTTGACATCTGCAGGAACACCTATCAGAAATGGAGATTATGTTAAAAAACTGCTTGAGGCGATACAGCTGCCTAAACAAATAGCTGTAGTGAAGTGCAAGGCGCATAAGAAAAACGAAGATTACATAGCGGTTGGCAATAATTATGCTGACGAGATCGCTAGATATTGTGCGGAAAACATGGCGTCCCTGAACAGAAATAGAGAAAGGGAGCATGTCTCTTGTCCTTTGCTTTTCACTAATGCAGTCGAAACATGGGATGAAGTAAGGCAGTTACAAGAAACAGCAAGAGATGAGGAAAAGGATTACTGGATTAAAGCAGGATGTAGAAGACAGGAAGATAATGGAGTGTGGGTATACAGAGATGAAAGACCAGTTATGCCTGATAGCATGATTGCAGACATGGCACGGATGTACCATGGACAAGCTCATATTGGGAGAGATGCAATGATCAGACTTTTTAGACAAACTTGGTATAATCCAAAATTCAGAGCCATTGCTGAAAGTCTTTGTCAAAGATGTCTTATTTGTCAACAATTTAACCCAGGAAGAAAAACAGTAGTGAGTCTAGGAACAATAGGACGAGAAGGAGGTCCATTCACAAGGATACAGATGGATTTTATTGAGATGCCCCCTAGTAACAGATTAAGATATGTTCTGGTGGTCGTCTGTTTGTTCTCTCGTTGGGTGGAGGCATACCCCACAAGAAGGAATGATGGAACAACAGTGGCAAAACTTATGCTACGAGAGTTCATTCCGAGGTATGGTTTTCCAGTCACAGTTGAGACAGATAGAGGAACACATTTTCAAAATGAGTTGATCCAATTGATTTGTGAAGCATTGAGTATTAAACAAAAACTACATTGTGCTTACAGACCAGAAGCTTCTGGGGTAGTAGAGCAGATAAATGGAACAATTAAAAACAGATTAGGAAAAATGTGTCAAGCTACAGGACTCAAATGGCCAGATGCACTGCCTCTTGTTCTGATGACCATCAGAAGCATCCCTGAAAAGAAAACGGGACTCAGTCCTCATGAAATGATCATGGGACGAGCAATGAGACAAGCCCACGTACCAGTCAACAAGTTATTGACAATAACTGATGATCTAATACTGGATTATTGCAAAGGACTGGCTGATGTGGTGCGTTCTGTGTTTCATCAGGTTGGACCGGATGCGACCACTCTTGAAAGAAAACCAGCCCACGACTTGAATCCAGGAGACTGGGTCCGTATTAAAGTCCACAGGAGAAGAAACTGTCTAGTTCCGCGTTGGGATGAGCCAAGACAGGTAATCCTAGTAACAACGACTGCTGTCAAGTGTGCAGGAGTAAAGAACTGGGTTCATGCCAGCCACACAATCAGAATTCCAGAACCTACAGATCGACATGTGAGTCGGCGTCTGGAAGTGTGGGATAAAAGTTTAACGGCGGGAACAACCAAGATAAAAGAAAGGGTGCCAGAACTTGAAGATCGACCTGAAAGTCGACATCTGGAGACCCCAACGGAAAACACCTCTAGAGAAGAAGAGGAACAAGAAGAAGAAGAAGAAAGAAATTCAGAAGTTCCAGAACTTGAAGATCGACCTGTAAGTCGACATCTGGAAATATCTGACACAACTTCAGGATCTGATGATTCAGCTGCAAATTGGGAAGAATTCCGAAAGGGAACTTGGGGTTATAAACCAATTAGAGAAGAAACTGAGCAAGAAATTGAGTTAGATGAACAACCAAGTACAAGTTATGGTGGAAATCCTTCAGAAACAATATTAATAGATGAAGTAGGGAAAGAAGTACACAAAAAGTTAGAAAATCGAGAAGAACCCCGAGGAGCAATAGGGATAGATAGAGAAACAGGAGAACAGGGAAATTCAGAAGCAGATAAGGAGGAAAACACCAAATCGGAAGAACCCCGAGGAGGGACAGTGATAAGGGAAAACAAAAAGGAGAAGACAGATCCACCAGTAGGAGATGACGAGATTATAAGTTTCAAAATAAGAAACAATAGTGAGACAGTTGAAACAGAAACAGAAGAAAGTGGAGGAGAGGAAAAAGCAAAGACTGAATCAAGAAAAAGAAATTGGAGATCGGAAAGAGAAGAAAGAGAGGGTGAGGTCAAAAGGCCAAGAAAAGGAGATAATTGGCCCAACAGCTATGTAAGAAAATTGAGATATAGAATAATAAGAGCAGAAGATGAAGATGCTGAACAAGTAAATGAAGTAACAAGTCAAAAGGGACAAGAAAAACCCAGTGGAAAAAGATTACAAAAGTCCAAAAGGACAAGGAAAATAAATTCAAAATTTAAGTCACCTGAGTGGCTGTATATTGCACTAACAGATTACAAAGGAGAAGAAGAAAACACTCACGGAAACCAGAGACTGAGAAGTCGGATGGGAAAAGGTGAGATGCAACGAAACTGAAGTGAAGACTTAAAGTGCTTCTGCCGGACGTGACAATTTACTGGACGTGACAAATCACCGGATGTGACAACGAAAGAATTCTGGAGAGAATTAAAGAAAGTACTAAGCAAAGACTTTTTGGAAGCAGAGTGGCATCTAAGTCATTTCTGAGGTGTAGTGACACAATTTTCTGAAACTTAATAAATAGAAAAAGAAAAATGGAAAATAATAGGGATAGAAGAAATAAATGTGAATTTGTAAAGAGATGGTGCAAAATGTGCTGCTTTTGTACAGGGTTATTAATGACCATATGGATAGTTTTAGCAATCACAATTCCTATTAGTGTAGCTGTGATAGAAGCAAAGAATGATACTAAACAAGAAAAAGAAACTAATATTAAAGAACAAGTTGTTTTAAGAAGTAGTGCAGAGTTGCATAAGGATAGGTCAGTAACAGATTTCTCAAAGAATGTTTTTACAAAGTTGTTGTATGAGTACGTAAAAACAATGGAAGTAAGAGATTGTTATGTTTGTATGCAGTTGCCTGCATCAGTATCAGAAGGTGTGACTTATCATCACTTACCTTTGACTTATGGAATAACATGTAGTGTAATAGCAAGTTTATTTTATAAAACAGGTAGATTAGAATCTTATTATACTGATATAGATAAGATATTTGCAAACATTCCAGTAGTACCAGAACTTAACAAAGTAAAACCAGCAAAAGTTTTAGGAGAATTCTTTTTAGAACATAGAAAATTAACGTTAGAAGAAATAGTTAGTAACAACCTTACCTGTGAGTTAAAGAAAGAAGAAAAAGTATTTTTAGATATGGTTGAAGAAAGAAGAATGAAATTTCAAAAAGAAGCAATAAAAGAGGAAGGAAAACGTTTATGGACGTTTGAGGAAGGAAATCATGAAGGGAAAAGGATAAATGCAGCAATGACGTTAGATTGGCCACAAACAGGAAAGTTGTGCATTAAGAGAAATAAGACAGTCTATGACAATTACTTTGTAGGTTCCAGTGTCTGCCATGACAATTATCAAATTCTGGGAGGTTGGGGATTCAAAGGTGGAAAAGATCCAATATTTCCAGGTATCTATTATATTTGTGGGAATAGAGCTTATTACAGGTTACCGGACCATTGGTATGGAACTTGCTATGTAGGCCTGGTCTTTCCAAAAATCTTTCACATGGACAGAGAAGAAAAGGGAACATACAAGATGATTAATGGATTTAAACGTAGAAAGAGGGAAAGTTTTTCAGAAGTTGTAGGAGATATTTTTGGAGCATTGATACCAGCAGTGGGAATATCTTTGAATGCATTTAAAATTCGGAAGTTATCCACAGTAGTAGATCGTTTGTCTACAGATACTGCGGGAGGGTTCTTAATGGTAAATACCGAAATGGTTGCCATGAGAGCTATGGTGATGCAAAATCGGCTTGCCCTTGATATTCTTTTGGCAAAAGAGGGTGGAGTCTGTGGAATGTTGAAAGTCCAACATTGTTGTACTTACATTCCGGATAACAGTGAAAATATACAGAAGTATATTACAAATATTACAAGTCTGCACAAAGAATTAGTCCCACTGGAGGTTGAAAGTGTTTTGGGAAAACTTGGTAGAGGGTTTTCCTCAGTAGCAAATTGGTTAACTAGGATGAGTAAACTAGTAATAGGGAAAGTTATAATAGTAGCAACTATAGTGATATTATTAGCAATGATATTGAAAATAGTAATAACATGTATAAAGAGAAAAGTAAGACAGAATAAGATAAGAAGAAATAACAGAATAATGAGAGAAAGAGAGAGAGAAATGGGTGAAATTGAGTTGGAGAAAATGAAAGAAAGCATGTATAAAGAGACTAAAAGGCAAGATGAAGAAGAGACAGAGATATGAATAACAGAAAGTAAAGGATGAAAGACATGCTGCCTGAAAAGAAGTATGACTTGGGTTTTATGTGGTGATTTAAAAATCACCAAAGGGGGGATTGATGGAGCAGTAAAAATAAAATTTTTAACCCCTAACAAATTATATAATTAATTAATTAAAAATGTTCGTTTAAATGTATTAATCAACATTGTATATGTGGGAATGGTAATATGCTAATGTACGTGCTAAATAATCTACTAATGAATGTCCGTGTGTCTAATCATAACGTAAGAATAAAAAGCGTACTAAATAAAATAAATGCATGTTTGTGCTTCATAGAAATAAAATGTGTCGTTGCAAAAACAATAGTGATGGTAAGTAAGGAGCAGCTTAAATGTCGCTTTTTGCTAGGTAACAACTAATTGGGGTACGTAGACGGGAGGGAAACGAAAGGGATATTTTTCTCTATTTTAATTATGTTTTATTTGCCTCAAATTAGTGCTTCTAAAGTAGAACCGAGTGGCGAGATAAAATGGCCGCCAGTGGGAAGATGTGCGCAGGCGCAAGGGGACACGTGGTACGGGATGAGATTGAAGAAATCTGGAGCCTCGTGATGTCTCTGAGAGGCTAGGATGCAAGAAATGGTCAAGGCTGGTGTGACCTAATTGAACTGATAGTGTGCCGTGATGATCAGGAGAGAGTCCGTGGGAAAGGAGCCCAAGAGAAAGGACAATGACTGCGGAGTTCTTGAATGTGTCAAAAGAAGATACAAATGGACTGATCGAATCGGATGGAAATGTTTAAGCGTATGGGAAAGGAAATGATCCAAGGACTTTTGAATCCAAGAGAACTTGATTAAAGAATGAATAAGCTGACATGTATGGACCAATGAGAGAAAAGCGTGATATTAATGTTGCAACAGTTAGTTAGCAAAGTTAGAATTAGGGTATAAGAGGGCCTACTCTTAGTGGGAGGGGGTCAGTCGCGGTTGCAGTCACAGTCAGTTGCAGTTCGAGAGTCGTGGTTGCAGTAGAGGAGACGGGTTGCAGGTAGCTGATGCTGACGAGCTGAAGTTGCTGTTGCTGTCTTAACTTTACAGTTGAGTATGAGAATCAGGCTATTTCTAATCCCAAAGTTAGGTTAGAAATCATTAGGCTAAATTAGGAAGCTAGGCAGGTAACTAAGGTTTTTGGCTTCATGACAAAATTTCCTTTCTGCAATAAATTGATTATGCTTAATAAAATTGTGAATTTAAAATGAATAATTGAATAAAGTATTAAATCTTTTCATGCTTTTAAAATTATATAAAATTTAAGATTCTTTAAAAACCAAAATGACTCAGTGGTTATTTTCCTAAATGATTGTGACATGAGTAATTGGTTGATTGTGATTCAGCTGGTCTTAATCACTATGAACTAATTTCTTAAATGAATGATTCATCGACAAAACAATGAGCAGGAATATCTTAAGAAATAATTAAAAGAAAGTGACAAATTAAGGTAAATAGATATCCTTGCTCTTCCAGCGGTACACAAAATGGTGTTCTCCATTTAGTTCTCATGCTTCTCCTAGGAGTACAGAATTTCATAAAGGTGTAAAAGGAAATCCAGGAGTGTGTGTGTGTGTTTAGGCGATGTTTATGGGCCCCATCGTCATGTGGATATGAGAAATATAGTTTGCCCCTGGATGACCTATAAGTAACCTGGGAGGAGGATAGTTTTTATTGTACGCGCTGCATCAGATTTCTTGGTAGCAGAGTTATGGTTTTCTATAGATTAGTTTAGTGATTATTGTTTATTGATTATTGATTATTTGATGACTAACACTATATGTTGAGTCGCGTTATGTTATATGTAAGTTTTCACGCTTCTGGGATGTAGGAAGTGGAACACGTGTGGCAAGAGAAGTCACATGGAATTTGGTACATGGTCTGAATTCATTTTGGTTATAACGCAGGTTGTGTTATGTTAGGGATTTCGGTGTGAAAAGTGTGTAAATGAAATAGCAAATCACGTTTACTTGTGAAACTTTGGCCTTAATTCTCAGGAGCCTAGTCTCCACATGTGTCTTATCCCCAGAGAAACGAGTAAATTGTTTGTTTGAAAGAAGGGTAAGGTAGAGGGAAGTGCTACTTTATCGACAAAAGCAAATAATTCTGTGGTAGGGTAGAGGTAAGCGCTGCCTACTGGAAAAACAGGATTCTTGTGTAAAAGGACAAAGCTGTCACTTTGTTTAGCGAATCAGACTATGGAATTGTTTATTTGTTGTAACTAACGAAGAAAACTGTAAAAAGAAAAATTGCCGATAAATTTTGTAAAGGAGGGGTAAAGAGTAGAAGTGACGTGAAAAAGTGCCGCGCTAGGATTGGTCAGTGCACTAGTCACGTGAATACAGAGCAGGAGTGACGTAGAAAAGTGCCGCGCTAGGATTGGTTGGTTCGCGGACGGTGGAAATTGTTCTGATTGGTACGTTAGTGTGAATCGCGCTGTAATTGGACGAAGTTCCGTACACAGAAACAGCGTTAGAGTAAAGAGAAAACAAATAGAAAACATGCCATATTACGAGTATGAAAGGGAGAGAACGTCATGGACGACGAAATTGAAGAATTTCTTTAAGAAAGACAAAAAGGTTGTGACTAGAGAGGGACAAGTAATTCCTCCGCCAAAATCAGCAGCTTCACATATGATGCTGAAATATGGATATCATACGTGCATATGGTTGGATAATTGGGTAAAATATACGAAGAATGATGGAGCATTGGCTTTTCCTGAAAATGGTTCTTTTAATGTAGCGATTTTACGGAATTTAAAAGAAAAGATGCTTAAATTGGAACCTAGACCTAGACCGACACAGTTTGAGGCTTTAACAGAATGGGAAGATGAGATGTACGAGAAAGAAAGATTCAGAGGTATGAAAGGTTATGAGTTCGTGCCCGGAAGAATGTGGGGAATGAATCATGAGGACAGAATAAAACGATGGAGATGTGCTAACATGACAGGAGGTTTGTTTCCAGCTTTTACAGTTGAGGAAGGGACTAAGAAAAAACGGACTGAGAAAAAGAAACATTTAGAGAGAGAAAAGTATATGCATGAGAGCGAAACGGATGACGAGTTGCTGGAAGATATATTAAATAAAAATCCACCTCCGTATCAGCAGAATTCTACAGTGGTGACACCAAATGCGCCACCAATAGAAGCTATGCGAAATGAAAGTCCAGAAAGAAGACAAGAAATAAATAGGTCACAAGAACAAATAAGAACTTCCCAAATTGAGGGAATAGAAAATGATAGTGCAAGAGAATTGGCAAGGACAACAAAAGAACTAACTGAGAAAATTAGAGAATTAACAAAGAATATGGAAGCAGTTACCGTACCCGTAACAATAGGTCCAGTAATACCAGTTTTCGAGAATCAGAAAATTGATGAACGATCTTTGGTGATTCCCTTGAGTTCGCAATTCCAAAGAGAAAAGGAAAGAATAGAAACAAGTCCAGGTACGAGCAATTTGACTAGTGCTTACAGACCAAGTCCACCTGAAAATTTGACAGTGAATGAGTGTAGCGGTAGGAAAATGCCTATGGTAACTGAATCTGCAACAGTGACACCTGAAAAGAGTGGAAATTGGACAGAAATAAATAGTACTCCTATAGGTCCGACTCCTGATGAGTTAAATGAGTGGATAAAAGCTTTTAAAATAAAAGAAACGGAAGAAAAACCATTAGATGTGATCAGATTGAAGATTGACATGGAAGAATTAATTCTGGGAACGATTGGTACAGAAAAGATAAAGAATTATCAGGATGATGAAATAATGTTTCTGTGCAAAAGTATAACATGGAGAGCAAAGAATTTACATGACAAACTAGAAGAAGTGGCCGGTGAGATTGGAATAGATTTTGCAAAGGTAAAAACGTTGCAGAAACCATACAGAGTAGATTTTTGTGAAAAAGATATTGAAAATTTGAATACAGCAGGAAGGCTGACACAGATAAAAGAGTTGATTGTTTTGTTGAGAAAATGGGGTGATGTGGACAGATGGAAGGTTAGATGGACAAAGAAGAATGAGAAAAGCGTAGACAAAGGTTCATTGGCTTTTATGATAACAGAAAAGGAACATGTTGTTAAAGAGTACCCTATGAGAGAAACTCCAGGTGGTAGTTATGTGCATGTTCCCTGGACTAGGCAGGACATCCTGTCATTTACAAATGACTTTCCAAAGTTAAGAGAAAAGCCAGTTGAGTGGTACCGACAGGTAGAAAGGTTTGTAAAGGTCTCGAAAGTGTTGTGGATAGATTTGGATGGATTGTTTGACATAGTGGTACCAACGGATCTATGGTCAGAATGTAAGATTACAGTTGACTGGCCAACTACAGAATATCCAAGAGATCCTAAGACAGGAGCTCCAGGACCAGATGTGATGAAGAAATACGATAAGGTGATTACCTTTTTGAAAAATAAGATTCCTCCAAAAGAAACAGATTGGGTTAAGATTGATAGAACTACACAGGAAAGCAAGGAGAGTGTACATGCATATTATGAGCGATTGTTGTTGGTTTTCAAACAGTATAGTGGTTATGAGGAATTAAGTGAGAAGGATATGAGTCATTTTGTATACCGATTTGTATTTGGCTTGAAACAAGAAATAAGTGATATGATTAAGCAACATATGATAAACTGGCAGAATGCAAGTGTAGATGAGGTGCTGAGGTATGCTAAGTATTGTAGTGATGAAATAGAGAGTAAACAGCGTAAGCTGAAAGAAAAAGCAATGTGGGCACAAGTGAAAGTGGCAGAAAAACAAGAAGCTCAATTGGATAATAATAATGGAAACGAATCAGGACAAAATAAGATGCGACCAAATATAGGTAAAGGAAAAGGACAAGTGAGTCTAGAAGAGGCAAAGAAGAAATGGCCATGTCATAATTGCGGAAAATTAGGGCATTGGAGAAATGAGTGTAAGTTCCCACCTAAACCTAATCCGGAACATCAATCATTAACTCCACAGGTGCAGAATGAGGTAGTTGTTCAACAAAATCAGGTGCCACAACCACCACTTCCCAACACTGTTAACCAGCAAAGATACAGTACAGAAACAGGATTCTACGGAGGAGAACAGGTAACACAGTTGCCGAGAGCAGCTAACATTTCCCAGTATTGGTTGCATCAGAGTGAGGATGACCCAGATGAAAGTTTCTGACGGTGCGCAAGAGAGGGGAAAGAGTGCGTGCTTGGCGCAACTCTAGAGGTAGATCAGTCTGGTCCCTTTGTGGATGGAGAAGTGAATGGAGCAAACGTAACATTCCTTGTCGATACTGGAGCTACCCGTTCTACTGTTAGGTCAGTGGAAATTCCGAACCTTCCTCTCTCAGGTGAATGCATCCAAGTGGTAGGAGTTGCCAATCAGCAGATTAAAACCCCACTTACTGAATTGGTAGAAGTAAAAATTGGTTCTTTTAGGAAAATGCATAAATTTGTAGTGTGCGATTGTAGTCCTGTAAATCTTCTAGGTCGTGACCTCTTGTGTAAAATGAATTGCACAATTTATTGTACACCAGATGGAATTGGTTTTCAGACTTCAGATGAAGATGCTCTGTATAAAGTAACTTTGATGAATCAGGAACCTGAAATGAATGGGTTGTTTCCTGCATTTGATGCAGAAAAACTTCCAGAAGAGTTAAGAAGTGCAGTGAAAGAAAGTGTGTGGGATTTTACAGGAGAAGACATTGGATTAATGAGAGAAGTTGATCCTGTAAAAGTGACAGTGAAAGAAGGGATAAGTTATCCAAACACGCCACAGTACAAATTAACTCCAGAAATAATTGAAGGAATAACTCCTGTGATAAATAAGATGATTGAACAGGGAATTCTGAAAGAAATCATGAGCAGTCCATGTAATTCACCTATTATGGGACTGAAAAAGCCAAATGGAACATACAGAATAGTACAGGATTTGAGAAAGATCAACAAAATAGTTGTACCATGCTGTCCAATAGTGCCAAACCCTGCAGTGATTCTATATCAAATTCCGCATGAAGCTGAGTGGTACACTGTGATAGATTTGTGTCATGCATTTTTCTCTATTCCTTTGCATCCAGATAGCCAGCCATTATTTGCATTCCGTTTTGGAGAGCGTATTTTGGCATGGTGCCGAATTCCTCAGGGGTATACAGAGAGCCCCTCAATTTTTAATCAGATTCTAAAGAAATCTCTGGAAGATTTAAAAATGCCAGAAAAATCAGTGATGGTGCAGTATATCGATGACCTATTGGTGGCATCGAAAACCAAAGAGGCATGTGTAAGTGACACAATTGCTTTACTGAACCATTTGGAGAAAAGAGGACATAAGGTGTCCCCTTCAAAATTACAGTTTTGTCAGAAAGAAGTCCAGTATTTAGGACATAAAATTGAGAAAGGAGTGCGGAAAATAGCGACAGAAAGAGTAAGAATGATTCAAGGAATGAGAGCACCAATGACTCAAAGAGAGGTAAGAATGTTTTTGGGAATGGTTGGATATTGTCGACAATGGATAAGTGGATTTTCTTTGATTGCAAAACCATTACAAAAATTGACAAAGAAAGATGTAAAAGACCCTTTTGAGTTAAACAAAGAAGAAATGAAATCTTTCAAAGAATTGAAAAGGAAACTGTGTGAGGCCCCTGCATTAGGCATGCCTGATTATGAGAAAGATTTTGAGTTATACTGCAGTGAAAGAGATGGATGTGCATTTTCAGTACTAGTACAAAAACATGGCACCATGAAGAGGCCTATAGCTTACTTTTCAGCTGTTTTAGATCCTATAGCAAAAGCATTGCCTGGATGTTTGAAAGCAGTTGCTGCTACTTGTGTAAGTCTGGAACAAAGTGAAGGTATAGTGATGGGGTATCCACTGAGAGTATATGTTCCCCATTCAGTAGAAATTCTTTTGACAAGAACAAAAACACAGTACATGACACATAGTCGGCTGACTAAGTACGAAAAAGTCATCTTGAGTGCAGAAAATGTGACCATAGATAGATGCATAAATGTAAATCCTTCGACTTCATTGCCAGATGAAGAGAGTATAATTGAACAAGATGAAGTAGATCATGATTGTCTGAATGTGCTGGAATATTGCACAAAACCAAGAGCTGACATAAAAGATGAACCGTTAAAGGAATCCGATTATGTCATGTTTGTAGATGGTTCATGTTTACGCACAAAGGAAGGAGTGTTAAGCGCAGCTTATGCAGTATGCACAGTGGCAACTGTAATGGAAGCGTCTTGTCTGAAAGGAGTTAGGTCTGCCCAAGTTGCGGAACTAATTGCTTTGATTCAAGCATGTAAATTGGGGAAAAATGTACGAATCACGATTGTGACCGATAGCCAATATGGTTTCGGCATCGTACATGATTTTGGCCAGATTTGGTCACAAAGAGGATTTTTGACATCTGCAGGAACACCTATCAGAAATGGAGATTATGTTAAAAAACTGCTTGAGGCGATACAGCTGCCTAAACAAATAGCTGTAGTGAAGTGCAAGGCGCATAAGAAAAACGAAGATTACATAGCGGTTGGCAATAATTATGCTGACGAGATCGCTAGATATTGTGCGGAAAACATGGCGTCCCTGAACAGAAATAGAGAAAGGGAGCATGTCTCTTGTCCTTTGCTTTTCACTAATGCAGTCGAAACATGGGATGAAGTAAGGCAGTTACAAGAAACAGCAAGAGATGAGGAAAAGGATTACTGGATTAAAGCAGGATGTAGAAGACAGGAAGATAATGGAGTGTGGGTATACAGAGATGAAAGACCAGTTATGCCTGATAGCATGATTGCAGACATGGCACGGATGTACCATGGACAAGCTCATATTGGGAGAGATGCAATGATCAGACTTTTTAGACAAACTTGGTATAATCCAAAATTCAGAGCCATTGCTGAAAGTCTTTGTCAAAGATGTCTTATTTGTCAACAATTTAACCCAGGAAGAAAAACAGTAGTGAGTCTAGGAACAATAGGACGAGAAGGAGGTCCATTCACAAGGATACAGATGGATTTTATTGAGATGCCCCCTAGTAACAGATTAAGATATGTTCTGGTGGTCGTCTGTTTGTTCTCTCGTTGGGTGGAGGCATACCCCACAAGAAGGAATGATGGAACAACAGTGGCAAAACTTATGCTACGAGAGTTCATTCCGAGGTATGGTTTTCCAGTCACAGTTGAGACAGATAGAGGAACACATTTTCAAAATGAGTTGATCCAATTGATTTGTGAAGCATTGAGTATTAAACAAAAACTACATTGTGCTTACAGACCAGAAGCTTCTGGGGTAGTAGAGCAGATAAATGGAACAATTAAAAACAGATTAGGAAAAATGTGTCAAGCTACAGGACTCAAATGGCCAGATGCACTGCCTCTTGTTCTGATGACCATCAGAAGCATCCCTGAAAAGAAAACGGGACTCAGTCCTCATGAAATGATCATGGGACGAGCAATGAGACAAGCCCACGTACCAGTCAACAAGTTATTGACAATAACTGATGATCTAATACTGGATTATTGCAAAGGACTGGCTGATGTGGTGCGTTCTGTGTTTCATCAGGTTGGACCGGATGCGACCACTCTTGAAAGAAAACCAGCCCACGACTTGAATCCAGGAGACTGGGTCCGTATTAAAGTCCACAGGAGAAGAAACTGTCTAGTTCCGCGTTGGGATGAGCCAAGACAGGTAATCCTAGTAACAACGACTGCTGTCAAGTGTGCAGGAGTAAAGAACTGGGTTCATGCCAGCCACACAATCAGAATTCCAGAACCTACAGATCGACATGTGAGTCGGCGTCTGGAAGTGTGGGATAAAAGTTTAACGGCGGGAACAACCAAGATAAAAGAAAGGGTGCCAGAACTTGAAGATCGACCTGAAAGTCGACATCTGGAGACCCCAACGGAAAACACCTCTAGAGAAGAAGAGGAACAAGAAGAAGAAGAAGAAAGAAATTCAGAAGTTCCAGAACTTGAAGATCGACCTGTAAGTCGACATCTGGAAATATCTGACACAACTTCAGGATCTGATGATTCAGCTGCAAATTGGGAAGAATTCCGAAAGGGAACTTGGGGTTATAAACCAATTAGAGAAGAAACTGAGCAAGAAATTGAGTTAGATGAACAACCAAGTACAAGTTATGGTGGAAATCCTTCAGAAACAATATTAATAGATGAAGTAGGGAAAGAAGTACACAAAAAGTTAGAAAATCGAGAAGAACCCCGAGGAGCAATAGGGATAGATAGAGAAACAGGAGAACAGGGAAATTCAGAAGCAGATAAGGAGGAAAACACCAAATCGGAAGAACCCCGAGGAGGGACAGTGATAAGGGAAAACAAAAAGGAGAAGACAGATCCACCAGTAGGAGATGACGAGATTATAAGTTTCAAAATAAGAAACAATAGTGAGACAGTTGAAACAGAAACAGAAGAAAGTGGAGGAGAGGAAAAAGCAAAGACTGAATCAAGAAAAAGAAATTGGAGATCGGAAAGAGAAGAAAGAGAGGGTGAGGTCAAAAGGCCAAGAAAAGGAGATAATTGGCCCAACAGCTATGTAAGAAAATTGAGATATAGAATAATAAGAGCAGAAGATGAAGATGCTGAACAAGTAAATGAAGTAACAAGTCAAAAGGGACAAGAAAAACCCAGTGGAAAAAGATTACAAAAGTCCAAAAGGACAAGGAAAATAAATTCAAAATTTAAGTCACCTGAGTGGCTGTATATTGCACTAACAGATTACAAAGGAGAAGAAGAAAACACTCACGGAAACCAGAGACTGAGAAGTCGGATGGGAAAAGGTGAGATGCAACGAAACTGAAGTGAAGACTTAAAGTGCTTCTGCCGGACGTGACAATTTACTGGACGTGACAAATCACCGGATGTGACAACGAAAGAATTCTGGAGAGAATTAAAGAAAGTACTAAGCAAAGACTTTTTGGAAGCAGAGTGGCATCTAAGTCATTTCTGAGGTGTAGTGACACAATTTTCTGAAACTTAATAAATAGAAAAAGAAAAATGGAAAATAATAGGGATAGAAGAAATAAATGTGAATTTGTAAAGAGATGGTGCAAAATGTGCTGCTTTTGTACAGGGTTATTAATGACCATATGGATAGTTTTAGCAATCACAATTCCTATTAGTGTAGCTGTGATAGAAGCAAAGAATGATACTAAACAAGAAAAAGAAACTAATATTAAAGAACAAGTTGTTTTAAGAAGTAGTGCAGAGTTGCATAAGGATAGGTCAGTAACAGATTTCTCAAAGAATGTTTTTACAAAGTTGTTGTATGAGTACGTAAAAACAATGGAAGTAAGAGATTGTTATGTTTGTATGCAGTTGCCTGCATCAGTATCAGAAGGTGTGACTTATCATCACTTACCTTTGACTTATGGAATAACATGTAGTGTAATAGCAAGTTTATTTTATAAAACAGGTAGATTAGAATCTTATTATACTGATATAGATAAGATATTTGCAAACATTCCAGTAGTACCAGAACTTAACAAAGTAAAACCAGCAAAAGTTTTAGGAGAATTCTTTTTAGAACATAGAAAATTAACGTTAGAAGAAATAGTTAGTAACAACCTTACCTGTGAGTTAAAGAAAGAAGAAAAAGTATTTTTAGATATGGTTGAAGAAAGAAGAATGAAATTTCAAAAAGAAGCAATAAAAGAGGAAGGAAAACGTTTATGGACGTTTGAGGAAGGAAATCATGAAGGGAAAAGGATAAATGCAGCAATGACGTTAGATTGGCCACAAACAGGAAAGTTGTGCATTAAGAGAAATAAGACAGTCTATGACAATTACTTTGTAGGTTCCAGTGTCTGCCATGACAATTATCAAATTCTGGGAGGTTGGGGATTCAAAGGTGGAAAAGATCCAATATTTCCAGGTATCTATTATATTTGTGGGAATAGAGCTTATTACAGGTTACCGGACCATTGGTATGGAACTTGCTATGTAGGCCTGGTCTTTCCAAAAATCTTTCACATGGACAGAGAAGAAAAGGGAACATACAAGATGATTAATGGATTTAAACGTAGAAAGAGGGAAAGTTTTTCAGAAGTTGTAGGAGATATTTTTGGAGCATTGATACCAGCAGTGGGAATATCTTTGAATGCATTTAAAATTCGGAAGTTATCCACAGTAGTAGATCGTTTGTCTACAGATACTGCGGGAGGGTTCTTAATGGTAAATACCGAAATGGTTGCCATGAGAGCTATGGTGATGCAAAATCGGCTTGCCCTTGATATTCTTTTGGCAAAAGAGGGTGGAGTCTGTGGAATGTTGAAAGTCCAACATTGTTGTACTTACATTCCGGATAACAGTGAAAATATACAGAAGTATATTACAAATATTACAAGTCTGCACAAAGAATTAGTCCCACTGGAGGTTGAAAGTGTTTTGGGAAAACTTGGTAGAGGGTTTTCCTCAGTAGCAAATTGGTTAACTAGGATGAGTAAACTAGTAATAGGGAAAGTTATAATAGTAGCAACTATAGTGATATTATTAGCAATGATATTGAAAATAGTAATAACATGTATAAAGAGAAAAGTAAGACAGAATAAGATAAGAAGAAATAACAGAATAATGAGAGAAAGAGAGAGAGAAATGGGTGAAATTGAGTTGGAGAAAATGAAAGAAAGCATGTATAAAGAGACTAAAAGGCAAGATGAAGAGGAGACAGAGATATGAATAACAGAAAGTAAAGGATGAAAGACATGCTGCCTGAAAAGAAGTATGACTTGGGTTTTATGTGGTGATTTAAAAATCACCAAAGGGGGGATTGATGGAGCAGTAAAAATAAAAATTTTAACCCCTAACAAATTATATAATTAATTAATTAAAAATGTTCGTTTAAATGTATTAATCAACATTGTATATGTGGGAATGGTAATATGCCAATGTATGTGCTAAATAATCTACTAATGAATGTCCGTGTGTCTAATCATAACGTAAGAATAAAAAGCGTACTAAATAAAATAAATGCATGTTTGTGCTTCATAGAAATAAAATGTGTCGTTGCAAAAAACAATAGTGATGGTAAGTAAGGAGCAGCTTAAAATGTCGCTTTTTGCTAGGTAACAACTAATTGGGGTACGTAGACGGGAGGGAAACGAAAGGGATATTTTTCTCTATTTTAATTATGTTTTATTTGCCTCAAATTAGTGCTTCTAAAGTAGAACCGAGTGGCGAGATAAAATGGCCGCCAGTGGGAAGATGTGCGCAGGCGCAAGGGGACACGTGGTACGGGATGAGATTGAAGAAATCTGGAGCCTCGTGATGTCTCTGAGAGGCTAGGATGCAAGAAATGGTCAAGGCTGGTGTGACCTAATTGAACTGATAGTGTGCCGTGATGATCAGGAGAGAGTCCGTGGGAAAGGAGCCCAAGAGAAAGGACAATGACTGCGGAGTTCTTGAATGTGTCAAAAGAAGATACAAATGGACTGATCGAATCGGATGGAAATGTTTAAGCGTATGGGAAAGGAAATGATCCAAGGACTTTTGAATCCAAGAGAACTTGATTAAAGAATGAATAAGCTGACATGTATGGACCAATGAGAGAAAAGCGTGATATTAATGTTGCAACAGTTAGTTAGCAAAGTTAGAATTAGGGTATAAGAGGGCCTACTCTTAGTGGGAGGGGGTCAGTCGCGGTTGCAGTCACAGTCAGTTGCAGTTCGAGAGTCGTGGTTGCAGTAGAGGAGACGGGTTGCAGGTAGCTGATGCTGACGAGCTGAAGTTGCTGTTGCTGTCTTAACTTTACAGTTGAGTATGAGAATCAGGCTATTTCTAATCCCAAAGTTAGGTTAGAAATCATTAGGCTAAATTAGGAAGCTAGGCAGGTAACTAAGGTTTTTGGCTTCATGACAAAATTTCCTTTCTGCAATAAATTGATTATGCTTAATAAAATTGTGAATTTAAAAATGAATAATTGAATAAAGTATTAAATCTTTTCATGCTTTTAAAATTATATAAAATTTAAGATTCTTTAAAAACCAAAATGACTCAGTGGTTATTTTCCTAAATGATTGTGACATGAGTAATTGGTTGATTGTGATTCAGCTGGTCTTAATCACTATGAACTAATTTCTTAAATGAATGATTCATCGACAAAACAATGAGCAGGAATATCTTAAGAAATAACTAAAAGAAAGTGACAAATTAAGGTAAATAGATATCCTTGCTCTTCCAGCGGTACACAAAATGGTGTTCTCCATTTAGTTCTCATGCTTCTCCTAGGAGTACAGAATTTCATAAAGGTGTAAAAGGAAATCCAGGAGTGTGTGTGTGTGTTTAGGCGATGTTTATGGGCCCCATCGTCATGTGGATATGAGAAATATAGTTTGCCCCTGGATGACCTATAAGTAACCTGGGAGGAGGATAGTTTTTATTGTACGCGCTGCATCAGAAGGTTAAAGACGTGGTGCTCCCCTGCACTGCATGTGCTTAGAAGCGGACAGAAGGTTAAAGACGTGGTGCTCCCCTGCACTGTGTGTGCTTAGAAGCGTTGAGAAGGTTAAAGACGTGGGGGCCCTTAGTCAGTCCAGTTACCCACCGAATCTGATTACAGGTTGCTAATGTTCAGCATGTGTATTTAATTATTTCCATCATCCTTGTGTGTGCATAAAAGAACATTGCCCTAATACGATAAAAAAAAAAAAAGGATGCATATAAAATAAATTACGCTAGGCTCTTTTAGTGAACGTTCGTTGAGAGTCTGAAAACATCCTTTTCAAGATGGAGGGCTGTGAGGAGTTAAAGTTACAACACACACCCTTCTAGCGATGACGTACACACGGAGCTGCTTCAGCTACAAAGAGTGGTTTTGGCAGGCTGGAGTCAGCCGATCCTCAGTATAGTGGTCAGTATACCCGCCTGTCCCGCTGGAGACCCGGGTTCAATTCCCCGACGGGGAGAGCAATTTATTTTTTAAATTTATTTATAATGCTTGTACATTTTAGAAGTGCTATATATTTTGAACGCACTCTACAATATAAAAAAAAAGCATTTGCAATGCAATAGGTCTCGCATTTACGAGAGTTTGAGCTTGTCACATTACAAATAACAATGCCTTTTATTTTTGTTTTCGTTTTTAAAACTTAAATAAAAGGCATTGTCATTTACAATGCCAATAGCTTAAACTCGCTATATAAACAGGTACTTGTTAGTGTATGCAATGGTAGTAAGAACAGTTTACTTTTCAAATTATTGACAAAGTGACTTCGGTGACTTGTGTGAATTTCAAAATAGTGAATAGAACTGTGTGGAAATCCATGTGAAACTGGTGTCGTACATGCTTCTCGTACAACTTCTTTGTGCATCCATATATCAATGGGGGAAAGAAAGAACAGGCAAAGCCCCCATTCGTTTATGTTATTGCTATAAAACATACTGGTGCAGTTGGTGTTTGAGACTCCCTTATAGGAGTAATCCTGTGGTTGGCAAGGTGCGGGCATGCAATCAACCTATTTAGTTTTATAATCTATTTTGTTATATTCGTGGCGAAGTAGTGCTCCCTCATGCTGTCACTAAATAGTAAATACATGCTGACTATATTGTGTAATCAAACATGTATAAAAGAACGTATTTTGTTATAATACGATATCCGAGGTCAGTTTCAAGTAGTCTCTAAGTAACAGAAAAGGGCACATCAGCTAAAGAGTGGCAGTCGGTACATTCTAATAAGGTGTACTAGGTACCATGAAGGATCCCCCTACCTTAGTTCCGGTGATAATTCCAACCTGGAAGGGGTTCCTATAAGTTCTGCTCCTGGAGAGGTAGACTAATTAGTCTCGTGTCCGGAAAGCTAAATATGCTTCCAAATGTAAGATAGTTTCTTTTGGAAGAGCTGCCCCATCCTAAGGTAAAATTAACATTGTATTAACATTTTTATCCCTTACTCCTCTGTCCCGTATTATGACTCTAGTAAGTCCGTTTTATCATTCCTTACCGGCAGTATTAGGTAGAAGCCTTCAGCTCTCCAGGCCGTGGCGTGTTCGCCGTGCAAATCAGCAGTCTGCAGCCGGCCACCCCGGCGTTGTCTTAAATAATGAAGCATGAGGGCGGACTAAACCGGTACTCAACCCATTTTGGGCGCCATCTTGGAGTGGTGTACCGGGCCCCCCCTTGGGCACTGGAATCAATATTATTGTGAACTAGCGGAATGTCGGTGGCAACGGGCTGGTGAAAAGCCCATGAGATTTAACGCTATCTGCTAGTAATCTGTATCTGCAGAGGCACATGACATCATTGCGGTGCACTACCATACAAGTGTGACATTTGTGGCAACGTGCATGCGGTGTTTATACATAAGTACATCCTTGTAAGAAATTTCTCTTGATATCCAAGAGCTTTGTCGTTCTGACCCGAACTAAATCAACATGATAGTGTGTTTTGTGACATGTGACGTGTGACAATGTGATAGTGAATTTCGTGACATAACTGGGTGAACCTCATATTTAACTATAAATTCTTAGACTTTTTACAGACAGTGGCAGTCGGTCTCAATTCTCGCTGGTATCTGATCCAAAGCATTTTAGGAAGCGTAATGCAATGTAAAGTGAATTCTGTGACATAGCTAGGTGGGGACAGTAGCATTTAGTCTCAGTTCCTTATTGTACACAGTCTACAACATGTTAAGTATCGAGTGCGAGTAAATCCCTTCATTAATACGGAAACAGTCATATATTCCAGCAGTATGTAGTCTACCAAAATAAGTAGGGATGATGATGGGAGTACTCTATAAACTGTGATGGTGTACATAGTCTACAACATGTTAAGTCTCGAGGTCTCAATTCCTCACAGTATATAGTCTGTAGCAAGTTAAGTATCCAGCCTGAGTAAATCACTTCATTAGTACAGAAACAGTAATGTATTGCAACAGTATGTAGTCTACCAAGAAAAGTAGGGATGATAATGGGAGTACTCTATAAACTGTGATGATGGCATGGCGTAAGCCAGCCAGTGTTTCAGTTCATTTGGACGTGGGTACGAGCTAATCCCCAAGGAAGTATTGAAGCTCATGGTCCGTGTTCAAGCCCTGTTCAACACTTTTAAGTCTCATAATCCATAGCGCCTCTTTCCTTCTGAGTGTTAATTCCCTATTACCTCCCCTTGGGTCTTTGGGTGTGACATCAAAACCATAAAAGGAGAACGTTCTATGTGTGCTCTGAGAGTTACATTCAGCTATGTGTGTGGCTATCAGATATCTGCTGTCCCCTTGCTTTACAGCCCTCATGTGTTCCGCAATGCGCTCTTTGAGGCTCCTGATGGTTCTTCCAATGTATCTTAGACCACACTTACACTCAATAGCATACACCACATATTTTGTGCAACAGGTGATGTTGTTGTCAATTTTGTACACCCTATTGTTAGGTCCCCTAAATTCTTTCTTTCTGTCAGTGGCCCATCTGCACATGGAGCAGTGGCCGCATTTGAAAAAGCCCAAAGTGTGTTGGGTAAGCCAGTTTGGTGTTTGTTCCACTTTTTGGTAGCTAGGGCTGAGCATATTTCTTAGGCATACACCCCTGCGAAAGGTAATCTCAGGCCTTGATGTTGTAAATCTCTGCAGTGTCTTGTCTGTTGTGAGTAAGTGCCAATGTCTACGCATACTGCGTGTTAGTGTGTTTGCATGCTTGTTAAAATCTGTAATTAAACAAACTGTTTTGTTCTCTCTCTTTTCTGGTTTGTTTTTAAGGGTGTCTTGTCGACTGATCTTAGAGATTTTCTCTTTGGCCCTATGTATAGTTCTCTTAGCATACCCTCTGCGTGAGAATCTAGTGGCCATGCTCTCTATACAATCCTTAAAGTCCAATTCTGTACTACAATTGCGCCTGGCACGTGTGAATTCGCCATATGGGATAGCATTAATCTGGTGACCTGGATGTGCACTTGAGGCATGAAGGGTTGCATTACAAGCTGTTGGTTTCCTAAATAGTCTGCTTTGGATCTTATTATCTAGAATGAAGAGTTCAACATCTAAGAATGTGATGTTCCTCTGACTGTACTAGAACGTAAATCTGATGTTTTTGTCATTGCTGTTAAGGTGTGTGAAGAATTCAAGAAGTTTTTCGGTGGAGCCTGTCCAAACTATAAGACAGTCGTCTATGAATCTGCCCCAGAATAAGATCGAGTCATTCCAGTTACTACCCCATTCGCTCCAAATCCATTGTTCTTCCAGTCTGCCCATGAATAGATTAGCAAACGAGGGAGAAAACTTTGAGCCCATAGCCACCCCTTGTTTTTGTTTATACCACCCTTCCTTGAAAAGGAAGACATTGTTGTCCAGGATAAGTTCTGTCATCTCTAAAAGCATTTCAGTGTGCTCCCAAAGGCTGGCCGATCTACGGCCTAGAATGTGGCGTAAAGCCTATAGTCCAAGGTCATGTCTGATACTTGTATAAAGTGCTATGACGTCTAGTGTTACGAGTGTCATACCATCCTCCCATGAAATGTCTGTGAGCGTGCTCAGAATATGCTTGGTGTCCCTGATGTGTGATGGTAGGTTGCGGACAAAGGGCTGTAGGAACAGATCTACATACTCAGAAATCCTTTCAGTCGGCCCCCCTATACCAGAAATTATTGGCCTGCAAGGGGGGGGAAAGGGAGATTTTTGTGGATCTTGGGAAGAGTATAAGGGACGGTCTAGCATAAGGTAGGTGTATTAATTTCTGTCCAGGAGGCATTGGTCATGCCATCCCTTAAGTTTGGTGTTGATGAGTTGTACAAGGGACCAGATAGGATTACAAGGTAGAGCTTCATAGCATGTTATATCATTGAGCTGGGATAATAAGTCCTGCTCATAGTCTGCACTATTCATTAGGACCACGTTGCCCCCCTTATCCGCTTATCATATCGTGATCCCCCTATCTGACTGTAGTGCAAAAAGTGCCTCTGTCTCCCCCTTGGTGAGATTATCCCTTCTGTTGGTGTAATGGGCTTGCGTGTAGGAGTGTTTGTCTAGGTCTAGTAATACCAACTTATGAAAAATGTCCAAATTGCTGCCTGCCGGTAGCTGCGGAGTCCATTATGATTTTTCTTTTAATCCACTACTTATGTTGGTGTCCATATGTACATTCAAATCACTTAGTACCCTACTCATAGTGTAAGGGTCACCTTCTTGCTCAGATATGGATAATATCATATACATCTTGTATAGTTAAATCACTACAAACTAAGTCAGAGTAATTTGTCTCAGGTGCTTTATTCATTACAGGATTGAGTGTGAAGAATTTTTTCAATTTCAATCTCCTCATGTATTTGAATAAGTCTACCTTGGTTTTGCATAAGTCTCCTACATTTGTAGGACAGAATCCCATCCCTTTCTGTAAAAGTGTGCTCATTTCTACACTGATCGGTTTCCCCGTCAGGTTAATTACACTTGCATCATTTAATTCTTCTTTGTCCAACTCCTCGTTTTCATGTAGCCTCTCTCTTCCTGCGCCTCTCCCTCTCTTGCCCCGCCTCGTCCTCCTGGTGTAAATGGACGTTTGTTTATTTCCCGATTCCTTCTCTTCATCCTTACAACTTCCCTTAAAAAAGGATTTTCTGTGCGTGTCTCGTTATTATCGCCACCTCTTTCTTGTTCACTCTCACTAGTGTGTGCCGTGTCTAGTGATGTGGAGCTAGAGCTAGCTGAGATCGCCTCGCTTGTTTTTTCAGTTGTCTTGCTAGGGATAAGATGATCATATTTTCTTGCAAACGTGAACACCCTGCCAGTGTTGTAGTCTACTTCATCCCTTCGAAGGTTCTACACTTTTCTAAATTTGATCTCATCCTGATGTTTCTTGATTATCTCATTGAGGATAGTATAGTTCTTCTCTGTTGCTTCAGGGATATTAAGCTCCCTGATCTCTGCCTCTAAGCAAGTGATTTCCTCTGCAATAACCGCAACATTAAGTACAAGGGCAAAGCTATATACTTTGAGGCTTGGATAAATAAAGGTATCTTCTTCCCTCAACAACTGGAACGCTCATCATATCCATTAACTTTTGTGGAAATCCAAAGTACATACGGTTTAGATAATATGGAATTTTATAATTTTCTTAAAATCAAAGTGGCCTTGTCAAAGTCTAAGCTGCATAAAATAACCCCATCTCTCCCAAGCTTCATCACTAAAATTAACAGTTTGGGACATCAAGTCTCCCACATTTACAAACTCCTACGTCCTAAATCCTCGAACTTAAATAAAAATCTAACAACATTCCTCTAGCCTCCTGTCTGAATCACAGTGGACCCAAATATGGAAATCGATTACCTGTAATAAAATTTCCCCTGTCTTATCTCAAACAAAACTATGGCTCATCCACAAAGCTTACTGGACACCAGCACGATTACACACACATCTCCGTCCGGACCAGACCTGCTGGAACTGCAAAGAAGAAGTAGGCGACTTAGCTCATCTCATTCTTCAATGCAAAGCTTTATCAGCTTTCTGGGACAATGTGTTCACGTTTTTATCCAACTTATTCCATTGCCAATTAAAAAAGGAATTTGCCTCCATAATTGCTGGCTTTAACACAGATCTAGAAAACCAAGCAGACAAAGCACTAATGGATCTCTTAATCACTTCCGCAATAAAAATTGTCCTGAACGACTGGAAAGACACACAGAAAGCCTCATTCAAATGTTGGATTAATTGGATCATACATATTAGAGGCGCAGACAATATCGCTCTCCAACAGTCACCTTCGAAATCGTCAGTCAGACACATCTGGGATAGGTTAGATAACTACTTCGCCTCAAACAAACCACCTTGACATGTTCATAGAGATACACTATCTTAGATAGTCCCCTTAGCGCTATTTCCAATACACTCACTAATACCGGTCGGTGGATTTTTCTCCTACTTCCACGTCACAATGAACTAATGCTTAATTTAAATCACACATGGGAAAGTAATGGGTACATGTGTAACTCAGCTCTACCTCTCTTTATTTCCGAATATAATGTCGAATTTCAACCGGTATACATATCTTCAGGCCAACTATTGTTTTGATTTGTATTGTTTTGTATTACTATCAGTTTGTAGTATTATCATTTGTTTATTGATTTGCAATTCGACTTGATCATTCTGTACTTCATTATTGCTGTGTACCATCACCAACTATAAGCAAATCTGTATCTTTTATTTTTTCGTTTTGTACACGGCTTGTTCTCTGAAAATTAATAAAAATCCTTTGAAATAAAAAAAAGATTACCCCTCTCTAGAGTGACTGTTTTCCAGGCCAGTAGTAATAAACGAAAAACCTGATCGATGGTGCTTACTTTCTTTCTGAACCCTGCTTGGAAGGGAGATAAGATGTTCGTCTCCTCCATCCATTCAGTGATCTTCGTGAGAAGGGCACGGGAGAAGACCTTTTGGGCACCATCGATCAGGCTAATGGGCCTATAGTTGGATGGGAGTGAGCGATCGCCCTTTTTAAATACCAGGATGACCTGGGAGTCATCAGAGGACTAAGTGGGAGAGGAGCTCCAGATCCGCTTTGGAAGGCATGGAAAGAAAGGAACGGACGTCAGCATGCATTGGTGGTGCCACCTGTCAGTGAGAGGGAGCACTGCCCCAAAAATCCCCAGATCCAGTCGGGGAGGGTGGGTAGGGGGGGGATTGTTCTAAGAATAAGCAGTTTGAAGTATCCCTCAGAAATGTCACTGTTATTGAACAAATCATTAACTGGGCCTAGAGAAGGATTCACAAGCACTTGCAAATGTTACGTCTCTCAAGGATTACGTATTTACTATGGCACAGGATGGGTCAACAAGTACAGAATTTCGTTAATGTATGTCAATGCTTTCAAACAAGAATCGAGTTAGTAATATGCCCCTACAAGCAGTGCCTAGGTCAGGTGATCCGTGGGAGAAAACTGACTTTTCTGAATTGTAGTTGAAATTATCAAACACTTCGAACATTTGGTGGTGGTTGTTATTTTTCAAAATTAATGCACTATGTGGTTATACTGTTGTTGAGTTTTAGCACAATATTTTAGCTACAGGTGTGTCAAAACGATTGCGTGCCCAACAATCGGGTACAATTTGTTTTAAAGTATGGAAAACAATTGACTGACACTGGGGTAACTCATTACAATGTCGCTCTGTAGAGTCCCCAGTCAAACCGCCTCATGGAGAGAATGAACAGAGTCTTGAAGGAAGGCATTTAGACACCTTTATAAATAGAAGGGATGGGGTGGCATTTAATATGAAATAAAATGTGGAGTTACCATATCACTCCTCATGCCACAACAGTGGTAAGTCTGTTTAGGTAGTAGAAGAAAAGAGACATCAGTGCCTGGCTGGTTCTTTGAGACCACTGGTGTTCAATGCCAACAGGCTGATATAGATGCGGGAATGGAGATCGAGTATAACCTGGTAAAGTCCAAGTAGTATTATGAAAAACGTTTGGTATCAAGGATGTTAGCATTTTGGTAGGTGACGGGGTTATGATTAAAAAAAAAAATGCTAAAAGGCAATGGCTAAATTTAAGTACAGGGCGTCTGAGCTAGTGCTTACGGTGACCAGAAGTGCTGGGTTACTGGAGAATGGTAACTCGCCAGGCAATCATTCAGTTATTAAGATCGAAGAGAAAAACTAATTATTTTAAGGCACTGGTTGTACTGACAAGTTTGACAATTTGGCTATGTGTGAATCTCTCGGGACAGGAGGAAGATAAACCATTGGTAACATTGGTTATCTGCAAGGACGTTTGACTTAATTTGTAAGATTCACTGCCAGACAGGGTTCCTGAAATTAAGGTGATGAGACAAGCATTTCTTTTGACATCCATTTGGTCAACTTTAAAACTGGTGCTTCTATTTCCAGTGCAGTTATGCTGATGGTTGTACTGTTTTGAGCAGTGAAAGACTGTCTTAAGTTCCAGAGCATTTCTGTGATGATGCAATGTATTGGTTTTATACGTTCTGATTAAAAACAAAAAAAGATGTGAAGTATTCTTCTGTTCTCGTGCTCTTAATGTGTTCTTTGTCTTGCAGCAGCATGGTACGAGACTAATTGTGTACATTGGTCTCAAAGTTTTTGTTGTTCTTGGCTCATGCCGTGGCCTTTCTCTATTGTCAAAGTTCTCTGTTTCAAGAGTTACTGCTGATTCAAGAGGACGTTGTCAAAGCTTTATGAGAGGACTTTATTTTTTTCGAAATAAACTTGCATATTTTCTAGCAATTCCTGGCCTGGAAAGTCTTTATTTCTAATCAGCTGTTGCCAGTTATCACAGCGCAATGCTAGCAAGGAATTCGTACTCAAACATAGGTGCCATGGCATTAACAAGCAGCATCATGTACATAACCTACATACCATCTGCTACATTTATTTTTCTTATGGAACACTAAAACAGGCATAGCACTTACGCTTTTGGAAGCACAGTATTCTCCTCTTCAGGCTCTGAAAGGGTGAGAACTTTCGCAGGAGTGAGGGGGTCCTTTAAGCTGTATATCCTTGACAAAGCAATACATAAAGAAAAATGAAAACAGTGGCTCAAGATTCATTAAGTGGCAAAATACCAGCATTCTGGCTAAAAGCAAGCTGTAAAGCGTGGGGTAAATAAGAACAATTCTACAATTCTTCACATTTAAAAAAAACCACACAGATTAAGCAAATTTTGAGTGTGTCTGGGAAGAATAGACTGAAGGTGTACGTAAGAGGCAGTAGGAGAAAATAAACAGTTTCCAGAAACAACTGTTACCTTATTGAATTATCGGATGTCAAGAGAACTAAATGAGGCTCCAGAGACTCACAAGGATACCAGGCTGCATGTTTTAAAGTGAGTGAAGTCGAGCTGGTGAATAATCGTTCAGCCACAGGAATGGTCCTTGAACCAGAAGGAAAAACATATCAGTCATTTATAGACTACTTGGGGGGGGGAATCACTCCTTCCACTATTCTCACATCATGTCTCGTATATCACAATTACAAAATATTCATCCATCATTAAAGCCTCAAGATACATCTAACTTTGTTTTTAAAATATAATCAATTGCTTTGGCTAATCAATTGAAGGTGAGGGCCACACACAGCAATCCATTTAATCTAAATTTTTAACATGTATTTGGTTCCAAAGAATACAGTAATGAAAATCACTATGCAGTTATTTGAGTCTCTAATCACTACAGACTACACCTGAAATGCTCCATACACTTCGAACCCGGGCTAGCAACCAAGCAAAGCTTCTATAGTGAGTGCACAGAAATTAGATAAATGGTAGATTTTTCTGTGTGGTTTGACTTTTGCTGCAAGTTAAGATCTTATAACTCTTGCCCTGAGACTATATGTGGCACATTTCATCTAACAAGTAACCGTGGGCATGACTGGTTCAACAAAACATGAAGAAGGCCTGTCCCAGGAGCAAGCTGTAGGTTTGGACAGTCTACATTAGCTCTCTATTTCTTAGGTTTCTTGATGCACTAACAAGACGAACATCTCCAAGAAAGTGCATTACCACAGATGTGTCATACCATAGATGTGGGGAATGACCAGGTTTGATTGCCTATTGATTATCGTATTGTCCAATCACATAAAATTGTTAGGGGGGGGACTGGGGAAGATGTAAAAAGAGGATTGTCTGCCTTTCAGAAAATAGCTAAAATGCAGCTTTTAACATGGCAGATTCTCGGTTTCCCTTTAAGAATGTGTCAAGCAATGTTGCAGAGTGGTCCCTGATGTAGTGGCCATGAGGTTAGCTATTGATATAGAACGCAGTTTGGGGATCCAGACTGATACAAGCGTTGCCTTCAGCTTCTTCACTTTAGCGTGGGACCATCGGGCCTGGGGAAGTACTAAAAACACTTTCGAAAGGGCAACATGGGTGGTCAAAGACCCTGGTTTAACATGGGATAGGGCTCCGGGCATTTGTTCACTGGAGCTCCGGAGTACTAGAGCTGGCTGGGACGGAGGGCCTTTCACTCTGCGCCCTTTCTTTACGACACAGAATACCGGGGATTAGCAGTGAAAGTCAGGCAGAAATATTTACAGTATTTTTTAACAGACCAGTTAGGAAAGGTGATTTTTTTTCTAGTTTCTGAGAAAATCTGATTTAAAGAGCAACAGCACTAACACGGTGGGGGCACCATTTGCATCGTTTAAACCCAGGTATTTCCATTCAAAATATTTTTGTGGGTCATCATACATAAATAAAGAAAACACATGGAGACGATGGACGGAGCGCTGAAACTTTTCAGACACTCACCATTAGTCACAGATCTGGGTTGCTTACTTTGCCACTGGATGTAAGCTAGCCTGGCTTATGAGGGGTGTTACCCCAAAACCGGTCCTGGATGCTTGTTTCCGGTCCAGGGAAGACCTGGCTTGGCAGTTCGGGCTGGACTGTTCCCATAAGGAACAGGGTTAAGACTGATTTGCATATGGCTGGTTCTGAACTGGGGTGGCGAAGTGAGCTCAAGAACGATGATGGATTCAACCAGGATCTATGACTGGGGGTGAGGGTCTGAAAAGTTTCAGCGCTCCGTCCATCATCTCCTTGTGTTTACATAAAGAGCCAGGGAAAGACAGCAATTCCAACCAACCATTTGACTGGAGACATAATATATGATTTCAAGGATCCATTTGAATGTGGGCTTGTGCTGAGAGATTTGTGGATCCTTAAAAGACCAGGATGATAACTCCTGCGGAAAAGGGGCATTCAAAGTATGCAGCAAAACATTGCCATCATCCTTGATGCACAGCAATTTGCACAAAAATGACATGTCTTGAAACATCTACACAAATTATTACTTGAAAGAAACATCTTCAGCGTTAAGTCACAGCAAGAACTGGGATTGTAGCTACCAAGGAAGGCAAAGACAACCATGTGACTACAATGAATCTCTGCAGACAAAGCATGCTTGCATGCAGACTAATGACATTTCAGACTTTTAGTCGTATTTCACACACCAATCTCACATGTAACTCCATTCTTCTTTAACAAGAAACAAGAGTAGGAGGCATTGTTCAAATGAACCAAGACCAGAAAGCTTGATTAGAATTAGAATGTGAAAAGTGTTTGCTGTAGAAGCGTTCGACTACGTACAAAGGCAGCATAGTAGCGAGATATTGCCATCTGGCTCTGCTGGGAAAAAAAAATAGGTTTTGATTTAAACCATGAATTATATGTGGCTGTGATAACACTGAAAATTATTTAAAGGCCATGCAAGGCCTGGAATCTGGTTAAACTGAGGAATGGTTGATTTGAAGCTGCGCTGTAGACAAAGGATAAGCAGCAAAATGGATTTGTTTATAAATATGAGATTGGATGGAAACAAAAATAAAGAAAAATATGTCTGCGCTTTTAAGATTTGATGGTGTCTAAAATAGAAGCAGTTTGTTTTTTCCTCCTTTAGTGAATGAATTACGAGCTTATTAAAAGTAACTGATTTTAAAATTATGGTGGTTAGGAAAATTTGATTAAGATTGTTGCCAATGTACTCATTGAACTAAATGTGTGAAAAAAGAGTAAATTCACTTAGGCCTTAGTACCGCAAAAACTATTATCCAACTATTATCCAAGATCATATTCTTAGAATGAGACCCCAAGCTTGTCATCTAGTAGTGCATCTTAACTATCCCGTACCACAATATTACCTCAAGTCTGAACCTGAATACACTTAATTAAAAACCTACATTTCTAAACCCCTTCGCAGAAAAACTCAATAAAAAACCAGATGTGCAACTTTTTAACCTATTTCTGTCACTTTATGTAGGAAATAGAGGCTGCATGTACCTATAAATTTAGAAAACATCTTATTTTCGGAAACATTATAGCTATATATTTGTTTCATAAAATGTTTCTTCATGTTAGTCTCTGCTAACTTTTTTGAGGGGAAATTCGTTAACACAAAACATTTCCAGAACCCTGATGTACATTTTTAAAACAATCAGCTCACAAATTAGCATTTTATAACACGTTTGTGATTATTGATTATTTTGCGCTCCCAGCTGCCTTCAAGTTTCTAAAAATAATCTTTTTACCTCCCTCCCAGCTGTAATGAGATTCAAGGAATATACTATTATTACTTGGCATTTGCATACTGTTATTTTGGTATTTGCTAAGAATCCACCCTGCTAGTAGAGTGGCATGAACACTCCTAGGTTGGTTAGAGCAGAGCAAGGCTGCAGGCGAGAAGCCTTTGATCTGTTCTAACTTTGGAGGCTAGTTTCATCCATCCTTGCTGCCCCACTCCTATTCACCAAGTATCTCAATAATGTATGTGTGTCCAATGTAACCTAAGAAAACACTTACCGGCAATTGACAGTCTTTTCACCTCCTTGAAATTCTGAATTCTTCCCCCAGCGCTTTGGCACTTCTAGCACCATAATCCCTTTGATTCCGATGAGTGCCACGTGGTGCTGCAGAGGACTGACCAGAACATGGAGGACTTCAAACAGTGGCGCGTTTATGCATTGTAGAGTCTGAAAACGTGAAATCATGCAAGTATCAACAGGTGTCAAAAAACGTAAGCAAAAACTCCTAGGTTATCACATGATCCTTAATAAATATTTTTCTGGATAACAAGTGAATTTAACTACTGGCTATGGTAACTTGATATAAAGTAAGAGCACCAACTACTGTGCCAGGACACATTCCTGATGACTGAACTAATTGCACTCCCCTTGTTGACACTCTTCTGCAGGTGCAAATTACAAACAAGTGCCTTGAAATGGCAGAATAGGCCTATACAACCTTACAAAATGCAGATATGAATCCCAGTGAGTCTACCCAGCCTCGCTAAGTGTGGCACCAAAGAGTGAGCTTGTGTGTCAGAATACAGAAGGGTTTGTCCCCATCAACTGCAATAAAGTCACTATTACTAATCATGTTAATGTACCTTCTTCACTGGTATAACTTAAACATGTGCAGATTACCAGCGGGTGTAGCTTTCAACATTATTGTCTCTCTTCATGGGGGTAACATGCAAGAACTAGATGCAACTGATATCTGGTAGAATCCAAAATGTGCGTGTGTGGTGTGTGTTTCTTGTGAAAGAGCCTACGCGGTTGGGCCTACTGAGAGATGGAGTGGCAGCTAGCTTTCTGGAGGCAGCCGGATGGAAGAGGGCACTTTGCCGGCTGGTCCCTGTGCCCTGGACGACCTGGGCTGGGAGCGGAGGGGACTGAAGGTACCCGCTTCAGGTGGACAACGTCTGGAGGGCCACGGAGATACCATGAGCAGAGAGTGGCGCACCCGGGACAAGACCAGAGGGGGCCACACTGACCTAGACAAGCGGCCTGGAGGGGCACAGAGGTGACACCCACAGAGAGCGTGGCACCCGGGATAAGAATGGAGGGGGCCGCGCTGACCTGGGTGAGTGGCCCAGGGTCATTTTCTGGGCTGCGGAGGTGTGTTTCTGGGACCCAAGAGAAGGTTGAGCCCTATGGGCCTACAGCCTGCTGATTGACGCGGCTGCAGCAATAAATGAGGATTGCAGGGACCAGGCCTGGCAGAGGAAGTGCATGCCCTTTCCTTGGTGAGAGCTCTGTGAATGTGGCAAGCATGATGGGCTGGGAAAAGGCAGAAAAGCTCAAAAACTGCCACCCTTGCCGCAGCTGGTACCTCACAATGAGGTTAAACACTTGAAGGACACTGGCAATTTGATAGAGGAAGTGGAAACGCTTTGGTGGGGGGGCAGGGGGGGGAGCGAGAGCAAGGGTATGCTCCAGCCCCAAGCTAAAGCCCTAGGTAAAAATCGCACACATTTTCTCAAGCAGATCTAAACACTTCTCACCAACTCTCACTGGCCCACCTGCTGACATTGCTTTTTTCTGCACTCAGTACCACCCGAAAAGCTTCAGAGGAAGCCTCCACGCCCCAAGCCTCCATCACCCCACCTGGGGTGATGCAAATCATCACCACAGGTGGCTTTGGATCCAGTCATTGTTTGTAAAAACAGATATGAGGTTCTTTTGGATCTCTCCAGTAGCAGTGCTTTGAAATCTCCAATGTAACGAACACTAGTAGAGGTGCAAGGGGCATGAGAAACTTGTAAATGTTAGCGCAAGGGAGGCTGAGGCCTCAAGGTGCTCATGCTCATTGTGGTTAAGAATTTACAAGCAGAGGTCAGCGACTTGAGAGCTCAAATCTTTGCCTTAGACCAAAAAGTGGGGGCCCTAGGGCAATTAAAACCGCCTGCAAACATCCTGAGGGGTAATGCTACTAACTCTTTTCCTAGCTCCACATATCATTTGCCTATAGATGAACAAAACTGGAAAAAAAGTGCCAAGGGTCGAGTGGTAAGTGCAGGGAGCGCACACACAGTCACAACTTGCAACCAATGCTTTTGCCCATATAGCTGTGCCCGGTACACCTCAAGGGGGAGGCTATCTCAAACTTAGGGCCCGGCATCTTTTCTACGAGCTTCCATCAAAGGACACCATCCTACTACAGACACAAGGCCTTGCCCAAAAAAGCCAAGGGAAGAGCCCGGAGGTAATAGGGCTACTACAGATCCCGTTGGAAACCTCCCTAGCGTTTTCCTGACAAATGTCCCAAGACTATGGGTAGGGACAAAAGAGGATGAGGAACTCTTAAAATCAAATGTATTTATTTGATTAGACACGTCCACAAATGTTTCTCAATAATTCAGTCAGAAATAGTCTAAGCCTCAATTTCTCATGACCTAACAGCATCGAACGTGGACTATATTGAACTCAAAGTCAGACACGGGCATCTGGTGGAAGGCCGTGTGGGCTTGGGACTATGAAAAAATCTTCCCTTAGGCTCTGCAGACCAGTACAAACTCATCGCTCCCCATTTACGACTGCAAGCTCCACATCCTCTCTCATTATAAACTAATGGGGTAACCCAAAAATCCCTAGAACCTGGGTAACGTTAGGTACATGCAAGAGTAAGGTCCTACTGCCATTTATTTAAAAATACAATATTTATTTACGTATTAGATGTTGGCATAAGAGAGACATGTGGAATAAATCACAAGTAAAGCTATTTGAAACTGTGAATCAAAATGTATATTTTTATATTAAAGTAACATATACATTCCTTTAAAAAGATTGTTCCAACATGGTTGCTCCAAATGAAAGTGCAGAGAGATAGTGTTTAAGAAAGTGCTCGTGTGCATAGTGATCAGGAGACAAAGAAACCATTTGTAAAATATATTTTATTTCTATAGTTTTGACCAAAAGGTCCTGAAAATTAGGTAAGCCCCTGTCTGAAAAAACAAATCCTTTGTTTGATGGCAAATGTCCATATTCCAGAGAAAGTAGTAGCCAAGTCCTAACACATCATTCCTCTGGACAATTTCATTCAATCCAGGCTAGAACAAACAATGTTGAAGTTTCGACCAGACTGCTGCATTAGGTCAATTGCGCCCTTGCATTTGGGTCTTCATCAGGACTGAAGAGTGAAAGGTAGGGCAACCTATAGTGGTGCAGCCGCTCGTGGGTAGGTGAAGGGGTTGAACTCGGATACACCCTGCTCTATTGGTCCAAGGCTCAGGATAAAATGAAAACTCCAAAATGGGCCTTCCACATAAAGGCTGATCCTCACGATTCAGCTCACAATTTATCTGGTTTCAAAACCAACAAGCATTGGCATAGCCAATAGGTCTCGCCTTTGGGACCTTATAAGTGTTTAGTTATCCAGCACAATATCCTTGGTGCAACATCAACTGTTGCATGGCTAAACACTTATAAGGTCCCAAAAGAGTTGTGGCAAGTTGGTGACTTGTGACTGCCAGAAGTGCTCGTTTTTTTAACTTTAATTAATAGATGCAAATACGGGTGCTTGCAGTTCTCATTTACAGTATTTAGAAACTGCAGAATGGGAACTTTGGGACTGTGAATGGGAACTGTGACTTTTTTGAGCGAAGTACACCCTTACAAACAAAAGTTACTTGAGATGCTGGGAAATGTATTTCAGTGGAATACACATAATTTTACGAAAACTATAATGTGCATTACAAACAAAACGCACTCCTCGAATTATTATGTAAAGCGTAGCAAAATAGCTTGTTATGTTATTGCCCTTGTGCTAAAGTGTTTAATATAGTACCCGCGTTTGCTCCGTCCCCTAGAATCCATTAAATAAAAAATTGCGCACAACTTATTTGCTTCATTTTTGCATCTAGTAAACTTAACATACTACTAAAACGATTGTCTCCTTCCTTTTGCCGTGCGAGTGTTTTTTAATAATTTAAACAGAAAGTCGCAAAAAGCATAGAGTGCGCCTCCCATCTGCCCATTTGTAACACTTAAACTATTTTAACTTTCAAAATACTCCCACGGCTGCAGGCTCAGGGCGCACGCTCTGAACACCCATAAAGCAGAAGAATTTAGAGGTATAGGAAAGATGCGGCTCTTACCCATCAATGATATGCCACATCTGCTGGTGTCATGAAAAGCGGACTATAATTTGCTTCAGCTCGGTTATTTTGTTGTGAACATGTGTTCTGATTCTGTGTGCCCTTTGAAACTCCAGTTGTATACCAAATGTCAAATTCAGCAGCTCTGGAATGTAAGAAGTAAGGAAGATAATCAAATTGTCCTTTTCCATCTTCTCAGGGACACCTGAGGAACATATATTGTTCCTTCCGTTTCTATCTTCAAGTTTGATTAATGTTTTGTGGAGGTGCCAATGGTCCTGCACTCAGTGCACCAATTCTATCAACTTCTGCTGTATGGTCAGAAGCTGGCCCTCTTCCATGAGGAATCGTGTATCGAAAGATGCAAACTCTATGCTCAGTGACTAGACCTCATTCACAGTTTTCGCCATGATCTCTTCCAATGTACCAACAGGCATTGTGACTTCAGTCATTTTAACTGTTGGGTGACCGTGGGACAATTTCTCTTACTTGCCTGTGCAGCTTCCATGAAAAGTAATTGCCTGGCTGGCAACTACTTTTGAAGAGACATGAAATGAGAGCTAAAGCCAGCTGAATAGGTCTAGTGAAGAAAAGGAAACAAATTGGGCCTTAACAGAAGGTTGTGCAGCCTGTGCCACTTGGGGTGAGCATATGCAGGTGTCGATACTAGGCGCCATGTAAGATCCAAAAAGATAGCAACAAGTGTGAGGCACACTCAATAATAAATAATCAGAGAGGCCCAGTGTCACCGACAGAAAAAGCAGGTATGTGGCCTGACAGAGCATGACTCAGGGCAGAAGACTACAAAGTGCCCACCATGGAGTGGCTAATAAAGATCATGTATAGTTCCTGTAATTCCCACAAGCATTGGACGCATTAGGTTAATGGTTTGATGGAGTGGGTGAGTACTGCCAAGGTTAACGCACAATGGGACATGGCCCAATATTTTGTGTGGCACGAACCTGTCAGGTGGTTTCACCCATGATCCACCGAATATAAGACAAAGTTTTCAAGGTGGGCTGGTTTGCGTCTCAAATATATACGTAGTGCTTGATTCCTGGGATAAAAGCATCCCAAAGTCTAATACTGTTTTTCAGTATCTTGTTTTGCATTTATTTATTATCATAAATACTGGAAAGCAAACGTATAAGCCGAAATGTGTTTCGCTCGTATGGCCGGCAGGCCGAGGCCCTTCTCAAGGCAAGTTATCTTTGGGGCATAGGATTGTTCCTGAAATGCGAGGTAGAAATAAACAGATAAGTCCGCAACAGAGCGCACCATCCGAAGATCTATAATTTATTATATAAATTATATAATTTATTATATATATATATATATATATATATATATGATCTATAATTTATTAAAGCATTAAGTTAATGGACAATGTAATTCCTGTATCATGTGGGAGGCACCCAGATCACTTCACTTAACGCCTTCATTCCATTATGCAGTCAATTGTAACCTGCTGGTACGAGCATTAATACAGGATATTGCTTCCACCCATTGCCCGACTGACGGCATCAAGCATGGGTGCTTGAGCTGTCCAAGTGCTCTATTAATTTCATACAATAACAGTCTATACACTCAGGTCCTTGCTTCAATGTCAGGAGGGCCATCACCAAATCCCACTGTAATCCCACGGGTTTGCATTTCACCGTCATACTCTTAGTCCTGGGTGGCATTTTGCTATATGGTACTATTGTCCTGCACGACTGCTATCACAGTATAGTACAGCCTCTCCCCTGGCAGACCTCTCTGATGGCTAGGGGCACAGATGATGGGCTTACTCGAGTGCTCCGAATCACCCACTGGCTTTTCAGGCCTTGACCACCAGTACCACTCATCTAGATCTGAGATGAAGCAAGCAGTCACATCTCGCTGCCAAAGCGGTGTTGCATCTGGAAAATTAGAAAAGGGAGGTCCTGATGAGACAGCTAGTGCCCAGCTGTGGGTCTCTAGGTGTATCTGGTGGAGCCGGAGTGCTAGCAATATTGTCCCACTTGGTACACAGACCGATGGAAACCAAAGCACCTTCTCATCTGTACTGTCTGCACTCCTCGGGATGATCACCCACAGCTGTCTCGTTTCCTCCACCCCTCCACAAACTAAAGTGGGTGAATAGACAACAGCAAAGCCTTAAGAAGAAGCAGCCATTTTCCTCAGCGTCAGGCTCCACCTCCTCAAGAATGCTTATTTTGAAGGACAGGATGGGCATGCATCTGCTAAGTGTTATGTTAATTAGGCAAAGTGCTCACTTTTAATAATGGGCAATTATGTATGGATTAACAATCTTGGGTGTGATCGAATTGGTTTTTTTCTCTTGGAAAATATGCTTTTTGCCAAGCAGACCCTTTCCTACCTTGATGTTAAGTATATTTCTGCTTATTAATAGTAAATAGTGATGTAGCTCTTCCTATAGCATTGAAATTAGCAATGATGGTGACGTCACTTCCCTTGGATGGCTCCCCCTCTCTTTTACTTTGAATAGCTGTGATGGGTGATACAATGTACCTTACTTCAGTGTGTCTGGAGTTTTTGAAGCTGGGTGACATCACTTCAGTGGACTTAACACAAGCACGGACTGTTTACGTCACTTCTACGGTCTGTAATGCGATACTACCTTGATGTCCTGATTGTCTTCCTTATGCAACATTTGTGTTCTTCGATAGTTATGTAGTTTGTGCTAAAGCCATGAAATAAAGGGTTTTATAAAAACAAAACTGTACTTTTTTTTATTCTGAGCGATTTATGCTCATTAAAGCAAAAGATTCTATCAGTATTTTGAAATCCTCTCCCTTCCCAACATTCTCGGTGTGAGGTCGGTTTCTGGTAAGCCATGTTTGATTTCCTTTAAAAGGTATTGTAGGGGGCGTGGCCAAGATGGCGATCTAAATGGTCGCATAGCCCGAGAGCTCCTCGTCTCCGGCCCTTGTAACCGGCCTTCGACATTTGCAATTCCCCCCCAAAGCCGAGCAGCCTCCAGGGGGTACACCCTGACGCCGTATAGCGGCAATCCCGAGGGCGCTGGCGATCGCTGTACCTCACTGAGCAGCGCCAAACGGACCTGCAGGCAGCGACGACAATGGCGTCCGGACCAGCGATGCGACACAGCGGCCAAGCGCGCTGAGTGGCGTCGGCAGCGGAGGAGAGGCGGCGGTCGAGAGCAACGCCCGACATACCTGTGAGTGACCGCAGCGGAGACGCCTGCGGGGGCGGCGGCGTGCAGTGGAGCGGAGTCGCGGGGGCCTGCGCCCGGGACCGCCCATCAACCAAGAGCGCGGCCTTGAGGCCTGTGGAGCGCGAGTCCCTGACAGACCTCAGTGAAGGAGGTAAGAGCTAGGCCCCGGGACCAGAAGCTGAAGACACCTCACAGCCCTGTCAGCCCTTCCAGCCGCGCGGCGCGGCCCATCAGCATATCCGCCAGAGGGAGCCTGGGGCGTGCAAGCTGAGAACGATTGAGAGGCAGGCGGGCGGCCACGCTTCCATTAGCGACGGGGGCGGTGGAGGCCCCGGGGTGCTGGACACTGCCGACAGACCCGATCCTGCCCACGCCACCGGAGCTCTAAGAGGTGCCCTTACAAGGGAGGCCTGAGGCGGCACATAGATAAGCCCTCGTGCGGGCGTGCCTGGGAGCAGTTCGCCAGCTAAGAGGAGCCACATCTCCCTGTCCCACAGACGGCGGCCCTGAGAATCGTCAGCTTTGGCGCCCGCACGCTGCTGGTGGCTGAGGCAGTGGAAAGGAGTCAGAGGGCCCTGGCCCCATCTGAACAGCTGCAGGCAGAGGACATCGAGGGGCGGTTTGCGGAGGGGCCGAGACGCAACTTCAGGCCCGGCATTCCCACTTCCTGACTGGGCGGTTGGTGAGTCATCTGAGACCCCAAAGACCACCGGACACTTCCCGGAGTGCCATCCCGGCCGGAGCTCCATTAGATGCCCCAGCACGCGTGGTGGTAGTGCACGAGAGGAGGCCAATGGACACTAACCTGGAGGACTATTGACAAGTGGCCCTCTCCCCGCCGACATCTACCACTAGGGGCATCACTCACACGCCCCAGCACAAGACAGGAGCCACATTGAGTCACTCTACGGTGAGCGCCCCCACGATGGCTTCAGCTCGAAGGAAAGGGGAGAGGTCCCTGAAAGAGATGCTGCTCAAGGGGGCCCCGGCTGGGGACAGAGGCGGCAGCACGCCCCCGGCTTCGACGATTCCCGGGGGCGCGGAAGGCCGGGATGTCCCAATCACCCGCTCCTTTTTGGAATCATTGTTCAATGTCCTGCCGGAAGATTTCCAATCGCTCAAGAGCGAAGTCGCGGGCGAAGTGAAGGAGATCCGCCGGGACGTCGACGAGATTGGGGAAAGAGTTGCGGCGATCGAGGAGCGTGAGCTGACCAAAGGGGAAGAACTCTAGCAGCTTCAACAAGAGGTCCTCCGCCTTCGCGACCAACAGCTTGATCTACAGGCCCACGCGGAGGACCTAGAAAACCGCTCACGGCGGAATAACATTCGAGTCAGGGGGTTCCATCGAAGGCGGAGGGGCGGACGTGGCCCAATATCTCCAGGATCTCTTCCGAGACATCTTGGGCGAACCGTCGGAGTTTGAAATCCGCATCGACAGGGCGCACCGAGTGTGCTTGCAGAGGCGATCCCCGCCCCTCCTCCAGATATCTTGGCCTTCCTCCCCGACTTCCCCCTGAAGGAGCACATACTGCGAGCGGCTCGATCAAAACCGACACTCACGTTCCAGGGTCACTCTGTGGCCCTCTATCAAGACCTGGCATCCATCACCTTACAACGGAGAAGGGCCTTCAAAGAAGTCACCGCGCACTTGAGGGAGCAGGGAGTGGCATACTCATGAGGACATCCCTTTCGCCTGATATTCAAGTGGAATGGCAAGCTACACCAGCTCCGATCTTTCCAAGACTCCTGCAAGATCCTGGGCCTGGAGCCCCGGAGTCCGGAGGGCTCCCCGAAGCGCACACAGCGGTCCTCTGGGGAGGGCTGGCAACGAGAGGCCGACAGCGCCCCCCAGGCTTGGAGATACGCCCGGACCAGGATGCCCTGGCACATGAGAGGCAAGCGGCAGTGGAGGCGGTTTTAAAGGACACTGCTCCCGCGACACCCTCTTGAGTACGCAGGGGGGGGAACGATGTGGCATTGATATAGCAGGGGCTGGGGGTGGGGCCTGGGGGGGGGGGGCTCGGGCTACTTGGACCACACGTACACCCAGATTCTTGTTCACATGCCCCCATCTTCGGATGATGGGCACGGGACACTGTCTGAACTTTGGGACTTTTTGGTTGGGGTTAGGGAGGGACAGGGCGGGTTCCTGGGAGGAGGGGGGCAACAGGGACAGCGCAGATGGCTGTCTGCGGAGGGGGGTTGTTGGAACTTGAGGGAGGGTTCGGGAGGGAGGGGGGTTGGTTGTCCGGTAGTTCGCTTGCATGATTTCGCAGAAGGTGCACCTGAGCTCTATCACGATGGAGACCTGAATACATGGCTGGTCTGCAGTCGCATCCTTTGGGACCCTGGGTCCCCCCACCTGATCGCTCGTCCTCACCTCATGAGCTGGGGACCATGGCGGGGCGGGGGACACACTCATGGGGACACAACAGCGCGCAGGGCTTCCATAGATCATGGCCACTAGGGAGGTCAAAGTCCTCACTCTTAACGTCAAGGGACTTAATAACCCAGTAAAACGAAGGGCCATACTGTCCTACTTGGAACATGCAGAGGTAGACGTGTGTCTTCTACAGGAGACCCACCTCCTAGTCGGAGATCAACATCGCATGCGAACGAGGGCGTTTCTGCACCAATATTTTTCCTCTTCCGGGGAGAAGAAGGCAGGGGTTGCTATACTTATTGCTAAGCGCTGTCCAGGGGTGGTGCTCGAGAAGGTGGCAGAAATAAAGGGGAGATTGTTAGTCTACACAATACGGTTCGGCCCTCATACCATGGTGCTTGGTTCTATGTATGTCCCCAATTCCGGGCAGGAAATCTTCCTTAAGAAGGCCCTGGCCGACGCACTGGCCTCCCAGAACCGAACGACTCTCATTGGGGGCGACTTGAACCTGGTGATGGATGCCAGCAAAGATAGAACCCAAACCACATACTCACCGAGCGGGGAAATCTCGAGAGATGGGAAACAATGGCTGCGGGAAATGGGTCTAGTAGATCTCTGGAGGGAGGCACACCCGACTTCCCCCCCAATACACCTTCTTCTCACATGCGCACAAATCCTATGCCCGCATTGATTATCTTCTCGGCACGCGTGAGGTCGCTGGGGTGACGGGATCGGTGAACATCGTACCGGCTGCGTTATCAGACCACGAGGCAGTGGTGGTGAACATGTTGCTCACTACGGGCCCCCGTCCAATAGGCCAGTGGAGGCTCCGAGAAACGATGCTACACAGACAGGCTGTGGAGCAACAAATCGCTACACGTATCCAGGACTACCTGGCCCTCAACGACATGCCGGATAGAACTCCCCCGATCCTTTGGGAGGCACTGAAAACGGTGGTCCGTGGTGAGTTGATAGCTATAGCGGCGGCGGACAACAAAGAGCGCAAGGAACTTCGCGTAACGCTGACCGCCCAGGTGCGGGAGCTTGAACGGGTCCACAGCAGGACTGGGGCACCTCGGGTGTGGCGACAACTTAAAGCTGCTAGGGCGCAATTGGCAGGCCTGGACCTCGACAGGGCGGAGTATGCGGCGGTCAGATTGAAACACTCCTACTACGTAGGGGGCGACCGCACAGGCCGCCTTTTAGCTGCTAGGCTACGGGCTCAGAGGCAGCGAACTCAAGTGCCCTCGCTGTGTGGCACTGGACGAGAGGAAATAACGGGGGATCAGGACATTGCCAAGGCCTTCCGAGACTTTTATCAGAAATTGTACTCCGCTGACGAGCCTACAGAACAGGCGTCACTAGATTATCTTCAATCTGTCGAAATGTCCGCACTCACACCTGACCAGGCGGCGCAGCTGGACGCCCCCATCCGCATCGAAGAAGTCATTACCGCGATCTCACGTCTTAAGGGGCTTAAATCTCCCGGCCCGACGGGTTTCCAGCCCTCTATTACAAGAAATTCTGTCACGTTCTGGCTCCACTACTGGTGCGACTGTTCAATTCCTTTGGAGGGGAGACTCCGATCCCCGCCACGATGCTGGGGGCGGCCATAGTGGTCCTGCCAAAGCCAGGCAAGGATCGGCAGCAATGTGGCTCATACCGCCCAATATCACTCCTTAACGTTGATTTTAAGATATTCACTGGCATATTGGCTACTCGGCTGGGCCCATGCATGCTCAACCTGATAGAACCGGACCAGGCTGGGTTTATCCAATCCAGACAATGCGGGGATAACACGAAACGAATATTACATCTCATTGATAAAGCCCATCAGACGCACTTAGACGCGATCTTATTGACGATAGACGCTGAAAAAGCGTTTGACCGTGTGGACTGGCGCTTTTTAGGGCACACGATGGCGAAATTCGGCCTGGGGGAGAAATTCAGGGAATGGGTGGGCTGCTGCTATACCGGCCCTACTGCCCACATTAGGGTGAAGGGATTAACCTCGCAACCCTTCACGATTCAGAGGGGAACGCGACAGGGGTGTCCGCTGTCCCCTCTGCTCTTCGCCCTGTACATCGAGCCCCTCGCGCGGAGAGTCCGCGACAACCGCAGCATACGGGGTATACCATTCGGGGGAGAGACTCATCCAATCAGTCTCTATGCCGACGATGTGATAGCGGCACTGGCGGAGCCTGGGGTCTCGCTTCCGGCATTCGTGGAGGAACTGGAGACATTCAGTAAGGTGTCTGGCTTCCGAGTTAATGTGGGGAAATCGCTCATTCTAGATCTGAACCCTGCATCGACCTCGCTCAAACTACGGGAGGGTGGCACGTGTGGCATCCGAGTGGTAGACTCTATTCCATATTTGGGGCTGGAACTAGCGCCGTCCGTGAGTCAAACAGTCCACCTGAACTACTCACGATTGGCACAGCAGGCAAAAAAAGATCTGGGCACCTGGAGCAAGCAACAGCTCTCCCTCTTTGGTCGAATAGCAGCGATGAAGATGTCCTTATTGCCCAAAGCACTTTTTCTCTTTCAAACGCTCCCAGCCCTACCTCCCACAGGGGCGATAACCTCGTTACAACGCGACATCAATCGGTTTATTTGGGCGGGAGCTCGACCACGCATGAGCAAAGCGCTGGGTTACAGACGACCGGAACAGGGAGGGCTGGGGATACCAGATCTCCTTGGGTATTATAAGGCCGCACAGATGCGGTACCTGGTGGAATGGGCCAGGCCGGAGTCAGAGAAGAGGTGGCTCTTCCAGGACAGGGCTCTTGCAGGAGTACCTCTCTGGAAGGTTCCCTTTCTGCGGAAATCGCAGCGCCCACCTGGACTCATGCGCTCCCCCATCACCAGATCGGTGATGTCGGTATGGGACGGGGTGGCAGTTCCCAGAAAACTTACCACATTTCCCTCCCCTCTGACCCCATTGTTTGGGAACAGCGATTTCACGCCGGGCTGGTCAGACAAAACATACACGGCATGGCAAGACACCTCCTGTCGCTCAGTAGGGCATCTCTTTGATATTTCCGGGATCATTCCCTTCACTCAGCTGCAACAAGACTATGGGATTCCTGAAACCGAAAGATTCCGCTACCTGCAACTAAGGCACTGGGTGCTCCAACCAGAAATGAGGGCAGCCGGGGGTCGCTTGCTGACCAAGTTTGAAAAGTGGCTGATTACCAAGACCACAGATAAGGGTATGATCTCCAACATATATGAAATGCTCACGCACAACACACATCTCCAGGACACGCCGAGTAGGAAAAGGTGGGAGAGGGAGCTGGGGGGCGCACTTACGCAGAAAGACTGGGATGGGATCTATTATAGGGCGAGGCACACAGGCCGAAATGTAGCTAGCATAGAAACTGCCATGAAAATCGCACTTATTGGTACCTGACCCCGGCACGCTTACACAGGGGCAATCCCCAGAGGAGTTCAGATTGCTGGAGGGGCTGTGGCGGCGAGGGTACGTTACTCCATATCCTATGGGACTGCTCTCCCCCTACTGGACCAAGATTCTTGATACAGTAGATGAGCTTTTTAACACGCAGATCCCGAGGCTCCCGGTGTACGTGGTCCTGGGGCTTCCAAATCCCATCACGTACCCACTCCGGAGCATGAGGGGACGACAAATGGGGATGGCACTGGGGGCAGCACTACAAACCATACTGACCCACTGGGGCACCCCTGTTCTGCCAAACCACACGGGGTGGCTGCACAGGCTCTGGTATATCCTCGGCATGGAGCGCTTTTCTGCCACTCTGAATAACTCTACTACTTCTTTCCAGGAGGTTTGGGCCCCCTTCCTGCACTTACTATTGCATGAATTTAATGAGATCACACAGCCCAAATACCTACGGGTGCTACGGCTGTCAGATCTATGGAGACCTCCCTAGCTCGCGCAGGCAACTTACTCACGACATAGCAGCACAGGCCACATGGTGGCCTTTTCAGGGCGCAAGAACTACCGGACGGGGTGGGTGTTACTGTTTTTGGTTTTACACAGAGTATGCTTTTTGGGGACGTGGCCTCCACATGTGGGAGAGTCAGTGCGATATTTTATATGCATCATCCCTTTAGCAGTCTCCCTCAGGTTGCGATTCAATCTGCCGACTGCCCGGCCCCGCACAATGTCTATTCTAATGCTCTCTCTGTATGTTGTGAGTTTCTTGAAAATCCTAATAAAAACATTTAAACATAAAAGGTATTGTGTAGCACAGACAGTAGGCCGAAACTTGTATTGATGGTGAAAATCTTGGGTGTTAGTCAGAAATATGCGTTTGTGTATAAGAGTTTCATTGTGCATGGTGTTCATTTCTATATAGCAGCATTGTTACTAAAGCTGTGTTGTTAAAAGTTATGCAAAAATGTATATTACTGTTCTAATGATAACATTGTTCAAATGCACCCACAATGCACAGTAGTTGCACTGCAAAAAGAAAGGTGGTGGGACCTAAGAAGGGCCTACTATGTTGCAGTAAGCATTGCCATATAGATAAAAAGGTAGCTAGCCTGCAGCTGGAACAGTTTTTTCCCCATATCATTATATTTAGTAAGGTCAGTGTGCAACAAACTAAAGCTGTCAGACGCTAGACCCAAAAATAAGTGCAAACCTGATTTTGTGTGAATTGTGGAGGCAGGGACATGCCGAGGAAAAAACAGTCTAGCAAACTATGAATTAAAAGTGAAGCACTACGTTGCATGAGTACGGGTACCCATGTGTATGATTCTAGATGGCATTGCATTTATATGTCCATGTGCCAAAAGAACTCAAGGGCTCAATAAAAGCAGACCATGCTCGTTAAGGTACTCACAGAGTAGGAAGAATACATACAGGCAGACAAAGCAGTCGTATAGACAGGCAGACAGACAAAGCAGTCGTACAGTAAGATACAATACAGAAATAACAAGCAGTCAAAGATTCTCGAATGATAAATGGTGATACCTCTGGCTTCCTCCCAGGGCCAAGAACAAAATTGGTAAACAATGCAAAATCTGACTTTAATGCTGAAAGATAATAACTGTGCAAAAGGGAAGACAACTAAATGCAAGGCTCTGCAAAATGTGATTAAGAATAAAACCTATAAGAAATGTACAGGATGATAGATGGAGAAAATGCAGGAGAGCTGCGTTCGGGGCCATTTCAAACCCAGCTGAAAGGGTGCCATGTACAGAGAAGGATTCTAGTAATATTTTTAATCTTTGAGACACAATCTAATTATACCCCTGCCAGGCACTCAAACGTTCTGAAGGAAGATCACACTTCCGACAAATGGAAGCCATTGCTGGCAGAATGAAAAGAACAAGCATTTACAATGTAATAGGTCTCGCATTTACGCAAATTTAAGCTATTGGCATTGTAAATGACAATGCCTTTTATTTATGTTTTAAAAATGAAAACAAAAATAAAAGGCATTGTTATTTGCAATGTCAATAGCTCAAACTTGCGTAAATGCGAGACCTATTGCATTGCAAATGCTTGTTAAAAGGTGAGACCAAATGGCTTTGCCAATGCTTGTTTAAAGAGAAGTAATTGTTATACATTTCGATCTTTGCTTCCAACAAATGATTTATGATATGTTTGGCTCTTATTTTCCATTTCCAGCATACATGGCCTAGATTTCTTCAAAATGTTGGTGGCGGTCACAGGACAGTTAAAGTTTAAGCAATACAGAAACTTACCAGCTAACATGATACAGATCGTAACCCTTGAGAACGTGCTTAGAGTTTTGCCTGCAGTGTCCTGAACAGGACCGAATTGACTAGAAAACACATTGAAAAGTGAAGTATTAATACATTTCTCATTTTCTCGCTGCCTAGAGGATGGTACATTCAGAATCCAGTGTGGAAACTCGTACAAAACAGGGTGGCTTGCAGGCATGGTGAAAACGTGTGAAAGAGTTATAGCAGTTATGTAATCCTGGATACAGTTTTGCAGAAAACTTAAGATGGGACCAACATTCTTATAGATTCATAGTAGTGGCCTGCTTGTTACTCAAAGCCACAGCTAAAATTCACCACATGTATCTGGTGCACACAAATATTTAACAAGATCTATGATCAGCACGAGGGCCAGATAATGCACACTGTTGCATAGGTTAGGAAGACCTTGGTATTCCAACTGGCCAGTTATTAGAATAGGGCAGAACTGAGGACTGCCGGGCATAGGAGGAGGGGGAACCAAAATCAACTAGAGAAAAAAAACACAAGTGACAGTGCACAATATTAGATCTGGGCCGTGGAAGCAAGTAAAATGTTCAAGACTCTTACGGACATGACTAGAATGTGCAAGAAAGGACTGAAGACCTAGGAAACCCACTGAAAGGGAACAGGTCTGTTCATACGTGTCGGGTTCCTAGCAATACCAGGTTCAAAACAAGCAAATAACTACAGCCACCTAACAGAGCAGGAGCACAAACTTAAGAGGTGATACAGAGGTCTTTTGCATTATATACAGCATTGTAAAGCAGTGTGAGATTTTTGTTGAAAGGTCACAGATATACTGGTAGAATTGGTTAGTAAATCCCTGTTGTGCACCCTGAATCCATCCTTAATCAATGCCACTTCCAGGGAAGAAAGTCATGACAGACGACAATAAGATTTTTGATCCGGCCCTACTATTAGCAAAAAGTGAAAATAATCTGCTGTGGCCTGAAAGTCCTGGGGTGGTCCAACTCTGCTGGCTGCCTCTACCACTTATCTTCTGTTTATAAAATTATAATGAAAAGGAGACCCAAGGTAGCTCCAATAAGACCTCCATGAGCTCACAGGTAAGGAGGCGATGAATGACTTGGATCAAGCATACTGGTTTATAACACGCATTTACAATGTTACACCTCTTTTGGGACAATTAATACAATCAGGCGCAGATAATGGAGTCCGTCCTCCCACAATGGGGTTGGCGAACATGTTTCTCAAAGTCCCATTCCACACCCCATTACCTTTACTGAAGGCCAGTTGCTCTTAGACCTTTGAAGCAAAACGTAAAGCTACTGCAATTGGGTTCTAGTCACCCTACACGAAACTGAACATTTAAGGGTATTTACCGGTAGATCAGTACAAAATTTCTTTGGCTTTAAAAAAAAAAAAAAAGGGAAATCCATGAGCTATTACATATCAAAACCCTGGTGTGAAGATGTGGCTGCTATAATCTGTCTGCTCAAGCTCACATCAGAGATTTAAAACTCCACTAAAGCCTCTTCACATCTACTACAAGGTGACTAATTTGTCAAGCCTTGCAATTTTCTCTGCAATTACGTCCTGCCATCATTCTTCAACAAAATTGAAGCTCTAAGAGAAGCATTAACTACTCCGCCCCACTACTCAGAGACCCTCAAACCAATGCCTTCCTACCCCACTCCTGGAGATTAAATCAGCCACAGAGGACAAACTAAGAATAAACTTCAGATCCTTCAAAAAATCCTTCCCATCTTGAGTTGGGTCTCTCTGCAAATCTGCTGCTCATCACCAGTCTACTCGCCAGTGGATCGATTCCTCAACCTCTCAAGCATACTATCATCACTCCCATCCTAAAGACACCTTCAGTGGATCCTAACAATATTTCCTATAACAGACCTCTTGTACTATCCCGTGTTGCAAGGCACCTGAAGCAGCAATTGGTACTTACCAACCTGCCTCTCGTTTGGAAGCAAATGGCCTCGTCAAAGACTTAGTCAGGCACTAGACCTTATAGGAGTAGGGCAGAATTACTAGGGAATACCCTGTAGATAGGAATTCCACACAACCTCTCATTTTAGTATCCTGGTACTGAGCAATCTTTGCAGGTACAATCCCAAATACTCCACCCTGGGCCCTCTTTTTATAACACACTTTCCCCAAAAGAAACACAATAAAAAAGTAATACAAAAACAAAAAACGTACCTGCAGCTGGCCGCGTCAAGCTTTTCTGCTCCTCTTCTTCTCCAGGCGGCACAGGCTCCCAGAATGCTCTGTGGCCAATCCTGAAGCTGCTCTCACGCATGAGAGCAGCTTCAGGATTGGCCTGAGCTCCCTCGATTTGCGCTCCAGGACAGACTGCGAGTCTGTGCCTGCTCTCTCCAACCCAGCTGAGCTGCTGGGTTGGAGAAGCTTTCAATGCGCATGACAGTTTGGCCAGCCTGAGACGGCCGGCCAAACCGCCATGTGCAGTGAAGTGTCAATGCGCATGAATGTTTGGCCGGCCTGAGACGGTCGGCCAAACGGTCATGCGCAGTGAAGGAGTGCACCTACCACTCCCTCACTGCCCGTCACCCCCAGGCCCCACCCCCAAGACTTGTCAGGAAAGGAAAAATAAAACGAGTGTTAAGTATTGTTTTATTTTTCCTTTCCTAACGTTTTTGGAGGGGGGCGACGCTCCTTCGCCATAGCGGAGGAGCCATCACTGGTCGGACCACTGGTCTATTCATCTAAACTTAAATTTCAATATATTCAGTGGTACTAAGTCACTGAAACTAAATACTGTTTAATTAACAGGACGGGTAAATGTTGTGAATGAACATGTTGTGCATAAATGTATAGAAACTGGGAATGTTTGGGAGGTTATGGATATGTTAGAGAAGTGATTTAGAGCAATAATTCTTAGCCTCTGATCCACAGTCCTCTGGGGCCCTCGACGCCTACTCAGGGGGGGTCAATGAGTGCATTGAGTATTAAATATTATTAATAAAATATATATATACACATATATAGAGTAAATGGAGCGAGAATGGAGAGGTAGGATGGACGACCGCTGTGAAGTATGGTGGGGTGAGTAGATTAGCTGGGAAGGTGGCTGGGGAGGAGCTCGGCAGTCAATCTGTCTGGGATGACTTTGCTTTTATTACCTCCAACCAGGGCTTTAAGTGGGCCGGGTGTCACCGGGTCTGAGCACCGGCAGTTTTTTTTTAAGGAGGCCTCGAAACGGGTCTCTAATCAGGCTCTGTTTTGTCCCCTGGCACAGGCAATCCATTTTTTTCGGACTGCAGCGACAGCAGGCACATTGATGTGCGCTGCTCACACTGCTCTCTTCTCACTAGTGGAGAAGTTACGGCATGACCTCATGCCAGGTGAGCGTTCTAGGGGAAGGGAAATCCTTTAAAGAGAGTCATTTTCTCTCTGGATTTCCCTTCTCTTTTTGAAACACAGGAGCAGCAACATTGTCATGTGTCACCAGGGCTGTAAGTGGAAGCTTTTTCAATATTATATACAAGCCATAGTTGCTGCTTATTCATCTTATGCAACTAACAACCATTGACAAAGCCAATAGTCCTGACTTGTAAGTATGATGTTACTTGTATCATATCTGGATGCAATGACAGAAACAGCAAAATACAAGTCCACTGGCACACAGTATGCTAAAGACAGATTTTTAGCTTACGTGTTTTAAGCCACGTCCTTAATTACATTGGCCACGACCCTTTATGAGACCCCCCAGTTTTTTCATCCCACTTAAAGCCCTGCCTCCAACACTCCTCCACATGCCAGAGACAGACCTGTGCGTGCCCTGGGCAACAGTAACTACTGGCCGGTTCTGCATGTACATCTAGCGGAGAAATGCTTGACGGGTGAGTCAATTATGCAAATGACTGCACGTCTGGCAGCGGTCGACGAATTCTTAACGGTATCTTCTAAGGCCTGCCAGCTCGTGCAGCGCCCACTGTGTGTCACGCGATATCAGCTCTCTTCACAGTCTCGCGATGTGCACAGGGCGAGCTACAAAGCTCTACCCAGAGGAGCTTTCCAGCTGGGTTGTCCGAGGTTCTGCACTCAAAGTCCATTAAGCGTTTTGCGTCATCCCCAGGACAGCAGAGGGGGACAAAAGCTTTTGTACTTTTAAAAGGGGAGGCTTCTTAGGTGCAACAAGCCCAAAATCCCACATCCTCTGTTGACCCACCGCTTCCATTGCCCCTTTAGGCGTCTCGGATAGTAACCAGCAAAGCGCTTTGCCACCCTCTTCAAGCCGCTTTTCACAGTGTGAATAGGTTTTCCGGATTGGCAATGCTGTTAACAATCAGAGCACCGGCGTTCCTGCAATTTCGTAATACACGAAGGCGCAGCTCAGTTTTAAAGAAATACCACAGCTACATGACTGAAGATGTTGCTTTTCAGTGTAATCCATGGAGAGGCCCTGTCACCTTTCTGTGGGCTCCTCAGACCGGAACAGCGCCCGACTCGAGCACTCCAGAGCCGGCCGGTGTGTGCCAAGACGCCTGACACACCGGGAGGGCGCGGCCCTGCCGCGCCTGGACAGGAGATGTGCACGCGTATGGTGCGAGCAGGTGTTGTGATAACGCCGCGAGCCGTACGCGTGCACATCTCCTGTCTGTTAAGCTTCGGCACAGACAGTTGATGTGCACGCGTACGGCTTGCGGCGTTATTACAACTCCTGCTCGCACCATGCGCGTGCACATCTCCTGTCCCGCTTCCGACCAAAAGTCGGCAACAATAGATCTCGCATAGCGAGCAGCGCTTTGCACTGCATCGCTTGGCGAGACCTAAAAACAAGGGGGTTGAGGAGCATAATTCACGCGCAGGAAGGGTTAATTAGCCAGGATTCACGCGCTGCCATAAAGCTTACAAGGAGGGAGGGGGTAGTGAGAGCAGAGAGAGAGAGGGGGGTGGAGGAGCATTGTAAGGCTTAATGAGCCATTACAAAAGCCAGATGGCGGCTTTGCATGCACGTTCACGCGCGCGTAACCGCAAGCTTTAGGCCACAAGCTTTTGCTTGCATTTCTGAAACCCACTCACTAAATGTCTCGCCCAGAGCCAGCGCTGGCTTTCAGGGCGAGACCTAAAAATGCAACCAAGTAAAACCGATAAAGACCAATCAATGGAAACAAATGCGGTGATACCGTCTACACTCGATTCAATCGTAACCGTCGCTCTCTGGGTCATACGGCCCCGAATGACAAACTCGGTCATTCCTTCTCAGCAGCCTTAACTGACAGGGATAAAATGGGGGCTTCTCTATTAGACTGACTCAGCTTGAGCCCACTGGCAGGTATTCACGAGGGGTCTAACCATGCGAGGGACTGGTCGCCACCCGAACGCGACCTATACAGACAAAGGCCATCTTATTTTACCGGTCTTAGGAGGCCGTGTTACCCTAAAGCAGTGCAACATCTTGTCCTGGAATGTTGCAGGCCTTAAAAATAAATTAGGCAACTTAGACTTGTGTAAGTTCATTGACCATTTCGATATTTATTTAATGCAGCAAACATGGTGCATGGAACCAGTGTACAGGGCAGGTTACTTGAATTTCCATGTTCCAGCACAACACAATGGTAGTGGTCGACCGTTAGGCGGTTAAAAAATGTGGACTCGCCTCTCACAGAGTATTGAAGTGAGATCATTAGAAGAGGCCTCTACTGACATACAGGGCATTCGCCCATTACTAGTAAGGGCTTCTGCCCATTGTGCATATTTAACATCTACAACAGAGGAGTAAGAAGGGTGGGGAGTCATCGACACCCAAGTAGTTTCTGACCCTTAGGGAAAATTGCAATCTGAATGATCTCATGTTAGTCAGGGGAGACTTTAATCCCACCTTTGAGCCATGAGCTGATTCTGGGGAACCTATAGGAGAGACTGAGCGCGAGGAGTGGGGTATTCCGCTACTGGACGTACCGCCCATTAAAAGATGTAATGGGGTAGCTGCCCAAATGTTGTCACTCACACGGACTTGTGGCCTGCAAGCCTGTAGTGTCCGTACTAAATCCGATCCTGCAGCATCTCACACATTTAACATGCCGGGCCACACTAGCAGGATCGATTATGTACTTGCATACCTGCCCCTCTGAAGCTCAGTGGTTGACAGGAGGGTGATCACAAGATCAAATAGTGACTATAACGCTATTCATTGCAAAATGGCCAACCTAACTGCACACCATAAACTCTCCTCCTTTTCGCTTTTTTTTTTTTAAATAGATTTTATTGGGGTTTTACTCATTACATTGCTTACATCTGCTCCAGTGAGTCTTGCATGGAGACATTCTTACATTGTTGTCTTCCCCTCTCCATTACTAATCTTATCCCAACTCCCACTCCCACCCCCTAAGAGTCGCTTCTCTGCTGTTAGTTCTGTATGTGTGTAACTATGCTTTCGGGAGTACTGCCCGTTTGGGAGGATTCTCCTGCATGTTAAAACTATCATTTTTTACAATTCCTGATCTATCCCATTTCCTTCTCTCCTCGGTGATGCAGGTCGCAAGGGATTCGCTGCGGTTTCGTCCGAGTCAATTGTCCATAGGTCGTCTACTAGTCTACCGCAGGCCCTAGCTGTGCCCAACGTTCATATGCCTCATCCCGCTTCTCGAAGTAGAATTCTGCCTTCAGAGCTCGCCCACCTTTCTAATTCTCTTTTCCATACCTCAGTTCTCGGTCCTCTTGTCGACTTCCAATTTCTAGTAATTTCCCGATTGGCTAGTACGCAAGCAATGTCTTGGAATTATCCTGTTACCTTAGTTTTGGCTGTGTGTGGGAACCAGCTCAGTAAGCAGTGTCCTGGTGTGTGTAGAATCTCTTGGTCTATGATGCTTTCTACTATTCTTAGCACCACATCCCAAAATATAAAAAGATTGGAACAGTTCAAAAACATATGTAACACATGTGCCTTCCTCTCCCCGCATCTTGGGCAAACCGCCGTCTCAGTTTGGAAGTATCTTCAAATCCGCACAGGTGTAAGATACGCTCTGTGAACGTCATAGTAATTTATTAATTTAAACCTCGCATTTCTAGATATCTTAAGGATCCTCTCCACAACGGTGTCCCAACCTGCCTCCGGGATTGGAATTCCAAGGTCCTCTTCCCACTGAAGCCTTAGCTGCTCCATGGGGCTCTGTACGTCGCTTCTGATCGCTTTATAAATACAGGAGACTGTTTTTATTCTGCTCGCCGACAGGGCCACATATCTACAGCAGTCTAGTGCCCGCAGCTCCGTGGATCCGGAGGCTCAGTGCTTTTTAAATGCTGTAGTGAGGGCTCTATACAGCAAGAAGTGGCCCTGCAGCAGGTCAAACTCTGAACAAACGTTTTCAAAGGGGAGCATCTTAGAGTCCCTAAAGAAGTCCCCCATCACCGTCGCCCCGGCCTCTCTCCAGTCCTCTAGACCCGTCCAGCTCTCCTCGTGTGGTAAGTATCGCAAACATTCTAGAGGGAGATCAGGGGAGTAGGGGATCCTACATTGGGCACATTGCAAAGACCTGGCCCAGCACTAGGTCACCACTTTGGTCTTCTCCATGTCTCCCTGCGGCCTTCTTGGTATCCGCAGTAGTATTCTCGCTAGCTCTGAAGTCTCTTGAATGAACGGACAGAGAGTCCCCTCTCGATTCCTCCTGGCCGCCAGCCATCGCACCAGCCACTGAAGCTGCGCTGCAATGTAATATGCTTCAAGGTCGGGGACCGTTAGTCCTCCCGTTGCATCGTGGCCAATGCCACCCGCCTGCGGCTTGGTCCCCAAATAAACATTGTAAGCTGCGAGTTCAGGTCCCAAAATGTCGTGCGAGGAACCCATATCGGGAGGGTCCCAAAGATATATAGCAGGCGCGGCAGGGCCACCATCTTCAAGAGGGCCACCCTGCCCGCCACCAATAGCGGCAGTGTTCCCCAGAATCCCATGGAGGATCGGAGGGATCGTATCGGTCTGCCCACTTTCCCCTCTATTTGGTCAGTGGGTTTGTGATATACTTTTATTCCCAGGTATTCCAGGCAAGTGGGTTCCCATTGCAGACCTCCCAGATAGCCTGGAGGTGGCCTATCAGCGGACGTGGAGAACAACCTTGATTTCTGCCAATTCCCTTTCAGGCCTGAGAGTCGGCCAAACTCATCCAGCATGTTCTGAGCACCCTGTATATCCTCCGTCATGTCTCGGGGGAAGAGCAGGAGGTCATCAGCATATAGAGCCATGTGTTGTTGGGGTCCTCGTATCTTCAGTCCTCTGAAGTCTCGACCAATCCTCACACAGCACGCCAGAGGCTCCATGGCCAGGGCAAACAGCAGCAGGGAGAGGGGGCATCCCTGCCACATACCTCTCTCCACTTTTTGGTTCGGGGTGATAACCCTCCCTGTGCGAACTTTAGCCTTCGGGTTCGTGTATAGCAGTGTTACACAGCCCAAGAAGCCCCCGCCCAGACCCATTATATCCAGTACCTGGTAAAAGAAGTGCCACTCTAGGCTATCGAAAGCCTTTTCTAAGTCAACTGCGAACACTGCTGGTATTTTCCTCAAATTTTTATAGTCCATGTTCAGCATGGATAGTGGTCTGTATGCCATGCGATCGTCTGCTAACTTCCCAGGTTTTAACATTGGGATAGTAAGCGCTTCCCTGGTAGTGTCAGGTAATGTCCTCCTCTCCCTAACCGCTGCATACATCGAGACCAGCCAAGGGGCCTGCTCCCCCATGTAAACTCCTCCTTATCTCTTAGCAAGGACATCAAGCCTTTAAACAATAGATGCACCCTGAAATGGTCACGAGTTATTACTCACCCAAAGTCCCTAGACTCTATATAATGCCCTCGGCCACATACATAATCTAAGCAACTCAGCTGATAGGAACCGGGACATATGGGGTATTCATGAGTCCCTATGTGCTACGGTCCGGGACCTTCTTCAGCCCGGTCAAAGTAGGACTGGTTCCTACACTAAAATCAGTATAAATGGTTCAACGAGGAGTGTAGAGTAGCAGAAAGCAACTTGCTCCTTGCTTGGAGAAGTGGGGATCGTGAAACAAAGGCGAGGAGGGACCAGTATAGACCGATACAACTGAAAGTGCAGAGATCTTGGGATGCCCAACTATGCGATCTCATGTTTGAGGCAGTTAAGTCCAATGATCTCAAAAACTTTTGGAAGCTAGTGGCCACTGGAAGACAACCCGCTCATGGTTTTATGAACAACCACATCCAGCTGCAGTCTAGGGGGGAGCACTTTTCAGCACTGTATGGCATAGAAGCTGAAGAAGCTAACACACTTCCCGAGTTAGGTGGGCAAAGTATCTCTGGTGTAGTCCCGGGCCTCTGCCTTGACCTAGAAACAACTAGAAAAGCAATAAACAGTCTTGTTGCAGGAAAAGCTGCAGGCCCAGATGGAATCCCTGGGGATCATTTTATTGCATACATTGATAATTGGGCAAACTACCTGAAATAGCTTACTAAGGCAATCCTGGAGGAAGCCGAGATCCCATCTTCGTGGAAAGCAGGAGAAATAGTTCTGATTCACAAAAAAGACCCAAAGGACATCCCATTAAATTATAGGCCAATTAGCCTGTTAGATATCTCTCAAAAAATATTTGCCAGACAGATCCTATTTTCCCTAGAGGCATGGATAGAGGAGGCTAATGTCCTGTCCTACCTCCAAGCAGGACAAGTTAGGACACTCAATCGAAATGGGCCTAGGTGACAATTGGGGAATGGACCCCCTCAAAGAGTCGCTTGACTAAGGCTAGTCTTAAAGAACTTTATTGGGCATATGTGTGGGACAGGGAGATAAGAGTCTAGGCCCACTTACGGTTGATTTTATGGACCTCAAGCACACCTGTAGGTTTGAACCTTTTCTAGTCTACATAACTATACGGACAGCCGGGAAACTGTATCTACAATTTCTTACAGGTTATTTTCCTGTAGGACAGACAAAGTCCAAAGCACACAGGTCGTTGTGCACTGCAAAGTTAGAGTCCATTCCTATACAAGTCCAATTCAAGTTGTGTACAATCCAATATGTCTTCATTTTCTATGATGATATCAAAAAGCCAGCCAACGCATTTCGTTCATCATACGTGAATTTCATCAGGGAAGTTAGAGTCGTGTATCGATCAGGTTTAGTGTTCACTCATCGTAAACCCAGTCCCTTAATTGCATCGAATCATCATATGTCCTGCTGATGTGAATAATTCAGCCAGGGTCCCCTATTAGGCCTCCATCCCAGGGGACCGTCCGGATATTCCAGCGCCTCCAGGGGCCTGACGGGAGGATGGCAGGTAAAGTTCAGGGCCTCCCACCGCACTTTGATAGGTTTGTGACTCCGTGAGACCAATGCATACCTGAATTCTCGAGAGGCCTAGCTGTGCTAACCTTAGGTGGCTCCTGGAAATCTGGTTCTCTGGTGGGACCAACTGCCGCTGCACTGACATCGACGAAGGAGCCATTGAGAATGTCCTGGGTAGCTTCAGTGTGGAGAGAAGAGTGCAAGGCAACGGTGAGACATGGGTGCGAGGCTGGACAAAGAAAAAGCTACCAGGGTTTCACAGACCAATACTGTCACCCAGTACACCCAGGTCGTGACCCCTAGGCCCATCATGAAAGCCAGCGCCAGGACAGCGGACAAACAAGGGGTTCCAAGGGAGGAACCTACCAGGGCGGAAATATGAGCAGCTATACATGGATCCAGAACACCGCTGGAGGGCAAAATAGATGTCTCTATAGATGTCAATTTACTCTGCACGGACCGCCTCAATGTTGCAGAAAAGGTCCAGGCAGCCGACCACTCCGTAGATGACCTGAGGTCGGAGGTGAAAACGCTCAAAGAGCAAATGTCCAGAATGGCTGTCATAACGAAGAACCTAAAGGACAGAGTAGGGGACGCTGAGAGTCGCTCGAGATGCAACAACTGGCGACTGCTCGGGTTCGAGGAGGTAGTTGAATGCTCCACACCGGAAAACTTCCTTGAAGAGTGGATTCAAACCTCACTGAGGCCACAGGGCCTGTCAGCGATGTTTGCAGAGAAGGCACATAGCGCCTTAACAGCCAGGCCTCCCCCTGACCCCCCCCCCCAAACATGGCAATCATACAGAGGATATTTAACTATAAAGACCGGGGCGCAAACCTTAAGGAGGACAGGGAGGCAAGAAAGATTCACTATGTAACCACGAAATCGCAATCTACCCAGACTACACCAGGAAGGTCCAAACCAAGAGAAAGAACTTTATAGACGTGAAACAGAAATAACGAGCTCTGAATTCACATTATATGCCGCTCTACCCGGCTATCCTTCAAGTAGTGGCGCAAGATAAAACACACTTCTCTGAACGGCAAGAGGAAGTTTGGTCATGGCTGAACTCTGGGACAATGTCCTGCAACTGGACCAGGGAAGACTCCTGGAGATGCTCCAGGGGAAAACAGGAGGGCATGTGTGGCAGGAGCCTCCTGGGACACCTGGCCGACACTCCTGGAGAATCAGCGCCCTCCCCCCAGGGTGTTGGTGCAAGATGAGAGCACCTTGATGTCAGAGGAGGACGTGACACCCACAGGGGTCTCTTCCCAACGAGCTGGAAGACATAATGGAGGAATGAAAGAAACAGTGACACGTAAATACGGCTTGCATGACACTGAGAGGGGAGCAGGGACATAGGTGATACACAGGGCCACTGGAATTACAGGATTGTGCGGTCGCGGCGATTTTCGTATATTAACAGATTTGCCACATAATCCATCATCTGCAGCATAATATGCAGATTTCAAACAAAAATTGTTTTTGTTTCTAGCGCAAACGGTTTTAAACTTAGTAAAAACGCAGCAAAGTGTGTTGTGACGCAGTGGAAGCCCCTTTGCAAAGGTTGACTGGTCACCTTTCTATAGCTTTTTGCTATATTTGGGTGTTAAACTGGTACCAATGAGGTACAACTAATGCCCAGGCAGTGTTAACAAGCTTAAAAATGACAAAATAATGAAAACTATCACAAAATGTGTACCATAATTTGCCTTTTCTTGCCACATAATTTACTCAACCCTGTCGCATAATTTGGCCCTCCCCTGCCACATAATTCCAGTGGCCCTGGTGACACATGGCACCTTGAGATATGTCTGTATCCTTCCCAGATAACTGATCATAGCATGGCATCGGGGAGAAGAGCAGGAGATCGGGCACCTCGTGGTGAAGAATATACATGACTTGTTGACACAATGTCTTTTTTCAAGGACTTCTGAACAATGGGGTCATTCAATTTGAGGGACATTGTAGGGCAGCTGGGAGTGTCCTCTATGTGGGATCTCGGCTGACTGTAAGGTCTAGAGGCCTGCATGGAGTAGGCTCTCCCTGCGTATAGCTACTAGAGTTGGACACTCGACCACGACGATACCGGGGGATTGAGTTTGAGTTCGGGGGGTGGGTGGGGGGTGGAATAGGCAGACACTATGTCAAACTTTTACCATATGTTTATCCAGGGTGGGCTGGGGGGAAAGGAGCTGTTATGTTTAATTTGTTCAGACTGTGCACTGAGTCAACCGGAAAGATGGAGACACTAGTGGTGGTGTGGACGAGGAAACACACAGGTTCAGAGAAACACGCGGGGGTGCTTCTGACACCTTGCACACACATACACAACGTACAATGGGCCCTAGATGCAACTTAATAACTTGGAATGTTAGGGGGCTAGGTAGATATGTGAAATGCCACAGGGTTCTCTTACACCTTAGATAGCATACAAGAAATCAAATTAGCAGGCCTTGAGGAGGAGAAACTGAAGAAGAAATAGCACGGTTGATTGTACTCCACCACATACTCTGCCTATGCCAGCGGGGTTGTCGATGGGGGTAGCTCCTGGAGACCCTTTTAAACTTACATTCTCCGATACGGCTGCTATGTTCTCCTTCTGGGGACATGCTTCCAATACCAACAATAAGGATTTCTTTGATAGGATTCAGGATCTGTTGATAGGCTGTGTTGGCACCCCTGTGGCGTGGGTGGGAGATTCCAATGCTACTCTGGATAGGGCGCTGTAAGGCACCACCCTAAACATGACAGAAAACAAGGTATGACCTCCAGTCTTAAGAGCAGTGATGCACAACACAGCAGTAGAGATGTGTGGAAGGAGATAAACCCGAACAAACTGGAATACTCATATCATTCTTTAACACACCACACAAACAGTAAAATAAATAGGATGCCGGCAATGGGAGACTTTCACCACATGATACCTATCCCGATTCCTATCATACCATGCCCCAAAGATGATGGAGTTTGGTGGGGGTGGAGTCTGGTATGGGGAAACCACACTGGACAATCATACAATGGATGCTTCCACCTGGCGCTGGAGGATTTGGATTGCAGGGAGGACCCAGACATCTTCCTACTTAAACCTCAGCTGAAGTTCCGCGGTTCTCAGGCGGAACGAGCGTGAGACTTTGAATGCAATGGCGAGAGGGGTCTGCATGAGCAAAACCTATGTGGTTAGGAGACCACTCCGAGACTTGATGCAACAAGAAATGCACCTGGCCACACTACAACGAATGGCGCATGATAACAGGGAGCGTAGTCTGGGGTTGCTCGAAGCGTGCAGATCGGTAACAGAAACGTGGGATAGACTTACCAGACTGCTGCAGAGGGAACAAGAGACTGCTCCGGCCACATTGCGGAGACTCCCTGATGGAACACTGGCCTAGACTCAGGCCGAGACCAATTGTGTTTTTGGAATCATCTGAGGGATATGTATCGAGCTGCGAGTGGGGCTGCTCCAGACCCAGTGTTGGATTTCCTGCATGGGGGTCACACTCCCGTAAGCACTTAACGCACACTGGGAAGAATTAGAGAAAGCTATTACTACTGAAGAACTACGCAAGGCCATAGGGGAGCTAGCAACGGGAAACGCCCCCGAGGGGATGGATTACTGGTTGAGTACTAACAACATTTGTCACTTGTCGAAAGGCTGCACGATATGAGAGCCATGCTCCCGTTTATGAGAGAGGGAATCATATGCATGCTGCTAAAACTGGGTGGGGAACCTATGGACCCGTCCTACTATAGGCCGCTCACCATGATCAACGCGGATACCAAGGTCCTGTGCAAAATCCTAATGGTGCGCCTTAAAGCTGTAGTAGGGAAACTGGTTCACAAGGACAAATGTCGTTTTATAGCAGGCTGCAGTATGGCCATGAATCTATGGCGTTTAACGCACATACTACAGTTTGTGCACGACAGGGATGCAGAGTTGGAGCGGATGGCTGTTGCTATAGCCAAGGTCTTTGAAATGCTCGATTGGTCCTACCTGAATGAAGTCCTTAGGCGTATGGGCTTTGGCCCAGTCTTCCGCTCATGGGTGCAACTCTTGTATACCGATCCCCGGACCAGGTTTCAGAGCGTAGGCCTTCTTTCGGATAACTGGGGAGTTGCGCTGGGGTTGAGACAGGGATGTCCCTTCTCCCCACTGCTATTTGTCATAGCTATAGAGCCACTAGCGCTGTGGCTCCTAGAAGTATTTGCAGGTCGGGGATGCAAGTGGGTGACTTCTGATGTAAAGTCCCTAAGGTTCGACTCCATTGCAGTCAGGCCCCCAACTCCAACTCCATCTCTGACAACACCCCTCCCGAATTCAACTCACTGTCATATCTGTTATAAACAATAATAACATGAATGTTGCCCACCCTTATCATTTGTAGAACTGAGAGTGTCCAGTCATTCCGATAAGGACTCAAATATAACACCTGATGATGAAATACCCAGTCAAGAACAAGTATGCCCTTATCAATAGGTCACGGCTATCAAGAAACATCCTTATGTAATTCCTCAAAGAGGTTTCGTTCGCATTGATGTCCCCTCGGCTCCCATCTTTCTAAAGCTATGTCTAGGATCCTTTCTTTGGCACCCGTGATCTATGTACCACATTCCTGAAATGATGTCAAAGGTTTTCGTCCCTGATCATGTTTAGTATTTTAGGACCACACTCACCCAGATTTTCATGCAAGATACCATAAGAAGACGATCTTGGTTATTACCGGCACTCTGAGAATATAATGCATCTTGCCGGACACTGATAAAAGCAGAGCACCCGAGGGAGGCTGCTACCACAGCGCATGATTGCCTTTCACAGGGAACGCTTGTATTACGGCTCTTCCAATAACGACAGCCTGAGCAGTCAAGAAGGTATGCAGTGCATTGCTTCTCACTAAGAAACTCTAGATTGCAAGTTGCCCTACTACATGCTCTCCATGTGTAGCACAAAAAAGTAGGTTTCAGGATGTTAGGCTTTTAAATGTAAATCTTTCTTTATTCTAGTTGTTTACAATGTGCCTTCTTGCTGTTTTTGTGATATTCTTTGTGATTATTTTAGATGTACTTAGAAACAGGTTTGCCCTGGTGTAATAACTACTTTTAGTTAAAAGTGTCTGTTCTCCTAAGTGCTGTGTGTGTGTGATAATGTTAAGAGCGAAATAGGTTAACTGCTACCACGGTGCCCATGATCTCTTTCCAGGGATTGTTAGTAACCCAAAAGCAACAACTTCACTTCAACTATGTATTGAGTGGGGTTCTGCGGAACTACAATAAGAAAACAAGTTACTTACCTGTAACTTTGGTTCTCCAGTATTGGAAGCTTTCATAGATTCCCATGCTTGGAATCATTCCCCGTCGTCTCTTTCACATTCATGAATGGTGAATTGTACTAAGTTCACCTGTGTCACCCATGGGTGAGAAAGCAAACCTTGTAGAACTATGTAACAGTTGTAGATAACGCAATATTCAACTCATTTGATTTCACTCTATGTTGAGGACGCACTGCTTTATTTACAGCAGCCAAGGGAGGCTGTACCGGAATTACTGACTTATTTAGAGGAATACAGGATTTAAGATCAACAAGAATAAATCTATTCTTTTGTCCCTGGGTGGCCTGGCAGGAAGACCCAGGGAACATTTGCCAGAACTTGGACTTCCGAGGGAACTGGTCAGCTTTAGGTACTTAGGGATAAGAGTGGCAGGGATGCCCGAAAAGCAATACAAGTACAATGTGGGGAGGGTGATAGATGGGCCTGACTGCGTCAATACGACTTTAGACCTCATTGCTCACGACAGGAAGGATGGCTGTTGTGAAGATGGCCTTCCTGCTTAGGTGCCTCTACGTCAGTGATACTCAAAGTATGCCCCGAGGGCCGCATGCGGTCCTCCTGACCTTTACATGCCAGGGTTAATCCCATGTTTTTGGTTTCACATTGTGCAATTAAGTCATTGGATATTTGCGCTTTGCTTCCCCTACAACCACCTAATTGCCAATCTCCCCCACCCTGCTGGCATCAAGGTGGCCCTCCGTCACATAGCAGACCAAACTTTGTGGCTCTGGGAAAATGTTTGCAAGTACCTATGCTCTACGCAGTCCAAAATTCCTTGTGCCCACTGCCTCAAGAGACATTTAACAGCCTATTGATTGCAATGGTGTGGGCGGGAAGGAAAATTCGAATGGCTTTGGATACTCTTAGTGAGACAGGACTACCAGCCACAGAATTATATTATTATGCACCGCATCTACAACATGCTTCAAAATGGGTCACGGGACAGACAATTGGGAAAAGAGGCTGCTTAAGGGAACATGTGCAGACACACCCTTGATGGCACTCCTGATGTAGGGATCCAAAGTCAGGGGAGAATACACCTATCTGGTGAGCACACAGCTCATGTATTGTAAGAGTCTTGCAGTGACCTCCCTTCTCTAGGGATTTGGAAGTGTGGGTCTTAAAAGCCTGTCTGTGATATCAGCAATAGCATGTCCATTGTACAATCGTAGATGGTAGGATGAAGGCTACTCTGCGACTTATATTCCAAGAATCACTTCATCTCCTTTCAGGAGGCCAGAGGCACTCTTGGTGGGAGAGAGACAATACCTACAATTTGAAAAACCAGCTAGTACTGCCTCTGACAGAGACATTGCTCAATGTAGGAGAGGGTGAACATCAGATATCACTGCTGTACAGAGCCCTGAAGGCTGACAGATCTAGTAGGGATTGAGGGTCCAGAGCCGACTAGTGCCCTGACCTCGGAGAAGAGCTTACTGATACAGACTGGGATACAACGTATGCATTGGTTGGGGAGATGTCTAGCAATGCTAGATTTAAGTTAATAAATTTTAAATATGGCAATCACACTTAACTCATCCCTATTAAATTAAGCAGAACAAACATCTATTGCTCCACATCTTGCAAACTATGTCGACAGGGGGGTGCAGGCTTTCTTCATCTGGCCTCAAGTTACCCCACGGTACAGAAGTATTGAGAGGCAGTTGTACGTAGCCTCCAGGGAGAGACAGGGCTCGCCCTTGAAGTCACCGCAGCACTGTCTACTGGGAATCTTCAAAAAGGGGAAACTAGGGAAGATGCACTACAAATTCCTATACCTTGTGCAGTGGTTGGCTAAATCATTAATAGATATAAGATGGATGGGAACGAGGACCCCGGCAGTCACACTCTGGGCAAGGGACATGATGGAATGGGTGGTAGCGGAGGAGATCCACATCAGGATGTTACGTAGGGACAAAAGGTAGCGGAGGACCTGGAAACATGGCCAGAACTACTCACTGCTTTCAGTAAACAGAACAGAACACAACATAGGCAGGGAAGCAATTAAAAGTGCCCCAAAAACAGGGAGTTAGCAACAGAGGAGTACCATATACAGACATACTCAATTAAATATCCACGAATAATGGAAGGAATACGTATGGTATAAGATCTACGAAACTGGTAAACTGAAAAGCCCACATCACCCTGTGGTCGGGGGAAACCACCAATACACCTTTGTAATACAGACTAGTGTATCATCAGAAAGGGAGAGGGACTAATTAACACAGTCATGTTTGTTACATGTAACGATTTGCTTTATTGTTTGAGGAATGCAAACGCACAATGGAAATCAATAAAGAAATATAAGGGAAAGGGGGTTGGGAGTGCACTGCCTCACATCCCAGCACAGTCGCCCCTTTGCATTATGGCAAATGCAGTACACAATTAGCATTTATTTCAAAATTAACTGTCGTTTTTTACCAAAGTTCGCGCAGATAGTGATGCACATCTCAAGACACGTGTTTCTGGATTTCGCCCTTCATCAGTAGAGAGCAGCAAAATTTCATTTGTGGTTGCTGGCAATGCTGCCAAAATCTCCACATGTCACAGTACCACTCACGGGTACACAGGCACTGGGATGTAAGGCAGTGTGCTCCCAACCCTCCTTCTGTTTTAAATGCTCCCTTGAGCCAGCAAACTGACTAGTTTTGGAGACGTACCTGTGTGCCCGTGAGCGGCACTGAGACCTTTGAAAACTTTGGCAGTATTTCCAGCAACCCCAGATTAAATCTTTTTTTGTTCTCTACTGATGAAGGATGAAATCCAGAAACACGTGTCTAGAGATGTACAGCACTGTCTGCACCAACATTGATGAAAAACTACAGTTAATATTGAAGTAGGCGCTAATTTTGTACTGCATTTAGCGCAATGCAAAGGGGCGAACTGTGCTGGGATGTGAAGCAGTGTGCTCCCAACCCCCCCTCTCAATAAAGAAATATGTTGGGAAGGCATGGCTTGTGCTCAAGCAAGATGGCCACTCCAGTGCGAAGCTCTGCGGTGCAGCAACAGCAGAGACAAGGCAGCGGTGGTCCCTCCCGGTGGCGCTCCTCTCATGACCAGCCTTTGTGCTCGCTCCATGGCGTAGCACCTTCCCACTTCATTTTCAGCGCCTGGGAGAGACCTGCAGCTCTGAAACCCGGCGGAGCACTTTTACTCCTCAGAAGCACCCGCCATTTTGTATCGGAGCAGAGAGAATGCACACGGAAGGTGAGTAGCTGTGTGCCCACAATGATTAACGCATCAACCAGCGTTAAGGTTTGCCCCCTACGTATTTTCCACATGAACTTTATTTTTACTGGCAATTTTAAGGAAAATAATGCCTGCATGCCTGCTTACCATTGACATTCTCCTGCCTATAAAGTATTTTTATTTCCTTCTGAAACAATGGTGTGATTATTCACTTTTCACTGTTGCACCTTGACTTTCGTATTACTTTTCATTAATGTACACGAAGAAGCACCTTAGAATATTATTTTATTTCAAGCTAATTTCTCAGTGGAAGTCTAGGATAAGTGAATACTTACATGTACCGTTACTGTGCCTTTAAAGTCCCCCTTGTATATCGGTAGATTGACCAAACCTAAGCCACTCTTCAAACATTCGGCAGTCAGAAATATTAAACATGCCTCTGCAATCTCTCTATCACCATGGAAAACTAGTGTACTCCTGTATATAAAGGCACTGCTTTTACCTCCTCCGCTTCTCCTAATATAGGTCCTCCGACATTAAATGCAGGGAAGGCATTAACTAGGAGACTTAAAAAAGATCCGCCCTCTCCTACTGAGTCTCTGCCGAGAGCGTCCATGGACCTTCTGTTGGAAGAGATTATGGCTCTGCACCGCTTCTTAGCGACAGATGGTCTAACATGGAAGAAAGACTTTCCACAGCGGCAACAGCAGGGCTCGAAAAATCCACTCGCATTGTCGAGCAAGATTTATTCAGGACGAGCAATTTTTAGGGACCACTAGCCCTTTCCGGCGAGTTGAAAATCCTCTAACATCAGGGAAGACAAATTGACTTTTGAACTCTGTCTCTGAAAGCAGAGCAAATGTGATAAGATTTAAAGGCATCTTTATTGCTCACAAAGTGAAAGAGCAATAAAAATGACATTAAATCTTATCTTGTCACATTTGCTGGCTTTCAGAGACAGAGGTCAAAAGTCAGCTTATCTTATTACATTTCTTTTTCTTTTTGTGACTTAAGTTAGAGGATTTTGTAAAGTGAACTGTGTGACAATTGAACTGTGCAAAGCATGTTAAATGAAAGCAGGGGTGTGGAATTCATATCGCCCAAAGCCCGAGACATGTTGGTTTCTGTCAAGGGCAAGAAGATTTAATGTGTATTTTGCCCGACGGACAATTAGATATTAACTAACCATAAGCAGGATAAAGCTGTGACACTCTGGTGCTCACAGCCAGTCACAAAGGCATAATGAAATTCAATCAGCATGGGAAAAGTATCAAGACCTGTAATAGACTAGAAGCCTAAGATTCTGGCCTGGTATTGGCCAAGGAAATACTTAAACCCATTCCGCAGGAAACTGCATTCTTGCTGCGAGGGTGTGTTTAGGGCCAGGCACTGTGTTGCTATTGGCCGCGAGGCGCCACACACTGTTCGTGAGGCAGTGAAGGAGGGAGAAGACAATGCAGTTTTGTAGAATACATCTTCAGAAGCAGCTGGTAAGAGGTAGGGGGGCTGGGAGGGGTTCTCGCCACACCTAATCTCTTTGCTCTCCCCTGGAATGTTTATGACCGAGTCTCCGGCCTGCCTCTAGTTGCAGCTTGCTCCTCCTTGTTCTGACGTCTGTGCCCCTGCCCAAGCTATTAGTTCCCCCAGGGCCTCTGATACCTGCTCTCGTTGGTCCTTCTGTTGGTGTTTTCTCCCACTCGGGCTCCAATATCCGCCCCAGACCTGCTGGAGGTGTTTCTTTCCCTCCCCATCAGGCTTCCTATGATCATGGCTCGTGTCACATAACGCTCTTGCGCTCATTCTTCCGCTCCGACCCATGCGCTCACACATTTGCTCCTGCCAGGCTTCTGATGGCCAATATTCAGACTATAAGGGGGGCTGGGAAATATGGAGTGTCCCAGATCGATTTATGTATTTACATTTATGTACTTAGGGGCCTAGGTTTGTGTGCAAGGGTATATGGAGAGAGTCACTGCAGCACAGTGCCACTCACAAACCGTCTTTGGAAAGCTATTTATTTTCCTTACAAGTGCCAAAATGAGTGAACGCCACTACCTGCAGTAAAACAGTCCTAAACCAGCAGGGCATCGGCCGTAAACCAGCTGTAAAGCGGGCCAAAATCTCCAATATAGGCTACATTGTTCCATTCTTCCCTGAACAGAGAGCGTGTCGCACCTGTCTGTTTTTTCCGTATGTAGATTCCAGAAGGCAAGTCCACCTTCTTAATGACACTTAGTGCAACTTCTTGATATTATGCACCGACCAGGCAACAGGATAAACCATTTGGGAAGTGTTTTGCTGGACGGTAGGCCTGCTGAATGTGTTTGCTGCAGTGTGCCTGTGTCTCTGCAGGTTGTGTGTATTTGTTTACAGGTTATCTGTAAGGTATGTACTATCAGCAGATTGTGCAGGGTGGAATTGTGCGCGTTTGGAAGGTGTCCGTGTTTGTCATTGCAGGGTTGATTGTATGTGTGCAGGGGTACACGGGTCTCTGCATTGGGTTGTGTCTACCAAAGGGGGAAGGTGTGTGCGTGTGTGTACCTCAAGGTCTGTCTCTCTGTGCCGTAGTATGTCTGCAGGGACTTTCTCTGCATACTCCGTGTGTCTGTGCAAGGGGGTTTGTGTTTCTTTTCAATAATGTGTGCTCTGTTCCAGGGTGTGTGTATCAGTACCAGCCTGTATGGGTGTCACTGCCAGAGTGTGTCTGTCTCTGCAGGGAGGGTTTGTGTGTCTGCCAGGGAAACTGTGTCTGTAGTATGGGTGTGTGTCTTAAGGGGTGTGTGTGTCTCTCAAGAAGTGTGCATCTGCTGTGTCGTGTGTGCAGGGTTTCATGTGTGTCTGCACTAATGTGTATGTCTCCGATGGGCTCATGCATCTGTGCAGTGGCAGTGTGTGTTTGTTTAGTGGAGTTGTGTGTCGGAGCAGTGGGTTTGTGTGTACAGTCCGAGGGATACTGAGTCACAGTGCTACTACTGGTCTAAGGCAGCCACCAATGAAAATTACTTAAGAAGCATTAAAATGAAGACCTTTGGGAATTGAAAAGGAAATACTGGATAAGTTTCCTAATATTATAACCTTTTTGGCCCCAAGAGTACACTTTCATAAGAGAAGGGCTTACCATTAAAAACTGGTCAATACATAGAACAACCAGTGAGCCGTGACTTTAGCTGCATTTTTTAAGAATCGCCTTTTTCAATGATTGACGATACTATACTAAATAAAAGAAAATTGTGTTTTATTATCAACATAACTGAATTAATGATTTAAAGGCAGTTTACGTTACCAAACATCTGTATGGACTATTAATTACCTGGTCAGGTTGCTGGACGATAGTGCAACAATAGGAATAAAATCTGTAATATCAAAGAAAGGACATTGTTTCACTCCAAAAAGTTATATGTCCACAATGTCCAGCAACCTGACCAGGTAATTAATAGCCCATACAGATGTTTGGTAACGTAAACTGCCTTTAAATCATTAATTCAGTTATGTTGATAATAAAACAATTTTTCTTTTATTTAGTATAGTATCGTCAATCATTGAAAAAGGCGATTCTTAAAAAATGCAGCCAAAGTCACGTCGCACTGGTTGTTCTATGTATTGACCAGTTTTTAATGGTAAGCCCTTCTCTTATGAAAGTGTACTCTTGGGGTCAAAAGGTTATAATATTAGGAAACTTATCCAGTATTTCCTTTTCAATTCCCAAAGGTCTTCATTTTAATGCTTAAGTAATTTTCATCGGTGGCTCCAACGAACGTAAATTTTAAGGACTATTTCCAATTTAAAGGTATGCCATAATGAGTGACTGACTTACAATAGAGAAATTAGTCACTCCTATATAATCTCTTATCTAAAGATAAACCCTGTTTTACCTTAGGTCATCCTTGGTTAAAACCCTAAGGAGGAGAGTTTTTCTTCCGCATCTATCGAGTGACATAAAAGCCTTGTTATCGTGAAACTTTAATTACGTAGGTTGTAGTATCATCCATTTTCCCCTCTACACCTTGTGGATCATGTGTTGTGCAACTTAAATTGTATTTATTTTAATCCAATCGGATTATCCCAATAAGTGTAAGGTATATCACTAGACAAGATGTATGTTTTTCTTAATTGTTTACAGACAAGTCCTTTTGTAATAAACAGAAACCTATTTCACTTTATGTTAATATAACTGTTTTCTGCTATCTAGATTGTATTTAGAAAACTCTGTCCTGAAGAAGGTGAAGAAGTTACATCTCACCGAAACGCCGCGTCAACTGTTTTGTAGTTTTCTTGTGATGTACTAATTGTATCCGAAATGAGCCAACAATATTGTATTCGTAGCATGAGATGTTTTTAAGCCCACATGTAATTGTATTGTTTAAATTTTAATAAAAAAATTGATATTGACATATTAATTTGAATACTGTTTTCATGTACCTTCTTGTCTTTTGTATCATATTGATACCCATTGCACTCTGAATCTATTACAACTAGATTGTACTGTATTGTATAGTCTGCTTTCCAACACATGATCCACATATTTACCTCTGGATAGATTAGGGACTTTTTTGTTTCTCTTTAAAGAAGAACCTTCCATTTCTCTTAGAGTGATCCCAACATAACGGAGGCCTGTGAGGGAAATTTTCCAGTCCCTCTGCAGTGAACTCCCCTATATGCCAAGAATGGCTGAGAGAGATAATTATATAATTATTGGTTCCTCCTCCTCATGCAGTTTCAGAGGGCCATGTTAAGTCAAAGTATTCATGCAGGTTACTTTCCGTATCAGCCTGCCCTGTTTGTGAAATCACTGATGATACTTAAGTGATGAGAGAGATGGACAGTTACTTCGTATCTTAGGTTCTAGACCGGCACGGGGCTTAGGTACCCCTCCCCAGCAGGGAGGTCCTGCATGTCATGCTTCCTTGCTTTTAATGCATCACTGTAATTCCTTGTTCTACTTCTGTGGATGTCGCAGGCCCAATCAGAAAACAGCTGTGGGCTCTGGTCATCTGACCGTGGAGGTTACATTCCTCTATTTGCGCCTTGTTACAACTAACATCCCTACATACACCAATCTTCAAAAACAGATCCCCCTCATATCAGCAGTACATATTAGACTCAACTCCTAGCACCATCCTGTGCATAGCATGGTACCAGGCCATTCAGTTGTTTCAGTATTTTCTCTTCAGCAGCACATCCAGAGTGAGCTACGCGAGCATATCAACTTGTAGTACACGTTTGATAACTCCTGGCCCAATCATGCCCACAACACAGCCTTGTAATGTACCACCTTAATGGTACATCCATTCAATCTATGCTGCATCTATACCCACTTACCAATCTACATATAAACCATCCTGAAAACATTAACTTAAACTTAACACACCCAAATGCAGATAAGATATTAAAGCTGTATACTGGGAAAAGGTTTTTGTGTTGGCCTTTGTGATTGATGTTTTCGATAGGTGGGACAAGTATCTTTTTTTAGGGCAAGTAGATTTGAGTTGCATTTCGTCCCTAGGACAAGCAGTTTATTTTATAAATCCCACACCCTTGGAAAGGCTGTAATATGTCAGGCTTTTTTCTAACACAACATTGAAATAGCTAAGTGAACTAACTGTTCAAACATTTCAAATATATTTCACCAGTTACAAAGACCCATTTTTGTAATTCTGTGGTGAAAAAATATTTTACAGGATCAAAACAAATTAGAACACTTTACTTGATGTGCAAATTTTAAATATTTTTGCTGAAACCCAATTTCCAAAAATTGTTTATGAGCTATTATCGGTAAAACTACATGGTAGTGGGAAAGTCTCGTGGCCATTTAAATGGAAAATATGCTATCTGTAAATGACAATGCACTACCACATCATGCTTTGGTAATATATTTATGAAAAGTGAGTTTTTAAACATGAACTGAAAATTATTACTGCTCCTGCCCAGATGACAATGCTATTAGTGAACTAAGAGGCAAGCCAGGAATCATGTGTATCCCTATGTATGCGCTCGATTATTGTTATACATGGAGCAAACATTTAGGGGTCGATTCCGATTCGGGCCGGAAAAAGCACCGACCGACTCGGAGCCGGAATTTATTCCGACCGACACGTACCTGTGGCACCCGACACGCCAAGTACGATGCAAGGCGTGCAAAATCCGACCGACACGTACCGAAACCAAGCCGAACGACCGAGCCGCACGGAAAACAGCAATCCGGCCGGAAAAACACGCGAATCGAACCGACCGACACGCACCCGGAACAAATCCAACCGAAACGTACACGCGAACTCCAAACCGGTAAGTACGATGCAAGGCGCGAAAACCACGACCGAGTCGTACGGAGGACAAGCCGTACGACCGACACGCATACAAAACCGAGCCGAAGTAACACAAAACACCGCGACCGACGCGTACGCAGCATAGAAAACTGCACAAACACAGCGTGAACGAAACGGAGAACACCGTACGAGACAAATGCAGGGTCCGACTCGGTCACAAGAACGTTTCCAACATGCACAGACAGTACAAAGGAAAAATTACACAAAAAAAGGCCAAACAAGCAATTACAAAGCCAATAAATACTGTGGGGGTGGGGACAGAGAACAAAGACACACCCACAACTCCACCCATATAAAGGACACAAATCCCAACCATGATCCTTTGCAAATGCCATTCTACTGCCAGCACCCAACAGACAGCAACCACACACCCACAGCTCATCCCTCACACAAGCCACACACCATCAGCACACCAACAAATACCTACCTCACAATACACCCAGCAAAACACACACTCACACACCCTCACCTGCACACCAACACACACATCACTCACCATCACCACCCATCACCATGCCCCCCAAGAAGAATCACAAGTTCCTAGATTGTGAATTGGAAGTCATGGTAGACGAGATCCTCAGGGTAGAGCCACAGCTGTTTGGCACACTGGTCCAACAGACCCCCATCTCCCAGAAAACCAAGATGTGGGAGAGGATCATCAACAGGGTGAACGCACAATCACCATGTCTGCGCACAAAGACCGACATCCAGAACAGGTGGTATGACGTGCGCAGGAGGGTACGGGACCTGCTCAAGAAAGACTACCTCCTGAGCCAATACACCGGCAGTGGCCCTCCTGCCAAGCCAGTATACCTCAGGCCCTGGGAGGAGAAGGTGCGGGCCATCCTTCCGCCAGTGAGCGTATATGGACTAGAGAACATCCCAGAGCCTGGTGAGTACACAACAAATGTACACAATATTCTGCCACAATACACACACACATCACTGTCAAGGGAGAGTCAAACCATGCACTCATAGCAATTACACAGCAACAAGAACAGAATCATCCCAAAATGTGTATGTCAGTCAGATAAACACAACACATGCCATCTCAAAGTTACATTTAACCGTGTCATCACATGTACAAACACAACTACAACTACAGCTAGGCAGTGGCACAAATAGAACTAACAAACACATCCAGACATGTAGCCACCACTACAACACCAACACACAGTGAAGACCACTGAAAGAAAGGAATTCTGTGTATGCTGGGCAAGTCAGTGTAGCCAATAGCATCATGGGAGTCGTAGTCACACATATTGCCCCCCCACAACTGTCCCATCAACACCACCATGAACCATGCGCACATCACAGGGAGTGGAAAAGGACTCACAAGATGGCTGACACTGGCTACTGCTGTGGGGAGCACAAGGCCCTGCTGGCAACTGTGCAACAACCAACAGCAGGACACCACTGACTGACATCCTGAGAGACAACTTCCACTCCCTGCAATGGAAGCACGTTCCATGGTGGGATATCTGGCTGGCTGGGTGGGAAGGAGGACTCGCACCACTGACCATAGTCACAAGCACCTCCCCTCACACACACCCTCAACACATACTCACATAACCCACCTGGGAGAATGCAATGCCACACATCCTAACTCAAGATCCCACAAAGAACCTCCACCCTGGGTTATGTTGTGTGAAGCACAGGGACACTCTTGGGACTTTCAGCCAAACAACTGCCAGGACAACACTCCCAGCCATCCTGTCAGCACAGGCAGCCACACCCCACAGGGAAGCAGAGTCAAAAGGAAGGAAGCATGGGCATGCTGGGAAGGGGGTGGAGGCAATAGCATGATGGGAGTCGTAGTCACTGATATTGGTCACCCCCACAACTGTCCCATCAACACCACCCTGAACCATGCTCACATCACAGGGAGTGGAGAAGGACTGACAAGATGGCTGACACTGGCTACTGCTGTGGGGAGCACAAGGCCCTGCTGGCAACTGTGCAACAACCAACAGCAGGACACCACTGACTGACATCCTGAGAGACAACTTCCACTCCCTGCAATGGAAGCACGTTCCATGGTGGGATATCTGGCTGGCTGGGTGGGAAGGAGGACTTGCAGCACTGACCATAGTCACAAGCACCTCCCCTCACACCCCCCTCAACACAAACTCCACAGAACACTACCTGGGAGAATGCAATGCCTCACATCCTAACTCAAGATCCCACAAAGAACCACCACCCTGGGTTATGTTGTGTGAAGCACAGGGACACTCTTGGGACTTTTAGCCAAACAACTGCCAGGACAACACTCCCAGCCATCCTGTCAGCACAGGCAGCAAAACCCCACAGGGAAGCAGAGTCAAAAGGAAGGAAGCATGGGCATGCTGGGAAGGGGGTGGAGGCAATAGCATGATGGGAGTAGTAGTCACAGATATTGCTCAGCCCCACAACTGTCCCATCAACACCACCCTGAACCATGCTCACATCACAGGGAGTGGAGAAGGACTCACAAGATGGCTGACACTGGCTACTGCTGTGGGGAGCACAAGGGCATGCTGGGAACTGCACACCAACCAACAGCAGGACACCACTGTCAGCCATCTTGCCATTGCCCTCACACCCACACACACTGAACTCCCCACAAAAGCAAGTAAGTATGGGAATGCCAGGAAGTGGGGTGGAGGCAATAGCATGATGGGAGTCACAGTCACAGACATAGCTCACCCCCACAACTGTCCCATCAACACCACCCTGAACCATGCTCACATCACAGGGAGTGGAGAAGGACTGACAAGATGGCTGACACTGGCTACTGCTGTGGGGAGCACAAGGCCCTGCTGGCAACTGTGCACCAACAAACAGAAGGACACCACTGACTGACATCCTGAGAGACAACTTCCACTCCCTGCAATGCAAGCGCAGTCCATGGTGGGATAACTGACTTGCTGGATGGGAAGGAGGGCCGGCTGTCAACCAAATACAACCAATGCAGACCATGTTCACACCCCAACAAATACATAGTAATGCCCAAATAATGCAGGACAATGTGCCACACCAATATCAACCCCTGACTGTGACGACTTAGGACAATGCAATGTACAGGCCCGCACCCAGAGGCACAGTCACAACTGTCAGGTGTGTCAACCATTGATGCCTGCAGAAACATAACATACATTGTGTGTGTCTCCCAAAAACAGGTGATGATGGGGACACAGCAGCAGACGCTGAGGAGTCCCAGTCCCAGGCTCAAGAGGATGCGGAGCTCACTGGTGTCGTACAGCCTCTGCCCCCTCGGACGAAGAAGACCAACCTGGCACATCCGGTGCAAGTCTACATGCAGCACCAGCAGGACCACCAGCTGCAGCACCAGCAGGACCACCAGCTGCAGCACCAGCAGGACCACCAGCTGCACCCCCTGCACCCACCCCTCCAACGACTGTCACCACAAATACCATCCCTGCCGACATGGACAGAACAAGGAGCAACACCAGCACAGGGACCCTGGACCAACATGGGGCCATGGACACCACCACCACCAACCCCCAAGGTGGACCAGGGTCATCTGTGCGTGCCACTGCACGTCGGCAGGGGTGGTGGGAGGGGTGGGAGACAGAGGTCGCTGCTTGCAGAGGTTGCTGGTGTGCATGATGACCCACAACTGGTACGCATAACTGATGCGTACCAGTCCAGCACCGGAGATCTCAGCCAGGTAGTGGGGCTCCTCAGAGACATGAAACAGCAGCAGGCTGCCCATCATGCCCGCTTGGACGCACACATGTCCCACGTGACTCACACATGTCCCACGTGACTCACACATGTCCCGCGTGGACTCACACACGTCCCGCGTGGACTCACACACGTCCCGCGTGGACTCACACACGTCCCGCGTGGACTCACACACGTCCCGCGTGGACTCACACACGTCCCGCGTGGACTCACACACGTCCCGCGTGGACTCACACACGTCCCGCGTGGAGTCCAAGTGGGACGCACTGCATGAGATGACGGCGGTGCACAGGGACATTTTACAATGCCTCCGCCAGATGAACAGCAACCAGTCCACACCTCCCTGTGTGCCAACAACATCTGGTGCTGAACAAACTGCAACTGCCACAGGGAGGGAGGATGACTCTGGCGGAGAGTCCCCTGCACCGCAGCAGCCTGTACTTGAGGGGCCCCCCAAAGAAGAGGGGTCGTCCGAGGAGGGGCAAGTGAGAGGCCGATGGCCAAGCGCAACTCCCAGGAAGCCTGAACCTGTTCTGGATGTTCACCTTTGTGCACAGACTGTTCACCCTGTTGACGGCAACACAACTCCCACACATTGCATGGGGAGTACAAGTTGGACCAATGTCTCAGACAACTGTGGCCCCGATACCAGGGATTTTGTCTACCAGGACTTTCAATTCACCTAGGAACTTCTGATTGCAAGATATATGTACAGCACTACCCATCCTATGCACTATTCACACAAATGTATCACAATAAACACACTAATACACCATACTTGCCTCTGTTGTGATTCCAACGTGGGTGCTGTTATGGGGATGATGAACTGCAAAATTACACTGTGTATGCGAACTGCAACAGCAAGTACAACACAGGCATGTGAGTAAAGGCAACGTGACACATATTAGGGAGACACACCACCAGGGCTACAGAACACATACACACCTAGGCCATCTGACTCATTGCCTACACTGATGTTGCCAGGGAAGACGGTGCAATGCACAGACACCACACCTATTCCCAGTTGTAGTCAAGTAGCCCACAGGTGCAGTGAGCAAATGGCAGTCAAATGTGTGACCACAGACAACGCACATCACAAAGTGAAGCACAGGTTTATTACACAGTTGCAACATGTCGTAACCACTACAGATGCAAGGTAATCCCACCTGGCAGCGGGCACACAGTCAACAACTGTAGAAGGAAGAAGGAAGTCCATGGGTGTGGCGCACATCACCTGTAGGGACACAACAGCTACCACCCTGGAAGTACAATCACGTCGTCGGTGGACACAGTTGACCAAACGAATCTGAAAGTACCCTGTGAAGGACAGAAATGACACACAGTCAAAAGCAATGGAGAACAGGACAGAACAGCAAAACTCATGCACAATACATGTTACAAGACACCCACCCAGAACCAAGTTAGCATGTCAACACTGTTGGGGAGTACAGACCACCTGTAAGCACACATCGCTACACACATCCAGTCAAGTAGTCCATGGAGACACTCCAACAGCACCAGAGCACCACCTACACATATCATGCCAACTCACATCATTGACATGACACCTCAGGATACTCACATTCAGCTAAAGAAGTTGGTGATTAGCTGTGTGCGGACATCACCCTCATCATCATCATCATCATCACTGGCATCGTGGTCCAGGCCAGGATCCTCCACAGGTGGCGGATGTTGGTCATTGTCATCCTGGATGAGAGGCAACTCCTTCCGCACTGCCAGGTTGTGGAGCATGCAGCAGACGATGATAATCTTGCACACTTTCGCAGGGGCATATGGGAGGGACCCTCCGGTCTTGTCCAGGCAGCGGAAGCGGCTCTTCAGGAGACCAAATGTCCGCTCAATCACTCTCCTGGTCCGACCATGTGCCTCATTGTAGCGCATCTGGGCTGGTGTCACAGGGTTCCTGAGGGGTGTCAGCAACCACGGCATGTTGGGGTATCCCGAGTCACCTACGGACAGACAAGTGCACATTAGCTGACTTGGAAAAGTGGGCGGAATACTACAGATCAGATCACACACAATGGCACAAAGTCAGTACACACCGACAAGCCAGGCACGCTGGTTCTGCATCTGTGCCATCATCCTGGGGATGCGACTACTCCTCATCACAAAGGCATCGTGTGCTGAACCAGGGAAACGGGCACACACGTGTGTGATGGTCATATCTGCAAGACACACCACCAGTGCATTGACCGAGTGGTAGTGCTTGCGGTTCCTGTAGGCCTGCTCCTGGGCCTGTGGTGGTACCAAAGCCACATGTGTCCCATCAATGGAGCCAATGATATGCGGCATCCTCCCCAGGGCATAGAAGTCACTCTTCACGTCAGTGAGTCGTTGCAGTCTAGGGAAATAGATGTACCGGTTCAGGAATAGCAACATTGCCGCCAAAACATCGCGGAGCACATGGCTCAACATGGTCTGTGACATCCCACCAGCAGTCGCCACAGGATGTTGGAAGGTACCGGTGGCAAAGAAGTGTAGGGCTGCCATCACCTTCACCTTGGGGGTCAGCGCGGTAGGATACGGCCGGCCAGGCTGCAAATGTGGGGCCAACTGCACTGCCAAATCCTCAATCAGCTGCCTGGTGAAGCGGTACCGTCGGATGCTGTCCCGTTCCACCATCGTTGCCAGGTCTGGGAAAGGAGCCCTGCAGTGCAGAGGAGAAGAAAGCAAGATTGTCAGTCACCCCACATATGCGGCATTGAACACACTCAATATCCCAACATACATCATTATGAGGCACAACTACATGAAGTGTGCAGTTCCGTAAGGACATGTATGGTACATACATGGCCAACATCTGTCATCACGGTTCAACAAGTGGCATCAATAAGTCCCAGGTTGGCCCATTGGATATCATGAGGCCGTGTCACAGTTCTCATCTCCTGCTGCCGTGTCACAATCACCCCCCACAGTGACATGTGAGGACAGATGTGCCCCAGGCATCACAACTCAATGACAGGTACATTCCCAGGGACCCTGTATTGCCACATGGACACTGGCATTACATGGAGTATCATGTATACACCACAGCAAAACAACTATGACCCCCACAGGTAGTGGTCCCACTTGCCACTGCAGGACAGACATGGACGTCTGTGACACACACACGCACAACATCAAAGTCCATGCACACACAACGTGGATGTGGAGACTGTCTCCCATTGTGCACATGAAATCAGAGACATTGTAAACACTACATGCACACAGACTGTGGAGGACCATCACTATTGTGCCACTGGGACACCCTGGCTCAAACATACCGTCCCACATGGGACTCACGGGGTATGTGACATGACATACACATACACCACCGTGAAATGTGACCATGGCACATGCACAGATATGAACAGTTGCACATCACAGTGGTCATGTACACGTAACACCCAGGATCCTGTCCCCATGAACACGTGCACAGCCTGGGGGTGGCTGCCCCCAGGTGACACCCACAGGACAACATGTACACCAACATACACACAATAGGAAATGCAGCCTTACATGCCTTATTATACAGTTTGGACAGGCTGTCGTGTTGTAGGTGTGCCCCTCACTCCCTGGGAGCTATCTGTGGCTGGCATATGTCCATCTGAGACAGGCATGGTGGCATATGCCAGTCACTTGTACAGGGATGCGTTGAACAGCAATGGACCGATCGGTGCCCCCGGCCGGCCCATTGCATTCAATGTGTGCGGGTACGCGTTGTACTCCTGTACGCGTTGATCAGCAATGGACCGATCGGTGCCCCCGGCCGGCCCATTGCATTCAATGTGTGCGGGTACGCGTTGTACCCCTGTACGCGTTGATCAGCAATGGACCGATCGGTGCCCCCGGCCGGCCCATTGCATTCAATGTGTGCAGGTACGCGTTGTACCCCTGTACGCGTTGTACCGCAATGGACCGATCGGTGCCCCCGGCCGGCCCATTGCATTCAATGTGTGCGGGTACGCGTTGTACCCATGTACGCGTTGTACCGCAATGGACCGATCGGTGCGCACCCATTGACAATGGCCTAGCCTGGCAACGGACGCGTTTTCGAAATTCTAACGAGTCGGTTGCTGGAAATTCAGTTGGTCACCCACAACAATGATGCAAAATGATGTATGTCATGAAGTTGAAGATTTGAAGGATGCTGTGGGCGTGAATTGGTGCTGCTATTCCATGGATTGGCCAGATTCAGAAGATGCAAACGACTTGGACCTATCACTTTGGACACAAGGGACAGTATCTGCCTCTCCAGCACATATATATTGCTGGCTGTTCCCCTGAGAGCTCACTTGCCTGCACTACATGCTCCAGGACGACATCTGCCACTGCACTGCTGCTGTCTCTGCCCCTCTGGACCCTGCAATGGCACGTACTGTGGAGAGAGCCCCAGCCTTCAGCCTTGAGGAGAACCAGGCCCTGCTGGACAGCCTACTTCCACAGTACAGCAAGCTGTATGGGACACCAGGGGAGCAGGTGAGTGTTCTGTGCACTGCCTTTCTGAATGTGCATTTTGTCTGACTAGCAAGGCTGAAAGTCTGCACGCCACTGGCTAGCAGGCTCACTGAGTAGTTGTCACCCCCCATAGTGTGTAGTGACATGCACTGGACAGGTATGGTGCAGTGACAGTGCATTTGAACAAGGTTTTACTTCCCATGCAATGATACCATGTAGTGACTTCTGGCAAACTGTCCATGGGCAGCTTTGCACTGCCTGTGTCCATCATGTGCCCCTGCGATTGAGACATGTATATACAACTGTGTCATGCACGGATATGTTGCATGTGTAGTAATGGCCTTTTCACTTTGTCATCCTGACAGGTTAATGCCCATCGGAAGCAGGAGATCTGGAAGGACATCGTCCGGGCTGTCCGGTCCGTGGGGGTCTACAAGCGCCGGATCCGCAACTGCCAGAAGAGGTGCCAGGACCTTCGGGGCTGGACCCGGAGGATTGCACGGGTCCAACTGAAGCTGTCGCCTCCTCGCAGGAGGGGCGGAACACGGACCCTGACCCCCCACATGCTCCAGATCCTGGCGGTGGTGTTTCCAGACCTGGATGGGCAGCTGAAGGCCAGACAGCAGCAAGGAGGGGGTGAGTCAAAGACTGCACTGTGAACTCTGTATTACATGCTATGTGCCCTCCTCTGGCCTGGTTCAACTGCCACAGTACAGCAGTCATGTTGTCCAGGAGCCATGTCCCTCTATTGTGCACTGCCCACTCCTCATCTGATACCCAGGTGTGGCCCTTACATTCAGGGAATTGTGTCACTTGGGACTGTGTCCTTGCAGTTTGCTTCACTAAAGGTTGGGGACAGCATCTGTTTCCCTAACTCTGTTGTGGGCATCATGGGTGGGTCCATTGTTCACACAACGCCTGTGTTCGGACATGTAATCTGCGTGTTGCTTTGATATGCGGTCCACTTGCTGAGCTGAGCCACCACATGTGCCTGGGGTGTGTGGCACACACCCATGCAGCGGGTGGGAACAATGTTTGGGCCCCAGGAGTGTGCAGATTACGTGTGTCACACATACATAGCCAGCTATCCACTGTCCAGGGCTCATCCCTCATTCATGTGGGGCAGGACAGTCATGCCTACTCCAGGCCATGCAATGCACTCTGTACTCCCACTCCCGTGTATCAGCTGACACATTGTGCGCAGTGATTTGACCCCTCAGGTGTCTGCCTCTGTGTCAGTGTGCTGTGGATTTGTTGCCAGGACTGCTGGGGTGTTTCTCGGTAGGGGCTCAGCATGCCACTGGAGATGTGACCATAGGAGACGATACTTGTGTGTCACATAGGTGTTTGATCAGCTGCCCGTGCAGACTGGGGTATGCGAATGTGAAGTTCAGGCAGCTGTTCCCCATTCACAGCAGATTGTGAGGTGCTCAGGTTCAGAGGGTAGTGTCACAGGTCTCCCATATGTCCAATCGGTATGACCTGGACAGATGAGGGTGAAGATGATGTGTTGTGTGGGGGATGTACATGTGCACTTGTGCAGCTCCAGGACTTGCATTCCCCATGACCTACTATTGTGACACAGTGCAGAGTGTTGTTGTCTGGCTGCCAAGTCATACATCACTGAGACAGTGATGTATGACTTAGCAGTCATGCCTCCGCCATGGCATGTGTCTACTTATTGGTGATCCTGCAGGGGAGTGACATGTGCTACATGCACACCATTGTGGCGATGGCTAACAGGACATGGGTGCATCATGGTGTCTGTCGCTGGTATGCATCACATGCATTTCCTATTTGACTCTGGGCGTCCCTTTCATCCGGAAACCTGTACTGACTCAGTGGCAAGAGTTGTGATGTGTGCATGTCCACATGCTACACCGTGTCCTCTGCACTGTCCAACTACTGTGTAGTTGGTGCATGTGTCCACACTGGGGTGTTGCTATCCAACAGACACCAGACAGATGGGTGCAAGGCCATGTGGGATGTGAGTGCCATGCTTGGCATCAGACTGACAATTGGCTTCTCCTGTTCAGTTAGGGCACTTTTAGCAGTGTACAACTAATGATGCCAGGGCTTGCTCTGTAATGTGCTGGGCTCACAGTGGTGTGTGCGTTTGGTGCAGGTGACTGATGTCTGTCTGTTTCCCCATTGTTTGCAGATACATCCACGGCCACGGAAGGGGACAGCTCCACGGACCAGGAGGAGCCGGAGAGCCAGACTGGGTCAGCAGCCGAGGAGTGGTCGGAGGGACCCAGTGGCACGGAGGGCGAGGGGAGCCACACCGAGGAGTCCTCAGCACCATCCACCTCAGCTGAGGACCAGAGCAACTCGGAGGATGACTCCCTTATGGAGGCGGGTGTCAGCAGCCACCACACCCCAGCTAGTGTTGCTGTCCCCGCCACCACCAGCACCACCACCGCCCTCCCATCGGCTCCCATTCCCCAGGTCCGTGGAGGCTCCCATGTTCGGGAGCGTGTCTCCTTTGGGCCAGGCACCGCACCCCCTGCCCCTGTGTCCCCTGCTGCCCTGAGTGAGGAGTCTGTGTACCTCCTTCGCCAGCTCCATGTAGGGCAGACAGCCATGCTGAGTGTCCTCCATGCGCACACCGCACTGTTGACTCAGCTGGTGTCGTTCATGGAGGGCATCTCATCGGGCATGTCTGACCTACAGAGGGGCAATAGGTCCATGGACTCCTCCCTGACGGAAGCAGTGTCCCTCCTCAGACAGTCCCTCACCCCTCCTGCCTCTGCTCCATCCACACTCCCCAGCACCTTACCCGTCCCAAGCACACACACACCGGCACAGGCACACACCAGCACACACACGTCCAGCACACAGACACACACGCCACAAACAAAACGCACACGCACGCACAGTCAGGGGACTGAAACCAGACTCACAGGTGATGGGGCCCTGGAACACACACATGCATCCACGAGCACTGCGCAGTCCTCAGTTGCCTCTCCCTCCAAAGCACCCTCCCTTGCCTCACCTGCAACCCCAAAGACCCAGCGGCTCTTCCTCAGTGACCTCGGCCTCTTCCCCTCCGATCCAGCTGATACAGCATTCAGGGGGAAGAGGAAGCCCACCCACACGGAGCAGAGTGCCCCTCGCCCCCGGACACCCTCCCCCAGGCGCAGACAGACTGAGGCCCCCACCCGCAAGTCCCCCCGGAGTCGTAAGAGCAAGACCCTGCCGCCGCCCTGCAGCTCAGGCACCAGGTCTCCTTCCTCCATCCCTCAGGCCCCCACTCCACAGGTGCCCCCACCACACCCTGCCCCAGGTTCCCCCACCCACAGATATACCATCCCCAAGAGGATCCGGCCTTCTCCCCCTGCCACTTGCTCTCCCGGCACCACACCCCCGTTGCGCTTGTCTGTGCCACTGATGTGGTGAGGGTGTCCTCCCCCTCTGTCCAGCCCACCTTGCCTGTTCCCCATTCTCCTCCCCTGGTGGTAGGCACTGCAGTGGAGTCCACTACCACCCTGTCTGACTTGGGCACTGCAGTGGCGGACCTGTCCACTCCATCTGCAGGGTCCACTGCAGTCGTGCCGGCACCCACAACATCTGAGTCATGCCCCCCAGTTGTGCCGGCACACACCATGTCAGACACCTCCACTGCAGTTGTCAGTGGCTCTCCAGCACCCACCACCCCTTCCCTGCTTCCTCCTGGTGAGCCCTGATCCTGTCCCTGCGGTGCCTGGCCTGCCCCCCGGTTGCCCCTCCTAGTGGATTGTCCCTGGTTTTGTGCAGGCATGCGTAGGGTGACATCTGCCACTGTCACCCTGTTTGGACTTTGACAATGGACTGGCCATTGGCCTTTGTGTTTTTTCTGGACTTTGTTTTCATTACACACATATGCTGAATAAAGCAACTTTCTGTTCTCTAGTGCTTATGCTTCTGATGTACATTTGTTGATGATGCTAACCATGCCCTTGCTGCAGTGATGGTGATATTTGGTCTCATGATAATGAAGTGTTACTGTGCAGGAACCCATGTGGTCCAGGGGGAATGTGTCCTATCCTGTGGTGTATCCATGTCATCCATAGCAGCATCTGAGGGTGTCATGTGTTCAGTATTTGGCAATGGGATTTCCTACTTAGATTAGCTATTTCACATCTGTGGCTTCCACCCCTGCACATCTGTTGTGCCTGCCATTGTTCAATTCGTCTACTTCCCTGACCGTGTGGCCATCTCCACTGGACATGCAGGTTTGGGCATCAATGGGGAAGGACTCATCTGTGTTGTCAGTGCAACATTGCTATACAAGTGTGTTGGATCTGTGCTGATGATTTCGTTGGCACTTCCATGACCAGGCTGATGTGACGGGAGCCCTCATTTGGTGCTAATTGTTGATTGTGTGACCAAGTGCTCAGCTGACATGATGGGGCCCTACTGAGGCAACATATGGCACAGCTTTCCTCACACAGGAGTGGAGTCCCCTCATGGCAGTGTGTACTCCTGTGACATTGCCTGCGCCCAAGGTGTGTGTTGTATGTGCATGCCTGTGTGTTCACTTCCGTTTAGCTGTGCATGCTGTGATCCCTAGTGTTGTACCTGTTTGTGATGCTTGCTGAGTTGACCTATGTTCCCCCAAAGTCTTCTACCTGGGTTCTCTGTGATGTGGGTGCATGGCACATTACTGGTCATCAGGGTGTCATCCATAGGTGTGTTTGCTGTCAGGGCTGAGTTTGTGTGCAGACGCAGATGGGTCACAGTCAGGTTTCCCCTTGGCACTTGTTGTTTGCCCCTGTCATGTGATTTCCAGTTTGTGTTATCTTTCAGTGATTGTGACACGTTGTGTGTGTGACTGCTGGCACTCCTCAGGGTCCGGGCTGCAATGTTGGTTGTTGTCTATGTGTGTTCTTTGTGGGTGACCTTGGCTTCTTCATTGGTGTGCGACTGTGGCTGGGATCCCATTGGTTGGTGTGGTATTGCCGTCATGTCCATGTACAGCGTAGTGTGCAGTGTGTCAGACATTCAGGAGTCTTGTTGAGTGGCCATGTGTGATGTGTTTCTGCACCTTGGTTCCCACCCACCACCCTGGAATAGTCATGGGTGCATGTGCAATGTCACCAGTGCATGTGTGCTTCACTGCTGCACATTGTTGGAGGTCGAGGGTGTGGTGTTGAGTGTGTGCAGATGAGAGTTGTTGCCCGGCTAGGCCCCTGCCTCCATGTTGGCCTTGGCTTACTGGCCATGCTGATTGATTTGTGCTTGTGTAGGTGTGATGGTAGTTTGTTGCTCAGGACACATGACTGTGGTTCACAGTGTGAACGACATTTAGCTTTGTCATCACAGTGGGATTGTAATGCAGCCCAGGGTCACCACATTGTGGGGGCCCTGGGGGTAGTGCTGTGGTGTGTCTGTGTCTTGCTGTGTCAGTTGCTGTTCCTACGTGCCTGTGTGACATGTGTGATTTGTGCTCCCTCTCATCTGACAATGCCTGCTTGCCCACATAGGGGATTTGGATCCATGAGTTACCTTTGTGTGGCACTGTATGCACATCTGTATGATTGATATTCAGGTCTCCTCATGTGTTGTGTGGTTACCTGGGGACACTGGCACCCCCCCCCCCTCACATCTACAGTCTCCACAGGGTATCTGCATTTGTGTGCCCATTGGTGCAAATATGTGGGTCTGCATTCTGATGGTCACTTCTGTCATTGTGTCATTGATGAATGTTGACAGTGTCAGCCCCCATGGGTGTTGTTTGTCTGCACATGGCCAAAGGTATGTCTTATTTGCACTGCAGTATTTGGCTCCCCCAATTTATGTTGCAATGGGACACATGCACTACTTTGCCACTGATGTGTTTTATGTTCTGTGACCTGGAATCATCCATGCAGTTTGGCAGTTGCAGCTCTTTCTTTGTCAACACTTACCTTTTGGTCACTGTGATGATGGGGGTTTGGACCCCATTGCCACACTGTTCAAAATGTGCTTCAGCTATGGACCCCACACTTACATTTTGGTCACTGTGATGATGGGGGTTTGGACCCTATTGCCACACTGTTCAAAATGTGCTTCAGCTATGGACCCCACACTTACCTTTTGGTCACTGTGATGATGGGGGTTTGGACCCCATTGCCACAATGGTCATGGCCTGCTTGCATTGTGGGGGCCACACACATATATGTGTGGCACATGTGCTAGGGGGTCACATTGTATGTTCAAAGTCATGTTCAGTGTTGTAGGCATTTGACACAGTCTACACACGCTTGTCATGGTGTTGGGGGATGTCTTTTTCTTGCATTCCCTAGGTTGTGGTGTGCTGGTTGTGTCATGCATTGTCCATCCTATGAGTGGGGGTGGTGTTGGTGGTAGGCATCCAGCCCCCCATGGGTAGAGGTGGTAGTAGTGACAGGCATCCAGCCCCCTGGGTAAGGGTGGTAGTAGTGGTAGGCATCCAGCCCCCCTGGGTAAGGGTGGAAGTAGTGGTAGGCATCCAGCTCCCCCTGGGTAAGGGTGGTAGTAGTGGTAGGCATCTGGCACCCCCATGGCTAAGGGTGGTAGTGGTGGTGGGCATCTGGCACCCCCCTGGCTAAGGGTGGTAGTAGTGGTGGGCATCCAGCCCCCCTGGGTAAGGGTGGTAGTGGGCATCCAGCCCCCCCTTGGTGAGGGTGGTAGTGGTGGTAGGCATCCAGCCCCCCCTGGGTAAGGGTGGTAGTAGTGGTAGGCATCCAGCCCCCCTGGCTTAGGGTGGTAGTAGTGGTAGGCATCCAGCCCCCCTGGCTAAGGGTGGTAGTAGTGGTAGGCATCCAGCCCCCCCTGGGTAAGGGTGGTAGTGGTGGTAGGCATCTGGCACCCCCCTTGCTAAGGGTGGTAGTAGTGGTAGGCATCCAGCCCCCCTGGGTAAGGGTGGTAGTAGGCATCTGGCACCCCCTGGCTAAGGATGGTAGTAGTGGTAGGCATCCAGCCCCCCTGGCTTAGGGTGGTAGTAGTGGTGGGCATCTGGCACCCCCCTGGCTAAGGGTGGTAGTAGTGGTAGGCATCCAGCCCCCCTGGGTGAGGGTGGTAGTAGTGGTAGGCATCCAGTCCCCCTGGGTGAGGGTGGTAGTAGTGGTAGGCATCCAGCCCCCCTGGGTAAGGGTGGTAGTAGTGGTAGGCATCTGGCACCCCCATGGCTAAGGGTGGTAGTAGTGGTAGGCATCCAGCCCCCCTGGGTGAGGGTGGTAGTAGTGGTAGGCATCCAGCCCCCCTGGGTGAGGGTGGTAGTAGTGGTAGGCATCCAGCCCCCCTGGGTAAGGGTAGTAGTAGTGGTAGGCATCCAGCCCCCCCTGGGTAAGGGTGGTAGTAGTGGTAGGCATCTGGCACCCCCATGGCTAAGGGTGGTAGTAGTGGTAGGCATCCAGCCCCCCTGGGTAAGGGTGGTAGTGGTGGTGGGCATCCAGCCCCCCCCTGGGTAAGGGTGGTAGTGGTGGTAGGAATCCAGCCCCCCCTGGGTAAGGGTGGTAGTAGTGGTAGGCATCCAGCCCCCCTGGCTTAGGGTGGTAGTAGTGGTAGGCATCCAGCCCCCCTGGCTTAGGGTGGTTGTAGTGGTAGGCATCCAGCCCCCCTGGCTTAGGGTGGTTGTAGTGGTAGGCATCCAGCCCCCCTGGCTAAGGGTGGTAGTAGTGGTAGGCATCCAGCCCCCCCTGGGTAAGGGTGGTAGTGGTGGTAGGCATCTGGCACCCCCCTGGCTAAGGGTGGTAGCAGTGGTAGGCATCCAGCCCCACTGGCTTAGGGTGGTAGTAGTGGTGGGCATCTGGCACCCCCCTGGCTAAGGGTGGTAGTAGTGGTAGGCATCCAGCCCCCCCTGGGTGAGGGTGGTAGTAGTGGTAGGCATCCAGCCCCCCCCTGGGTGAGGGTGGTAGTAGTGGTAGGCATCCAGCCCCCCCTGGGTAAGGGTGGTAGTAGTGGTAGGCATCTGGCACCCCCATGGCTAAGGGTGGTAGTAGTGGTAGGCATCCAGCCCCCCCTGGGTGAGGGTGGTAGTAGTGGTAGGCATCCAGCCCCCCTGGGTAAGGGTGGTAGTAGTGGTAGGCATCTGGCACCCCATGGCTAAGGGTGGTAGTAGTGGTAGGCATCCAGCCCCCCTGGGTGAGGGTGGTAGTAGTGGTAGGCATCCAGCCCCCTGGGTAAGGGTGGTAGTGGTGGTGGGCATCTGGCACCCCCTGGCTAAGGGTGGTAGTGGTTGTTGGCATCCGGCCCCCCCTGGGTAGGGGTGGTGGTGCGCATTCAGGCCCCTGTGTGCATATGTGGCATTGGTGATGGGCATCCCGCCCCTATGGTGCTGCTGTTGCTGGTGTAAGTAAATTCTGCATCCCTCTGTGTGTGTGTGTGATGTGTCGTGTACGTGTTGTATGTGTTTTGTGGTTGGTGTCTGACTTACCTTCTGCGCCGTACGCGTCCGTGCCTGTTCCGGTAGTAAATGTAGAATATTGGTATGATCGGGACGAAGGGATTCATGGTTGGTTCGTGTCGTTCGTCCTTCTCGTTGCTTCGCGTCGTCCTCGTCGCTTCGCGTCGTCCTCGTCGCTGGCGTGTTCGACTCGTAGCCGTGGATCGTGTTGTGGCGCGAATCTGAGCTTTTGTGCGCCTCTCCCGGATGCTTTGACGTGCCGTGCGTAGCGACGGGTTCGGCGCGTACGGAAAGCGCATCGTACTTGTTCGGCCGGACGGAGCTGCATTTTCCCTTCCGTGCGACTCGATTCTGCGTTTCCGGATTCGCCTCGGTCGGAGAACAGGACCTGGATTGGGTGAGTACGACTCGGCCGGATTCTGTGCTGTTGTGCGCATCGTACTTACTCGTTCGGTGTGCTGTACGGATCGGTCGGGAAACAGGCATTCGCATGGCTTTTTTCCCGAATCGGCCCCTTAGTCTAGTAAATAAAGAGTTTTTTGTACAGCAGAAATAGTGAACTTGCATATTTGAAGGTGCTCTCTTATTTGATAATAAAGAACAAGGCGGCTACATAAGACAAAATATTTATCTAGGATCACACAATTTGAGACCAGTTCACGGGTCAAGCACATTACAGTTAGGTCGAGTAGATTATTAAAGTTACTAGACCTGCAGGACTAGTAACATTTTTATGATTTTTGAGCCCTGAACAACAATATACAAACTTCAATGAAACATCGCACAAGGTAAATGCCCTCCAAACACAAGTCCTCGCCCTTCAAAAACACATTGCAGACCTTAAAAATCGTAACAGAAGAAACAACCTACAGACATCCTAAATGTACAGAAAGCACAGATCCTATCAAATGTTTCCAAATCCTTACTTCCTAAACTACTTGATCTACCAGACTGACCTACACTAAATATTCAATGTGCTCACAGACAGACGTCTGCCTACATCTGCCACTACATCTCAAAAACCTAGAGATGTAATTCTTTATATTCTACATTAAACGGAACTACTACAAGTCATCTCTGCAGCCAAACAGATAAAATGAATCTTGTGGTCAGCTCATCATCCTTACTTCTTCCAGGATTAAGCCATGGGTACCGCAGACAGACGCAAAGATTTCTTAAGCATGAGACCAGCACTTCGCTCCACTAATTCTTGCTTTGAACTATTCCACACGTGCCTCTTCAAAGTCACCTACAGGAACAAAACAACTACGTACGAAGATCCTAGTAGGCTGCATGCTTTTCTGAGAACATATACAGTTGAGACTATAGAGGTTTCTAGATCCACTGTAGGAAAGAGTCCCTTTTTGACATGGTTGCCCCACTTTTTGCCTGGTATATGATGTGATTTCGACTGAAAGTCTACTGGATTTCTGCCAACCAGGGCCCAGTGCCAGAACTCTTTCATAAAAACTATACAATTTGTACCCCAATTGACAAAACCTTTAGCACCCTCCAAGTCCCTAGTAAATGGTACCCAAGGCCTGAGGTACTAAAGAGAGTCCCCAAGGGCTGCAGCACAAATTGTGCCACCCTAAGGGAACCCTCACCAAGCCATGCAAAACTGCCATTGCAGGCTGCGTGTCTCGGTGCAGACAAAAGTAAAAACACATGTCACACATCCCTGTATGCCATGTCCCCTCCCACTGCATATGATATTTGTAAGTCACCCCTACAGCAGGCCTGACAGCCCTAAAGCAGGGTACTTAATATTATATATGAGGGGATATCTGCGCGAGTAGATATGCCCCTGTGCTGGTCAGAACCTATTGCTGCCAGTGGAAGTGGCCAAGGAAGCCATCTTAAACAATGTACTGGACACTGGTGAAAAAGAGTTCCTCATTTTCATGGTGGCTTCACTGAAAATAGGGATGTTTGGTACCAAACATGTAGTCCTGATAAACCCCCACTAATCCAGTGTTGGATTTATCAAAACATGCACTCCGAGAGCACCTTAGAGGTGCCCCCTGAAAATCTACCAGTCTCTGGTGTGCTTACTGACTGGATTCTACCAGTCTGCCACTGAGACAAGTTTCTGACCTCCTAGGGTGAGAGCCTTTTGCTATCCGGAGGTCAGAAACAAAAGCCTGTTCGGTAAGAGGGTATAACACCCCCTCCTACAGGATGACCCGCAGATTAACCTCCTTGGCCTGGCGAGCTTCAAAAGCGCCGCCACCTTTGGAATACAAAGCTGGTTCCCCTCACAGGAGAGGAAGTCAGCCCCCTGTCCAGAGCCCACTTGGCAACTGGAGAGCTGGGAAAATTAGCTAGTCAGGTAGGCGTGTCACCCGGCTAGTACCAACCCCCTAAGGTGGGCTAGCTGCAAGGTGAACACGAACTTTGAGTGATAGCCATCTTGGTGATGGCATACCTAGATATTCTGGGACAGGGTTATGCCCACTTCCCAGAGGAAGTGGTCTTATAGGGGGTGTAGTTACCCCAAGGGTCAGTAGCCCATTGGCTACTAACCTATGCTCCCTAAATTCAGTATTTAGGGGAGCCCCTGGCACCAGAGATGCAGATCCTGCCGACCTAAGAAAAAAGTATACCGAAGGGCCGCAAGGAGAAGAGGACTTGTGACTGACCTGGCACCAAATCTGCTGGCCTGCCTGTTGTCTCCGACTCCTGCACCAAAGCTGTCATCCTACAGCTGTACTCCGGAAACCCGGGAGGTCTGCCTGCCTTTGACAAAGAACCAGGAACTCCCTTGGATTGGTGGAACCAGTCCCCTACATGTCGCAGGCCAAGTCTCAAGCTGCAAAAAAATGTTCGCCACTCGCTCCATCGAGGTTGTGACCCACAGCGAAGCGTCAAGGGCACTTCAAGAGTGGTAGCTGGCTCTCACCGACGTTCCGAGTCTCTACCTCACTCCCAGCGACCTGCAGCCTGAGAAGACCCTTGATTTGCTGCAGCCAAGGTTTGTTGGTAGCCAGTCCGGCTACCGACCACTTCAGTCTTCACTCCAACAAGAGGGCACCCCATAGCACCTGCGACAGACGTCAGAAATGATCCTGCTCCTGTGATCCTGCATCTCCTGTTTGGTGGCGTCGACTGTGTGGCAGACCTGTCTTGGCATGACTGCCATTCATTGACGGACTGTCCATGTGTACCTGCATCCAAAGTCCCTGGGCAAGGTAACCGAGAACTGCCTGATCCACTCGGGTCCTGAGACCCTAAAAGACTTCTGCTCTGAAAAAGTAGTAACCAAATCCGACCCCAAGCTCCCGTTGGCACAAGACTTGCAAGAGCCTGTGGGCTTTTACCACTGACCGCGATGGTCTTTGATTGATGGTCCTGCTTGTCACCCGATTTCCCCCATTACTACAATGCTAATTTGTTTGACAGTGACGCAGGTTACCGCCGTGTATTTTTATTTTTATTTATTTATTGCGATTTTATATAGCGCGAACATTACCCGAAGGTGTCAGAGCGCTTTACAAAAGAACCAGTTGCGTTACATAAGGATTTAGGATTACATGAGTTACATAAGAGATACAAACAGAAAAAAATTGCAAATGTACAAGTTGTAAAGTCACTCAAGGAAGAGATACAAGCAGAAAAAATTGCAAATGTACAAGTTGTAAAGTCACTCAAGGAAGAGATACAAACGGATGAACTCTAAAAATCACATAGGAATGGTAGTAAGTATAAAGGTCTACTACATATACTAGTGGTTAGAGTTATATATATATACAAATAGTACATTTACTCAGGATTACATTTTACCAGCGATTAGGCTTGGACAAGTATATATTACATATTTACAGAGTGAACGGAGAAATAAAATATCAAAAGGGGTAGAGAGCGGTAGGGGGGGAGAAGAGTCGGAGGCTGAGATTGGTGAGAGGAAAGAGGGGGACCTGAGGGGGAGAAAGAGATAAGGCAGTCCAGCAAAAGAGAAATGTCTGAAGGTCGGCAGGATGGAATCCAATGGACCGAAGGAAAGGACAAGAATCAACAAAATGGCGGATCCGGGTCGTGGGCATCGAAGGAACCATCTCAAAATGGCAAGATGCACCCAAGTCAAGACCCAAAAAACCAGGAGAGCAGAGTTCCCTTAAGTAGGGTCGGAGGGGGGACGCAGCGTAGGGCAGTAGAATGTCTGCTGTTTGTGTGCACAGGCATAGCACCGCAAGGGCATCAGGCTGACGACCAGCGCATCAAGGAGAGTTGAGAACTGGAGCGAGCCTCTGAACAAATAGGGACCACAGAGACCGAAAACGAAGAGTGACCAGAACGTTGCCTGCCCCGCTGGGAACAGTGACGAATTCAGGCCAAAATCCATGAACGAGGAAGGAAGCCGGAGCCACCGTTAAACAGCAAGCGCTGCCGAGGAGCACTCCGCCATCTTGTGCTCAGCAAGGGCGCATCTGACCCGGGGAGTTTAAGACCGGTGGGGGGACAGGTCATCGGAGCCCCCTACCGTCAATACCGGAACATCAGGGGAACCCAGGGTCATCAGCAGTGCCCCCGCTCACGTCTACCATCCCGCGGTGCGTAACAGCAGACAGTGGAGACCCCATGCATCCAGCGCTGCGCTCTCCCCTCAAGAAGCACATCGACAGCCGCCAACTCCGCTCCGATCTCCCGCACCGCGAGTGGCTAGGCGAGGCTCGCTGAAGTGCTGGGGGTCTCCGAGACCGCGCGCGCTCACCATGTGTAGTGTGGGGAGGTGCCGGCAGCCGCGGGCAGTGGATCAGCCTTGGCAGCAGTGATGGCGCAGCTCCGCCGATGCCATCTGCGGCTCCTCTTCATCACCTGGGATCATCACCGGCGGGGACGGCAGCCAGGTGGCACTGGAGAATCGCGGTGCCAACAGATCCCTGGGTGTGTTGGAGTCGAGATGGGCCACTTTCAGGGATATTTCGCCAAAGAGGCGATCCCTAGCCCGGGAGCTCCCGGCCAGAGCTCCCTACCCATCGGCCATCTTCGGGCTATTCTACACTGACCGCCACGATAAATACTTGACGGTGTTTAAGCATTTTCTTCTGCAACTTTTTTCTACTGTATTTCTGAAATGCATTTGTCTGATCATATTGATTCTGGTGTCTACACCTATATAAAGATACGTGTTATTTTTATACATTTGTGTGGATTTCCTTATCGAGTTGTGTTGTCATTTATTAATCATTGTGTGTACTCTGCAAATGTCTTGCACTCCTGTGTTAAGCCTAAAGCTGCTCGACCACACAACCTCTAATAGAGCACTTTGGGATTGCATAACAAGTACCGTTTACTAGTAAGGGACCCCCTGAACTCTTTACACGGTATATCAGATTATTGATACATCACATAAACAGCCACCTTCCTACATACCCCAAAATCCTCCCGTTGGTCTCAACGGTCGCTATACTATACAGGTATTTAGTTGCTGTTCTCTTCATATTATAGTATAATCTAATAATATTGTTGGATTGTTTCTATATGTACTTACTCATTTGAATGCCTTTCCTTTTACAAGTGTTGTCTTCCTGTGTATGCTTGTGCTCGTTCCCCACTCCATATCTTTTACCCCTCCCTACGCCTCGTCTCCCCCCCCCCGCCACCCCCCCCCCCCCCGAGGACCGGACATGTTATCGTTTCCATGTGGTCTCATCTCCCCAACTCTCTTGAAGTGTCTTTAGATAGGTTTCCCTCACTTCATATTTTTACAGTCATAACCTTCTCTAGCCATACTCAGAACCTTCATCTTTTTTCTCTATGTTGCATTATCTTTGCTCCTTTGCTTTTTTTTCCTCGACTCCCTTGAACCTCTTGGTTACCTCAACGCAACGTTTTATTCTCATACTACAATTTTCATCTCTATTCACATGGTTTCTTCTCCATTCCCTCAATATTGTCGGATACTTCTCTTACTTTGACATTTTTCTTATGGTCTTGTAAATGATTTAATGGAATGTCAGAGGTTTAAATTCTCCAATCAAACGACAAAGAGTTCTGACTCATTTAACAAAACTTGATGCACATATTGCTCTTTTGCAATAACCACATCTTAGTTAAAGAGGGGATGGATGAACTATTCCTTTCTCCAGGATATGGAAAGAAAAATGGGGTTGTAATTCTATGTTACAAAACCCTTCGTATCCATCTGATATCCCAGGAAATTGACACAAATGGTAGATAGTTACTATTCAAATTGCTAATTGACAAAGTTACAATTATTATTTTTAACGCATATGGTCCCACTGCTCCAGACTGTCAATTCTGGCCTAATACTTCTCAAAAACTCATGCAAAATCCTGATGAAAACCTTATCTTAGCTGGCGACTGCAACCAACTTGTTGACCCGTTCATTGATAGGAACTTCACAACCCATTACATTCCAAACAAACCTCAAAAATATTTTGATTGCGCCCTTATACAGTGTACCCTTACTGATGCATGGAGATTATGCAACCCTATTCTACGAGAATATTCATATTTTTCTTCAGTACATCACACAATCAATGATTTACTATTTTTTTCATCTCTCACAATCTAATCAACAACTCTCACTCCGCAAATTTAGGCTCTATACTAGTATCTCTGATGATGCCCGTTTTCATACAACTGGACATCCTACCTAAACCTACCAAGCCTACACGATGGAGATTTAACAGACTACTGTTAGACACTTCATTTACTTCCTCCTTCACCTCATTCTTTCATGAATATTTACATTTTTAATTCCACTGACAACATGCCCTTTCAAATTATATGGGATGCATTTAAAGTCTCAGCTTGAGACTGTATTACTAACTTGGTATCCAGAAAAAGAAAATCAGCCCAATCTCAACCCAAACAACTTTTTGCAAATATCAAAAAATTACAACATTCTTACTATACCTCTAGATCCCAGCAATGTTTACAACTTATTAATGCCAAACTTCAATTTAACAAAACTATCCACTGACAAACCATCTACATATTTACTCAAATCCAGGGCCAAATTCTATGGTGGCCAAAATAAATCTGGGAAATTACTGGCCAACTAACTTAAGATTAAACAGAATAAATTGCTAATCGAATCAATCAAAGGCAACACTAATGTTTCTCACCACAAAGATCCAGAACTTTTGAATCAATTTGTGAATTTCTACCAGAATCTATACACACCAGAACACTCCCAATATGATCCTGAAATTCTATAATATCTCTCCACTATTCAGAAAAATACTGACACACAGATTGATTTTTCCTCTTTAGAATAAGATTTCACACACACAGAACTTCACACTGCATTACTTTCACACAAAAAACAAAGACCTGGGCCCAGATGATTTTACAGTCGAATTGTACACCCATTTTTCAAAAATAATTCTCCCCAAACTCCATGCTCTCATTCACTCTTTCACCTGGTCTTGTAAATCCTCAAGCTCTTTTCTAAAGGTACTCATTTGCCTTATACCAAAAGAAGAAAAGGATCTGAAATGTGGTAAAAATTATAGACCTAGCTCTCTTGTTAACATAAACTATAAAATATTCTCTAAGGTACTAAGTAGCCTTCCATCTAGAATCCTTTCTTATTGACCTTCTGGAGAAAGAACAATCAGGTTTTGTTAAAGGGCAATGCATATCGGACAACACTCGCCTATTCTTTGATATTTTATCAAAATACCCAGATACGTTTGAACCCCTTGAGGCAATCACTTAAGACGCGGAAAAGGCTTTTCACCATGTCCATTGGTCGTTCCTATTTCATACCCTCACTTGGTTCAGATTCGGCCCTAAAATTACGGGTTTAATTTCCCTTTTAAACACCTCTTCCCGTGCTGTGATTTTTGCTAACAGCCTAACCTCCTCCTATTTTACACTGGGGAGAGGTGTTTGTCAATGATGCCCCCCCATCTCCTTTTCTTCTTAATATGGCCTCAGAAACATTCCTATTAAAACGTATACAAAATCCAAACATGCACGGATTTATCCACAAAACTCAACAGATCAAATTCGCTGCATAAGCCGACATTTTACTATTCCTCTCACAACCCCAATATTCGATCCCCACTTTTTCATCAGAAGTAATCTCTTATGCCCAGGCACCTGGCTACAAATGAAACAAGAAATATGAAATATTACCTCTAAATAAATATACTTTTAAACATGATTTCATATCCTCTTATTTCACATGGCAGTCAAAACTAAACAAAAATCGTGGACTTCCAAATTACCCAATCCCTTAAAACCTCCATCTCTACAAACATTGAAAATTGCATTCATAAGATAGTAGATGGCACCCTCTACAGCCATCTTGGGGGGGTGGAGGGGGCGCCTAGATACTATTAAGATGATGCTAGTACCAATCATTCTCTACATTATTTCCAACATTCCTTTGACTATTCCTCTTAATTTATACACGAAAATCAATTACATACTTTTCTATGGAATGGTAAACGAACCCATATGTCCTTGTTAAAATTAAAAGGTTTCAAAACAGAGGGTGGGGTCAACTTTGCTGATTTCTCAAAATATCACAAAGCCAGTCTACTAAAACAATCCACATATTAGACCTCACAATCTATATACACTATTACCCATTGTGGGTTTATTTACAGCGTGACTTACTCTCGCACTTTTCATTCCATGGATACCTGACATTCACCAAAACGCCTCAACAACTCTCCACCCAAACTTTAAACATTTCTGCAGACTATTGGAACCTATATTATACCTTGCCAAAGACCACCACACTTTTCTCCAATCACTATTTGGTACAAGAACTCCATACAAATTAACAACAGGTCTATTTATTGGAAAACTTGGAGAGCAAGGGGATTAAAATAGGTTAACCAAATTGTTTATTCAAGATTCTCTTAACTCATTTGCACACGTCCAAACATCTTTCAGATTCCCTACGTCATTTCATAATAAATTCTAACTTTTACGAGACACTGTACTCAATACTTACACTCACTTTAAATCTGATCTCTCACCCATCCCATCTCCTAATGCTCATCTTGCCGATTGCCTCCGTACAAATCGAAAAGCCTCTACCATCTACTCGCACTTACATAGCATTTCCATGGATAAAGTTAAAAGAGCTACGGAATTATCCTAGGAGTGAGATTTAGACATAACCTGGCTCATTTTAGTATGGAAGCAGATTCGAGCAGCAGATATATATATATATTAAAAAACCTCTTACTAAGCCCTATATCTTTACACTAAATCAACCCAGATCACCCGGCTACTTGTCCTGATCCCGAGGAGACCGGAGTAGGTTGCAAAGCGGGCGAGCACCTTGACGAATGTGTGACTATAGGGGCTCTCCCCTCCCGGGACCAGATTAGAATCAATGAACTTCTAATAACGTACGCACATATTGGTGGACTACAAATCACGGTCAGTCCCCTTAGCATATAGCACACCTTAGCGTGTGTGCTAAAAATGCGTATTCACGTGGCTTAAAAGTTTTTGCCACTCACTTTCACTTTTTCACTTTACTTACTGAGAGGTCCTGAAGAAAGCCCAACTTAATATAACCTAATGGCTGAAACATGTAGACCAGCGATAACAGAGACACAATTATTTGTCTTTTTTTATCCACTCATTGTTTTTAACATACCCTGGGTACCTATACATAATAAAATTAACGCTAGGTAATTTACCCTGAGGTAATTTTAACATCACATCACTTCATCACATAAACACAACAACCCGCTCCACTGTAATCAGGTGTCGCAGCACAGCCGAGTAGCAGCTACTCGGTTGGGAACCCGATGATGAAGCATGACACCAACTAGGTTGGTGTGTGAGGGTTCTTCTGACTAGCCAATGTGATGCCAGACACCACAGTGCAGGACAAGCCATTTCATAGGGCCCGTCCAAGTTGTTTTTTCATACTTGTTAGACACATCATCACAGCATGCAGATATAAAACATTTACTCTTTACATGCCCCCCCCCCCCCCCAGTCTCATTTTTGGCCAAAACTTTGGAAGCAGATTAATCCCACCTTTCACTCAAATGTCACATATTCCATCTCTAATATTTTCCTAGGAAGCATAGCGGATGATTCGTTATACACTACTTTCAACATGAGAATATAAGATTTACTACTGGCAGTTGCCTTCCAACAAATAATGATAAGCTGAAAAATTCAAACTCAATTGTTATTCAAAGCATGGTGGTACGCGGTTTGTCATAATCATAGATTCGATACCTCGTATATGCACCTACCTCTTATCATTAGATTTAAAAAGGAAAGAATTGTGGACTCCGATTACAGATTTTCTGGGCAAATATGCACAACCATCGTTTGCCCTCCACCTCAAGCACAAGAAGTTCTTCAACATCCTTGACTTTCCATCTATGATAATAATAACTCTTAATATTGTATATCATTCCGTATGTCTTGCTATTTATTTCATGTAATCAGAATTTTTTTCACCTTCTTTTTAAAAATGGTATCATCCTAATGCATTTCCCTTTCAGATCCACAGCACTGTTTGTATTCTATTCTAACATAAACATGTATTTTCAAACTTAAAATGAAGAACTATGTTTAAAAAAAGTAAGCAGTTATTGACAGACCTGTAGAGCAAAGGAGTAATGAAGCATCCACTATACCAGCTTGAGCAAGAGCGCTGCGGGGGTAGTCTAAGTTGTTTTATGGCCTTTTAAAAATTGATCTGTGCCCCTCAGGTGATTTGAGGACAGATGCAAAAACTAATAAGCACTGCACAGCTAAATTACCACGGGGTGGGGTGCCAAAGAACCCATTAAAACAGATCGAAAGAAATTATTAAAATGGCAAATAAAAAATATGATTAAAGAAAATGGGAGTGATAGATTTCAAACTAAGGAAACTAGACTATAATGGGAGAAGAAAAAAGGAAGGCTGGACAACGGTACAAATGTACGAATGAATGAATGAAGGAAAGAAAAGCAGCAAGAAGAAAACAAGTCAAAGACAAAAATAAAAACGTCCCCGGCTCCCATAATATGCAGTTTTAACACGGACTGTGTGTTGGGCAGGCTCATGCTTAGGCTCTTACGGCTAAATCAAACATCCGACTCGGCTCTGGCTCGCCTCTTTCTGCGAATTCTCTGGCTTCTCCACCTCTATGTATGATGTGCAGGTTACCTGGACAAAGAATGTCGTTAACTTGTCAAATTTGTAAGCCGCGCATCTTACATATAGTTATGCGGGGGTATGGAGCCGGAGACGCTGCAATGAGCGGTCAGCCATTGAGCTCGCGATCAGAGGGACGTTATTCCACGCACCCGGCTGTATGTCTGATTGACACTCAGCCCGCTCCTGTACCGAGGCGCACTTTCCCCTACACCCTTCCACCATCATTACGAGGCTTACTCCGCCTTTGTTCCAAGGATTCCTGTAAAAGCCGCTCTTGGCTTTTAACATTGACCGCTCATTGCAGCGTCTCCGGCTCCATAGGGAGCCCCCCAATTGCCACCACCTTTCCTGTGCTCACACTGAGCCTCCACGCCCCTGGCTCCAGGCAGCGCATTACTTCAGGCCTGCATTTCTGCTTGTCCTGATGATGATCCTAGTATTTATTTATTTGCAAAGTTTTATATAGGGCTGGCTAGACACGGAGGTATCAGAGCGCTTTACATGAGGATCAGCGAGTTACAGGCTACATAATTACATCAATTACAGGAGCCAAGTATAGACATAGGAGAAAACAAAAAACATGAGATTATACAATAATATGAGGTATTAGCGCGTAGAATAGCCAAGGCGCATGTCTTATGGGGAAAGGAAGGTAAGGTAGAGGGGGAATGGTAAACGGGTAATGAATGCAGATAGTCAGGCAGACCGGCAAGGGGGAAAAGTACAACAGGGGGAACAAAGCAGTCAAAGTGAAGGACAGTATACGAGGGGAGGGGTGTGGGAGGCAAAAGGGGGGGGGGATTAGACTAGAAGAAAAGGACAAACAGGCGATAGGTCACAACCACCAAGATGGAGGACCCACAGACGCCGATAGCAATTATCCCAAAATGGCGGGATATACAAAATCAAATCAAGGTAGCTAACTCCACGGCTCCACGCAGGGCTGGAAAAGGGGAGGCAGCCAAAGAATCATGGAGGGAGGAGGCGGGGGAGGGAAGGAAACACAACGGGGAGACGAGGAATGGATCATGTCATGGATCGAAACGTCGTCGACTTTTTTAAACAGTGTGCACGTTAAACTAATCTGTTAAAACAAGTGCAATTAATGTTTACTTAAAAAGCTTGCCCATATTATTTGCATTGGCCATAAGCTACTTCCTGTTTTGCCTGAAATGTGTTTATCCAATTGTAATTGTTTTGTGTTTTTGTAGGATACAGGACTGTGTCCCACTCTATTACTGTGTGTTTGATCATTACTAATTGTTTTGATTAATTAAATCAGGTGTCTGGCTGGACATCACTAATATAATATAGTACTGATTCCAGTCTATATTTATTGTCATTTGAATTGTATGTTTGAAGGACCATTTGTTTTTCATAACTAGTTGATACCCAGGGTCCTTCCTACCTTGCGGGTTCCCTTGTTTATTTTAAACATGCGCATCTTACATATGACATACAGATGCTTTTCCAACTTCACCTTCCCGTTGAAATCCGCTTGACTGAAGAATATTTAAGCAAAGTGCAGATTAAAGTGTCACTTTTACCAAAATGAAGAATGAAACCAGGATAGTTTGAAACCTTCTGGGCCAGATGTCAGCAGAGACGGCACATCTGTGTAGTGGAATAATTTACCTGCGGTTGCGGGCCTCACCTGGTAGCGACAGAGCTCGGGCTCTTCCCCAGTGAGCCCCTTCAAGCTCACGCAATGCAGCCCGCCGTGCTCTCCGTCCCACACGCACAGATCGCCGCCCAAAGTGAGCAGCAAGTTTCTAATCAGGTGTCTGCTGAGCTGCCGGTTCCCGGCCTCGTCCCGCAGCCGCGCGAACAACACATGATCTGCCAGGGATTCCCGCCACTGCGGTCCACCGCCTGCCGCCATCATTCTCCAGGCACCGGCGAGGGGACTGTAAACACCACTCAACCAGCCGGGACAAGACCAGTGACACTAGGCAGGTGCGTCAAAAACATGCGTCCAACGTCACAAAGAGACGTCACGGAGTTCTGTAACACACGGACTCAACTCTGGAATACGGAAATCAGGAAGAGAAGCAGGAAGGCTACTATATACCGTGTATGGGAACATGACGGCCATATTTAAATGGTGGTCTTTTCTGTATGTCACGAGAAAACTACATATAAGGAAAAACAAACTAATTTTAATTTTAAACGTTATAATCAAAACTATGCCTAATAGTTCTATTCAAAATAATCTAATTTAATAAAAATTATGCAAGAATGCGGTTTGCATGACAGTATACAATTTGCGCTTGCATGGATTTGATACGTTTTATATTTTGTTATAAGGGGACCGTTACCTTTAAATTACGACATTTTAAAATTCTGACCGCATTCGCCTACATTTTCATTGAACGGCATGTTTCTATTTACTTTTAGCAGCAGCTCTAAGTGGACTACATTTCACAGAATGTCCGAAATGTGAACATTCGTCTTCTAGAGCCCTGTGGACCACGGTTCCCAGAATCCCTAGAGCAGAGACCCTCCGCCTCCAGTGTCAAAGAACTCATAAATTCCCGGGCTCGGAGATTGTTCTCTGTACAGATAGTTAACATCATTGTTGTGCTATGGCGGCTGCTCTAAAACATCGTGCCCTGTACAAGGCTACACCTCCTCCTTGGAAAGAGACCTTCAGAAAGGTACGTTTTTATAAACAAACAACCTGTCGCGTGCATGTTAATGAGTGAAACAATCTTGGGTGGGTAACTAGGGTTGCTATTATAGAACGTTCTTCTGACCCGCGTTCCAAAGTTAGCGTTTGATTGTTGTATTTTTTGGAACGTTCTGTTGACCAATTGTTTGATCGTTTTGTTTTTTTATACCAGGGATGTTGCCGCTTTCTGGTAACTAGATCTTTACTCAGTTAGTTTGGGAAGATGTAGTATGTATTCTGAATCAGAACATTTGTTTGTATTGCGGTCCCTCCCTGCAGAGGGAGTGGGGCGGGGGTGTTCTTCTTACTATATATATTTTAACACTGCAACCTTGTTCCGTGGAACTTTTATTTGACGTTTGTTAATCTTTTCGCCCATGCTACGATTTTTGCCATGTATTTATTGTAAAGTTCCAGCACATAAGTGATGTCATCACGTATGCGAAATAGCACACGTGAGGATTTGGCAATTTTTGATTGATTCAGCTTTATTACAATTATGCAGCATTCTTTACTTCCTTAACGTTTGTTGAGGAACTGCGGAATTGTCACCCTAGAATAGTAATTCCGAGAATTTTGCTAACGTGTTTAAGATTGCTGCCTTGTCAGACGCCTTCTCAGTGGGTTTTTAGGGTAGATAGATTTCAGAAGTCCTCACAACACCGGTTAATTATGCCGGCTAGAAAGTTTAACCACGCTTTGGCAAAGCCAATAGGTATGGCCCTTTTTAGCTCTGGCCTGAGCCAGCGCGCATGCGCTGCTCTGCGAGGCTTCTTGTAAGAACTTCCAGAGCTTTGATCGCGTTTTTTTTGTTACTGCCACGCATTTGATTGGCCATTGCGTAAGGCTTCCACAAAAGAGAGCACGCAAATGGCCAAAGGCTCGGGTATGTCCTGCCTTATCTTTAAATGTCCCCTCCCATAGCCTGTGTGTCTCTGGAGCGAGCAGCGGCGCCATCTGTTTCCAATTATCGTGCCTGCGCTTGTTTCCATTTGCCTGTCTCGTGGTCGCGTTAATTGGAAACAGATGGCGTTCACTTTTGCGGCCGCGCGTTTCTCTTAACTTTGATGCCTATTCCACCCGCTCCTCAGCAAAGTACTTGTTACAACTTCTGGTCTGTGCACATTGCTTAGGGCTATAAGAGTTTAAAAACTGGAACATTCCATAAACACAGACGCAGCACTGCAGTTTTAAATAGAACCAAGGTGCACAGAATAATGTAAATGGTGGTGCGCATGAACATAGAAAACAGACAACGATGCACAAAGGGGTCTTAAGCGCAATACGATCTGGGGTAACTACATTTCTTTCTACTTGGCCCATAGTGCAGTAGAAAACAAATTCATGCATCCACTCAATTTGTGTGATTCTTATACATAAGCCAGCGACATCACCTGCATGTCCATTCTTTGCAGAGATGTCATGCGCATATAATGTGGTTTTGCGCTACGTGTTTTAACGCATAATCCACTCGTGATACGGGCTGCAGGCTGTGTCACGGATGCGAGTCCGAACCTATCCGGGTTGCTTTCCCGTCTGATGAAATTAGGCAGCTCCTTACGCGGGGTGACCGCGGTCAGTAGCATTTGTGATCGCAGCAGTGTCTGACTGATGCAAGCCTGCGGGAGCTTTGCATGGAGTAAGGGGGGGGCAGTGGGTGGAGTTGGTGGGGATCAGGGGCGGGAGAAAGTGCTCAGAGCCTCCCACAAGAGCTGACATGTTTGTCTCCTTCCTTTTTGCTACGTGCCGAAGCTACAGTCGCTCCGCATTCCCATAGACACCCCCGCCCCCCATGAAAAGTTAGGGGGAGGTGCACAAAACTAAAACCGGTTAGAACAGGGGAGCTGCATCAGTACATTTGTTGCACCGGAGTTTCTCACCACCTCCTCACAAAGAAGAAAAAACAAATAGACTAAAACAATGTGTCTGCCTCCCCAGGGTCAAGCGTTGATCCCTCGCCTGTGTCGGAATGGCCAATTGTAACAATAAACAAACCTAGATTGTGCAGCCTCCAGATGCACAAAAAGTGTGAGACTGCGAGCCCCCTTCGCCAGCTCCAGATCGTCGGACGTGACTTGGTATCAGCCCACAGCCTACCCGCAGGCAAGGGGGACACCAGAATGATTGTCTTGCACATTCAGCGGCAATGTGAACAAACATCGAACATGGGCTGCTGCTGCCCACCTGAGCTGCCCATGTCTCTTCGCCCACTGAGATGATTTCGCGAATGTAGAGAGAGGGACACATCTTAGCACTGTCTTTCGCCGGGGATCCAACCCCCAGTGATTATATTTACGTGACCCACTTGAAATGGAAGAGAATGTTGTTGCCTTACGGCCAGAGCTGCCGACTTTAGAGCTGGGGAACCAGGTTCAAGCCTTGGCGTAGGCTCAACCTTCTGTGATTCTAGGCAAATCACTTACTCTCCCCGTGCCTGTGTAAAGCGCTCTGATACCTTCGGGTGAGTTTGCACTATATAAAACTGCAACAAACAAAACCAGCATTGGCATAGCCAATAGGTCTCGCCTTTGGGACCTTATAAGTGTTTAGTTATTCAGCACAATATCCTTGGTGCAACAACATCAACTGTTGCATGGCTAAACACTTAATAGGTCCCAAAGGCGAGACCTATTGGATATGCCAGTGCATGTTTATTTGTTACGTGCAAACCAATTCATTGTGCAAAATTATGAACCTGAAGGAGCACCAGAGGTACACCAGCCCTTGCACTGAAGTGCACTCCTTTATGGCGGGTGTACAGATGTGATTAGGATACCCTGTTACTCGGAGTTAAAAAAAGAGAACAGTTTTGTGTCGGTTTTATGTTTCAAAGTTTTGTATGACCTGCGCATATCAGCTTTATTATTCTTTGTAACATGTCTTCGGTTCCTCATTCTTGAGAAAGAAAAGTGGGGCGACTAACCAAGTTGGGCAACTCGGAGAAAACGGAAGTCCTCATATCCACCCACTCCGCGTGGGATGACACCTGGTGGTCCCCCGGCAAGCCTCCCACACCCACGGATCACGCCTGCAACCTCTGCAGCATACTCTACTCCTCCCTCACCATGAACCGACAGATCAACGCTGTATCTTCCACATGCTTAAACACACTCCGCAAGAGCTTCAAATGGATCCCACCCGAATCCAGAAAGACAGTCACCCACACACTCATAACCAGCAGACTGGACTACGGGAACACCCTCTACGCCGGAATAAACAAATCTCTGCTCCACAAACGCCAGACCATCCAGGACTCCGCAGCCAGACTCTTCCTCGGCATCCCACGACAAGACCACATCACCCAGCACCTACAAGACCTCCGCTGGCTCACTGTCAAAGAGTGACTTTCAAGCTGCTCTCTCACGCCTACAAATCCCTCTGCAACACCGGACCCCAATACCTCAACAAAAGAATCTATTTCTACGCCCCAAGAGACACCTCCGCTCCGCCGACCTTGCCCTGGCCGAAATCCCTCGCATTCGCAGAGCCAGAACTGGAGGAAAAGCCTTCTCCTACATCGCGGCCAAGACCTTGAATAAACTCCCCCCTCTGCATCAGGCAAACCCCCCCCATACTGCAAGCATTCAGGGAGAGCCTCAAGACCTGGCTCTTCGGCTGAATCGGAGCTGCCCAAATTCTCTCCCTCCTCCCCCCCCCCCCCCTCCTCAGCACCTTGAGACCCTCACGGGTGAGTAGCGCGCTTTACAAATCCCTGATTGAGGCAGTATGCAGGTGACATCATGGTGTGCCAACAGCAAAAGGAGCAAATGAAGGACAGAGTGCTGAACAATGTAAACATTCACCCCCAATCACAAAGATCTGCGTTTAATCCATCGTTCTTTTGCTCACTTACCCGCCCCAGTCTGGACCCAGCCATATGCAAATCAATCTTGACCCTCTTCCTCATGGGAACAGTCCAGCCCGAACTGCCAAGCCAGGTCCTTCCTGGAACGGAAACCAGCCTCCTGGGACAAGTTTCGGGGCATCATCCCTAATCAGCCAGGCTAGCTTGAATCCAGTGGCGCAGTGAGCATGGGACCCATGTCTGGGTATACCCTTCCCACTTAGGGTGACAACAGAAACAAATGATGGACGGAGTGCTGAACACCATGTGACATCTCATGTGGCTTCGCAGGAAGTGACATCAGAGGAAGTGACATCAAAAGCCATGCCTTTACCATGAGTGACATCACAAGAAGTGAGATCCGATCTTAAGACCTCACACATGTTTATCTGGTCTATCATGAGTACATTTGAGGGCATTATGAGTATACACACAAACACTCCTGATTTAGGCCGAGGACATGCGTTTTTGTAAACTAAACATAAAATAATGTTGCCTCTTGTCAGCGTAAAGCTTCCTTTACCCAAGGATTGGACAAACTAGCTCTACCGCCAGCCTACCTCACTGGCATAACATTCCATATGCAGCAAATTTCCATATAGATGTGATTGCTTTAGATGCCTGTGCTCTCCAGAGGTGAGACTGCTCTCCAATGCAAAGTATACTTACTCCGCACTACCCACCACTTAATCAGGCTTTGCAAAATCATAAAAATGGTACTGGACCTGCAGGTCTAGTGACTTAAATAATATACTTAGTTCATTAACAACTTTGCCATCAGGGCGGGGGCAGGAATGTTTCTCAAATTGTGTTTAAAAACTATCACTTTTAATAAATGCATAACTAAAGCATGAAGTGTTTAGCAGATTGTACATTGAGATGGTGACAAAGTTTCCCATTGACATGCATCTTTACTGATAAAAACTATTTAGTGTACAAACAATGTCTGGAAATAGTTTCTGTAAATGTCATTTGCACATCACCAAGTAAAGTGTTCTGGTTTGTTTTGCTCCTATTTAACTCTTTGCATCCCACTTCTTAATTACAAAAAATGTGCTTTTATAATTCCTGATATGTTCTGAAATATTTGCAATATTAATTTGCAGGCTATTTATTTAAAAGTTGTGTTAGAGAAAAATAACTGACATCTTCAGACATCTCACTTGACAAAAACCTCCAACTCTAGTAAGAGAAAAATAAACCTAATTTTCGAAGCAGCAATTAGTTAAGACAAACTGACATTTGACCTCTTTCCTTGAACAGACCGCAAATCCGTCAAGATAAAAACAAGATTTAATGGCATCTTTATTGCTCATTCACTTTCTGAATGAACAGAACACCTGTTTCTTTCCAGCCTAAGTTTACTCGCCAGATGGGACTAGTAGGTGCTAAAAATAGCTAGACCTGATAAAATTGTACTTGCAAGTGGGCGAGTAGATTTTTCGAGGCCTGTTAATGTCTGTGGTGGGCACCTGCACTCATTTTAGCAGTTTGGGGCTCATTTCAACAACAGACCATTACCCAAAGCAAGATGGAAAGGGAAGCAATTGATGGGGAAAACAAGGCAGAAAATAGGATGAAAAAAGAACCAGCAAGTGGAGAGTAGCGAAAGATAAACGTAATGGCAATCTTGGCATTCAGCAATAGGACCCTAAGAAAAAGTTTGGGCCTCTGCATTTGTTTTTACAAATTACATTCTACCCACCCCCAAATGTCATCTCTGCATTTTGCAGCAAACCTCTCTCATGTTCTTATTGCTGGCATAACTATAAACCACCCTCTCATTTACCAGCGCAACTTGATAGTTCACCCTGGAATCGGTGCAACTGGAATACCCACACAATGATTGGACCATAAATTTCATTGTAAGAGGTATCCGCTTCACATCAAAGTTTGTGTAAGCCACCCAGTATTCAAAGATGAGAAAGAAATAGTGACAAAGGTAACTAACAAGAAGAAGCATTGGCATAGCCAATAGGTCTCGCCTTTGGGACCTTATAAGTATTTAGTTATGCAGCACAATATCCTTGGTGCAACAACATCAACTGTTGCATGGCTAAACACTTATAAGGTCCTAAAGGCGAGACCTATTGGCTATGCCAATGCTTGTTTTCCTTTTTGACTTCTAAAACATAATTTCTGATTTGAAAGCACATAAGAAAACAGATTTAAAGATGCCCAGTTGCAACAAGCTTGCGGTAATTTGTACGCAATTACAATGGTTTATGCGACAGAGAAGAGTGTGGAATACTGAACATTAACAGTACTTGGGAAGGACCTTTCCTTCTGTAGTATTTATTAGTTTGAATGTAAAGTCAGTTCGTTTCGATGGTAAAGGTCCAGGGTAAGGTCCGATGTGACAGCTGGCTCTCTGCTGGTGTTGATCAGAGCTATTTCCAGCCTCCATCTTGGTTAAGAATGACCTAGAAGCAAATTGTCAACTATGGAAACCAGAAGACGTGGTTTACACTCCTTGCTTCTCTACTTGCTAAACTTGTTAGATCTTGGGCAAATCACTTCATCTCTCCACACCTTCATCAAATTTGGAGCCCTCAGTTGCAGCCTTACCTCGAGCATTGAGAGCTATAGAAAAGATGCAGACATGCAGAACCCCAAAACCACTTCCAAGTAGGTCCTGCTGCACCCGGGTCTTTGCGTATGATGTGATCTCATTTGGTGACTTTAGGTTCTCTTGCTCTGTTATCACCACCTAACCACACCTTGATGCTGCTCAGGAGGTCCCTGTGATATATTAAATGACCTGCCTTGAACAGTTTTTCTCCCACGGCCTTTGATAAAGCCATTTCATCTTCTCCCAAAGGCAATATGCACTGCCTTTGGGGTGGGCTTTCTATGGAATGGTCGATTTCTATTTACATATCTCACAACTTATAGCAGCTGCAATAAACTCATTTTACATTTCGCTCTGAACCACGTCTAAATCCGCTCATGAGTGGACTGGAACAGGGAGAAGGCAGATACCTAAAGTTAAAAAATGACTGTAAATAATAGCTGAACTCACCAACTGAGGGACAGAGGGCAGCTGCAAAAGGTATCATAAAATGGTAGCCCATGATACTTGGGCCCCATCTTCCTGCATCACCTGCCATCAGTTTAGTAGTGGCTGGATAACACAAGCATTGGCGTAGCCAATAGGTCTCGCCTTTGGGGCCTTAACAAGTGTTTAGCCAGAGCTATTGACTTTGCCAATGTCTTCAAGCTGTGCTGTAGAGAAGTGTGGCTGCTGTGCAGCATGCTGAAAAGTTATAATAAAGTGTCAGAAGCATTTTTGTTACTTTATATATGACCAAGAAGGCATTATGTAAAACTGAACGACCATATTAAAAAAAGTATTTACAATAAAAAAATTCCTCAGTTTTCTTTTGTTCTTGCAATGCTGGCAACTTGTTTCTGCCTATTGCAATGGTTGTTTGTTAAAGCTTTTTTTTTTTGAGGGGGCATAAACAATCGGAGGGTGAAGGTTGGGAACTAGTACCTGTATTATAACACTAGCAGCAGCCAGACGCTAGGGGAGAATCAACAGATGCCAGATTCCGAGAGCAGGCTGAGGTGGTGCTGAGGTGGTAGTGGTGGTGGTGGTGGTGACTGTTGCGGAGACGATGCTGAATGATACTCAGGTCTTGCTGAGTGATACTGCTGTGGTGCTGAGTGATGCTGCTGTGGTGCTGAGTGATGCTGCTGTGGTGCCGAGTGATGCTGCTGTGGTGCCGAGTGATGCTGCTGTGGTGCCGAGTGATGCTGCTGTGGTGCCGAGTGATGCTGCTGTGGTGCCGAGTGATGCTGCTGTGGTGCCGAGTGATGCTGCTGTGGTGCCGAGTGATGCTGCTGTGGTGCCGAGTGATGCTGCTGTGGTGCCGAGTGATGCTGCTGTGGTGCCGAGTGATGCTGCGGTGGTGCCGAGTGATGCTGCGGTGGTGCCGAGTGATGCTGCGGTGGTGCCGAGTGATGCTGCGGTGGTGCCGAGTGATGCTGCGGTGGTGCCGAGTGATGCTGCGGTGGTGCCGAGTGATGCTGCGGTGGCGCCGAGTGATGCTGCGGTGGCGCCGAGTGATGCTGCGGTGGCGCCGAGTGATGCTGCGGTGGCGCCGAGTGATGCTGCGGTGGCGCCGAGTGATGCTGCGGTGGCGCCGAGTGATGCTGCGGTGGCGCCGAGTGATGCTGCGGTGGCGCCGAGTGATGCTGCGGTGGCGCCGAGTGATGCTGCGGTGGCGCTGAGAGATGTGTTGGTGCTGATTGATGCTGTGGTGATGCTGTGGTGATGCCGAATGAGAGATAGAGTGAAGATATAATGCCCAATTAGAGAGGGTGGTGAGAGAGAGAAAGGGTGTACATAGAATAAAGAGTGGAGCGGGATAGAGAGAGAGAAAGAAGGGGAGAGAGAGTGAATGAAGGAGTTTGAAAGAGAAACAGATAAAGGGGTGAGAGAATGAAAGGCTAAAAAAGATAGAGAGGGGAGAGTTAATTAAGTAGAGAGAGAATTCGAGAGGAGAGAGAGAGAGAAGGAGAGAGACAATAAGAGTGGGGGGTGTGGAGTTTAAATAGAGTGAAGAAGTGACGCGGAAAAAGTAACCTTAAATATAGCTTTGCGCGAATAAATATTAAAAAAAAAAACCAGAGAGACAAAAATACTGGTAATTAGGCTGTGACTCCCAATATAAAACAAATAGCGATATAAGGTGAAATCAACCCACCGAAGCAATATTTCTAACTAGACAAAAAAAAGCTTGCATTTCAATGCTAATCGCTGTTGTTTTTCATGTGACTGTAGTCCAGGGCCGTCAGTTGGTAATGTGAGCTGCTGCTGCGATTGAAACATCAGAGTCCAGAGAGTTAATGAGCCATGACGAGGAAATGAGGAAGAGATGGGAAACCCAGATGGCAGCTGCGCGCGTGCACGCCCATCGTGAACGCAAGCTGGTCGCCAGCCGAAAGTCAGTGTTTGCACTTCCAAAACCCACTTACTAAAACTCTCGGCCAGACCAGCGCAAGCGCTGGTGCAGGCCGAGACCTAAAAAGGCACATGCCATTCCGGTCCTAACTAGCGCTTGCAGAAAATATTGGCTTCACAAGAAAATCTTGCTTGTTTGTATAGAAAAACCACCCAAATACAAAAACTAATATTTAAATTGCGAATGTTTTTTTTTTTTTTTTTTTTTTTTTTGTACTGGGACCGAGCAACACATCCAACATTCTTACAGTGCATGCTTATCTATTATATACAAGGTCTGAAGGTCAAAATCGTGCCTTTAAGTACCTGTGAAGTGCTAACAAGCTCTGTGTTTGTTTCCCTTCCACTGCCTTTAAATCTGGGTTTGAGGCTACAGGTAGATTCATGCCTGGATACTCGGACAAAAGGAGTCCCAGTGGCCCCTTAAGTTCGGCCTTGGCTATAGCTCAGCTGGAGTCTGAAATAACAAAGCCTCCTTCTCACCTACACATTGCTGCTTAGAACGTTAGCAGACAACGAGCAGGCGTTGCTGAATGTTTGAAAATTACACCCGGACGAGTTCAGCATATTATACAGTGGGGCCCAACTTATTGGCAGGGTGGAAGGCGTCCACCCCTTGAAAATAGTGGGTGGACACAGTCTACCTGCTTGTACCTCCGACTTGTTCCCTGCTAATAACGATGCCAACATGTTCCCTCCTTGCCTTTTGTTCCTCCGAGCAGTGTTTGGCAGTGCAGGAATCGTAGGCCAGGCTGTCTCAATCTGACACACTGGTTTGCAGGGTCCTCAACTCAGTTACTTACCACTTAAGTTAACCAGTTAATTTCTCTATAAAAGGCAGTTTATTTATTGCCACAATTTGCCAAAAGACTTTAATAGACTGTAAGGGGAAGAGAAGAGGTAAAACTTCCAAAAAGGAAAAAAGAATAAAGGAGAAATTGATACCCTCAGGTGAAGGCCTTAGGGAAGTGGTAAGTCACAGAAGCAGGGCACCATTTTACGTCTGTTTAGAGTTTCAGAACCGAAGAACAATCCGTTTACTACCACATCTCTCAAATTTCCCATATCCAAGCATTAGAATCTCACTCAGTCCATTTTATTGCTTTGGATTCTGGGACTTGGAGTCCTCCTCGTAATTTTCCGATATTTCTGTCGGGGGGGAAACCAGCGAATGCAACATACACAGAGTTTCTGGTCTGTATAAATGTGTCGCAATGAAATATGCATATGCACTTCCGTTTTTGACACCCCATTCCCACAAAAAATATCCCAGCAGAGAGTATTAGCAGGTCGGATCTTGTCCTAAGTATTCAACTGCCCAACAAATAGTGGAGGTCCAACAGAGGCTATTGGGTATGCGAACCATTAAAAGGAGGTATTGATCATGAAATCAAATCAGACTAGCCTGATGTTGACCAGTGTCTCTGTAAGAACTGGTGAAATCTGTTTCTGATCCACGTTGATCCATCTCTGCTTTTGTGATTAATACGGTTTGCAAAACTTGATGATTACGTTTGCAAGGCATCCCTTCAGGCATTTTCAGTGTTTGTTTGCTACTCGTACACTTTCTTACATTGCTATGACTGAGGTTACTGCTTCCTTTGTGCTTAGTCTTACACTCTTGTATATACTGCCAGCAATTACTTTGTGCAAAAAACCCTACACTGATCAGCTGACCTTGCTGGGTTGTAGCCTAATTTATAGTGCCTATCAAATGTACCTAATGTTACACTACCCCACATGCAAACAGTACCATTTGTTTCTACAGCTTTGCATCCTCAAATTGTGTTTTTTCTCAAAAAGCATTCTCTATATTAAAAGAATTCTGCATGAAATACTGACCTCTATTTAAAACTGTGATTGTTGCACCTTCTATTTATCTTCAATTGACCCTCTCCTTTCCTTCCATCCTCTGCATGCGTCCTCTTTCCAAGCACAATCTACTGTCACATGCATATTTGCCCTAATCTCTCATTCTATTTCTTCAAATTGCCTACAGCTCATTTCAAAGATTGCAAGACTTTCTTTGAAAGTCATACCCCCGCAGCCGAACAATACTTATCTCCTCTATTAATCTCACAACCATCTGCATGAACTCACATGCACCACCCTCAACTAATGATTCCTCCTATTCTTGAACTCGTTAGCGGGCCTAACTGGAATCCACCTCGCGTAAATGTGGAATAACCACGATCCTTTGACGGGGAAGTGGGACTGGAGAGCTGACGAAAGGAAGTGTCCCTGCCTTAAGGATACTGTATATTTGTAAACTAAAATACATGGGTGGATGTACAGGAATGCCTGTTCACCACCCATGTAATACCTACTGACGCACCGCAGTAATGGCCTGCCTACGTGTTCGAACTTGGAGTGTTAATCGCTGGGGCTGTAGAAGCCTCCTGCGTGCTTCTAATAAAACAGCGCACAGGCAAATTACATGATCTACTGATTCTGAGGTGTTCCAGTATAGGCTGCACAGAGCATCAGGTGGTCGGCTTTGCCACTTTGGGTAATAATCCTATGTTGGTTAGGCCCCCGTACGAAAGGCCATTAAACGGCTTAGTCTGCTGTGAATAGTTCATTTCTAAATACTTGCCTTCCTGGTGAGTTAGAAGGTGCTAGCACCATCCAGACATGAGACAGCAGGGCCAGTGTTTCCTTGTCAAGAAGTCTAATGACAAGCTGGGTGTTAGTGTTGGGGAGAGGTGTTGGCCTAACGGCTAGGGCTGTCGACCTCGAATCTGGGGAACCGGGTTCGAGTCTCGGCAATGACGCTGAACATCCTGTGATTCTGGGCAAATCACTTAATCTCCCAGTGCCTAACAAAAATGATGAATGTGTCATGTAACGCAACTGGTGCTATGTAAAGCGCTCTGATACCCGATACCGGGTCAAGTTCGCGCTATATAAAACTGTTTTAAAAAAAAAAAAGGTGTGGACCACTTTTTAAAATTCATTTTGGCTGATTCCCATAGACCAATCCTCTCGGATGTGTAGGTCATCCAGACAGCTCTCTATATACCGAGCATGGGCAGCCTTGCCTACACCTTTCTTTAGCTAATTCCATATTACTCCCTCCAATGAGTTGGAGCTTGCCGCTCTGAAATTGTGGGACCACTTAATGCATGCAGATTTTTTTGGCCAGGGGTTATTTAAGGAGACCCAATTCTAGGAACACCTGAGCTGGTGAAGCAGATATTGGTAGCTGGAAAACACATGTATAGTGCCCCACAGCTTGGCTGCTAAACTCAACAAGCATTTGCAATGCAATGCGATGGGTCTCGAATTTGCTAAACTTGGAGCTATTGGGATGGTAAACTTAAAAGCAGGCACCATGCTGAAACATAAAGCGCGGTGCCCATCTATTAAAAAAAAAAAGTATGCGCACGACAGCCCACACCAAAGCGGGTGCCGCCCTATAACATAAAGCGCGGCGTCCGTGTTCAAAAAAGGTATGTGTGCTGCGGCCCTGAAGGGGGTACCTGGGTGAATGATTAGCAGGAAATAAAACAACTAGTCCCTAAAGGAACACATGACAACCTACTGCGCAAGTAAACTTTGCTTGGCTGATGCTCCTCTACATAAAATGGAAATGATGTCTTGGGAGCACCAACCAATAAGGCGCCAGGTAAGAAAAGCGATGCAGGAGTGACTCTATGGCAAGCAGCAGACGAGACTCCACTCCGACAAGGATTACAGCAGGTTTTCCAGATAGCGCATGTGCACTGCCTAGGCTCGACCTAATAACTGGACAATGTCAAAGAGTAACATACCCACAAAGCCAATATTAACAGGAGATGATAGCGGAAGGCAGCAAGACTTGATGGCTGGGGTTACAATTAAATCAAAGACTGGAGATCAGGAAATGGAAAAGGAGTACAAAACAGATGTAAGAGATCATACGGAAAGTATGCAATACAAAAACAAGATCAGAAATACGAAAACATGTTTTGGAGATTTAAAGTCAACCAAACAGAGGCAGAAAGGAACAACAAGGGTAACATCAATGGGGAGATCAGAAGGAAGAAAGTTAGGGGAAGGATTTCTAAACACAAAAAAAAAAAAAAAAAAACATGGAAGGACATGGTCTTCTAGATGTTCAGGTGTGACTATGCCTGCACCATTGGACTCCATGCCAAAGATCGCAAAAAATGACAACCATATTGCCAATGTGATTTAGTATGCCACAAAGGTCAACATGGACTATCAATCACTGGTACTGCTATCTCCCATCTTTTCTCTGAAAACTTTGTGGCATTGTGCCCAAACTAGCAAGTCTAAGCAAGAGCCTCAAACAGTCAAAATGGCGTGACTATTATCCCTGAAGATGGAGTAACTTAGTCAAGCGGTTTTAGTTTTAGGGGTGATTTTGGCAGGTGCATATAACCTCAAAGTCGTAGGTATCCATATCCTATACCCTACAGTGATGGAAACCTCTTTATAATTCAGTGATTACAAATGTAGTTAACGTGAAGTTTAATAATACCTTGTTTACATTTTGTTAATCGTAGTCCTAATTTTATTTAAACTAAGCTATTTGCCATGAGAAACCCCTGGTACTGTATGATGTTAGGCAAAATATGTGTGCAAGTTCCAAATGCCGAAAAACATAATATACTTCTAAAATGCAATGGAAAGCATATCTTCATAACACAAAATGTAAACAATGTACTCTTAAACTACAAGTAATCCATTAAAAAAAAAATTACTGAAGTATACCTTTTCTTTACACTAAGATATAACCATGAGATTGGTGTTACATGCGCCTGCCAAACCCGCTCTATAGTGCTTCGTTTCAATTGAGAATATTGGCATTTTTTAAGCATTCCGAAAAGCAAAAGGTGTTCCATGGACATCACAAAATAGAGCATGCCAAGTAGATAATAATCAGGAATTCTAATTATTAACTCTGCTTGGAGACTTGAGGGTAGAACCATTTCTACCCTGGCACGTTGCGAGACGTAAACGTACTGAAAATCATGGTGCGTCAAACCATGAACTGATGCCTTTCTGAGACGATCCTTGAGATAATCCTTAAAGTAATAAAACCCATTTAGCTGTAGGCCAAATCTCTCCTGACTCACTACTAGCCCTGTATGAAAAGGCAACATTCAAGCAGAAACTACAATTGGTCAAACGGAGACCTTCCAGACAACATCTTACATGCCGAGTCCTAATCTGCATCTATGAAGGAAAAAAACATGCAATACTGGCTGGCATTCTAAATCTCCAGAACTAACAGAACGTACTGCTGGTGTTCTTTCTTGACTAAGAACTAGAAAAGCAGTGCATATTGTTATATTCAGTTGTGTTAAAGACTTCCGCTCACGAGATGTTGAAAAGGCTTGGGATGAGCTTCTCACATTGATTTCAAAAGCAGAAAAGTGGAAACGATTCTCTTAACCTCCTTTCAGTCAAGTGACACTTGGCTGTGACATCTCACTACTTGCAGGACACTCTGCATGAGACGATCGACTGTAACATGGATGACAGAGCCGGGTCAGAAAGAATAAGCCTTTGAGATGCAAGGCAAAAAAAAATGAAAAAACAATTTATTATGAAGACTCCTCTCACGAAGCAAAAAATAATTAATCACCATGTGTCTAACCAGTATGTTAAGCATGTTTGAAAATGAACAGATGCAAGACTGCAGACCACACACACAACTGAAAGAGAAGGGTGAGGGTGAGCAAGGAAAGAAATAGGCGAGGGTGATATTTAATAGAACTGTCTGCACTGGCATCTGCTTGCATTCGTAAAGAGTAGTGAGACGCAAGCTTGACATCCAAGGAACTGTCAACATTTTTAAAATATGCATAACCCCCATCACTGTAGGTAGCACAGTATTGAACTTTTGTACCCACAAACTCGCATCCACTCCTTCACGAACTGTCCTGAAGAGTGTCCAGATGTGACGAGCAGGCAAGGGCAAGTTAACCGTTGTGGATAACTGTATTTAACCTAAGGTGTGAATGGGACATATCTGACTTGGCTACAATCCGGGGATTGAAACCGAAACACTATTTGGCTGTCATGTCGTTAATTTAGGTCAAATGCAGTTTTTAATGGAAAGGTGCCAAAATACATTTAAAGAGAGAAAATGCAACAAGTACTAAATCGCCCAACGTTATATTATCTTGAAAAATGCTGTTCTCTCTGTGGTGGTAAAGCAGAGATCTCCCTACAATTGACAGATGTAAACACAGCTCCATGCTTTGCGAACAAGAGTGCATGCAGCAGAACATATCAGATAACGTGGCGCGAGCTGGGTGACCCTTGAGAGAGCGTGACATGGTGAATTCCTATCCACGTCTGGTGGTTTGGGGGAGGGCTGCAGCCTCGTCCGATAACTCGCCCCACGAAAAAGCGCTTCTGATTAGTAGTCTGGAGTTGGGCGTGAGTCACCCGCTGCCACCCAAATATTATCTTGCCAGTGAAAGCTCTCGGGGATGTTTCCTTTCTTTATTGGAGGAGGGGGGCCCCCTCACGTGCTCAGAAAAATCTAATCTCAGCCAGCAAGCTAACAAACGAAGGGGGGGACATAAGTGGCCGTATGAGCAGCACAAAATTCAAAGGCCAGGGCACACTCGTCCTACAGTCAAGATTCCCCTCTTCGAGAGGGCCGTACCAATGACCTCAACCAACCCTTGCGCGCTGCAAGCCTAAGGCACACCTGCCGCAGAGTGGGGCAGTTTAAAGCACTAAAACACTCCCTGCCTTTCTGCTCGCTGGCTGTCGAGTACAATTTTCGGTCAAAGGCAGAGCTTGAGTACCGAAAACTGAAACCCATCTGCAAGCCAAGAAGGCTTTGCAGGGAAGGGCCCATTGTATGCTGAACAGCAAGGAATGTGGCGTTCTGATAACGTGGCCCTTTTCTATCGCCGACAACTGCAGGTGTGCAGCTGCCCAAACGCCTTCCCAAACCTGTCGCATCCACACAACGTACCGTGTGCCTATAAATATTCATGAAAAATAATATCCTTATATTCAGTGGAAATGGAGATGTTTGTGTTTGCAAGCATAATATGTTGGACACGTATAATTTACATGTAGTAATTCCTACGTTGTAACACAAAGGAGAATTTCCAACACTGTGGTCTGCAAGTAGCTACATAAAATCCAATATTGTTATGATGCATGGCAGCATATTAATACAATCATTTGCAATACATTGGGTCTCGCATTTGCGGGACTTGGAGCAATTGCTTTTGTAAATCTAAAAGCGGGCGGGTGCTTGTACAAAGCACGGCGCTGGTGCGTATAAAATGCCTCCATGGTATTAAAAAAAAAAAAAAAAGTTTTTTAGATGTATTTTTTGGGGCAAAAAATACATCTCAGTAACAAACAACCAGCAGTGTTATGCGCCACTTTCAGATCCATAACTTTTGAACTTGCAATTCTTCTTTTGGGTGTGAGTTTATATAAACATCAAAATATCAGGGACCTGGCATGATTGTGCGTAGAAAAAGTTACCACAATAGGCTCAGTTTGTTGCAAACCACGAGGTGAAATAAACTCTGTGGCATCTATCTCCAGATTTGATGTCTGGTAACTCATGAATAACAGCCAGCAGCCTGAGTATTTTGGTGTCATTTTTGCTAGTTCAGATTGCCCTTTATTTTCTATTCTGAGAACCATAGTATTGTAGTTTGTTAATGTATATGCGTGATCATGGTGTGTCTCATGGTGGCCGATTGAATTTTCTTCTTTATGAGGTGAAGAACCTTCAAGGGGTTGATGGATGGGGTTAGACACCGGTCTTCTAACTCGGCGGTGCTGTCCGCAATTTCTTTATCGGGCCGTCGCTTGAAATCTAAAATTTGGGCGCCAACTGTCACGTAATTTGACTCATTACCCTCTCTGGATCATACACTTCTTGGGATCAGATGAGTGATTGGCCACATGGTTTGTGTTTCGGAGGTCACGGTTTCAATTGTCATCTGTAACGGTGGCTCACTTAAGCCCACATGGTTTATTTAACTCACTGAAGCAATTGACACTGCCAAAGATTCACTTGAGCCCCAGTGTTTAATTGAATGAACTTCTGCCTTCTGCTGTACATAGGTCTTTCAATTATTATTGCTTCTGGTTCCACCTTTGCAATCTTTCTTGTGTGCCTGCTTCTCATTTCTAGAGATCTGTTCCTTTGTGTTCTCTTTAGCAAAGATTGGATATAGCCTCCCTGCGTTCTGTGCCAGAGCTGGCGTCTCAAGTATATTTCTGCCCTTGCACAGTCTTTCTCTCCTGCTTATGTAGTTGAGGGGGTGGCCTTTAGGTGTGGGTTGGCAGGGGTCAGGCAAATGAGCCCCTAGGCAGAGTTCCTCGGCATGTTCTTTTGCTGCAAGGGAGTGAAACATCCTAGCCTCTATCTTATGTGGAGATTAGTGCTGCGTAAAAAGCATTGGGCTTGTTGGAAAATTACTGACCATTTGGGAGTCTTTTTGGTTCTCTGATTTATGACCCTCCGCAGTGTTATTTATTTTATTGCTGCTTCTCCCGCCCATACTTGTTACTTTTTGGATCTTTGTGGGGGTAATGTGACTGGTCCAGGGCTTTAAGTGGGGGAAAAAAACTGGGGGTGCTCTAAAAGGGGCGGGGCAAACCTCTTAAAGGGGTGTGGCCTATCCAAGTAGGGGCGTGGTCTAAATAAAGATAACTAGTGTAGCAGTACCCCCTGCTCTGACAAGCCGTCAGCTCTAGGACTCCTCAGAATGTCATCAGATTTGGAATTCAAAGCTCAGGCTCGCTCTCTCCCCTCCTTATTACAGCAAGGCTATGTATGGATAACGCCATACACCCTCCCCAGTACCCCAAGACCTGTGTCTTCATCCCGGGAAATGCCCAGGCAGACAACTCCCGTATAGGGTGGCTTCACGTGAGGCTGAGTGTACTAGAAGCACTGCTCCCAGAAGGCAACGCGGCTTCACAGGGGTGAGTTTTAACGAAGCCACCACCCCCGTCAAAACATGCCACAGAGTCCTCCTACAACGCGGCTCACCTGGCATGACTCATGCCTTGACCTCCACTACTCAGTAGTGAGCAACATGAGCATGCGCACATCGATGTGCATGCTCTCACTGCAGTCCAAGAAAAAAAAAGAAAACTGACTACCTCTGCGAGGCCCGAAAATAGAGACCCGTTTCGAGGCCCCCTGAAAATAACTGCTGGTGCTCAGACCCATACAGACCCGGCCCACTTAAAGCCCTGACCTTAGTGATATAAAAATAACTGGCTTACAGCTTTTAAGCGCTGGACAACTGATGTCATTATTCAGTCCCAACGAGGTGGTGCTTGTTTTATCGACGTCGGAAGGATAAAAGGCTGAGTTGCCGAGCCTTGAATTTGCAAGCATTTACATTCTGTTAATAATACGGAGACTGGGTAGACCTGGATGGGATGGCGAATGTTCAAAGGTTGGTGGCTTTCTATGACTACTGGGAGATTCCAGACGGATCAGAGACCCGGAAGGGCTGGGGAAGTAGCCAACTGTTTAACAATTAACCTTTTCTATGACACCCATACCTCTGAAAGTCAGGGAGGGCTGGGGCACAGTGGATCGCAAGCCAGCTAAGCTGGTGTAGAATCAGTGGTCATAATAAACATAACAAACGCATTCTGTGTAACGGACATCCACCCCCAATGGCGTCTCTTGGCGCTACAAAAAGATAATGTGTGCTTATTGTTATCCAGCATAATGATGGCCATTTTATCAGCCTCAGAAGAATGGAAGGCTGAGCGGACCAACCAGGATTCGAACCCATGTACATAACATTACACACAGATCTCTGCAGTGAATGCATTAGCCTCCTGTGCCAGCAGAACCGGCTTAAAAAATGCTGACTAGTCATGTAATGCATAGTCACCGTCCGACTTTAATATTTCAGTAGGGCTGGAGAAGAGTCAGTCATGGACGATGCAGGATGGATAGTGACGTGTGAGCATACCCTATATGCACGAGGCCACCAGCACCGGAGAATCCTGTCGGATTTCTAAAGTGGGAAAAGGACAAGCTATATAAACATCTCTTTCCTTTAGAGAGCCCCCTAATCCCACACATCTGCAGCCAGCAGCCCCTAGGACCCCGCTCTTGTCATGCCCTTGAAATTCTATTGTGAAAAATACCCCTCGGAGATATGTTTGTAATCCGAAACTCTCTCTCTTGCTGTATATCACTACCAAAGCAAAGTTTTGCCAAAAGAGTGGAAACAGAATTTTCGCATTAACCCTATGTCTCCCTTTACAGAAGCGACTGATTGAACTTGCATGCATTAAGCTCTGACGTTTGTCCTAAGGCTTCTTAGCGCTTAAATATCGGAGTGAAAAAGATCTCTGAGCACCACAATTTGGTGAAGAAATAGGTTTTCAGCGCCTTCCTAAAAGAACGCAGACTACCATGTGTTCGAAGCGTTATTGGGAAGAGCCCATCCACAGCCCTGGTCAGGCACGCAACGCCCATTGGGCTCAAAGGGCTCCAGCCCCCCCCCCCTCCCCGGTCGTGTGTGTCCGCCTGGGCTGAGACAGCTTCCCGGGCTGGCGACCGTCTTATTGCAGCCTCACCCGAGTACTTCACAGGTCTTTAAAAGACCATTTACTTTTTAACCAGGCTTTGTTGTGTTTTCACCCCTTCTTAGAGCCCCTGCAGCTCCACTCAGCCTACTGCTGGAAGACTTAGCCCCCCCCCCCCCTGAACTTTTTATTAGCCCCTCCCGAAATTTGGCTCTAGTTGTGCCTCTGGCACCACCACAGATAACGCTCTACCGGGGACTCTGGCATAAACCAACCTGGGAAGAAGTAACTGGACTAGACTATCAGATCTTACATTTCTGGTACTTTTTCTTCAGCAGACTGTGTGTGGTGAATTGGGTTTTTACCATAAACCGTCCCATAACAAAAGCACAGGGTTTGAATGTTATATGTCGCACCAATGACAACCAGGGAAAGGATCTTCGCAGTCCAGAGTCCCTTTTATGTATGATAAAAATGCTCTATCTGCAGTCCAAGAAAAAAAAGAAAACGGACTACCTCTGCGAGGCCCGAAAATAGAGCCCGATAGAGACCCGTTTTGAGGCCCCCTGAAAATAACTGCCGGTGCTCAGACCCGGACAGACCCGGCCCACTTAAAGCCCTGGACTGGTCATGGATCTTACTTGAGCCCAATTTGAGACTACTCAGTTTAACTTCCTTGTTGAGGCTGCTTGTTAAAATGGGTTATGTGGTGAGCTTGCCTAGAACAGGAGCAGGAGGTTGCTTGTACTGCATTGCTCGCGGCCTGAGCTCTTATGAGCGAGTTAAGCTGTTTCAACTTATCGTCTATTCCCGCGACAAAGAAAGCCGGGGTATTAATCAGGTTAAGTCTGATATCCATTTTATCAGAATGATGGTTCATTACCATTACCTGCATTGTATTCAGGAAGGCTTGCCACTGTTAATATCGGTGAATGCGATGTCAATGCACACCATGATATATGCATGCACAACAGCAGCAATACCAATAAATCGATATACGACATAAACTATGCATGCATAATAATGTCAATACCAGTAAAAACAAAGTCTATATATGCTATGACAACTGTAAGCATAATGAGAATGTCAGTAAATAAATCAATGACCGCCATGTTTTATTTAAACACAATTTGTGTTGTTGCTGTCAAATTCACCCACAAAAACTTCCCCATCAACCCCGAGTCAGAGATACGTCGTCATAAAGGCCTTGCAACTCAAATCCAGGCTTACTAATTGATAGGTCGGGTTACTCAGCCCGAAGACAAACATGGAACCAGCGAAAACCGTGATCGATCCCACAGATGGGCATTTACACCACAAACGGCTACGTGGAAATTGGCCCCAATAAAATGTTTGGCCAAAGGCGCACGTTCCCAAAATGCCACAAAGTTAGATACCACATGTAGTCAGGCAGACTCACGCAATCAGGACACAGCATCCACACCACACGTAGTGATCACACGTTCCCCATGCCAGACATCAGGACACAAACACTAGCTCTCCCCAAGGTCGAGAGCCACCTGTGTCCCCTTATCAGATCGTTGTCATGATTTATGACTAGGCCCGGACCCACATGCTCTCCAAGAATGTGAAATCGTTTTATTGTACCTCACAAACTGTATATATGATCGGCCAAAACCTCTGTACATTGAGACTGTCTTCAGACGCAACTCTGATTCTGTTCTGGCCAGGGCGTTTAATTAAACCAACTTGTTCCTGTTTTGTCAAATGTCTCGTCTTCATTTTTTTCAAGGTAAATTCATATCTGAGCAACACCATGTAGAACTATTGTAGGTCTGAACTGATTTCGGGCCTCCTCCCCGTACTGATGGCAGGCCAGATGATTCCAAGCATGTTTGTGCAGAGGGGGCCCAATGCCAAGAAATTTCCAGACCATTCACCAGTCTTCTCTGGACATTTCTCAAGGGAGGGGCTCGGAAGAGTCCTCTTTCTATCGATAGTTTCTTGTTCTTAGCCACATGGGGCTCTCTAATAGATGTTCTTCTGCGTTTAGGTAAACTAAGGGAATTGGATTCTCTTTGAGGGGGAAAAGGTGGGTGATTTCTCAGTGAGTCTTGCATGGTCGATATCAGACTGTGGAGAAAACACTATCTCTTGTACTAACAGACTGCCACCAACCCAACCATATATGGCTCCAAATCAGCATTAGATGTGACTCGTAGCTCCATGCTGTGGTGGGTGGAAAAATTTTGAATGCCATGAAGTTGGCTGAAAGTTCCTTGATGTATGCGTTTTTATTATTTTACAAAACATGAGGCTGCAGAGACAGGTAAAGCGGTCTGAAGCCCGACCTAAAGGGCCTTATCTTGGATGCAGATGATATTGGGGAATGCACACTGTGCAAAAAGTCCGAATGACACTATCTTGTTTCCAGCAACATCGGTCCAACTCTGATCTGCTGCATCCTGAATCACTTTGTTTGTGATGTCTCTGTATATGGCTAGCGTAGCGCAGATGGCACAGTATATGCGCTCAGTGGATCTCCTCAAAACTCACTTCTCTTGTCAATCAAAGCATCGATAGTACCATAAGTGAATGAAGGTCAATGCTGTCAGTATGAAAGCCCACCATTATTGAATGTGAATTCTTGGTGTCTGCAGTTCTTCATATATGTGAAGCACATTTGTAGCCCTACTGTGGTAGGCTGTCCAGAGGTTATTATACACATCCGACTGGATGGTGTTTTTGGTGCGTATGGTGGTTGTACAGCATGCCAAAGGACATACTATCTTTACCCGTGCACTAGACCCTAGTGTGCACATCAGCGCAGGAACAAAGAGCAAGAATGGTTAATCCGGGGGTGCATGCAGAAGGAATTGGAATGTCTGCATTGTCCAGGCTACAGTAGTGGAGAAATGAGGAGTGACTTCACTCAGCAACCTGGTGGATGGGTGCAGAGGGAAAGCATTGAGCCATTGCCGAGAAGGGAGTCTGTGGCAGGGGAGCAGCCCAATAATTTACTGTTGTTCACCAAGGCTCACCTTTTCCCTTTGATGCGTCTAGTCGCACATGGACATCAGTAGGCCATGCTTGCAGCATTATATTTTTGAAGCAGTCTGGGAGGGAGCGTGAACTGTAAAGCTGCTAAGTTCTTATCAAACCCATTTGTTGTAATGCCAAGTCTAATAGCTTACTGTGGTTACCTTAAGGTGCTACTACCAAAAAACATAAGGACATGTACATGCATGTTTCCTCTTCATATGAAGGATCAACAGGAAATTATCAGAATTCGTGAGAAATGCTGAGCCACAGAAGCCAGGAGGAGTCTGATCTTATTGTGTTCAGCTCCTGAGGATGCCAGTAAATTGTGCCCTCAGAGACCTGACTTACGGAGAGTCTTGGGCTCCAGCACTGGTGCTAATTAATGTCTTCTTCCTGCCTCTGCCCATTCACCCACAGCGGTTGCTTCTCTTCAATGGATGAACTTGAAGTGGGAGGTTTTGAGACAGAATTCCAAGTAGTCCGTAGTAGCAAGTAGACAGAGGGCCAGATTTACTAAGGGCTTGCGTTGTCCTTACGAAGGACTTGCGTTGACGCAAACCGATGCATATCCTTAAATGGGATTTACAAAGCTGTGCAAGAGGCATTTGCGCGACCACTGGACACAAAGCTAACCTTATTGTCTTCTATGCATTATGTGCAATTTCTTTTACCACGTGGGCCTGCTTCAGGTACATTTTCACGCAGATCTTGGTACCTATTCCAGGCTGGGTATAATTTTGGTATTGCTTGTCCAGTCCCAGTCCTAGACCGGGCTTATGGTTTTACTGTAGCCTGCCGTCCTAGAATAATTGATAACTACAACACGTGCTGATATTAACAATGGGGGGGGGGGGGAAACCATTTAAAAAAAGTACTGCAGCTTAAACTTCTGTGGGTGCTGCAGCCAAGGGTACAGTGCCAGTAAATGACTGATGTCCAGCGCCTCTCATTTAAAAATATCCTGTGTTCGTACTGCACCATTACCTGCGATTAGCCCGACCTAAACATGATTGGTTAGGGTTTGTGTTTACAACAATACTGTTCACTTTTTAGTCCCTAACCTACAACACGTTATTGTGCAATGGTATATTGCTTCTGCCCTTAACTGTTTTTTTTAGAAAACTGTTCCCCTAGTGTCAGTACCCATTGATGCCCATTGTCAAATGTTTGTTTATACTGTTAGAATTGCATTTACTTGCATAAAACCAGTTTAAAGCTACATTGAGACATCAGTGTTACACACTTTGTTCTTTCTCTGCCACAGTTCTTGTGACTGGGCTGTGTCTGTCATGGTTATCTTTGAAACCCACTGTTATCTGAATTATAAAATGCCTCCTGTCACAAATGATAACGCTGCACACCCTCTTATACATACACCTTGCTAAATATTACATAGCGGTGATGTTCTTTGCAGAAAACTATTTTGTACATTCACAAACCATACATTTGTGCTCCTGGCACAAAAGCATCATGCTGTAAAATCAGCCTGAACTTTAAGATTGGATGTCTACTGATGTGGGCAAAAGTAGTCCATTAAATCGGAGTGCATATTCATACAGCGATGTCATTATTTTAGCCAATAAAACAACTTGTAAGGCTCACCCTTGCTAACATACAATTTAATGTGTAGGGTCTACAGGCCAAGCTCAAAGGCTTGACTTGTGCAGCTACCCTCCGAGTCTAAGGTTTATTTGTGAAGTTTGGCTGTTCGCTGGTTAGTACTTGTGTCATCCTTGGTTTCTGTTGGCAGGAATTGTTCGACAAGGATTGGGCGAGTATTCTAAAACACCCTAAACGAGTGACCCGGAATGCAAAATTTAAATTCATACAATGTATGGTACTACACAGGTCTTATTTAACCCCTCGCCGACTACACCGTATGTTTCCAAACACACAACATTGCTGTCCTCGCTGTAAGATGGAAGAGGCGGATCTCATACACATGTTATGGGCCTGTTTTGGGGGGAGGTACGTGGCGCTGTGGGGGAAGTCACACACTTGCAAGTTGCAGACACCATAGAAGAGTGCCTATTAGGGCTCCGGAAACGCAAAGACGCTCAGAGTCCGACTTCGCTTTCTAGATCTCGCTCTTATACTAGCAATACGTTCTATAACTATGAGGTGGAAGTCAATCGGACCTCCTGCGATATTTACTTTGCACAGTGAGGTAATGCGATGGGGTGGTGCAGAAAGTGCAGCTGTAAGGCGGGAAGAGGCTCGGGGGGGCTGCGCAAACACCCCATATCCATGGAGTGGGATACCATGCTGGAGAGCTTTAAAACAATAGACCCCCAACCCCCATACTGCCACTCCAGCTACACAGTAAACTGCAAGTAGAGCTACAACAGACTGTGCCGTGCGAGAGGGAGTTGTATAGACCCGCACAGATCAGAGCACTATGCAACTTTATGTATGAGCAATTGACGTACTAGACAACTGACATGATGGGCCAGAACGTGGGCGGGGGGAGAAAATGGGTAATTGTTCTTAGTTAAGTTGATAGCCTTATTTCTAACTCTGGGAACTACGTGGTATAGCAATGTATGGGTCGTTATCATAACAGAGTGGGAACGTGCTGACACTGTTTGTAGGCAATATTACAATCTTGTTTGAATATGATAACTGTATTATGACAAGAAACAAAGAGAACTGCTTATAACTGTTAAATGAGAAATTGTGGCAATCAATAAAAATTTGTTTAAAAAAAAAAAAAATCCTTGGTTTCTGTTGTGGAAGGATAAATTCTGTTGGAGTTACTTTGTGTGCAGTATAGATAGACTGCACTGGTGCTTGAAACTGGAGTTTCCATCTAGTAGTGTCAACTTTGCTTTTTTCTGAGGTGGTGCTACACTGTGGGAACACACCTCGTTGCTCTTAAGCGGGTCGTGCATATTCTGCAGCTGGATACATATTTCAGACTCTGATTTTCTTCCAGATTCATAGTTCTTAATCTCCTTAGCTATAACTTGCAACTATTGTGTATGTGCTCTCTATATTTAATTTAAATGTTTTATATAGTGCAGCCAGACCAAGGAATATATAAAGGTGCTTTACATATAGCCAGTAATCAAGAACCTCGGCCACATCATAAGGAATCTGAGATAAAATTTCAGCTTTTATGACCCTGGGATCCATCCTGGGTCAAGCAGGTAAGGACTTCCATGAAGAGTAAAAAAGCATATTGACAGATGACAGTTGGTTAACTGTTTTGACGCAGCCACTACTTGGGATAGGTTAACATTGGGCCAGAATTTGATGTGAGCTTGCAAGGTTGCACTTTACTAAAAGTGTGCTGGGCTAGTTAAAAGTCCTTGTTTTTCTCCTTGAAGGAGCACAGAGGGGTGGCACTATCTGGCCTCAATGCACATTTGCTAGTAAGAGGTTTACATTCGAGAGGCAGGTGTTGGCCGACTATAGCTAGATGATTCTAATTCAGTTCATCATCCATTGCCCTCCTGTTTCTGCTTTCTGCCTTAAGTTGAGCAGATGGTTTCCATCCTCTTGGTATCCAGAAAAAGCAGATAGTACCACTAATAGCTGTTCGTAGGAAAAGGCTTCAAGGATAAACTTCTTTCCTTTTTTAGGTCGAGCCTGGGCAGCGCATGCTCCGCTGCGAGGCATGCAGTATTGGAGTATGGCTTTGAAGCCCCGTCCACTCTCCGCCCATATTTTTAATTGGCTTGTCATTGTCCTTCATAAACGCTGGCTTCCGAGTCGTTATTAGACTTGTTAGTCCTTTCTTGGTACCGCCTTGTCTGCATTTGTTACCTCCCATAACAACTGGACCTTTTACCTCGGTTGTTACACAGTACGTCTTTTTTAGTCTGTGAGCACTATTCTCTTCAATGAGTTTCTTCTTCTGCAGGCACGACATGCTTTCCTGCAACGGCGCCGCTTTGCTTGCACCATTGGCGGGACGCTGCTTGTTGCGAGAGCTGTCGAGGAAGCGTACATTACTCCCAGTGATATGGCATAAACACTTAAACAGTACACACATGAATGCAAACCTCTGGAATTGTATTTACATTTGAGTGTCATGTTCCATCCAGTATTGTGTATCTTTTCGGCCTGATGCTCACTTTCGTATCCCGCACCTCTGTCAAATAAGAAAACGCATTATTACAACTAGCTCTGTGGTTTCTTTTACAACTCGGGAGTGGCACATGTGATGCAACAGCAGACCTCTCTCATAACTCCGCTCGACTTTCACTTGTGAGCTGCTGCACCACAAGCTGACACCAATTATAAACTGCAAATGACCGATTTAAAACAAAACGGGGAGAAAAAAAGGAGGTCTCTTCTAGGAGCAGCCAGAGTAATTTAACAAGCATTTTTAATGCAATAAGTCCTGCATTTGCAGGAGCTAAAGCTATTAGCATTGTAAATGACAATGCCTTTTATTTATGTTTTAAAAACCAAAACATAAATAAAAGGCATTGTCATTTACAATGCCAATAGCTGAAACTCACGTAAATGCGGGACCTATTGCATTGCAAATGCTTGTTTGATCACTGTATTTAATCCTATGCAAATTCTAACCTTTGCAGATCTGATGCCCCACCCCCACTTTGAACAAAAATCAAGAAACTTTCTGAAAACGAAGGGTTGGTAGACTTTGCACTCATGCTCTGGGAGGCCTTTAAACCAGTAGAGCGGGGGGCAGGCTATGTCTCTTGTAACAGCTGGAAAAAAAGAAGTGAAAGACAAAAATGGAAGAGCTAGAGTGGGCTATTCTAGAGATTGAACTCCAACGCCCCAGGCAGATGAGATGCAAAAACATGGACTTGATCTGAAACTGCAGCAATATTGAGAGGTAGTTGAGGGCAATGCTCGGGCTGTTTTCGTGGCCTCCCAGCATTGCCTCTATGATGTGGGAAACACATTGTTGGTCTGGCTAGAACAAAGATCAGAGAAGCAATTGGGTCCTTGAGATCAAAAATGCTTGAGGGGCAATAATCAGGGGTGACTCTGAGATGGCTGAAGAGTTTGCGAGAAACTACACTACAGTGTATTCTCCCACAACCACCAGGTCAACTATGGAGATCCGAGTCTTCCTCCAAGATACACTGGTGGACCAACTGGAGCTAGAAGCAGAGATAGAGCCCGGTCAAAGTGGGGGCAGCAATAAGTGGCATGCAATCAGAAAAGGCTATGGAGACCAATTACTTTCCCATACCACTCTATAAACATATGGCTACCAAACTCTTGCTGTACATGCTCCACATGTACACTGAGGTAAGGCGAATGGGCCAATTCCCATCATACCAAAGATTAGCCACCATAGTGGTCATACCAAAAAAGAGAACCCTCTCGAGTGTGCAATCTCTTTACTAAATGCAGTGGTAAAAATACCAGCTAAAATAAGAGCAACTAGGCTGAAAAGTTAGAACGACCCCAGTCTACGCCAATGCTGGGATGCGCAAACTGTATATAGCGCCAACATTGAGGTCCCTATATGCTGTGATGGCACTCTTGAATGGAATTCTGTTTGCATTCTTGGATAGGCTGGGCTTTGGTCCACAGTTGAAAAAGTTGGTTACAACTCCTGTATAACCAACCAGTCGCTAGGGTTACTGTCAATGGAGTGCAATCTAGTATCCCTGAGCTGATGAGCAGAATAAGACGCTGCCCGTCCACCCACGTTTTCCCTGATATTTGCACCTGGCAGTCGCACTGTTGGCAGCATGGATCAGGCAAAACCCATTGGCCAGATATGCATTGGGAAGAGTGGATATCTCGAAGTGCAGACCATGTACTGCTCTATGTAACGGACCCAGAGCTAACGATCTCTAGGTTAATGCATATACTGCACAATTTTGGCACCTTAGGCAGTAGGTAGTAATCCCCCTCCTAGATATAACAAACTATTATTGGGCGGCACATCTGGCCGTGATCAACAATTTGGGTTTATGCAGCGCAGACTAAGCCTGCAGTTTAAATGGACAGAGAACCTGGGAAAGAGCCTATCCTGCAGCACTTTATAGACTGACACCCCGAGGAGATTTAATTACCCTTACCAAAACAGTGGTCGCGATAAAGGAGAGCATTTTTAGGCTGGAAGGAGAAACTTACTGCTGAAATGCCATTGTGGAACAGTGACTCGCTATCAGCTGTAGGCAACTTGAGCGGTTTTTCCAAATGGGATTTTGAGATTTATAAGCTGGGGAATCTGTAGATGGGAGGAGACATAATCCTCCAGACACCCTCCACAGGGAATATCCCTTAGCTGCCACTCGGACCGTCTGCTACATGCAGGTCAGGCACGCGTGTCCAGCCCACATCACAAAAGGGAGAGAACTTCAAGAATCTTTGCCACTGCTTGCAGACCCACTGCCCTGGGGTGGACATAGAATTACAAAAGGTTAAAAAAAAAAAAATTAAGAAAAATAATGAACAACTCCTCTGACCGCCTGGGTCCCTTTGGGAGGGCAACCTCGGGGCCTTTATGGACGGGGAATTAGGGGCCCATGTGTCATTGCAGTAAGCTCAGGGTTCTGACTAATGCAGCTCCACATCATGCATTGACCTCCTCCCCCCCTCTCTGGAACAACTTTGGTAAAGATGGGATCTACTTTGATCGATGTTTGAGAGGATGTGAGCAATTAAGATCCTTCCTTCACATTGTGTAGGGAGTGCACCTGACTCTCCCAAAAGAACCCTCCTAAATATATGGGGTGAAGCATCCGTCCAAAAATATCAAACTTTGGCCTGCACTACGATTAATCGTGGCAAAACAAAACCTTGCTATCAAATTGTGGGGGGATTTGCCAACTCTTGAGGACTGGAGTAAAGATATGAACTAGTGCAGGTTGGATGATAAAACCATATGTGAAGGCAGAAAATGCCCAAAGAAATGGAATAAAATTTGGGATGCATTGGTACACATCGGGGTTGCTGAACGTTCGTGATCGTTCACATATAGCCACACATTTGGCAAGGGCTGGCGAACCGCTGTACATTAAGGATAGATAATGGTTGGGAGGTTTTCAATACCTCTGATTTGTAAGCTCTCCCCAGGTCATAGGATATTTGGTGGAAATGCAAACCTGTTTTAGTTATCCAAAAAACAAATCTATGGGGAAAAAAATCCAGGAACTTACTGTGATGTGTGCTACTGTTGAAATGTTAAGGATCAAAGTTCAAATGCCTTCCTGCGCACACCCTGTGGGGGCCATGGAAATGTATCCCCAGTTTATTTCAGTTGCAATAGTGAATTATGTTGTGCCACTTATTTCACCAACACTCGCAACTGTTGAATGCCTATTGTGTCCAGTCTTGAATTCAAGAACTTTGGATTGCAGGGATACATTCTGGATCCTTAAAGGAGGCCATTTTTAAACCAATTTGTGTTTTTATATCTTTAATAAACTTACTCCATTGTGCAAAATCGACAACCTTTTATGTGACAGTTGTATTTTTTGGTATGTACTGACTAGACTCCAAACACCCCAGTAAAAGGGTCCAAGTTTATTTCAGAATGTGTTCTAGTGGAACTTGTGTATTAAAGCTTGGTGCAAAAAATGACATGGCGAGCAAGAAGGTTTGAATGAATTTTTAAAATGAGGATTTTGAAAATCGTGAGCTCTGCATTTGAACTCTATGTACATCTAGTTATTAAGACTTGTCTTTTCTTATATTTTCATCTTTTCTGTGCAGGCCATGCATGTTCCACTCGGTCCCTCTAATCTTCATTTTATCCCCTCTTTCTTCATTGAAGCGATGTGTGGAGCGATTGAAGAACAGTCGTTCACGCCTTCTAGACCGATACCGCCAGGTGCCAGACGGTGAACGAGGTGGCTTGCGGCAGTCCCTTCTGGTGCAGGATGTGATGGAGGAGGAGTGGCAGGAGCTACAGCTCACAAACGCCAGCCTGCCATCACTCTGGAGGAAGGGAGACTTATCACAGGTCTGCTGCTTCAAACCTCACAAGCGTTTGTCTTAAGTCTAATTCTTTCTGATCATGCCCTCATTGAAGTCTCCATATGAGTTATTTTATATACTGGGCTCAATGTAGATCTCATGAATGAACATTCTGATCTGGATTACTTTTTTTTAAATTTTATTTATTTATATATAAAGTTTTTTTATATAGCGCGAACGTGACCCACGAGGGTATCAGAGCGCTTTACAGTATAAGAACATAAATGGTTGAGGTGGTATACACGCATTCGAAGGTATCAATTTGTATAGAAGAAATATAAAATATATGAATAACAAACATAGAGGACCATGATACTGCAGGACGATGTACAAAAGATAGTTAATGAACATTAGGTGATTGTGCTAGCAAACATAAATATTATAACCTCTATTGATTCACAGTGCATATAAAATGTATAGATGACCAAGGGGACCGACAGCCAACTAGGCTTTACACTATATACAATTATTGAGCAAAGAGGGCTGTGCTATAAGTCTTACATACAGTCCATCTGAGATAGGCAATGGTATTCTGCTCTTAAAGATGACTCGGTGACCTCCTATAATTAAAACTTAGGACATGAATTTGTTCATTAGTAGTCTTTTTACTTCCTTTTTGATTGCGGTAAAGGAAGTGATTCCACACACTAGTGGAGGTAAAGAGTTCCAGATCTTTGGTGCAATCCCTGAGAAAGCTCTACAACCAGTTCTCCTCTTATGGAAGGATTGCGGTTTCAGAAGCAAAGTGCTTGCACTTCGTAGTTGTCTGCAGCCTCCCGATCTTTCCAGCTTTAGAGCCAAGTAACTGGGTGTATTGTTATGAATTGCTTTGTGCGTCATGCAGGCCACTTTAAGGTGTATTCTTGCCTCGTAAGGCAACCAATTCAGTGCTTTCAGGGTTGGTGAGATGTGACTATTTCTTTTGGTTCCTGATACCAGTCTAGCCGCAGCATTCAGTGCTGCTCTCAGCGGAGCCAACTTGTATTTGGGGAGACCACAGAGGGTGGTGCTTCCGTAGTCTATTCTTGGTAGCACTAGGGCTTGTACTGCCGTTTTTAGATCTGCCTGAGGAAGGAAGGGTTTGAGTTTCCTTAATATACTCATCTTGTGATTAGCTCCCTTGGTGGCAATAGAGATGTGCGACTGCATATTCAGATGTTTGTCTATGGAGATTCCTAGGGATTTTGCTGAGTCAATGATGAGGGGGACACAGTCAAAAGAGGTTAGGTGTTTTAACCATAGGTCTAGCTTTGGTGTGTGGCTTGGTGGCGAGATGAGAATGAATTCCGTTTTTTTGGTATTCAACATGAGGTGGTTGTTAGTGAGCCAGCTTTGCGTGTTCAGAAGAATAGTGTTGAGGGCAATGAAGTCATCTGGCGAGGGGATTTTCAGATACAACTGGGTGTCATCCGCGTACAGGTGATATAGAATATTCGCTGATTTCAGTGCGTTCGCCAAAGGCTCCATTAGGAGGTTGAAAAGAATGGGTGATCGGGCAGAACCCTACGGAACACCAAGTGTGACCAAAGAAGGTTGCAAGAGTGAATTCTTCATCTTGATTCTTTGAGTTCTGTTATTCAGGAAGGAGGAGAACCATTGCAACACTGTGCCCGAGAGGCCCATCCTACGTTCCAATAGGGACAGAAGGTTGTCATGCTTGACCGTATCGAAGGCGGAAGACAGATCAAGCAGGATCAGTAGGCATGATTCATTGCGGTCAAGCATTTTTAGTATATCATCCATAATGTGTGTGAGTGCCGATTCTGTGCTGTGTCCTCGGCGGAAGCCCGATTGGTGACTGTCTAGGAGGTTGTAATTCTCAATGTGGTTGCATAATTGAATTTGTACACATTTCTCCAATAGTTTCGCCAAAGTGGGGATGTTGTTTATAGGACAGTAGTTGTTTAGATCCTATGGAGAGGCGTCCGCTTTCTTTAGTATAGGTGTGACCTGCCCTATTTTAAGGCAGTCCGGAATGACACCTTGACTCAGGGAGGCGTTTACAATTTTTGCCCATAATGGTACGATAGATGTTTTTAAAATTTTGAATAGGGCAGGAGGTAGGGGGTCAGAGAAATGATTGGAGGGGTTGATTGCTTGAAGAGTGTTGTCGATAATTTGTTGAGAGATTGGCGAAGGTGTGCCAAGAGGTGTTGTTTTTTGTGACTTCCCCTGGATTATTAAAGTGTACTTCGAATAGAGTGCCCCATTTAGGATCTTGGACCATAGGTTGCGGGAGGGCCATCTTGGATTGGATGTTTAGCTCGATAGTCTTAGTCTTTTCATGGAAGAAGTTGGCAAGCCCGTCACGGGTAGGTGTGGCCGGGTTATTTAATTCCCTAGAGTTAGTTGTATCGCATGATTGATGCTTGACTATTTCAAAGAGTTTTTTTGGCCGGTTAATAGCTTGGTTCAACTGAGTTCTGAAAAAGTCTGCCTTTGCCTTAAGAATCTTCCTGTTGTAAGAGTTCCTTAACCTTCTAAGGTGCTCAAGGTTATCAGTGGTAGGAGCCGATTTCCATAGACGCTCTGCAACTCTTAGATGTCTACGCTGAGGGGTGAGTGTTTGATTAGCTCAAACGCTCCGTCCATCATCCCCTTTGGTATCGCTTTGTTCGCCCTAAGTTGGCAGGGTATGCCCAGACGTGGGTCCCTTGCTCACTTTGCCACTGGATTCAAGCTAGCCTGGATGATGACAGCTGAATAGCCAGAAACTGGTCCCAGGATGCTTGTTTCCGGTCCAGGGAAGACATGGCTTGGCAGTTCAGGCTGGACTGTTCCCATGAGGCACAGGGTCAGACTGATTTGCATATGGCCATGTCTGAACTGGGGTGGTGGAGTGAGCTAAAGAATGATGATGGATTAAACCCAGGTCAGTTGACTGGGGGTGAGTGTTTGATTAGCTCAAACGCTCCGTCCATCATCCCCTTTGGTATCGCTTTGTTCGCCCTTAGTTGGCAGGGTATGCCCAGACGTGGGTCCCTTGCTCACTTTGCCACTGGATTCAAGCTAGCCTGGCTGATGATGCCTGAATAGCCAGAAACCGGTCCCAAGATGCTTGTTTCCGGTCCAGGGAAGACATGGCTTGGCAGTTCGGGCTGGACTGTTCCCATGAGGCACAGGGTCAGACTGATTTGCATATGGCCATGTCTGAACTGGGGTGGTGGAGTGAGCTAAAGAATGATGATGGATTAAACCCAGATCAGTTGACTGGGGGTGAGTGTTTGATTAGCTCAAACGCTCCGTCCATCATCCCCTTTGGTATCCCTCTGCCCTATTTTAAGGCAGTCCGGAATGACACCTTGACTCAGGGAGGCGTTTACAATTTTCGCACATAATGGTAGGATAGATGTTTTTAAAATTTTGAATAGGGCAGGAGGTAGGGGGTCAGAGAAATGATTGGAGGGGTTGATTGCTTGAAGAGTGTTGTCGATTAATTTGTTGAGAGATTGGCGAGAAGGTGTGCCAAGAGGCGTTGTTTTTTGTGACTTCCCCTGGATTATTAAAATGTACTTCGAATAGAGTGCCCCATCTAGGATCTTGGACCATAGGTTGCGGGAGGGCCATCTTGGATTGGATGTTTAGCTCGATAGTCTTAGTCTTTTCGTGGAAGAAGTTGGCAAGCACGTCACAGGTAGGTGTGGCCGGGTTATTTAATTCCCTAGAGTTAGTTGTATCGCATGATTGATGCTTGACGATTTCAAAGAGTTTTTTTGGCTGGTTGATGGCTTGGTTCAACTGAGTTCTGAAAAAGTCTGCCTTTGCCTTAAGAATCTTCCTGTTGTAAGAGTTCCTTAACCTTCTAAGGTGCTCAAGGTTATCAGTGGTAGGAGCCGATTTCCATAGACGCTCTGCAACTCTTAGATGTCTACGCTCCGAGTTCAGGCCATCATTGAACCAAGGCTTGGAAATCTTAGAGGAGACATTTTTTTCCTGGAGGGGTGCTATAGAGTCCAGGATTTCGAGTAACGTGGCATTGTAGAAGGTTGTGAGGTCATGTACATCAGACATGTCCGTCATGAGGGTCAGAGCGGAGTTGCAACGGTTTACCAAGGAGATGGAGTTGATATTTTGTAAGTTCCGTTTCCATTGCCTTGTTTTTGAGGGTTGGCCCCTTTTATGAGTAACTTCAATATTGATGGAGAAGAGGATGCAATAATGATCAGACCAATCGCATGGGGTGATGGATTCTAGTAGGACGATGTTTGATTTTGCAATGATGAGGTCCAATGTCTCTCCCTTGTTATGCGTTGGGCTGTCACAGAATTGAGTTAGATCATGCTCTGACAGAAACTCTTTAAGACAGCCTACAATATGATCGTTTGCGTTGTTCCAATGGAGGTTGAAGTCACCCAAGAATATTTGAGGAACTAGTGAGTTGGCGTTGGATGCATTGATCTCCAGTATCTCGTCGATACAAGTCAAAATATCGCCTGGGGGGTGGTAGAATATGTGTAGCTTGCTGGTGATGCACTTAGCATCCGAGATATTAATGCATAGATAATCACAGGAGGATAGCCCGATGGAGTCCGCTTGCTTGACTGATATTGAGTTATGATAAATGCAGGCTACCCCTCCCCCTAGTTTCCCGATTCTATCAAGTCGGATTAGATCATGGGAAGGAGGAACCAGTAAGTCGAGAATGGGTGAGGAGGAGTTATTCAACCAAGTTTCTGTGAGGACCATAATGTCTAAATCGTTCTCTACAATGAGATTGAATATATCAGTCGCATGTTTGCTAGCAGATCTGCAATTAATGAGCCCACACGTCAACTTGTTAATCGAGTGGTTTAAGGTAATCTGTTCTAAGTTGATATTTGTGAGGTTATCTCTATTTACAGATTGTTATTGAGTGTCGGTTCTCTGAGGGGATTGGTTACAATGGTTTGAATAGTGTCATAATGGGACTTACTATTGTCAGTATCCCGGGCATAGGACGTGAGGAGGTCGTCTATGTCTGTCTGATAATTCATCGCTTGACCTCCTAGGCCACGAAGGGGGGGGGGGGGTAAACTACCCAGATCAGTGTTTAAGGGGAGTGTGAACTTGGATGTGCGTCTACTAGATTGGACGTTGCTTTGGTTATACTGACTAGTGTTGTCGGTGTGAGCATTCGTGGGGATGTCGTTTCTCATTTGGCGACTGATTTGATTCACGGTGTCGTTGGTGGCTCTGTGTAAGATAAGAAGATCTTTCGTGATAATAGAAAGGTTATGCATTTTTTTTTTTCTTTTTCGTAAAGGGCTGCTTATTTGCGGATGGGAAGAGGTCTGATTGTAAGTTTGTGAAAGTGGTATTAAACTCCAAAGACAACCACTCCTTGTAATGCTCACTTCTCACTCCCTTGCACAGGTTTTATGTCTGCAGATGGCTACGTACTCTTGGTGGAAAATCTTGCACAAATCCATTTATGCCTGCCAGAAATTGTTTTGTGAACTCCAGGCAGGTGTAAATTGAGCTATTTTCGCCCATAAATGTACATACATGACTGAATACATTAATGACTCTGGCCTATAATATTGTACTGGAACTTGGTATTGGCATGAAGAGGCAGTAACCTCACTATTCTAAAATCTCCTACATTTTACTATCTTTTAGGAATTTTCGCTTCTGCTTTCTTTGCAAGTCATATATTTTTGTTGCCGAAACTGACCTAAAAGTTATATAATCTGTACAGATCCTTTCAATTGACACTTGGACAATTTGGAAAATTTGCATTCACTACTCAAAGCATATTCCAGACAAGCAGGTGGTAGGTGGGTTGAGTCCAACTATTAACTGTTCATACAGCTCCAGGTATAATGGATCAAAAGATCTTTATACAAAAGAGGGTTTATTCAGCAGCTTCAGTTCAGGTTGCTGGTTTTAAGCTACTCTTGCCTGTCCAGTGTCAACGTTCAGCACAGAATGGTAAATGACAGGACCAAACCTATTCTTGGATTACTGTTCCCTTGTTCCATGGTCACGTTCATGATTCTTTTAGAGATCGGTGTGTACCTGTCTTGCAGGGCAGAGTAGTAATACATTGATTGATAAAGCCTTGGTAAAAGATGGAAGGTTTGAAGCTGTTTACTGATGGAAGTGCTCCTTCGAGGAATCTGCAAGACTGTCCTCGGACACATGTGCTTAAAACGCGGTGTTCAAATGGAAGGCATTAGTCTGAATAGCAACTTAATTCGGAATCTGTGCCCCAGTGGAAACCTCTGAAGGCGATGTGGTTGAAATTGTGTGTTTTTAGTTAAGAGATGGAGAACTTTGGAGATGAAATTAAGTTTTGCCAGTGGAAGATGAGAAAAAACAATTTCCGGACAGACTACTTTCTGAAAGACTGTTTCTTTTAACACTTGTTTAATCATTGATGCCATAATGAATGTGCTGTTGACTAGAGACAGTTTGTAGCTGGCACAAAATTACAAGTTATTCTTAACGTGATCTAACCAGTCCAGAGATTAACAGTGGATGTTCAGGAAGGGGTGCATAAAATGTTGGGGTATCTTTTATTTTTTTTCCTACCCATATCTAAAGAATATGAACATTTGTGTAGATTTTGTCTCAGTTTTGTTGTATTGGGAGAGTACATACTCCATAAATGATTATTCGTGTTTGAAACGGTGTCCTCTAAAGAATATTCACTTATCTACATTTAGTGTAGATTTAAAAATGGACCAACTAGTTGCACAAGGACTGAAGACTAGACTAAGTTTGATTTCTAAGATCATCCCATGTAGCCTCTCCTGTTTAACTGTTTAGCCCCAATCCAATAAAAAGGTTAAATTGAAATGAAAGCTGTTATAGCGGGATGGTGGTATTTTGTAGTGCATGTAGTTGCACAACTGTGGCACTATTTTCTAATGTAACTGACTCCCTCCTCTTCTTTGTATCTGACACCATTTGCCTTTAAGAAACCACCCTTCTCTTCATCATTCCTACCAGTGCCGTATTTATTTTAATTTGCATTGTTGCATATAAATATCCTTTGAGTAATTCTAATCTTCATTGCAGGTTTTTGGCATGCTACAAGATTCTGACGAACTGGCCCTGCTGGAGGAAATTAAACGAGAGTTAATTTTAGAAGGTATTATTCAGTTGTGCATTTTATAACAAACTGGTGAATACAATTTCCTTTTGAAATGGGGTTCTTCTATTGTGCACCAAACTAACCATAGTGTAGTCTGCCTGACCACTTTATGAAGTGCTTAAATTGAGTGCGGACAGAATGATATTTTGCAAAACATTCTGGTAACCACGTGAAAATCTAGACCAGGGTACGGATCCCATTGGACCACAGAAGAACGTAGATGAACAAGTTAAAAAAAACTCCTTAACACAAGCGATTTGCATGGAGAAGTCTTACTAACTTGATCATATTGCTCAACTTCCTGGCTGAGGAAGTTTTACTAGGTTGGAAGAGTCTTCGTTTCTTTTTGAAAGCCTCAATGGTGTGCGCCAGTGTTTTGTCTGAGCAATGCATTTCCAGAGCCGAGTCCTTGATCAATAAAGTGTCATCTGTTTGGAGGTGTAGTGTAATCTTAGTTTAAGGAACAGGTTTGGCATAGAAGTGCCATTGGTTATTTACTTTCCTGTAGATAAATTGTGGACGAAGCAAGCCAAGAGTTTTAAAAGCTATATGGGCTTTCATGGGTTGCAAATGGTGTCCTAGGAGTGGGGGAGATTCGAGTTTTTAGATTCCAGGGTTTTCCCTCCATTGCTAGTCTTAGTCTTGCTGTTTAGTTGTGGTCCACCTCAAAATGGGAATGTTGGTATTTCAAGAGACTTCAGTATTGGGAGTTACAAGTAAGCTTTTGTTGAATAGATGGATTAACGCAAACAAAAAAGGATCATAGAATAGGGGATGCCACCCCTGTGTCCTAGCTGTAGTGTGAGGATGTGATCTGGATATACCAGTACCATGTGGGGGGGGGGTGAGAGTGAGGTTTGGCAGTGGTCTGGGACGATCCTGCATGCATTGCCAGTTTGGAGGATGCATGATTGTTGTGAAAGGAGATGGGGGCAACTTTCCTGCAAAACTACTGCACATAAGATTAGTAAGCTATCAAGGGCTATGTGGAATGACCTTTTGAAATGCACGTTAAACGTGCAAGTAGAGAGGGTGTACACAGCATCCAGGACATAATTGCACGCAGGCCCAAAGAGAAGATGAAGATCTACCTAAATTACATTGTATTGAACACACGTTCTGCAGTGATAGCGGTGTATGAAAATATTTAAACTAAGGCAAATCTGTCATTGCCTCTTTATTGGTTTTAACACGAGTACAAATTAAGTTTAAAATGGGCAGAGGAATTCCAGACCTGTGTGAACTGATCTAATGCAAAGATGAAGTGAATAGAAAGATTTGGCATGTTGGTGGGTAGAATGTAAAGTGACAAAGGTGCTAGTGTTGAATCCCCCACACCAACACATAACTTAAGAGCTTTCTCTGTATACAGAACAGTGCATGGTCGAAGAAATTGAGCGGGTCCTGCAGTTTGAAGAGGAGTGCCTCCACTCTGTTATCGAGCTCAATACAGAAAACCAGGTTGTCTGTCCAGTGTGTAACAGGTAAGGTTTCCTATGAACTTTGTACCATGTGTCCTGGGAAGCTAAATTCTTCACCCTCTCTTAATACTCTGTTAAAGAGTTCAGTGCATTAAAGAGGGACCAGATAACATTAATTTTTTTTTCTTTTCCTTTCCTCTAGGAATAACGTCACAGTTACAAGTCACTTTGTTCTATGCCCCTGCGGCCTGTACATTAACACGAAAGTGAGTAGCATTGTAAGCAATGTTCATTGTGTGAGTGAAACTTTACCCCTGGGACAACTGCTCTGTACCTATTGATAAATCCCTGTAAACGGAGTTACTCGAAGATTTGTGAGTGCAAGAGATGGTGTATTGTAGAAAAGGAAAAAAGATGCCTACTAGCGCTTGATTTTATCATCCAACAAACTTTGCTTCAGTAAGAAGATAAATGCAGACTGATCTCAAACCATGCAGAAGAATTGTGGTGTTGTGTTCAATCAACTAGTGAGTGGGAGGCTTTTTTGGGGTGGGAAGTGGGATATTTGCTGATGCTTTCTGGGATTTTTGAATGGTTTCTGTAAAGTGTTTTATTTTTTGATTATTTGTTCTGCCAACTTCTTTGTGAGTGGTTACTTATGTATTTTACTGTTCATTTAGAAATGTAACTTGCTTTAGCTACACTGAACGCAGAGCAATTTTGGGCATGCTTTGTCAGGCCTGGTGTATGTTCTCCTCCGTTGACTTATTAAATTGAATGATTTAGTATGTGACATTGGAGTGATGGCAGACAACCTTCAACTTTGAGGCTTTAAAATGCTGCAGCACAACAAAGTAATGGTCTTGGAAGAGAACTTTACAATAGATACTGAAGTGACTCCTTTGTATTAAGGAGGGCAGTTTTTGAGGGTGTGAAGGCTGCCATTAGGTCACCACCTCTGGTGGTTCGTGTTGTCTTAGAGTTAACACGAGGAGTCCTAACTCTCAAAGCTTTCAGACACATCTTCCAGGGAGGGAAGGTGGTTCTGATTTAGACAGTGTGACCTCAATGTATTTAATTCAAAAGCATGGAAGTACACTCTCACGACAGTCACCCAAGACAACTCAACAGATTTGGCAGTGAGCACAAGAACTCAACATATATTTACTAGTAGAACCCTTGGCAGGGGTGGATAGTGACTTTCCAGAACTCCTAAGCAGCGACTCTCCGGACACTCACCACTGAGACATGACTCGATGTTACAAAAGTATTTTCTCAAGTGGGGCACACCAACCATAGAAATGTCAAACATACGCCTCCAGGTATCCCCAACCTCTCTCTCGGGAATGCATTATGGGTAAATGGATCGGGGACTTTTGCTTAAGCATTTCAACCGCTCCCACACATTCCATACGTGGTGCAGATGATGTGACTGGCACCAGTGACACATTTTATTGTGGCATCCACATTCAGCGACCTGACTCCTTTTCCTGCCTGTTGTCTAACACCTGCATGGCCCTGCCTCCACTTGTCCAGCGCCGGGAGACCCTGTTTGGTAGCTGCGCGCTTTATAAATCTATAAATAAAATAAGTGAGGCACCATTGGTACACACGACTGTTGGAATTGTTGGTTCAGCCACAATGCAAACTTCCTAACCACACATTTACTGATTCATCATAGGAGGCAAATTTGGCACCCCAAACTGCATGGTGTCAGTACAGCAATTGGGTTCTATGTATCTGTGGGGATACTTGTAGAGCGCACTGCTACTCCAAGGAGTGTCCTGAAGCTGAGAGGTAGCAGCAAGCAAGAAAAGGTTAGGGACAGGAGAAAAGCCAGGTTTTCAGTTTTTTACGGAACAGGGGGTATGAATTCAATGTTTCTCAACTGAAGGGGCATTTTGTAGGGGTTCTTGTAGTACTAGAATTTGTTTATTGCAGTTACTTCAAGAATATATGGAAATTCTCAATGAACCTATACTTACACGCACTATTTAGGCTGCAAAATAGAAAGTAGTTGCCATTCATTGCTGGAGATTATGTATTGATCCTTTGCAGGTTATCGCCAAAGGAAATTGTTTAATACCGGTTAACATTTCAGCAAAGTGGACTAGCTTACGGCTCCATTAGAGTACGTTTGACGCCAGCAGAAGTATACTTGGAAAAAACAGAGCCTTAATCCAGTTTTAGAATTCCTGTCGTAAAAAACTTTGTGAAGCCTTAAATGAGTAATTCCTCCTCCATCCTCTTTTATGGCACTTAAATATAGTGCTCAAATGTTTGAACTCTGCATTCCAATATATTACAGGCACTCGCCTGGAAGGTGGTACTGCATAGAGAAGTGACTGATTTTAAAAAGTATCAGTGCATTATGGCCCTTATCTGTGGAATAACCTTACATTTGTATTCACAATGACCGGATACTCTTGGACACTCATCCCGATTTCCTACTGACTGTTATATTACCTGTTTATATAAATCAAAGAATTGACTTAGTCATATTTTTTCACAAGGACACACACCTAGACATTTGCGTTCTCATGAAGTTAAGTGACCTTTGTTGTATTACATTGACAAAACCAAGACTATTAGAAAGACAAAGCAGCGTTTGTTGCTTTCTTATTCCTCCATCTAGGCAAACCGTTTCGAGTGCAGATATGCTAGATGGATTGTAAAATGTTATGCACTTACTAAATGCTCATTACAGCGAAAACCTCGTGCAACCCCACATGAAAGCAGGGAGCTACCGTCTTTTTCTTAGAAAACATTTCGTTAGTGGACATATTTTGGGCTGCAGCATGGACATCTGTCCACACTTTCACTAATCATTACTGTGTGGATATTCATGTATAATACGAGACACAAACGGGTCAAAATGTTTTAAAAACACTATTTACTACTGCCATTAGTCCTTTCTGTCTGTCACTTCATTTACAGTGGAAGATACTGTTTTACATTTTGTAAATCAGCTCAGCATGTGCTCTATAACCTATGGAAGAACAAAAGGATTCCTGGCGCTCCCTTCCAAGGGCCCCCCCCGCACACCCCCCCCCCCCTCCCCTCTCTGTCACTGGTTCCCATGCTGGGAATCATTACTGTTTCAGCGGCACTGCTGTCTGCTCAGGGGACATCCGGACAAAACTGTTTATAATGGAAATCTGTTACCACAGAATTTGACCTATGTGTCAAATTGCATTGTTGCTTTGATTTAGAGCAACTTGGCTATCTGATCTGAAAGAGACACGTTAGTGATAGATTCCTTACCTTAGAATATCCCCAGGCGTCAGACTTGATCCGGAAAGTTTTTTTCGTCAGCAGTACCCCTGCGCGTCGGTAGGTGGCGTCGTGCGGCTCCGCGTTCGTCGCTGGCGTCGTAAGCGCCGAGATGACGTCACGGAGACTACTTAGGCGCCACCCATGCGCGCTGACGTCAGTTCTTTCTTTTTCCGCGCCAGTAAGCGCAGATCCGGTTAGAGCACGTACCTTAGTCCTGATGCAGACGAGGGGGGACAGGGGTTCTGCCCCTGAGGCTCCTTTGGAGCCCGGGAGTCCCGTGGCCTACCCACCTTACCCGGGTCCGTTGGCGACTCCCGCACAGGTGCAAGAATTTCTTGCTACCATGGACCGCCTGTTTAGGCCTCGGGCTCCCGCCGGCGCGCCCTTGGGCCCCGCGATCCCGTGTCTGGATCCTTTCGGGCCGGCGCCGCAGGATCCTGCGCCGCTGGCTCCGGCCACGGCGCCAAAAGGTCCCACGCTGCCAGCTCCGGCCCTAGCGCCACCCTCTGCTCCGGCGCCGCTGTGGATGCCATTTGTCCCGCCCCTGCCCAGGTTCCAGGACAATTTTGTCCCTACTTGGGACCCGCATTGGGACACTGCGCCGGTTCGGCCCCGTCCGGCGCCGTTTGTTCCTTCACCGGTCCCTGCCCTGCCGCCGCGGTCTGTTCCACATGAGGTGGAGGACGACTGGGAGGGGTCCGAGGACCCTCTTGCTCGTCAGTGTGACTCCGAGCACGACTGGGCGGACGAGTTAGAGGAGGCTGGCGGCCTTGATGTCTCCTCTGACCCGGGGTTTGCCTCTCCTCCGCCTACCATGGAGGAGGGCGCTTCTTACACGATGGTGCTCCGTCGGGCTGCTGAGGTCCTCAACCTTGATCTCCCTACGGTGGCCCTGAAGACTAATCTCCTCACTGAGGTGCTCCAGACGGCGTCCACTTCGTTGGAGCCCCCTGCTGCCATTTAATGACGCCCTCACTAGATGTCCAGAGCTCACTCATGGACATGCCCTTTGATGGCACTCGCCTGTTTGGCGACAAAGTCGACAGTGCGCTGGAGCGTTTTAAGGACTCGCGGGCCACGGCCAAGTCCTTAGGTCTTTCCACGAAAAGCCCAACCACTCCTGGTTTTCGTTCCTTTTGTGGCCACGGAAGGGGTGCTCGGGCACGTTCCTTCAGCAAGCCTGTGCAGAACCAGCGCGGCCGCACTTTCCGCAGGGGCGGGTCTGGGAATCGGCGTGGGGGTCAGTCCACCTCCGCCCCCGCTGCTTCCACCTCCAAACCTTCCTAATCAGAGCTTTGTGGGGCACCCCACGCCAGTGGGTGGCAGGGTCCGCCATCATCTCCCCCACTGGCACGCGATCACATCGGACGAGTGGGTTTTGCAGATCATCCACAAGGGTTACTCCTTTCCCTTTCAGTCTGCCCCTCCAGCCATGCCACCTCGGTACCACCGCATGTCGGGGGACCACTTAGCGCTTCTCCAGCAGGAAGTCACGGCCCTCTTTGCCAAGGGGGCCATCGAGTGTGTTCCTGGGCCAGAAGTAGGGAGTGGTTGTTATTCCCACTACTTTCTGGTCCCCAAGAAGGACAAGGGGAGTCCTTCTCAGAAGCTCCCCTTCATCGGAGCGGTTCTGGATTCGACGCAGTTTCGGGTTTATCCTCCCGAGCAGCGAGTCCGGGATATTCAGGCTATGATTACCATCTTTCAGCCTCTATCCCGGGTTTCAGTCAGGATGACCCTCCGGCTCCTGGGCCTGATGGCCTCCTGCATTCTGCTAGTGCAACATGCCAGGTGGCATATGCGGGCTCTGCAGTGGGACCTGAAGTTCCAGTGGGCACAGCATCAGGGCAACCTGTCCGATCTTGTCCAGATCTCGGAGGCCACTGCACGACAATTGCAGTGGTGGCTCACGAATCGCGATTGGGTCAATGGCAGATCCCTCTCCCTTCCCCCAACCGGAGCACACAGTGGTGACGGATGCGTCCCTCCTGGGATGGGGCGGCCATTTGGCAGAGGCGGAGATCAGAGGCCTCTGGTCCCGGCTCCATATCAATCTTTTGGAGCTTTGGGCGATCCGACTTGCACTGAAAGCATTCCTTCCCTCTGTCCGGGGAAGTGTAGTGCAGGTGTTCACGGACAACACCGCCATGTGGTATTGCAACAAACGGGGCGGGGTGGGGTCGTGGACCCTATGTCAGGAGGCTCTGCGCCTCTGGACATGGCTGGAACATCAAGGCATTACCTTGGTGGTTCAACACCTGGCAGATTCTCTGAACGCCAGGGCGGACAAACTCAGCCGCCGGTGCTTGGATCACGAATGGCGTCTGAACTCAGACGTGGCGCAAGGTCTCTTTCTGCAGTGGGGAGAGCCTTGGTTAGATCTATTCTCCACTGAAGAGAACGCGCAATGTCATCAGTTCTGCGCGTAGGAATTTCCAAGGCGGCACTCGCTCGGCGACGCTTTTCGTCACGAGTGGAGCTGCGGTCTGTTGTACGCCTTTCCGCCTATACCACTTCTGCCCAGAGTGCTGAAGATTCGGCGCGACCGGGCCCAAGTCATTCTTGTGGCTCCGGATTGGGCACGACGATACTGGTATCCCGAGCTACTCAACATGGCGATCGATCCCCCGATCCGACTGCCTCTTCGGGAGGATCTTCTGTCGCAGCAACAGGGGACGGTCCTCCACCCGAACCTGTCCAGCCTCCACCTCCATGCGTGGAGATTGAGCGGGGACAGCTGATTCCATTTGACTTGCCTCCTGCAGTCTGTGATGTCATTCTGGCCGCCAGGCGTCCCTCCACTAAATCGGTATACGCCTGCCGGTGGAACAGATTTGTGGCATGGTGCACAGCTAAGTCTGTGTATCCCCTTTCTGCCCCTCTTTCTGAGGTCCTTCTATTCCTGCTATCCTTGGCTCAGCAGGGCTCTGCTCTGGGCACTGTCAAAGGTTATCTTTTGGCCATCTCCGCCTTTCTCAGGCTTCCAGATCAGCCTTCTCTCTTTAAGTCCCCAGTTGTTAATCGTTTCCTGAAAGGCATTACACACAAGTTTCCTCCCGTGCCTTTCATAATGCCTCCAATGGGACTTAAATCTTGTCTTGACCTATCTGATGTGCGCTCCCTTCGAGCCCCTTCATAGCTGTCCCTTACGTCTTCTTACTCTAAAGACTGCTTTCCTGGTGGCTATCACCTCTGCCAGGAGAGTGAGTGAGCTCTAGGCTCTTTCTTCTAAACCTCCTTTCCTTTCTGTTCATCCGGACAAGGTGGTTGTAAGGACCCGTCCTTCTTTCTTGCCAAAGGTTGTCAAGCCCTTCCACATCGGGCAGACCATCACTTTGCCCACTTTCTTTCCGCATCCTTCAAGAGGAGGAGAGGCTCCATCGTCTGGACCCAAAACGTGCGCTCTCGTTCTATCTAAAGTGCACACAACCGTTCCGGGTGGATGACCGGCTCTTTGTTGGCTACATGGGCGCCAAAACAGGTCGGGCCGTGCACAAACGCACCATCTCTCGGGTTGTTTTGTGCATCACAGCGTGTTACTCCTTGGCTAAAAAGGAGCCTCCTGTGGGACTGCGTGCCCATTCTACCAGGGCAACAGCAGCCACTACTGCCTTGGGACGCGGCGTTCCCTTGCAGGATATTTGTCAGGCAGCCACGTGGGCCTCGCTGCACACATTTACCAAGCACTACTGCCTTGACAGTCAAGTCCGGAGAGACGGCTTCTTTGGCCGTTCTGTTCTCCGTGACTTTCTGGTGTAATCTATTCGCAGACCCACCACCGGGGTTGGTATTGCTGGGGTATCTATTCTAAGGTAAGGAATCTATCACTAACGTTTCTCTTTCAGATGCACAAGTTACTACTTGTGTAACGATATATCTGTAAGAGACATTAGTTAGTGATAGATTCCTTACCGCCCCACCCATCCTCCCCGTCCTGCGAACTGATTCTAGGGTTAAGGTCATCCCTTTCAGGGCCCTAGTTTCATGGCACCAGTGGTCAGTTTCTTGCATGGCTCTGCGTTCCTGGCGCAGAAAGTAGTGTACAGAACTGACGTCAGCGCGCATGGGTGGCGCCTAAGTAGTCTCCGTGACGTCATCTCGGCGCTTACGACGCCAGCGACTAACGCGGAGCCGCACGATGACACCTACCGACGCGCAGGGGTACTGCTGACAAACTTTCCGGATCCAGTCTGACGCCTGGGGATATTCTAAGGTAAGGAATCTATCACTAACTAATGTCTCTTACAGATATATCGTTACACAAGTAGTAACTTGTGCATCAAGCTCATGATCATCTCCAGGCAAGTCCACCATTATTCTTCAGCTATGGCTTTTATGTTGCTCTACTTTGAATTCTTTCCCATCACTGTGGTGCAAATTCTCTACTTATAATCTGCAAGGTACAGTAGTAACTAATTTAGTTTGCCTATGCACTTTTAGTTATTTTTTCTTTCCACTAAGAGTGGGTAGGCATAATTCCAACTTCCTAAGACCATGTGCACATTGTCACAGAAATGAAGTAATACTAAGCAGCTTTCTTCAATTTTTTTGAGGGGGGGTTATTTAGGAGAAAAAAACCCTAGTTTGGAAAAAAGAAAATCCCTGTAACCAACAGAAAATGATGTAACTTTATAGGGGCTTTTGGGTATTTTGTTACTTTCACAGGTATCCAACCCAAGAGGTCTGTCCATCAGGACGGTGGTACTTTAGTCTGTCAGGGCGAAAACATGGCAGCACCTCATCTTGACACATGATGAATTCCATTGAATCGCCTAGTGTGCCACATCTTTCCTTCTTGTGATGGGAAGGTACAGTAAATTGTCTACTTTATACCTTTCATTATTCTAACCCCTGTGGGTAGTAATATATTCTGCTGAATTCCTTGACTGGATTCCTCTCCCTACTCAGCATACAGGGGAGGGGCTCTCCACCTCCCTGCCAACATCACCACAGTCTGGAGCGAATACAATGATGAAGCATGTCGTACAAGTGAAGGTAAGTTCAGTGTCCTTTAAAAAACAAAAAAAAACCTTCCTAAGCAGAGGAGATGGTCTTAAGCTAGCTATTTCTGCATATTCCGGTTTATGAAATTCACATATGAGGTCTAAAGTGGTTCCTGGTCCGGACAAGGGTGTTCCTCTTCTCTAGGCAGAAATGGTTGTGGGGTGGAGGCACTCTTTGTCCTTTACCCTATCTTCCCCATATATGTACTACTATAGTGTCAAGGGACCTTCAATTCAGTCTGAATTTTGGGTTTCTAGATAAACTTCATATGCTTAAAAAAGAAACTGAGACCCTGTTGCATATTGGAACCTGGGTGTTTGATACAGTATAAGCAGACAGTGGTTCCTATATGTATAATATCAAAAGGACTAGTTTTGCTTTTTAGTCGATATAATACAGCAACATTGAGACTGAGTTCAATGGGTAAAACATATCCAGCAACTGAAGCAAAAATTCTTCCAAGATTGATTTGTATTTAGTTCATCCAAACGTTTACATTGATGGTATGGATGAGGCAGAGCTCAATACAAAAGAGCTGAAGTTAATTGCAGGTCACATAATGTAGTGTTGTGTGGGTCCCCTTACGTATGCTCTTTCCTGCCTCAACCAAGGCTTCGGGCTCCTCCACCAACACTTTTGCCAACCTTAACCCTCCTTTTCCTGGCTTCAAGGCACGCTGTAAGAGGGGGCTGGTGAACGTGACTTTGAGGAAGATCTGCAGATTGAAGGCAAGGTTGGGATCAATTGAACAAATCTGTATTGCCTGAAAGGTGTCAAGTGTCCAACTTTAGAGTCTCTGCCATAAGAGGTGCTCCTGCACACCACAGAATTGGTCTACAAATTTTAAGTTAAAGGCTAGCGCAAATGTTTGTGGGACATCTCATGAACGGACTCCCGAACATGAACCATGCTCTACTCTTTTGAGGGCATCTAAGAGTAGTGCTCACTGTCTGCATTAAAGCGTTTCTTCCACTGTGAGGAGCACAGGTTAGTGGAATATGCTTTTGAGTGGGACAAAGCAAGTGGGGCAGAGTTGCAGAAACTCTACTTCTACCTACACGGTTATGCAGGACTGGGAGAGAATGAAAATGGGTTCTCATGGCCACAAAGTGATAGCTGCACAGCATCTAAAACAAAGGACTTCAATTTCCCAGTGATTGCATCACACCATGAAATAAAATCTGGCAATGGATGTAGAAACTTCGTGCATTTCCTACCATCCAGAGAAAAGCATGTGTTCAAATAGTTCAATTGTTTCTTGCAAAAGCATACTGATCAGTGTCAACTGTTATTGCAGATAGATTTTTCTATAATTTGGGGAATGGTGCAGTACTCCTTACCCTATCACTCAATTTCTCCCTTATCCGGTGCCTACTGTATCGTGCAGATTGAAGCTGTTGCACAGTTCACCAAGGTTTATCTCGCAGCTATTTCAAGATGGATGAGAGGAAGTAATCAGAGTTCATTTATGTTCTGAACGTCTCCTGGGGAACAAAATCTACTTCTAGGAAAACAGCTGAGCAGTCTGAGAACCTCACTTCTGTGGATGGAATTAGAAAATGAACTGCAGCATGTGCAAAGGCAATACATGAAGGTGCTCTACAAACAAACAAGCCAGCCGGCAACACTTCCAGGTCTATCGTTCTATTTTCGCTATAGTTTGTATGTCCATTCTGAGTGTCCCCTGCTATACCAGTAAATTCACACAATGTACTTCTGCCCGAGAAGTAGCTCAACAAATGTATTCTTGGCTTTTTCAGATACTTCAACGGTCCATTGTCGGCTGTGCCTGGAAAAAAACAAGTTGGTAAATACTCTCCCTACCCAGCCTAAAGCCATAAATTTGACAAGAACAGTCTCCTGGAACAAGAACCCATACTCCTGGATGAATGGGCATCGCTCTCAAAAACAGATACATTTATGAACCTCTTCGACAAACCCCTGCAACTTTTGGAGATTTGTTTCTTAATGGGGGTTGCAGTTTCTGCTCCCTATAGCCTAGAACTATAGACCGACTTGTTAGGAGGCTGGGGAGTGCTAAGGGGTTCTCCATCTGTAAATAAAGCGGCTTGTGCACAGAGGGGTAGAGCTATAACGCTTGCTATGCAGCAGAGATGCTTCCTTTAAACCTGATCTGGATACTTTGAACCTCTGAGAGCGTTTGACTTCAATTGATAAGCTGTGTCTACTGTGCTGTAAATTATTGTAAGCACTGACTGATGGTCAGTGAGAGCTTTACAACAGCTGAACTCACTCCACAATCGACCTGTTGGTTTCAAATCCTGAACATATCCCTCACAGGGAATCCAGACAAAGTCTGACGAGAGACTTCGATTGATAACTTCATTCAGTAAACACCTCAAACTGAGATAAAGTATGGTCTATGATGCCTTCCTTTAACTGTAGTAACTCGTCCGATGCAAAGGTGTATATCAAACTTGGTCTATCAAAGACACATCTCAGTTTATATTATCTTGGCCCTAAAGTGCTTTTCAGTGGGTTTCTTTTCAACTATAGTATCTTTAGTGGCATTCTCTCAGAATCGAAAAAGCAAAAAAGGCCTTCCCTACTCTTGACACCAAGGGAATACTTGTGTATTACTTAGATGGCTCAGTGAGTTCTGCCAGAAACTTGTTTTGCTTGAACAAATAAACTGCACAGTCATGTTAATATCCAAGTGTATGAATTTGTCACTGCAAGCAAGGCAAGTGGAAGTGTTATGTGCATGATAAGGGGAGTAGCAGTGGTCCCAGCTGTGCATTCAGGACTTGGAAGTACGACTTCAGCACATTTGCAGAGCAGCAATATGGATGACATTGCACACCTTCTCAAATGCTACTCTGATACATTCTCTAGGGGCTACCTAGAGTTGCAGGGGTCTGATTTCTAGCCCCCAGGCCCTAAAGACTTTGTGTGCTAACCTGAACTATAAATCCAGTTGAACTGCAAGACGTACGCATCCCAATGAGCAATATTGCGTGGAGTGTTTCCTGGTAATGGTCAGTCCCATAAGATAAGTTCAGAGATCAAGCTACAAATCCTCTTATTAACGCGCTCCAGTAGCACTAAGAAACCGCATATATATTGCTATTTTAATTATTTTTTTAATCTTCTTTTAGTGCATAAAACCTGAATGGTAACCACACAGAATATAAACAGTAATACACCAGAGCAGGTTCTGGATAACCTGGGTAATTCTAGCATCTTTTTGAGTTCTATTTTCCAAACACCTTCACTCTGCTGCTTCTAGGCGCTATGCTAGTTTTTACCCTGTCAGTAAATAAGACTAGTCTTGAGGTTCATAGGTGGTGTGCCCAAAAAACTTGTTTGAGACCACAGGAACTGTTTCATTCTGAAGTTGTACGCTGGATAGTTCTTATCACAGTTGTGCAACGCTAGAACATAAACGGTGACCGGTGAAGGCCACTCTTCTTGCTGCCGCCAATGATTAAAGCAGGTGCCGCAATCTGACGTGCCTTCGTCCGCGATAGCCCTAGATCAAAGCTCCTCTCTAAAATGCAACCTAATACTGGAGGTTTTTTTGGGGATCTAGTTGGACAGCAGTGGTGGCTGACGTTGGCTGGGAGGAGGGCTTGTGGAGTCCGAGAGGGTAAGGTAACCCTACCTTTCCCAACTGATCATAGGGTGGGGTCCGTGTCCATGATGCTGACTGACCTCACCCCACGCTATGACGACTAGAGGAAGGGTGGAGTGAGAAGCCATTAACTGCCATGCACCCACACCCAGAGCTGATGCTCATGGCTTCGACAAGAAGTGGCGCTACTGTGTGTCCATCTAGGAGTGGAAACCATAGGCCTCGTATAATGGATGCCCAACCTTAGCCCTGGTCTGACACATGCGCACTAGAGCATGTCAGTAAGTGGCTACAGGACACTCGTAACGCGAGCGTCCGAGTATGACTTCAAATCTCAAACACAGGGCATCGGCTGTCTGCCAGGTACGTTTGTTTTCCTGCTTTAATTATCAGTGTGAATGGTACATAACCACAATAGACCGCTTTTAATGTGATTATTTCCCAATGTGGATGGCATATAAAACAGCACAATTGGGTTGGGGGCGCAGCCCCTCTGCCCAAAAAAAGCAGCCGCCCCTGAGAACTAGTTGAAAGACCTTTAATTCAGAAAAACACACTATGATATGGTTGAAAGGTCTTTAGAGCAAACAAACATTAAGAGCCATAGTTATGTTGCTTTTCATAATGAAAAGTAAAGATGGAATTTTGTAAATATGATATTTGAAAATAACAATGTTGTAATAAACTTGATATGGAGGATAAATAACATGGATGTGAATGCGTCAGCTTGATCATGTTTGTCTGATAAATTTATCGTCCTAAACGGTCCTGAAAAACAGATGCACTCCATTACAAGCATTTCTAATTTTCTAATGATCTATTAACCCGCATTTCATGCAAGAAATAGAGTCACCTGAAAAGAAAACTGTTTACAACTCCTTCGATGTGATTACTCGAAGATGGGCAGCTGTGAGCTGTTGAAGCCTGTTTTAATAAGATGAGCCTCATTCCCACTTCTCTGGATTGTTCTAATGTATAGCAGGTGAAACTTTGAAAAGCCAGTGTTGGAGATAGTAACTTGCCATTAATCTCCAGCATTGATGTCCTTTATTGATATGCTTGCAGCCAATGGCCTCGTTATTGAGGCTTTTATATTAGTAAGTTAAGTTAAATTGTATATAATTTGTGAAACTCTGTAAGGATGTAAGATTTACATTCTATGAAAACTAGTGCTTGAACATCTGGAGGTAGTGCTTGAATACAATCAGTTGGACGGGCAATTGTAATTGTATTACATAGCACTTACTACTTCTGACAAGGCATCGAAGCGTTTTGTGGCGATTTAGCGAGCTGCTCTGTAACCCAAGATTAGAGTTTTTTTTAAATTTATTATTGACTTGTAAAGCGCCCAAATCACCCCCACAGGGGTATCCGCGCTACGGAGGTGCAGCAGTCCGGGCAAATTAGAATAGGGTATTTTGGAAAAGCTCTGTTTTAAGGAGCTTTCAAAATAAAAGGTATTCTAGGTATTTCCGGAGAGGAGTAGGAAGCTGATTCCAGTAATAGGGGCTTGGTGGAAGAATGCTTTTCCACCCATGCGAGATTTCTTAAAACGAGGAGCAAGGATTTTGCTCCTGAACGAAGAGGTCTGGGTGGCTGGTATTGATTACATTTTTCTGCTAGGAAACCAGGACCTTTGCTTTGTGCACAATGCAACATATCTTAAATCTAACCCGCTTGCGTATTGGCAGCCAGCATTGTATTATCGCGGGAAAGGGGCAATTCTGGCAGAGTTTGAGACCAGACGAGCTGCGGTGTTTTGAACTACCTGAAGTCTATTTAGAGAAGACTCACTAGCTGAAATCAGAAGGGCATTACAGTAGTCCAGGCGGCTTATTACCAGTGCTTGGAGTGTTTTTCATCCAGTCGGAGGGGGAGAAAAGGAAATACCCTGCGTAGGAGGCTTAACATATGAAAGGATGAGCCCATGGTGGTTGTAACTTGCTCTTTCATTGCAAGTTTCTGGTCCAGACGTATTCCTAGGTTCTTGACCACAGCCTTTGGGACCGGGGCAGCGCCTAATTCAGGTGGCCACCACTCTGGAGAGCAGAGGGGCTTCTCCGAACAGCATGATCTCAGTTTTTCCCAGCATTTAGCTGTAGGAAGTTATTCCTCATCCAGGTAGCAATAGCAGTCATGCCTTTCGAGAAAGCGGTCTGTGTGTGGTAGGAGTTTTTATCAAATGACAGTTAAAGTTGGGTGTCATCAGCATACGAGATCGGAGTGAAGCCCAGCTTTCTAAGTAATCCAGCTAACGGAGCAACATAAATGTTGAACAAAGTGGGACGAAGACTGGATCCCTGAGGGACTCCTTTGGTGAGTTCCATGGTTTGTGATCGAAAGGAGCCAAGATTGATGGTCTGGGTCCATTGTGTAAGGAAGCACGAGATCCACTGAAAGGCTTGTCCCCGGATTCCAATTTCTCTGAGTCTCTGGAGTAGAACGGAGTGGGATACCGTGTCGAAAGCCGCTGAGCGATCCAGCAGCACTAGTAGTACTGCTTGTCCGTTGTCAAGGAAGTGTCTTATATTATCCGTAACTGCAATCAATGCTGACTCTGTGCTGAACTTGGGTCTAAACCCAGACTGAAAGGAGTCAAGGCATCCAGTAGCTTTGATATACTCAGATGTTTATTTATGTTTTTCCAATAACTTATTCTTAGGTAGAAGAGAAATTGGGCAGTAGTTGGACAGATCCTCCCATGGGGCATTAGCTTTCTTTCGGATGGGAATTATTTGAGCGGCCTTCCATTCAAGTGGTAGTTTGCCCTCTCTCATGGAGAGATTGCGGATTGAGCAGATAGAAGGCGACAGCTGTTTATAGAGTAGAGAGGATATTTTAGCTGGAATAATATCCAAAGCCGAACCTGATTTAACTGTTTTCAACAGTGTCTCCACTGTATATACTGTGAGAAGTTAATAGTAGATTAGTGTGTTGTTTTTTTTTTTTTTTTTTTTTTGTATAAAAGAAAAACTGAAATTAATGTATGCACATGACACTTGGTAAGATCGTAGTGGCTGGAGAAAACACCTCTTTATAAACACCCCTAAGTGCACGTAAGCAGTAATAAGCACATGGTCTGACGTGCACAGTTATCTTATGGAAAGGTATAGAATTAGTTTGACCTTTCTCAGTTTTATGAGTTTTTTTTTTTTTTTTTTTTTTAATCACCTATACGTACATGGAAGAAACAGTGACGACATTATCTGAGATACATCTCTTGTGGTGTAATATACTTTTTTCTCCCTACATGAACATATCTGCTTGTAATACTTGGGATTCTGTAATCCCTGTATAAATGTCAGTCTCCAATTTATTTGACTTGTGGAGCACCGAGTCACTAAAGATAAAGAAAAGACGTCAGAACTCTACTATTGTAAGTTCTTGCAGTCAAGTTGTCACAGTACCTGGTGCCAGCAGCTGAGGTGAAAGGCAGGTCAGGTCACAGACCATAATTGAAGCCGTTGTCTCCAGCAACAAACAGAATGTTGCTTTTCTTTCTTCTGCTATATTTTTATAGCTTGCATTGAAATGTGGGGAGTGTTTATTTTTTGCACTCCTTAGAATCTTTCTGCATGTTTCTACACTTTCTGAGCTATTGCAGCTTTTCTTTTTTTAGACTGACTTGTATTGCACTGTTTCTAATATCTGTTTGCAACTAATATCTAACAGGTTTTTGATATGTTTAATTTTGCACTAGAGGTTTTATTTTTATTCATGTTTGTAAACCTGCTTACTCTTTCATATGAAAGCGCTATGCACCAAGATTTTAAGTGGTTTGTGGGGAAGTTACTAGTGTGACCATGTATTATATAGGCTAAAGTACCCCCTGGCGCACATGACCAGTACACCGCAAGTCACTTTGGAGCTCCACAAAGTTCTGCCTTTGGCCTTGTTCCTCCATATGGTCATGGGAAAATTTTGGATATGAATAATGTTCAATAACAGAAAATATTTGAATGACTCGTGCAAAGTAAAGTACCCCCCCCATTCTCTCCTTACCCCTCTTCAACTTTCCTTTAACCAGCACCACTTTGTTGAATCCTCTCCTTACCTGCTCCAACTCCTTCTTGGGAGTCAAGGCTGTGGACTTTCATTAAATTGCTTAGTAATCTCCAGCAGCAGTTTGTACTCTGGGTACTTGGTCAGGCCATCTTCTGTTAGATGGCAAAGAGGAATCCAGCTGCACACTTGTTGCAGGATTTTTCATGCTTGGCGTGTCAAGTTCATATTACTGCTGTCTAATACCAAGGGTTTCTCAGCCAACTTGAAGTGATTCAAACCACGTCACTAGAAAGATAGCAATGCTGTAGTACTGAAGTTACAGTTCAAGATCATTCCCGCTATACGCCACATGGGCCCTTTGGAGTAACTGCAGGATTATTCACTTTTACAAAGTGTATGATTTTTAAATCATTAGTTGAAGACTAAAGTCTTGTGTGGGTAATCCGCACTAGATAAGTTATTTTCTATTTTGCTGGTCATTTTCCATTCAATTGTGGGCACTTCATCTCTGTGCGTATTGCATTTTGACTTGCAGTATCCTGCTTTGTGGCTCTTTTTCTGGAATAATTGTTAAAAATGATGTTTCATTGTTTTTGGTTTAGTCACGAGAATTAACGGTCGAAAAGCTGCAGTCCCTTCTGGAAAGCCATTTGTTGGATCATCGATGTCATTGTCTGCATTCTCCTGTGTTTTCTGTTCCCTCCTGGACGGAGGGAGAAAGTAATCTTTTCATGAGCTGTCAGGTGAGCCATTCTGATCTTGTCGTGGAACCCTCACACCTATTCCGTCTGTCAGTGTTGCACTAGGTTACCTTGAACTTTAGCCTGCATAGGTGATAGAGGCACAGATAGCCTTTGTCTGCTTCCTTGGGATGAACTGACATGATACATTTCACGCTAAAGGGTAATGTTAAGACTTGGGGCAGACCTCTTTCAGTCCAAGTTCAGGCCCATTCATGGGACTTTTTTTTGGGGGGGGGAGGGGTCATGATAGAAGTCTGAACTTTCTTGCCACTGCTGTGGGTGTGGTTATGCTTCTCGTGCGGGGATCTCTTCACTGCTTTAGACTCCAGGGTTCATTTGGTATGCAAAGCAGTGGTAGAATGGATTAAATTATTCAGGTCTATCGGGTGCCACATGAAGGTGTGCCAGTCTCAAAGGGTCCTCCTAAACTCTTGCTTCCTTTTAATAGCTATATTGGCCCGCTGTCTGGTGCAACGCCTTGGCACAGCCTAAATTTCCAGGTATATGGTACTAACACTCAGCTTGAGGTATGCCTTTAGAAAGGAGAAGGGCAGATAAGACTTAAAACCACCAGCAATTGGAATAAAGTTGTTTCCATAAAGAACAGACCTGAATGCAAGTAAGATGGCTCACCCTGATTGGGTCTAAAAGAAGTCTTGCTGGTTCTCTCTCCGAATCAAAGTTCAGGCCTTTTACTTCCTCCTAGAGTAGGTTGCTAGTCCCAGAGGAACATGCTCTAGATCTGGGACCAATTGTGGAACATATGCCCCCCATAGTCCCATGGCAAACATGTACTGAATGTGCAACCTCCACCTTGGGGCTGTACAGAGACTAATGGAGGTGGGTTCTTGGGTGTAGTGATAGCTGTTATTCTTTGCATGGATAACAATATGCAGCTAAGCACTCAAGGCGATTTCTCAACGTTGGTTTACCACAAAGTTGATTAAAAATGATTATCTGACCGCAGTTCATATGAACATTGTGCTACCTGCCTTATCTTCAAAGCACTCTGCTTAACTCGACCTGAACGCAAGCAGTGCATGTGGAACTGGATAGCTAGAATCTCTTCAACCAGCCATAAGAGGTAGGATTCCTGCCTCGTAGAGGCAATAGTAGGCCTTCCAACAGTGATACTTCTATCAGTAATGTTTCTGAAAGCTAATCCAGGCCTGTCATGTTAATGGTTATACCTGCTAGATTGTTTGGATACCATGGTCAGTGCCCAAAACTGCACTTCAAACCTAGAAAAAAGTAATTCAGGCAATATTAGGAGGGTTGTAATATTCTCATTTACTTGTTCGGGCGGCCAAAAAACATTGTTTGAGGAACCAAAAAGAACCTTGTTTGATGTCGTATTGGCCTGGCCATCCAAGTCTTGCAGCGATATTTGTGTTACAAGCATTGTTCTTCGACCATTCAGTTCACTCATGCTTGTCTGGAATTCACTTTCTTGTCCCTTGCACAAGACTGGCCTAGTTATCCCTTGGCGTTTGCATCACACCAGCTTGCCAAGTCCACACTGGGTTCTTGGTCTGCCTTAGCTGTGTTGGGATTTTAAACCTTGAGGTAAAATGGCAGACGACACTACTGAACTGGGAAATCTTACTTTACCCAAAACCTCCTGGTTTGCACTAATACTTTGACCTTTCATGTATGTTTTAACCACTTCTCTGGTCCACCTCTTCAGTGACTTCCACTAATTTGCGTTGGTGACCAATGCTCCTATCTTGTTTCTGGTTGCTGAGCGAACCCTTTTGCCTGTATACCGATTATTTACATATTTATTTTTTGACTGGAGATCCTTAACTGTGTGCTGAGTTGACTGCATTCTCCTTCCTGGTCTGAAAAGGTCTTTGGATGCAGTTCATAAACCTCCGTGCTCAATCCTGGGTTAAAAAAAATATATACCCCTATGAGCTGGGCTAATTCAGAGAGCGTTAAGACTGGTGGCACACATTATGGAAATGTGATGTATTTTGTTTTTGGAGGAAAGAGTGTTACTGAAAACAAACTTAGATCTATCAACTGCAGTCAAGTGAAAATTAATTGCACTGTGACCGTCCTAACCAAAGTTAGACTAAGACCACTTTGTGGTTAACCTACTGACAAATTTACACCGACAAGGAATTGGCATCACGTCTCGTAGCAAATGACCAGTGGGTAATTCGAGTATATAAGAGAATCTATAGACAAACATCATGCAGTGACCCAGGGAAGCGTCCAAACCAGTCACTAGCGGTGTCTCCAGACTGCTAAACAGCCACCCAGCACCAGCAGGGAGGAACACAACACTATCTATTCATGGGGGCATTGGCTCCAGCGTAATCTCATATGAAAGGGAGCCAAATATCCCTAGAGTGGGCCATTAAGGCCGGGAGAAGCCGGGACCGAGGTTTCAGACATAGTTGCAGATAACAGGGTCACAGGTTCAGTCTGAGAGACAAGGGATGGGACCCCTCCATCACTCACTAAATGCCTTTTGCCAGCTATAAGGCCAGTACTATGAATTTTTTAAGATGCCTGGGACCTCTCTAACATCTTCCAATAAGGCAACATGTGATGTAATCCATTGAGGACACCATCCATGTTGGGTTTTTTATTTTTTGTATAAGCTTCTAACCAGTTTGAAGAGATCGGTAGACATGCCCAGGAAAAGTGAAAGAGCACTGCCACGAGATAAGAGCAAGATAGAAACTTGGTGTCCCACGTCAAAGCCAAAACATTCATGGCTATGCAATAGACCCTGTGGTGGAAGTTTGTGTCGGTCAATAGCTTAAGATTGATTGTGTTGGAGCCTTCAGCTTTCATCACTTACATCCAACATTAAGTCAGCCTTCCTGGCACCTTGGGAGAATAGCAATGGCATAGTTTCCAACATTTGAAAAAACAATTGCAGGGACACTTTGTAGCTATCAATTACTTGACAATTTACTGCACCCACTGCCCCAAAGCTTCGCCTAACCCACATAATTAGCATAATGTAACTCTGCCTACTTAAAATACTGTCATGGATTGTGACTTGCATTATAAAATAAACCATGTGCTAGTAAAGTTCGTACATGCATACAGTCGAGACCGATGACACCTTCCCAACTGGACAAAACTATCAATCTCAAACCGCACAGTGACCGACATTACTTACTCACTCTCTCTGCACCAGCAGATGGCACCCAGTGCAACAATATTCTTCTTTTTTTTTTTTTTTTTCTTCTTTTTTTTTTTGGGTGCCCCATGACCTCGTTCTCCACGGCTTCCCTCCCAACTACTGGCCAACAGTGCCCCTCAGCTCTCCATAGTCCCTGTCACAAATATTTAATTTGTTTTACAGTGCTGCTCGTACAGGGTTTCAGAGCACTTAACATCACAGACACATTACACAGAGACCATGAATCATACGTGTGAACTTACTAGTCACATATAGCAAATTAATGACCAATAGAAAAACTGGTATATACAGTTTCAACTACCATTGGAGGAACTGCAGGCTAGAAACTATGTAGCTAGTCATGAGGAGACAGGAGCTTGTATGCCCAGTGTTTGGGGCGCAGCAGGTCCGAATGGCAGGTGTCGGAGGCGTGCCACCCACCAGCAGGCCGCAGAGCGCAGGAGGCCTCCGCACGGTGTATTGGCCCAATCCAGAGCACCATCCTCTGCAAGTGAGTGGAGTGACTTGGTGCCCCCCCCCCCCACCCCTGCGTCGGAGAGGCAGGATATGCCGCGTTGCCAAGCCTCGCTTCTGCCAAGCTCGTCCAGGGTGTCGCCATTGTTTATCTTGCTCCCCACGGCCTAGCGGGACAAAATGGCAGTGTTCACAATGCGATGTGGGCTAGGATTTCTTCGTATGTGAGGCAAACGCACTAAGTGTTGTTAAAGCTCGCCCGCCATGTGCCGGGACTGTCCCGGGATAGTGAATTACCTGGGAGAGTCTCCAACCTGCTGGGACTGTCCCGGCAAACTCGGGGCAGTGGGCAGCTATGCAATGGGGAACACATTGAAGGAAGGCATGCACGATCGTCTAAAAAAAAAAAAAAAGTGCTGATTTGGATATAATGTCTTGCAGTGGAAAAGGTTCAAGCCCAATGATGGGCATACTGTGAATTCTGTGATACAAAAATGTCCAATGTCAATAAAATCCCATGTGTCCTCAGATGATCAGTCGTTTAAAAGGGTGCTAGAGGGGAAGCAATGCCTTACTTGGATGTTTGTGTTCATTGACTCTTCCGGGATAGGCAGTAGTTTGACTAGGCATTATAAACGTTTTTGCCCTTGACACCGTGGTTTTATGGAGTGGAGCATTGCACACCACTGTCGCGCCTCATCGGGAGTGAAGTAGGTTGTTATGGTCCATTTGGAAATCCGAGGATGGTGCATACTTTTAACTGTTTCTTTGTAAATTGTTAGAGATGCACCCAGACATTGGCTAGAATAAGATGTGTGGGGAGCTTCTGATTTGTGTAGGTACTAAGGAACATAAGTGCAAAAAGCACAGATTTTCTTGTGGAATGCCTACATTTCAAATGTAAATGTTTGTCATAGTTTATTGAAGTTTAGATTTGTCTGCCCTTCCAATATTCAAGCAGTTTGTCAACCATCTGTTAATAATGGTCAGTTAGAATGTTAAACATTTAACGTTACTCCACTTTCATTTTTTTTTTTTTTTCCTCATTTTTTCAGGTGTGCGACACTGTGGCTGTGATCTTATAATTGTCACACAGACTTGGGCACAGAAATGCTGGCGTTTAAGGAGTACTCTTTATGCCGGTTGTCTTATTTGTAGTTCGTCTTTTGTATGTTCAGCTGTGCACTTTATATTCAATAAAGCAGAGTATTTTACTTATTTTCTGTGTATTGTATTTTAAGATGGGCCCTGTCTGCCAAACTTTAAATCAGCCCAGACTTGGTGGAGTACCCTGTCGGGCACCCAGACAGTCTGTGTACTCTACTGTACTGTACTGTACTGGGACCTTTGGTGTAAGTAAAAGGAATAGCCTGGTGATTGTGAACAAACCCCCCCCCCTGCTTGTTTGCTGAGCAGCCGTATGAAACATGGAGTAGCTCAGCAAACTTTCAGTGCGTTTGGTGGCGGCTCTTCTGAAGGCCTAAAAATCTCCGCTTGGCCAGCAGATCTCCAAATATGGCCGGCACTAGTCCATCAGGACAGTGGGGGGTTACTACCTCTGCTTCCCTGTCGGATAAAGGCGCACCAGCCAAACTGAATGAACCAGTTTCTCCTATGTGGCAGTCTCAAGCATGAGGTAGGGGTAAGTGTTACAAGATTAACATTGAACAGTTGCATCACTATGAGGAAATAAGCAAAGCAACATATGTCCCAGTTCACAGCTTCCATCCCTACCCCCAATTGTAGATGTTTTAGTTCACCCTCTAACAACTTAGAGGGTTGCCCAATTGTATTAAAATTACATAATTTTCCCAAAAGCAATCACATGTTGGCATCCTTCCTTTTTATGAGAAGCTGCTACTGGAAATGGAAAATGAAAGGAACTGAAATCAGTAAACGCTCAAGGTTTTTGGGTGGGGGAGGGGCGATTGAAAACTGCCTGGACACAAATCCAAGGAACTCTGCTCTACATTGCCATTGACAATCTGCTAGCAGCACTGCCTACAGGACTAAGAATGGGGAATTACCACTGTGACCAGAGACACAGCTGCAGCACTCTCTAGAGGGCTAAGAATGAGGAATTGCAACTGGGACCAGAGAAGCAGCGATCAGGACTGTCTAGAGGGCTAAGACTGAGGAATTACCACTGGGACCGTCCACTCCTATGTATTGAAAGTGAAAATGCGCTGTGATAAATTATATCTATTTTATACGTTTTATGTAGCGCGGAATACACCATTGTTGATGTCGCAGCTCTTTACACACATGGCAGTATGTGTATAAGGTACCCCGTTTTAGACAGTGCTGTTTATATGCTGGATAAAAAGACAAATCCATCAAGAGTGAAATGGCTACTCCCTTAACATCAAAAGAATCTTCAGACCACCGGAGGCAGAAAGGGAATGTCAATTTAAAGGAGAGCTTTTTATTTTCTTGTTGGAAATTAGACAAAAACAGCAAGATTGATCTTTAAACGTTATGGTGTGTTATAGGAAATGTTATATATTATTGAGTATAATAGAGGAATATTTTTAGAATGTGTACAGACCAGTTATAAATGAGCTATTAATATCTTGGAGCATATCACAGAATTGCCATTTTCTTCAAAAGCCAGAAAACCTTGAGCTGTGCAAATGTCATCCAGTTGGTCTCTGAATGAGCCACCTAGCAAAGAAGTGTACGCAGGCTCTATTCTTATGCCTCCAAACTAACAGTATAAATTTAAGAGCCCATATTCGCACAGGAAAGGGTAATTATATGTCAAAAGTAAAAAAACCTGAGCTCTGTAACACTCTTTCGGCAGCTAAATTGGCAAAGCTATGATTAGAATCTTTTTTACAAATGCTGATCAAGCTATGTCTGTGCTGACCTACCGTACTGACGGCAGAAGCCATGTCCGGGAACGTGAAGCCTGGTCAGCATACCAGATGAAAATACCTCCCTTTAATGACCAGTTTAGCGCTAGAAGTTGGGGTCCTTATGTGGGACGGTAAGTGCTTGCTTCACTCTTGCCTGCCCGGGGTGCTTGCAAGAGGTGATCGTGCCCATCCACCTTGCCTTATGTCCTGGTCAGCAAGCAGTCTTTGCAACTTGTTTTACTATGAGCTGGATTTATTCAAATTGAAAATTGCTCGGTTTTTGGGGGGGGGGGGGGAGGAGAGAGAATCATAACATATTGCAAGTACCCCTCTATAAATGCTCCCTTAAATTGTACACTCCTTGTGTAAACTCCTGACCGCGTCATAACAAGCACTTTATCCTATAATGGGTAGTATCCCAGACACTTAAAAGCAGATACAATTTTAACTTTCATACTGGTTCGTGTTTATAGGAAAAACGCTGACAGTTTCATTGAAAATTGCGTGGATGCAGGACATGTTGCTCAAGAGGGCAGTTTAACTTGTGTAACGTGCAACAAGGGAGAAAACGTATGCTACTTAAACCCTTCCCTTTCAGTGACGAGTGAAGCAAGTCTAAAGCGAACACTTCACATGCCACCACCCCTCGTGACCGGGCGGGGTGTGACAGTAACACAATGTAACAATTTTTAAATTAAATAAAAGACACATTGAGAAAGTTGTGCCGCGCAAGTAGACGCTCTGCAGTTGGGCTTTGAAAGCGGCATGGCACCTTTCTGCGTGATGCTCTATGTTCCAGCGTGATGTCGAGGCTCACCTCACTGCCCTCCAGGTTGTCTATGGACATGTTCTGCCAGGGATGAGCAAGCTGCACCAGCGGCAAGTCGCTGCCAAAGAGCACGGAGACAGTCAGTCCCCTCCCGCCACTGCAGAGGGGGAGGGAGGGGGAGAGCCTCGCAATGGAGACCAGGAGGGCGACCCTGGGAAAGCCGGCTGTGCCGGCGGCTGCTCGCTTAATGCTTGGCGAAAAAAGAAAAGACATTTGCAATGCAATAGGTTTCACATTACTGAAAATTTGAGCTATTGGCATTGCAATAGTGCGACGCCAATAGCGCAACCTTTTAGTAATTCGACACCGATTCCGGTCTGTCAATATCATGTTTTTTAGTAACCAGTGCGGCACAGGCGGCGTGCTGTGCTGCTTACCAAAAATGTACAATATTGGAAAAAAAATAGGCGAGCCACGCCGGAGAAAAGAAAGGTGTGCCTTCATTGTTCAACATGAAGGTGTACCTCACTGCCTGCAACAGCAGCTAGTATAAACTTGTTAGTGAAATAAGACTGTAAATAAAACATACCAGTAACAACACAGTAAAAGGGCCAGTCCTCATGGGAGGTTACAAAAGGAGAAAAGGCGGTACTAAGGAGGAGGAACTAAGCCTAGTCACTAATCAAAAGCAACCCTTTAGAAAGGACACTAACAGGAACCAATTGAAAAGATGGGAAGAGCTTAAAGTCCATACCTGAATACAGCATGTCTTGAAGAGACCGCGCAGGCGCTGCATAGGCGAGAACTAAAAACTGCTCCCTTTACCCAGACTTGTGGTGCTAAAGTTTGCAAACAGTAGGCATTCTAGCATGTTGCTTTGAATTCTGATTGGGTTTTGAGCCTTATGTGACGCAATTCACTGGATGGTCCTTTAAGAACAGCTTCTGTTGGGGGGCGGGGGGGCAGAAACGTATGCCTTTAAATTACACATACAGCTATGTAGCACCTCGTAGTGTGACAAGAACTTGCTAAGTTGTTTGTACTCTATAAAAATGCTAAGTAAAGAGATAATTGATCAATACAGTTTTAAAAAAAACAAAATGAAGCAATCCTAATGTAAAGGTGGTAAGAAAGAAAAATATACAAATCTAGAGCAATGTAAAAATGTTTTATGTATATAATACTCACAAGAATATTAAAAGGGGCTTAGAATTGGGAATGGTTTGTTTATTTTAACAAAATACCTACCCACAAGCAAACAGGAACTGAAGTAATTGAAATCATATGCGGCTATTGCTGTTATGGTGATTCCATGGAATATGATTTAGAAATAACTGTCATTAAAACAGTTACAGATATTTGTTAAAATTGGTGGTTAATTTGAAAATTATTAGTGCTGAATGTACTTTTTTTTTTTTTTTTTTTTTTTTTCCTCCTTCCTGTCGAACACGGAGCAGTTTTGCACTGCCTATCGCTTTCTTGATTTGGTAATGAATTATAGTGAAATTCACAAAAGGTGTTAAGCTGTACCTGACTGAGCCCATAATTAGGGCGAAACCAGTCCTGGGTTGTTTGTCTTCTGGTTGAGGGAGGACCTGTCCTGGCAGTTTAGACTGGACTGTTCCCATGAGGAGCAGGATCAAGACTGATTTACATATGGCTGGGCCCAAACTGGGGTGGCATGGTGAGCAAAAGAACAATGGGAACGTTGGGATGCTACCTCAAGCGATTGCCAGTGGTTAGACAAATTGTAAACTCCTCCCATCACCTTTTGCATGTTTAATGAATTATAATACACATAATTTTAGTACATGAATTTTGCATGAAAAGATTACAAGCTAAAGTCCCATGCATGATAATTGGTAATTTTGTTAATCTGATTGCCTACAGTTTATCCCTTATCTAACAAACTTAAAACTATTGAAGGCCAGAATGGTTAGGTCTTTAAGGAAGTAGGAGTATAAGTATGTTAAGCTGTCCTATGTCCGCCTTTGAATTCAATATTGCAGTTGAGCTTCTTGGTATAGTGTTAAGAAAAAAAATCAGAGGTGTTCATGTTGGTCAGAAAGTAATAAACCCAGATATGTTGGTTTTGTGGTTGCTTGAAAAATTGATACTGGAATTATTAGAAATGGGTGTGTTTTGGGTTGCAGTATAATTTAACATGGCACCCATGAAAGTATGCTTTTGAAAGTGCTATAAATTGCATATTTACTATCAATAGTCTGGTTGAACTGCTTACTGTTACAATGCAGTATTTTAAATATATACTGGAACTATATTTTCCATTACATCTAAAATGTATTTTTAGCACTGTCATCCAGGCTCTTATCACAAGCAGACTTCATCAGGGAAACTCCCTCTGTCAGAATCCCAGCCATTGTCCTCCAACTCCAAACTACCCAGAACGCCGCCAGACTCATCCTGAACATCCCTCAATATAACCACATCTCTTCACACCTCAATCTCGACTGGCTCCCAGCCCAGGAAAGATGCAAGCTCAAGCTACTCACCCCTACAAAGCTCTCCACAGCACTGGTCCAGCTTTGTACCCTCGTCCATACTTTTATGCCAGCAATGGAATCAATCCGAACCACAATTTCATTAGTTGAGGCTTCATTATTGATTTTAAGGGGGAGGACAGGTAATTTGGCAAGGTCCCACTGTTGTAGAGTTTTGATGCCCAGCTTCCATGACTTACGTTTTTCAGAGTTTGTGTATCACTATCGGCCGACAGTATCTTCGCCTGTTTTGTTAAAAGTCTCGCTGCTGCCGATGTGGGTATAGGGGCCGACCATATTTCCTTTGCCTCCAATACCTCAACACAGTGAGCTAGAAATTCACACCATGTGGACCCTCTGCTGTTTATCATTGTCCAGATATTTTTCTTTAGTGTGTTATCCTGGGCTTGTTTGGCTTTTAGACAATAGGCTATGAATCTAGCTTTTAGGATCCACTTTTGAGATGAAAGGTTGAATTCCCTATGTATTTGCACATGTGAGGTAGCAGTCGGTAAAAAGAAAACTCTACAGAAACAGGCTGACTGAGCTCTGTCCAGCCATGTTGTAATTTTATCTTTGAAAGCTAATGCACCATGGGCTACTGACGGTAGAAATTTTGCCCCATTACTCTGATTAAGGGGGTAAGATCTGATGAGCTTCTGGCTTTCCTTGCTCTACAGAAAACGCCCTCCAAAGATTGAACCGTTCCTTGCATTGCAGTGATGTGAGCAGATGGCTGTCCTTCATGATCGATCCACACTCCTAGGTACTTGTATGCGGTGACTATCTCGATGGGTTTACCTTCAATGTTCCATGCACCTCCTTTTTATTTGTCGCAAAATTATCATTGCCTTTGTTTTTGCCGTGTTTATTTGTAGATTGTTCTCTGCAATATAAAGACAAGGCAGTTAGCAGCCGCTGTAATCCGATCTGAGTTTGATCGAGCAATATTGTGTTGTCCGCATATTGGAGCGATTGAGTTTCGGTTAGTTTGGGAGGGAAGGCTCGGGCTTCATCCAAACAGTGTAGTAAATCAGCCAGGTACAGATTAAAAAGCATTGGGGCCAATCGGCATCCTTGCTTCAAACCTTTATTGGTTTGTATTTTTTGGGTGGTAGACCACGCTGTAGTGACCCTAATCTTGACCCAAGTTTCCGAATATAGAGCAACCAATGCTTTTAAGAGCGTATTATCAATGCCCAAGTTTTTTAATTTCATCCAAAATCTCAGGCACGACACTATCGAAGGCAGTTTGGAAGTCTATGTATGCAAGATACAGAGCCCTACCTTTTTTTGCCAATGTTGTCTCAATCAGGTTGGACATACAGATCAAGTTGTCTTCGATGTGCGATCCCTTTTGGTCTGAGGTCCTGCTGCTGGTCTACAGCGATTTGCTGCCCCGAGTCTGCTGCTCACTGCCAACGCTCCCGATCCCTGCCTGTCGTCAGCCGTGTGCCTCATCCAATGGGCTAGAGGGGCTGCTGCTGATCGGGCACGGCAGGCAGGCAGGGGCGAGCAGGGGAGACAGCAGTGGCAGGGAATCACTGCTTTGAGCTCCGGCTCCTGGCACAAGCTCCGCCCTCTGTCAAACTTTCACCTTGACTTCCGCAATGGAAAGTTTTTTTTTTTTTAAATTTTTATTATTGTTTTCAGTGCAAACCAAAAAACATACAACTCAAGAAAAAGAAAGCAGGAGAGTGACTCGGATTAACATTGACATATTAGATCACATGTGTTTTTTGATGCATTCGTACTTAATAGCAAATCTCTAAGATACAAAGAGCTTCTTACATAAGGTCCTGTCGTTAATACATGCAGCGCCTCCAGTGAATACTAATCATAGCTCCATTGACCGGTACCATATCGGGGAGGTGGTGTAGTACCTTTGATCTCTTGTAACGTGATACTACCCCCATCTCTATCTGACCTCTTCTCTCATACTGCTGCTGTTGGGGACGATGTCCCCTCGTTTACGTTCTGTAACTCAGATGGTGTCTCATTAGCGTTATTTAACAGGAAAGTTTGGTAGGGACCCCAGTAGTTCCTTGGGCGGCTTCTGGGGAGTAGCAGTTGGCTAAATGTATCAGTCTTGAGTATTACAATACAGCATATCTGTATGCCAGTCTGCTAGTTGGGGAACCGGGCCTCATCCAACGTAATGCTACCCTACGTTTGGCTAGTAGGAGGCCGATAGCCACCAACGGGCGTAAGGTCTTATTCACTGTGAGATCCCACCCAAGGAGCGCCATCTTAGGATCAGGTTCTAGGTCTGCACTTCTAATAATCCCCAGCTCCGTGAATACTTTCTCCCAAAAAGCATAAACCCCTGGGCATTGCCAGGCCAGATGCCAAAATCCTGCTCCTCCCAGCCCACATCTATGACAATCTGAGTTCTCTGCGAGACCATAACAGAGCTGTTGCTCAGGGGTACAATATGCCCTATGCAAAAATTTATACTGAATAAGTCGATGTCTACCGTTAAGTGATACTGATCTGGTGCGGGTGCAGCAGTAGGACCATTCTTTGTCACTTAGGGGTGCGCCCAAATCGCGTTGCCACTCCAGCCTCACCTTTTAATGCTTCAGATTTACGCGTATCCTGTAGACTGTTATAGAATTTTGTGATTAACTTTGCAGGTTCTTCAGTTTTAATTAGTGTGGACAGTGCCCCCATATTTTGCGGCTCAATTAGGTCATCACCTATAAGGGCACGCCAAATCTGCCGGGCTCTATAGTAATGAAATAATACTGTACCCCCACTTGTTTGTCTGGTGATTGTAATGATTCCCATGTCGCTAGCACTCAGTCTTTGGAAAAAATCTTCCATTGTGCGTATACCTATAATCTGTAGTGCCTTCCGTGCTCCCCCATCTTGGCTCAATGGAAACCACATGCACCACTGCAGTGGCATTTCTGGTGCATATAAAAAGGCTCCCGCCTGCATGTGTAGAAGAGCTTGCCATGCTTGCACTACGACAGCTATGGAGTCGAATACTCTTAATTTTCGGGAAGCAGATTGAGTGAGAGTCTGCGGAAGCGTGAGCAGGTCCGCAGCGTTTCTTTCCATATACAAGAAAAGCAAATCCTGCGGCCCATGTACCCAATAGTGCGCAAATACACTGTTCGCAGCCCTATAGTATTGCTCCAGGTCGGGGGCCCCTAATCCACCCAATTCATATGGGAGGGTAAGTGAAGTCCATCTTATTCTGGGTTGCTTACAAGCCCACGCAAGCCAAATTAATTGTGTGCGCCAGCTTTGAAACATGTGTTTTGGTAGCGGTATGGGGATGTTCTCAAATAAAAAGAAGAATCTCGGTAGTATGACCATCTTCATAATGGAGATTCTCCCCATCAGTGAGAGCGGTAGCTTTATCCAACTATCTACATTTTCTATGAGCCTCTGTGTGGCTCTGCCATAGTTTTCTTGTAATACCACCGCAGGGTCCGTGTGAAATTGGATACCCAGGTAACGCACCGCTTCTGTGGTCCAACGCAAAGGGAACTCCATGAGCGGTTCCGCTGTGCAGGGAGTGAGGGGAAATATAATAGACTTGTCCCAATTTATACGTAGCCCCGAGTGCCCCCCAAACTGCACGACCTCCCGCAATATGGGTGACAGATGTACCTCCGGCTCACGTACATATAATAATGTGTCATCGGCGTATGCCGAAATATTCAGCGTGTATCCGGGGAAACTCAGGCCTCTGTGTGCGTGATACTCGCGCATTGCGCAAGCAAGGGGTTCAGCCACAATGGCATACAATAGTGGGGAAAGAGGACAACCCTGTCTCGTCCCCCGGGAGACGCTGAATGGACTAGAGACCTCATTTCCGACCTTTACTCTGGCTGTGGGTGAATTATATAATACAGATACCAGACGGAGAAATATATCTCCAACTCCCAACTTGCGCAAGACTGCAAACATAAAGTGCCACTCAACCAAATCAAACGCTTTTTCAGCGTCCAGAAAGACGGCTGCCGCTTTCATTTCTGGGTTTAGTCTCTGCACTACGCCAAATAGAGTCCGCAGGTTATGAGATAGATTACGACTGGGTACAAACCCTGCCTGTTCTGGGCGAATAATACCCGGGAGCAATAAGGCCAATCTATTAGCTAAGATTTTAGTGTACAATTTAGCATCTACATTTAGTAGGGATAGGGGTCGATATGAGGAGCAACTGGTGGGTGATTTGCCAGGTTTTAATAGCATGACGATTACTGCTTTGCATAGGGAGGGTGGCATAATACCTTCCTCAGCCATGACTTCGAATAACGTTTTAAAATGGGGAATCAAAAGATCTTGGAATTCTTTATAAAAGGCGACGGTGAGCACGTCCAACCCTGGGGCTTTCCCAGACGCCATCCCGCTTAATGCCTCTCGGATTTCATCAGTTGTTAAAGGGGCCATCAAGTGTTCCCTATATTCCACCGCCAGCCATGGCATCTTAATGTACGAAAGATAGTCTTCTATTGCTTCGATATTAGAGGTGTTTTGAGAGGTGTATAGCTTCTTAAAGTATGTACGAAATTGGGCTATGTCTTCTGCTGTGTGTAATGTATTCCCGTCCTCGTCACTCGGGCCTACCATAGTGTCCAATTCCCTCTTTGGCCTTAATATCCCTGCTAGCGTAGCGCCAGGTCTCTCGCGTTCCCCATAGCATCGTGCTGAAGTGTATTTGCCCAATGTTTGATTTTGTCATTGGCTGTATCTAGGTGTTCTACCAGCTTCTGTTTTAGATCGGCAGCATCTTGCGTGTGCCCTCCTTCCTCTGCGACCCTTTCTAGGTGCCCAATTTCCCTTTCTAGTGTGTTTAATCTACTCCGTATGGAACGTAACACACCCGCACGAGTGGACATAGCCACTCCTCGAATGAACACTTTGAATGTTTCCCACACTGTGGTAAATGAAGTCACTGATCCGATATTTTCTGAGAAGAAATTCTCTATAGCTGTGGCTAACCCTTCTTTAAAAACAGTGTCAAGTAGTGAATAAGGGGGGGAACCGCCACGTAAACGCTGGGATGCATGGTGCCCCGTATCTTGGTCAGTTGGACAGGTGAATGATCCGAATATGTGCGCGGAAGATGTGTGCATGCCACCACCCTGAAACTTAGCCCCCCAGAGATTAGCCAGTAATCTATTTGAGTGTGTCATACACTGAGGAGTAGTGGTTATAGCCTCTCCCGTCCGGGGATCTATGCCGCCATATGTCTGAGACCCTCTGTTTGCATTATATCTCGGATGACAGTAGCAGCTGCCGTCGGACGCCTGGGCGGGCCCTGCGATCTATCTGTGTCTGGGTTTAGTATGCAGTTGAAATCTCCGCCCCAGAGCTGCGGGACTCCCCTCCATTGTGCTAACCTGCCAGCGAGCGAGGTGTAAAATTGTGGGTCATCGTGATTAGGGCCATATATACCTACGAGGAGGAATTGCATGTCTCCTCGTTTACACAAAGCTACAACGTATCTACCTTGTGGATTTTTAAGTATGCCTGTCATTTCTACCCCAGATATCCTATCCACCCAGATCAACACTCCTCTCGCATGTGATGTGAAATATGCAGAGTAGCATATCCCTTGCAATTTACGACATGCTGCCTCACTGCGCTCGGGGGCAAGATGTTGTCTCCTGTAGTACAGCAATTGCTACGGAATGCCTTTTTAGGTAGGCGCCCAACCTTCTGTAGGCCCCGAACATTCCAGGTCAGGAGCTGTAGTACTTGTGTATTCTCACCCATTGCAGTCATACTATTCGGACCGTATCCGCCATTTGCTGTTTCCCTTTGCTCTGGTATCTAGTACATGTAATCTTAATTGCAATCTTAGTTCAATACTCTCATCATGCTCATTAAAACAACAACCCTTCCACGCCTCAAACCCCCAACTGTCGTGGCCGTCTGGATACCCTCCCTCCCCCCTACATCTAAGAAAACCCGTCTTAACTCGAGAACAATTAAGATGAAAGGTGTGTTACACTCAGGGGCAGATGTGGCCATGTCCTACTCCCAATGCCACTCTTATAGTTCTCATTGTGACATAAGTCTCTAAAGTTATCGTATCTCCGAGGTGGTACAGGCAGCAACTATAGTGTCTTATGTACCCTCCGCCACTCCAGTCAAGGCACCCCTGTTCATTAGCAAAAGTTTTTGTTCATGCGTAGTTTGTGTACTGGCCCCTCTGCAGGGACAGATGACGCTCTCTAGCGGGGGGGTCACAAAGTACATAAGGATTTAAACATAGTGCATGGACGATGAATTCACTACTTTACCCTTCTGCGCCTCAGTCTGTAGATATTCCGACGATCACTCCTTTGTGCTTAGTTCTTCTTGGGCTTGTGGATTCTCCGAATGCCCAGGCGAGTGGTCCGGCGATCTGCGACGTTGCTCCTTCTCGGCAGTGAATCGCAGTGCAGCCTTGGGGTCAGTAAATAGGTGTACCTTACCGTCGGCTTTTACCTTTAGTTTGGCTGGATATAGCATGCTGTACTCCAGATTGAGATATCGGAGTTTCTTCTTTGCCGGGTTGAAAAGTCGTCGCGCCTCCTGTACATGCATTGTGAAATCTGGGAACAATGATATTTCCATTCCCTCGTGACGAAGGTTCCCATGTTTTCTGGCTTTGCGTAATGCCGCATCACGATCCCTGTAATTGAGGAGCCTGGAGATGATTGGACGGGGGCAGCGCCTGGTATAGGTTTTGGCGCCAGTGATCGGTGTGCCCGCTCCACGACCAGGATCTCCAAAAAGGTTTCACGCCCCATGAGATGTACCAGCAGTTTTCCTACATATTGCTCCATATTGCCGACATTGGTAGATTCTGGTACACCTAAAATACGAATGTTATTTCGTCTAGACCTCGCTTCGAGATCCTTAGCCTTCGCCTGCAGGGTGCGTAGAATCTTGTCTCTCTCCTTGTCAGTCTCCGCTTCCGCTCTGGTGATGTCCTCCATGTCCGAGATTCGCTGTTCCGCAACATCGAGCCTTATCTAGTAGTTCAGACATCCTGTCCATACGGAAGGACAGTGCATCAATTTTGCTGTCTATTTTGGATAAGCTTTGTTGTATGGTACGGAAAGCATGTTTCATGTCCACTTCAGAGCCAGAGTCTGGGTCATCAGGAGTGGAGTCTTGCTCCGGATTCGAGGTTTCCTTGGATCTGGGTATTTTCCTGAGGTCAAACTGTAGCTTGGGTTGCAACTTATCTGTTTTGCCCATGGTGCCCCTCTGCGTGCGTTAGAAGCGCTGCGATGGCGTACAAGGATGAGCCCTGCTAATTGTTCCAACTGGCACTGTCGTTCCCTGCCCTCAATATCAGAAACTAACTGCAATGTTGCTGAAAGGTTTCTGTTGGCAGTACTGGCCAGCTATCGGCGTAGTTTTATCGGTAACCCCAAGGAGCTTGTGGCAAGTTTCACCAGATCTTCGTGTGGCGCCGGGTAGATCCGCAGTGTGCCTTATCGTCTTTAATGAAGCTGCACCAAGCGGGAGATCCCAGGAAGATTCTGAATTGGCCTACTCGTGAGTTCTTTGGATGGACCATGAGTCCTCTGGGAGATCGCACTCACTAGTGTTTCATAGCGGGTGGCGGCAGACAGAAGTGTTGTCAAGTTGTTTATGACTTGTTTTACTCTGTATATTTATGGATGTCTAATATGCCCACTATGTTCCACCTGTGCAATTGCGCTGCCGTTGGACACTTCACTGAAGTGAGGCGAGGAGTGCGCTCCCTTTCTGCTGGCACACCAGAGCAGGGCGTGCACTGTATAGCTGAGCAGCCGGTCTCCCCCTCTCTCGCCTCCTCCATTCACCGATGGTTGGTGCCGCCACTCAGAGGGGGGGCAGCTGCACTGCAGCGTGCGCAGCCGGACGTACCTGGAGTCTCGTAGGAGCGTCTGGGCTCTCGGGCATGCGCACACTCCTGGCCGGCACAAACTGCAGGCCTCCCGGTGCTGCTGACTCTCACCGCGTACGTGGCTGCAGGGAACGCCGCAGATGTCCCGCAGCGCTTGTCAAGGGGCCGCCACTCTCCCGGTCGTCTCTTACAGGCGTCTCTTCCCTGGACTCACCGCTACTATCTCTGGATCCGCGGTGAGGCCTGTTGCGGGCTCGCGTAGATCCGGGCGGCCGCACGTCGGGACTCCAAGGTACGTCACTCTCGCGGCTGGCAGTTTGCCCGCTCCGATCTTGGTCACAAATAGCTCTCTTTGAAGCGCTTCTCTGCCTCCGCGCTTTCCGCCCTCTGAGAGTCGAATTCTTTCAGCTAATTAGGAGGATAATGACTGATAGTGGCGTTAGGGAGAGCTTCCCTAGATTGCGGCCATCTTTGGATCAGGCAAGCTCTGCCCCCCTTCCGCAATGGAAAGAGTTGGTTGAAGACAGGAAGTTGCTCAGTGAGTTAATCCTGAACCAGAAGCGGAGGAGACTCCTTCCCGTACCTCACAGCCCTGACCTGGAATGACACCCAGAAACACCTCAGAACCTCCCCCATGGACTTCTCGAAGGAACCTCAAGACATGGCTCTTCCAGATGAAATCGGCATTATCTCTTGCCCCCCCCCCCCCCACCACCTTCAAGCCTGGCTTACTCATTGCCTGAATAACCTCACAGGTGGTTAGCCACGCTCTACAAAGTCACATAGCCTAACATACTCTGCAGGCTTCTTCCACTCGCTATGTGTACACCTGGCACTGGAGTGCTTTCAGTTAGTGGTGTTGATCTAAGGTCTTAGATCCATCTCTGGGTGATCTGTTGCAGGTTTTGACTTTTTTACAACATGGGGTGGCATTGCGTCTCCAAACCTTTACCCCAGAATGTCCTAAAAGCTTTTCTAGGAGCCCATGAGTAACCTACTAGACCCTTCCAGTTTGGTTCCTAGGTTGTTTTTAGTGACCTGCTTAATCTCCAGCCTGATCCTCAACGTCTATTTACGGCATGGGCTTTACTTTTGATATTAGAGGCTCTGAAGTTTTCTCCTTTTGAACCTTTAATGAAGGTGGCTTTAAAGCTTCTAATGCAAAAAAACTTCATTTTAAGTGGCAATTACCTCGGCTAGGCATTCCGGGGAAACTGGCTGTTCTTTCCTGCAAACCTCCTTTTGCAAGGTTTTTGAAGACAGATTGGTTTTTAAAACCACGGTCTTCCTTCTGTCTGAAGGTTAGCGCTACTTTTCACCTTGGTCAAGAGGTGGTTTTGTCTAATTTTAGTTTCCTACTCCGCCATCTGTAATGGAGAAGCACCTTGAATATGTTGTCAGAAGAGCTCTCTTGATTTACCTGGACAGGGTGATTCCCTTCAGGGTCTCTGGATGTTTAATTTTGAGCCTGTGCGTAAGGGTTTTAATTAATTAACTTATTTATTTAGATAGCGCAACTAATACCCAAAGGCGTCTAGGCGCTTGGCAACTAACCACATGAACATACTGATGGTTTAACTGAAGGCTCTAGGTCTAAGTTGGAGACTATAAGGTATATAACCAAATCTTTAGGCCTTCCCTGAAGGAGAGCAGGTCGGACGCGTTTTTAAGCTTTGTCGGCAGATGGTTCTACAATCTGGTTGTGATGTTTATAAAGCTTTTACCTCCCCATCTCTGGAGTCGGGGGTTGGGTACCTTCACCAGTTTGAGAAGCGGACCAAAGAATTCGAGAGAGTATACCATTGGAAACAATCTGTCAAATAGTCTGGGCCTAGATTATGTAGCGCCTTGAAGGCGATGCACAAGGCCTTGAAATTGATTTTTTTCCACAGGTAGCCAGTGAAGAGCATTGAGGGCATGCTTGGCTGACGAGTGTTTAGGTATGCCAAAGAGCAGCCGGGCCACTGAGTTCTGAAGAACCTGCAGTTTCACCAGCAGTGCCTGATTTATACCAACCAGGAGCCCGTTAGAGTAATCAAGCTTCGCTAGAACCAGTGCTGCCACCACTGTTTTCTGTAATTCTGGTGGTATAAACGGGAAAATGTTCCTCCATTTTCAATGGGAAAAAAGTGGATGAAGTGAGCGCCTTCACATGGTGGGAAAAGGACAGGGTAGTGTAAAAAATGACTCCCAGGTTTTTCACCTTGGCGGCTGGAATGGGAAGAGGACCCAGCTCCGCCGGCCACCAATCAGTGGACCAGAAGGAAGTAAAACTTTGGTCTTATTAGAATTTAACTTGAGGCAGTTCTCTGACATCCATCTGCTCACGTGTTGCATACAGGCGTTAAAATTATGTGCCGTGATTATTATTCGAAATGGATCCAACTGTGATCTGGATTTGGTGGCCCAGAGAAGTTTAGTGATTTGCTCATAGGAGACAGGTGAGAGATCTGCGAGTTGTGGCAGACCAAAGACCTGGGGCGGGTTGGGAACTTTTGGATCTGTACTTGCTGCATCAGATTGTGAGAGCTGAATGCTATGATCATTTGCAGAGCGTGAGGCGAACGTATCATAGATGGTAGAAACTTTTTTGCAAAAAGAGGATGCTAGGGTGTTGCAAAAGGCTTGGTCTATTGTGTTGAGTCTCCTGTGTATGACTAAGTTTCTGAACCGTAGCGAACAGTTCTTTAGAATTATTCTTCGCACCTATTTTCTCAGAGAAGTAAGTGATTTTAGTTTTATGGATCAATTCTTTATATTGTGCCAATAATTTCTTATACGATTCTTTTTCCTTTTGATCGTAGAGCTGTCTCCAACGCCTTTCTTGTCTGCGACAGTGCCTCTTCAGAAGCATTAGTTCCTCAGAGAAACGGGGTTCGGTGGGTGCTGTCCTGCTAATTTTCCCTGCTTTCTGGGGGATTGTTGCTTGCACTGATGTGGCAATCCAGTTGTGATTTTCTAATGATGCTTTCTCTGGGTCTTGGGATAAACAGGGTCTGCTCAAACCCAGTTGAGTGTTGAAATTAGTTCTGTCCAGGTGATGCCACAGGTATCTCTTTTGACTTCTAACTGGACAGGGCTTATGTCTAGCTGTAGAAGGCAAACTTAGTGTTGGCATCACTGCTATGTGGTCAGACCAGTGGAGTTGCAGGTTGTTATTGAATTTTAAAAAAGGACCGTCTGTAAAAATGGTGTCTAAGAGGTGCCTGGCTCTATGGGTGGGGCCACCCGTAATCTGCTCTAAACCTGCGCTGGTCACCAAATCCATAAGGGAAGAGGAGTCTTTGTCTTGAAAGTTACCCAGGTAAAAATTAAAATCCCCTAGGATAATGTAGTCTTGTGAATTAACTTTGTATTCAAGTAGCGCCCCATAGTGTGAATAAAATTGGCCCTGGGTCCTGGTGGGCGATAAACTAGCAGCCCGTTAAAGGAATATACATGATTAATGGCTAACTTGAAGGAGAGCACCTCGCACTCAGGGTCTGTAGGGATATCTTTGAAGTATGCTTTCAGGTGATCCATATAGACAATGGCCAGCCCTCCTCCTTTTTTCCCTATTCGGTCTTTCCTGGTGATTAAAAACCCTGGTGGGATGGCTACCACTAGATCGGGGCCTGAGGTCTCATCGGCCCAGGTTTCCACAACAAATATGTCGAGTGTTTGTGAGTCTACGAAGTTCGCAAATTCATGTTTGTGTTTAATCAGTGAGCGTGCGTTTAACAGAGCGCAAGCCATCACTGTGTCAAGATTCTGATTTCTGTGGCTTATGATTTTGCGGGGGAATGTGAATTTTTTCCAGGAGTTAAAAAGGGTAGATCTACTTGTGCAATGCTGCCTCTGTAGCAAAAAGTCAGGGGGCTTACATTTCTGAAATTTGCAGGGTAGTGACTTGGATTTTTCTATCTACTTTCATTAAGCATTATCAGATTGTGCAAGAGCTGGATTTAGATTTTGCCAGCTATGAAGTAATGGCATTCTTCTTATTTTGTACTTATAATTTTCATCAAACCTTACTTTTGACAAATTATTACACGGTTGTCTTGGGCTTTGTTGCTTGGTACATCTCAGTAAGTAAGGAAAGCGAAGGGACATGGAGGTTATGCATCTATTACTTACTGGTAATCTCATTACTCTCAACCCTTCCTCTGTTTCCTTACTTGTGTTCCTCCTGGGTTGCCAGTCCAACTGCTTATTGAGGCAGCAGCGCTTGCTACTAACAGGAGGTCGGGGGGAGGGGTTTTAGGTCTCATATAGGCAGTGCTTCCACTGTCCCTTTGAGACGTGCTGGATCTGGGATATTGGCTTTAAAAAACGCCCATCTCCTTCATTGGTTCCTGTTCTTTAGAAATGCTGGCTTTTCATTGGTGAATACACTTGGTAGTCCCTCCTCTTGGAATTTTGTATCCTCCCATGAGGACTGGCCCTCTTACATGTGTTCTTACTGTTCAGGTAATTTATACTTGGAGAGAACTCTTTTGTGTTTTTTTGGGGGGGGGGCGGCATCCCACTTTGCTCATCAACTGTTCTGTTTACTTGTGCAATGAAACTTCGGTCGCATCACTTGCTTGCTGTTGCTTTTTCTCCCCCTGCCTCCCATAACACTGCTATGGTTGCTTCATGTCCCTTAATCTCCCTGTGCCTCAACCCCCCCCCCCCCCTTCCCGCAACACTGCTCACAGGCCCCCACCAATCCTCCGAGGCCACTGTGTTTTGGCACATTTTTTTGGTTACTGTATGCATAATTTGCAATGCAGTGCCCTAGTTTAATATCCCGTTGCTGTCTTCCCCCACACCACCCTGCACAACACTGCTTGCCAGCCCCAGAGATCGCTGCATTGAGTTCTTATGTTATTTTATACTAAACACTTTTTATTTATATAGTACACCTAGCCATGGACTCAGACGTTAAACAATCAGCCCATTATCACAGTATGTTGAGCCGACAGACTTGAACAGGAATCCCCAGCTCACACTGCTGCACCATATCCTTTTCCTAGCCATGTTGGAGAATGCAGTACCATATGTTGCCAAAAGAGGGCCTTACGAACACCTAGTGATAGCCAGTGGTACTGCACCCTCACAACTCTGCTTGTTTTTTTTTTTTTATATAGCAGTTATAGCGCGAACCAGACCGGAAGGTATTGGAGCGATTTACGTAAGCTCCAGTTCCAAAGTGGCAGCTCACCGTACTAACTTTTTCCAATAAAGACATTTGTATTATAATTGGTGTGACTGCTCTATGCACTAATATGAAGCAGTGTTTAATTCCATTTTGCAATTAGGCGTATGTGCACAGTTAGGAGTGCTTCAGTGACTACGTTCCCTAATGGAGGCACTGTTTTCATGTTATTTATTTTTCTGCAGTTGTAGCGCAAACTCAACCGGAATGTATTGGAGTGCTTTACATAAGTACCAGTTCCAAAGTGGCAGCTCGCTGCGCTAACACTTTCCAACAAGGACATTTATATTATAATCAACGCGACTGCTCTGTGCACTAATATGAAGCAGTGTTCAATTCCACTTTGCAATTTGGCGTGCACAGTTGGGAGCACTTCGGTGTCTACACACAATAATGGAGGCAGTGCTTTCCTGTTATTTTTCTTTTGCAGTTGCAGCGCAAACCTGATGGGAAGCTATTGGAGCGTTTTACACGCGCATCCGTTCTCTAGTTCCAAAGTGGCAGCTCGCCGCGCTAACATTTTCCAACGAGGACATCTGACTGCAATAGGTTTGCTCCTCGGCTCACTTGCTGAAAACCATAGCTTCAACAAACTACTCTTGCTCTCGCTCTCCTCGATTTGTTCCCCTGTGAAATGGATCCAAAAGAGAAAGAAACACTTTGGAAGAGAAAAATGTCAGAAAAAAACGACATTTGCAGCCTCAGGAGGGTGAGACAAGAAAAAGGTACAAAATAAGAAAAGTGGCCAGATTGGTTTTATTCACAACCAAACACAGTAGTGCCTCTTTACAAAGTTTGCTAGTGAAGTGCTTCTTTCGTCTTCTCTTCTTTCTTTGAAAAAGTGTTTACTTCTCCTGCTGCCCCTCCCCTTTTCTTCCTCTTATTCCCTCTTTCTGTCTCGCTCATCCTCACTTGCTGAAAACTAGGACTTCAACAAATGTCTTTTACCTCTCTGCTCTCCTTTATTTGTTCCCCTGTGAAATGGATCCAATAAACCAAAAAACACTTTGGCTACAAATGTCATCTTTCTCTGTTTGAAAGTGCAGCCTGAGGATGGAGATCGAAAAAAAATTCAAAATATGAAAAATAAACACTAAATAAAGCAAGACCGAGTGGTTGCAAAGGGACCCGATTGTTTTGTTTATTCATAACCACACACATTAGCGCCACTTTACAGAGATTGCCAGTGAAGCGCTACTTTAGTTTTCTCGTCTTTCTTTTAATATCGTTTTTCCCGGGTGGGAAGTACACCATTCCTAGAGGTAATGCACTACCTTGTTGATTTGCAATGCAATAGGTTTCGCATTAGTGAAAGTTTGAGCTATTGGTGTTGCAAATGAAAAAGTGTTAGATTTATTTTTTTTGACAGAAAATATCCCAGCAGTATGTTATTTCTTAAAACAGGCATGTGCTCTTAAAATGTATACCACTTGCCTATGAAGTTAGTATGACTACTTACCAGTCTTCATAGTCATGATTGTTAATGTAAGTTCTCACACAGAGACCAACAACCCTTTATCCTGTATCTGGTAAGTTGTGTTGTGCAAGGCAATAGGTCTCGCATTTATTCGAGTTTCAGCTATTAGCATTGTAAATGACAATGCCTTTTATTTATGTTTTGGTTTTTAAAAACCTAAATAAAAGGCATTGTCATTTACAATGCTAATAGCTTAAACTCTCGCAAATGCGAGACCTATTGCCCTCCAAATACTTGTTTGTAAAAGCGCCCTATGCCGTGCTTTTACTTTAATGGCAGCCACGCCCTTTTCTTTAGATGACCCGCGTCTAAAGAAAAGTGCGCGGCCGCTATTAACCCCTTCCATGCGCACGACGGCCGGGAGCCGTCGTGCGCATCCATGCTCGTGTGCGCAAGACGGCACCCGGCCGTCCTCGCACATGGCACCGGAAATCCCTCTGGTGCAGGCACCAGAGGGATTTCCTCTTCTTCCCAAAGGCCTCAGGAGCTGGGGAAGAGCTTCCCCAGCTCCCGACGCACTCCCCCTGGTTTCCCTGAAATGACGATCAGCACGCATGACGCGCTTTCGTCATTTCTCCCTAGTGGATCCCTGCTTGGGGATCGCCACAGGAGGGCAATCCCCAAGCAGGGATCCACCCACTAGACACCAGGGAAGGGGGAGCGGCCCCTTGGGCAAGGACCTTTGCTTCCCCCCAATTTCTTTTGGCCACTACAGTCTTTCTGCCCCCTCCCCCCTAGGGGGAAGATGGGGGCAGTAGCCCCCAATCTGCCCCCCCCCCGGGGGGGGGGGGGCAGAAAGCCCACTAGAAACCAGGGATTTTTTTTGTATTCATGTAGGGGTGGGGCCTGCCCAAAATGGGCATGACAATCCCCCCCCCCCCGGAGAAATTCCAGTCTCTCTGCCCTCCTGGGGGGCAGACTGAGGCAGTAGCCCCCAATCTGACCCCAGAAAGCCCACTAGAAGCTAGGAATTCTTTTTACATTTGATTTAGGTGTGGGGGTGGCCAAAGGTGGGCAGGCCAATGCCCCCTACCCCCCAAAAATATGCCAGTCTTTCTGTCCCCCCCAGGGGTATATGGGGGCAGTAGCCCCTGATCTGCCCCCCGGAGGGGGGGGGGCGGCAGAAAGCCCACTAGGCACCAGGGATTTTTTTTTTTTATGATGTAGGGGTGGGGGCTGCCCAGAATGGGCATGCCAATGCCCCTTCCCCAAAAACAATTACCACAGTCTTTCTGCCCCCCCCGGGAGGCATATGGGGGCAATAGCCCCTTATGTGCCCCCCCCCGGAGGGCAGAAAGCCCACCAGGTATGAGGAAATATATATTTTTAAAATTGAGGGATGAGGTCAGCCCAGAATGGGCATGCCAATGCCCACACACCCCCAAAAAATGCCAGTTCTGCCCCCCTGGGGGCAGAAAGCCCACTAGGCGCCAGCGATTACGCTGGCTTTTTTTATGCGTGGGGGTGGGGGCTGCCCAGAATGTGCATACCAAGGCCCCCACCCCCCCCAAAAAATAGCCACAGTCTTTGTCCCCCTTGGGGGCATAACGGGGCAAACACCCCCCCCTCCCGGGCGGCAGAAAGCCGACTAGGCACAGACTTGTTTTTAGCAATGTGCCTACCTATGGATTTTGGGCCCTAGCGCAACTAGCACATAGGGAAACCTAGCAAACCTGTACATTTTTGAAAACTAGACACCAAGGAGAATCCAGAATGGGGTGACTTGTGTGCCTCTCACCAGGTTCTCTTACCCAAAATCCCTTGCAAACCTCAAACTTTGTCCAAACAAACACATTTTCCTCACATTTCTGCGATGGAAAGTTCTGGAATCTGCGCGGATCCACAAAATTCCACCCACCCCAGCATTCTCCAAAGTCTTCCGATAAAAATGGTACTTTACTTGTATGGGTAGGCCTAGTGCCCCCGAAAGGAAACGGCCCAAAACGCAACGTGGACACACCACATTTTTACAGTGAAAACTGACCCCTTTTTTGCAAAGTGCCTAGCTGTAGATTTTGAACCCTAGCAGTTCCGGCACCTAGGGAAACCTAGCAAACCTATATATTTTTGAAAACTAGACACCCAGGGGAATCCAGGATGGGGTGACTTGTCTGGCTCTCACCAGGTTCTGTTACCCAGAATCCCTTGCAAACCTCAAACTGTAAAAAAAAAAAAAAACACATTTTCCTCACATTTCTGTGGTGGAAAGTTCTGGAATCTGCATGGATCCACAAATTTCCTACCACCCAGCATTCCCCCAGGTCTCCCGATAAAAATGGTACCTCACTCGTGTGGGTGGGTCAAGTACCCGTGACAGGCAAGGGCCCAAAACGTATTGAGGAGACATCAAAATTACCTATCACAAAACAACCTGGTTTTGCAAGGGGGGGTCACCTGGGTTTTTGGCCCCGGGCTCGGCGGTCATCTTGGGAAACCTACCAAACCCACACATTTCTGAAAACTAGACACCCGGGGGAGTCCAGCGAGGTATGGCTTGCGTGGGCCCCCCAACGTTTTCCTACTCAGAATCCCCTGCAAACCTCATTTTGATGAGAAAAAAATCAACTTTTTCTCAAATTTCTGTGTGGTAAAGTTGTAGGATCACCGGGCTGACACAAATTTCCTACCATCCAGCATTCCCCCAGGTCTCCCGATAGAAATGGTACCTCACTCTTGTGATTGGGTCAAGTACCCGCGACAGGCAAGGGCCCAAAACGTATTGTGGAGACATCAAAATTACCTATCACAAAACAACCTGGTTTTGCAAGGGGGGGGGGGGTCACATGGGGTTTTGACCCCGTGCTAGGCAGTCATCGTGGGAAACCTACCAAACCCACACATTTCTGAAAACTATACTCCCCGGGGAGTCCAGCGAGGTATGGCTTGCATGGCTCCTCCAATGTTTTCCTACCCAGAATCCCCTGCAAACCTCATTTAGCTGAAAAAACCCACATTTTCCACATATTTGTGTGGAATCACTGTGCCGGCACAAATGTCCTACACCACAGCGTTCCCCTCAGTCTCCCGAGTAAAATGATACCTCACAGCGTCCATGATTGGGTGCCGCACTGTCATGAATACAGGGTGGGTTAGGGAGAGGCTGTCATGCCTGCAAAAGATGCTAGATTAAAGACATTAAAGAAAATAGTGCTCACAGGCTGTAGCTAAAACACTGTGTAACAACAGAAGTAAAAAGTCTAGTCCTCATGGGAGGTTGCTTCATTTCCCTGAATCTCCCTGTGCCTCCCCACCACCCCTTCTTCAACACTGCTCGCAGGCCCCCCACCATCCCTCTGAGGACACTACTGACAAATGCATACAAGGCGCTACTAAGGCTGGTCTAACAAGCGTATTCCCGAATTGGAAGCAACAATTTTGAAAGGACAGGAGCCAATTGAAAAGATGGGTGGAGAGTGGGCGGAGCTTCAAGTTCATACCTGAATACAGCATGCCTCGCAGAGCAGCACATTCGCTGCCCTGGCTCGACCTAAAAAGTCTTACGGACTAGATTGAAAATGGGGTGAGCATTCTTTCTAGTGGTGAAGAGTTTTCCATCTTTGGGATAATGACACCTCATATAACTAAGAACTGGGTTAAGGACAGACGTGGGGGTAATGAGTACTTTAGAGTGGCACAATAGGAGTAAATGTGGCTTTAAGGGCTTGTTCCAGGAAACCTACTGTGTGGTCTTAGCTACACAGCATGCTATTCCTCTGACAACTTTGTGCAGATAAATCCTCTTTATCTACAGCAGTATTTATTGGTGATTTGTTCGGCTCCTCATGCGTCTTGTAGAAATTGCTTTTGAGTGCCTTTAGATACGCACTTTTTGTTGGCTCCTGTGGATGTGACTAACCAGCTTGAACAGGGTGAGGATGCATGAGGAGATGAGGCCACGCATGTACCAGCAGAAGCAATTTAAAACACATTTTTGTTCATTGCTTCGGAGGGCGCATCCGGGCCAGTCTGTGCCTGGAAGAGGCTGAGCCATCCCTCTTGCTTTTTTTTCAACTTTTAAATTCTAAAAATGGGGAATATCTCAAGTTATGATTCAATTTTATATAATGGAAAATAGCTGGGTTAAAAAGCAAATTTGATAACTGCTCAAAATAATGTAATTAAGTATACAAAACAGTGATGGATGGAATGCTTGAATTAATCTCAGATACTGGTAATCACTCAGGCCATCCATCGTAATTTTGCATACCATGCCACCACAGTTTGGACCCAGCCATATGCAAATCATTTTTGACCCTGCTTCAATAGGAACAGTCCAGCCCAAACTGCCAAGCTCAATCCTCCATGAACTGAATCACAATTAACCCAGGACCAGTTTCGCACTAGTTATGGGCTCATCAGCTGGGTACAACTTTGTTCCAGTGACAGTGTGCCTGGGACCCGTCTGGGCATACCCATCTCACTTAGGGTGACATAAGTATGCAAAACAGTGATGGATAGAATGCTGGAATTAATCTCATCCACTGGTAATCACTCGGGCCGCATCCCAATCCATCTTTATTTTGCACACCATACCACCCGAGTTTGGACCCAGCCATATACAAATCAGTCTTGACCCTCCAGCAGGAACAGTCCAGCCTGAACTGTGAAGCAAGGCCCTCCCTGAACTGGAACACAAGCAACCCAGGATCAGTTTCTTGCTTCTAGTCTAGGGAGGACTGGACATGGAAGCTCGGGCTGGACTGTTTCTATTGGAGCAGGGGCAAGACTGATTTGCATATGGCTGGGTCCAAACTAGAATGGCGATCAAAGTTGTTCTTTTTGCAAAATAATTTCATTAAACAATATTTTATTTGCCTACAGGAAGCTTGGGCACTACACACACATTGATGGTAATACATCTTATGTCACTCTAGTGTCTCAAGATCAGGTCAGACAAAAGAAGCGTTGTTGATTTTGGTTTTTGTGTGACTCTCATAGAATTCTGCAGTTTAGTATGGGTACGCCGGATTGTCAGTTGCCATGTTTAAAGGGTAGAAGCTGTCAAACAATATTGGTAGTTAATTTCAAGTAACCTTCCAGCCAACATAATTTGGCAAATTATACATTGCCTTAGAAAATCTATAAAGGCTTGGCAGAATGTAGAAAACAGAAATTAATTGATAATATGGGCTGGTTATGTTAATGCACGTTTAGGTCCGGCATCTGCTGGAGCAGATTGAGGAATATATGACTTGAATGAGCATACACTATATTGAGCATCACTTGCAAGGCAATACCTTAAATGTCTGTTTTTTAGTTTCAACAGTTCTTTAAGTTCTCTCTCCAACAGTACCCACTTTCATTAGAAGAGAGTTAACAAGCACCAGAGATTTTGTACTTATTTCTAGAGACATTCGTGCACTGGTCTCCAATTGTTTTGCTTTCCAAGATCTGCTTTTGGGGACCATAATATTATCAATTATTCACACCGTGATACATTCTTTGCTCACTGTTTAGTAGGACTCCAGATCTGCAAGCTAATAAAGGCATGTTAAAAAGAGAGAGGGTCAATCCTAGGTGTTTAACTGATGTAATAAGTACAATGGGAGAGTTTTTATGCTCTTTAGATGCCTTGGCGCTGAATCATTTACAGATATGAAATCATTTGACTTTGTGTGCTACAATAAAATTAAAAAAATCTTGACCGTTCCAATAAGACCGAGGTAAAAAGATGGTTTGATAAATCCTTTTTTGTGCCAGCAAAAATGTGACAGCATTAAAAAGCAAGCCACGTAATGTCGCAGAAGTACAAGCCTGTAGATTAAACTATAAGAAGGCTTGGCTGGATAGGAAAATTAGCATAAGGTAGCAGGCTTGGGACACTTTCTGTGGCAGCTAGTGCCACTAATGATAACTATGCCTTCTAAAAGGTCCTCTGTCAGAACCCTTTTCCTAGGGCCACGGGTCACAGAGGGGCTACTGTGCCCAACGGTGGTGCTTGAGATCTTTTGCTCCGATTTCCAAGGGCCCAACCTACTATTGATTATGCTGAACTGGGCCAAGTACCCCTTATGCACTTGACTCCCCGTAGTAGCTGTGGTCGAGCAGTCAAGGCTCCCTTGGGGGAGGGGGTTTGGGATATAGATACAGGTCAGTGAACACAACTCCTAACGCCGTCACTACGAACAATAAATTAGCATCCAGCCAAATACTTGCTTTTATAAGTCAAAAAAGGAGTATTTTATTTCTAACTATATATGCAAAGGAATACAACATTCAGAGGCAACTACACTATCCACCTTGAGGTCAGGTCTCTAGTAGTGGTCAGGCAAATTCCCGTCCCACCCTCCAAGTTATTACCCATTCACTGGTGGCTGCATCAGGGAATGCAAACTATTTGGCCATACTCACTTCTGACCTTTTTAGTAACTTAGTCAAAAGTATCTATGGTGCTGCATCACCAAGTCCCCCGGGGCCCCAAAGGCCCATTTTCAGTCTTACCTGCTCCGGCGGTATGGCAGTATTCCAGCGGTGCATAAAGTACCCTCTCCTTGGACACTCCCTAATACACCGAAGTTGGGCTGCTCGCGTTGGACACAGCAGCACTCTGTGGCACAGGCTGTTCCTGTCGAACAGCACTGGTGGTCGGTTTCTAGTGATCCGAGCCGCTCAGCGGACACAAAAGGTACATTACTCTTCCTTCTAGTGGGGGTGTGATCCTCTGGCTCCCTAGCAGAGCTCCAACAAGGGTACGATATCCTCAGCGTCATCTCAGCGAACCATGAAAGGATGTCCGGTGCAGATCAAAGCGTGCAGGCTTGACTCACTGTTCTCCTTCGGTCCAGGCGATGGCCTGAACTCCAGGCCAAAGTGGTACTGGCAGCCCCTCCTGGCATACTGGGTTGTCACAGTAACCACAATCCAGGTGCAGACTCTCCATAGACGATCGCAGTACGGCAGCGCCTCCTGGCATACAGGGGTCACCGAACTCTGTATCCACAGGCCCTGCACACATGGCCCTAACTCAGTTCACCGGTGACCCCTCTCTGCCATACGGGATCAGCTTGGTGCGTCCCACCCAGCACTTCCAATACAGGTCAGAACAATGCAGCACCTTTCCTGGCATACGAGGGTCCCAGATCTAGTACTGCAACAGCCCCTTCGGTGCACAGCCTCACACCTCGCTAAGGGAATCCTCATGCATGGCTCACCTCTGGACCTTGCTCTCCTCTCCCTCACCAGGCAAACTGATCGTGACAGGCAGGCAATGGTGCTCCAAGGCAGGTGATTTTGGTGTCCTGGGTGATGTCCCCCTCACCCAGGAGGAGGGCTGGCAGGCCTTTGCCCTCAGACCTAGTCACAGGCAGAAGTCTTGCAGAGCTTCTTCTCACACAGCCTTTCTGGCTGCTTGGCAGGGGACACATTTTTGGGGACAACCTCCCCTTCTTGTAGTCCTTTTCCAGACACCAAATGTAATTTAGGGTCTGGGTCTTTGAAGATTTGTTGGAGGTTCCGCTTCTTTTGAAGCGGGGAATTTCTTTTCATCTTCTTTCATGAAAGAGGTCTGTGACAGCAGGCAGAACTCCAAAGCTGATCATCCAAACCCTAATTCATGGTGTGACCAGAGTTTACACCTGGATGTCAGCCACAGTGATTATGTGCAAAGGTTCATTCCAGACCCCCAGCCCTACTCTTTAGGATTCCCTTATCAGCCCCATCTCTCTTCCTGAGATGTGTCCAGGCCCCTTCCTTGTGATGCATCACTGAATCAGAGCAGTTTTTTGAGATGTAAAGGGAATATCTTCTTTTCCTCCAGTGTTCTTCACCCAGCTCTCAGGAATGCAGCAAATGTACAAAACTATCAGCGGGGATTGCTCTCCTCATATTTTTACAAGGCAGGCCTGGGCTTTCCAAAATGGAACCCAGGATCCTCCCGGACCATTACAGATCTGCATTAGGGATCCAGACAACAGTATAGTTGGGCACTCAGGGCAGGGGTACATCTTTTACCATGCAGAGGACTTTTCCTTCCAAACATCCAATCTAACCCCTTCAAAAAAAATAAGTTGAAGATAAGATTATAGCCATTACAATTCTTCCTGGAGAGAAATGGGCAATACATTTTATTTCTCATTCCATTCAGAGGAATCGGGTATTTCTTTTGTGGATAAGTTACTGCATAATTCCTATTTTCCATTAAGTTTTGGAGTCAGAGATAATTTGGACTATAAATAGGAGCCCCAAGACTTTCTCAGCAAAACATCAAGTTGTGGGCTTCAGCACTGACAAAAATAATAAATGGTGCCATAAAGTGGGAAGTAACCATCCCCCCTACCCCTTCCTGGTCAAGCTCATCATAGTACCCATTTTTATGTAGCATTGGCAAAGCCAATAGGTCTCACCTTTGTGAGCATTACTGGCTTTGCCAATATCTTTCAGCCATGTTGTACAACAGTATGGCTGCTAATCAGCATGGCTAAAGGTTAGTGGTGTGGAGTGACGTAAATTATATTGGTGTAGAGTAGTGGTGTGGCGTAGAGTAGTACAGTGTGGGTGTAATTGGTACAGCAGATAGAGTGAAAACAACATAAATAAGAAGCTGTATGCCCGTGTTAAAAGTAGGAAAGCACATTGCACATCCAGGAATAATACTGAAACCATTCTAACATTACATTTTTTTATTTTTAAAGAGCTTTGGAAAAACATAGGGAGCTAATCAATTGAAAGTTTTCAGATGAGAGAGACAACTAAAATAACTAATGGTATGCTGTGGGCAGGTTGTCAGCCCACCTAATTGTAAACAATATGTTTCACAGCACATGTGAGGCATAACAAGGGTGATGGGGCCAATCCAAAAAGTTATATCCCCATCTCTCCTCTAGAATCTACGGTAATGTTAAGACTAATAATGGATAGATTAGAGACCTGAGCACAGGATAAATCTATTCTTTCTGAATTCCAATGTGGCTTCTGGTGAGGTCTGGGCACCACTGAACAGTGCCAGAATTACCATTTGTTGGTTAATAAGTATGCAGTAGCAAGGGAAGGCTGTCTTCATGCACCATTCATGGATTTATGTTGCACATTTTTAAAAAATAAAATAAATATTTATATTAAGTTTCATAGAGATAAACAAACTCTCCCTACCCCCGAACTATACGAGGCATGTGATTGAGCATACATTCAAAGTAATGTCCCCCCATATTAGTTCCAGGATGGACCACCACCCTCGGCTGAACCATACATGGCGGTTTCTCATCCTTCACGTCCACTCGTCCCGCTTGGAACCTCACGCACTCCTTTGTCTTGCTAATTTAAGCCTACCTCCTTGTGTCGCGTCTCTTGCTGCCATCCACAGGCCCCATATTTTGTCAAATTTACATGGACAGCCACTTGCTTGATACACTAACTTCTCTGCCCTCCATACACCAGTCCATATCTTCCCAGTCCCCCAGGGTTGGCAGCGACCTCTTCCCCCTTGCTTTTAATCAGATCTCTTCATGCCATATTAGTAAAGAGAAAAGCATAACAATCAAGGGACTATTCCTTCCGTATGCCCTTGGAGATCAACTGCAGAGTGACCATTACTCTAACATCTATTACCTCTGATAGCCTGCCACCTATCTTCTCCCTGTATGCTCGGGACCCTGAGCATTCCCAAATAGCTTGAACCAAGAAAACCCTCATCTGACAGCCAGAAATGGTCATCAGCAGTCCTACCTATGCAGAATAATTGGGTCCTTGAAAACGTTTGTTGAATTAACCAAAAACCTGCCCTGATCGCCACCAACCGTTGGTATCAACACGCCATCCCCCAATCATCTTCAAGCCTGCCCAGATCCCTCTCCAGTTTCTCTCTGAGCAGATCAATTGGTGGGAGGCTATTGTAAAGGAGAGTAAATCTGGGACACTGCGTGACTCGTCAGGGGAGCGCCCGGTACCCTATGCTCCAGAAGAGATTCCTCTTTCACCTCTGCCTTGAGGGCTGCACACCACCCCCTGAGGTATGGCAATTGATGGTACCGCAGGAGTTGGCTTTCTGTAAGGTCATTTTCTGTCTGCCTGGCAGCGAGCAGGATCACCTCCCCATCTTTCCAGACATCCTCCAATTTGGAGATTCCGAGTAAGACCCATTTCTTACATCCCTCCATCCTTCACAGGTCGCTCAGAAGATCAGAGTCCCACAGAGAGGTTTCCAATGTCAGGCTGCACTACAACCCATGGCTTGTGTCACCCGGTACCATGCCTTAACCATAGTAGCATACCTAGAAACACTCCAAACTAAATTCTGTGGAGCAATATTGATACAGTTCCTTCAGTGCCCAAAAGAACAATTGATGGACAGAATGCTGAACAATGTCATGCATTCACCCCAGTACAAAGATCTGGGCCTAAATCCATCATATTTCTGCTTCCCATGGAATTCCAGTTTAGACCCAGCCATTTGCAAATCAGTCTTGACCCTGTTCCTCGTGCGAACAGTCCAGCCCCAACTGCCAGTCCAGGTCCTCCTTGGACCTGGACTGGAAACAAGCATCCTAGGACTGGTTTCGGGATATCACCCCTCATTAGACAGGCTAGCTTACTCCAGTGGCATGGAGAGCACGGGACCCACGTCTAGGAATACCAGTCCCACTCAGGGTGACAAATGCAAAAAATCAATTGATGGAAAGTTTCAGCACCCCGTCCATCATCTCCTTGTGTTTGCTTTGTTTGCCCTAAGTTGGCAGGGTATGCCCAGACGTGGGTCCCTTGCTCACTTTGCCACTGGATTCAAGCTAGTCTGGCTGATGAGGGGTGTTATCCCGAAACCGGTCCCAGGATGCTGGTTTCCAGTCCAGGAAAGACCTGGCTTGGCAGGTCGGGCTGAACTGTTCCCATGAGGAACAGGGTCAAGCAGCACTCAGTCCGTCAACTTTGTGTTTGCCTAGTTCCTTCAGTCCCAACAGGAAATATTAAATGGGCAGCTTTAATGTAGTGAGTGAATTCTAAATATGTAGTCAGGCCTTTTCCAAAAACAGTATAGTCACTCTGAATGATCCTTCTATGCATTTGCAGGGCTGTCCCTGGAACAGGCTACAAATGTGGCAAGGCACGGAAACAAAACTAATAAAAATCATAAAAAGAAAGCAGTGTATCCAGCATATGCATGGATGTCATGCACTAAGCTGTCTCAGTTACAAATAACCAGGATAACTATCCTTTGTTTGCAAAGGTTCTCACTTTGGAAAGAGACGTTTTCTACCCCAAAACTTCAGGTGGCCTATAGTTGCAAACCTATGGCCTATTTCAGGGTTCCCAGGGCAGTCAGGAGTCACTGGAAATCCAATGTCTGTTAATGTTTCATTCTAGTGTCATTCCTGACTGTATGACCAAGTATGTGGTTCTCAAAGGATATGCAGGTCTAGCAGCGTACACATTACATAATATATAATCATTTCAATGTCTAGACAATTCTTAACTTTTAAGGAGGAAATGAATTTCATACAGGTAAATGCAATATGCTTCACTCCACTGAAAACCACAAGTGCCTAGTACCTTGTTGGCCAAACTTGGGACTCTTCTTCCCCCTCCCACCCAAATAAAAATGTATCCAGATCATAATTGCCACAGTTCTAATTAACACTGAGCCCTATAACTGAGGTTGAGCTGTTATAGCTTAGGGTCTTGCGTCCAAGGAACCCTGCGCTATTTCTTTGGCCAGAACTAAAATAAATTCTTAGAGATTTTGCAATTTAATAATCTTTTTTTAAATTAACATCCCTCCCGTTTTTGTGTGCTGTGATTTGGTTTCAATGCTACTGTAGAGTGCGCTCAGTAATGCACCTCTGTGAACCCTACCAAAAAGCTCAAATATTCCAAATGAACCCAACACCCAAATGAATGAACGGCCCACCCTTCAAGGCAAGTTAAAATCTAATATTTAGGAATTTGGTGGTGTAGGTGGCCAGTCAATGGAGTCCAAGTCAGTAACAACATGGCAGTTCACCTTATACATCCCTACCCATGTAGTAGTTAGTAGCCTCAAGATATGCCAGCCATAGTTTAGAGTTTCTGGTGCCAGAGACAGCATGCAGTCCATAAGGATAAGATAAGTTAATGATCCAGTTACACTGAATGCCGGTAGCGCCTTCCACTGGTGATAATCTCAGGAACCACAAGAAAGACTCCACAGACATCTCTGGGCCACTGCAGGCTCGATGTATCAAGACTGCCCCCACAGAGATCCTTCTTGCAGCTGGGCATTTCTTAGTATGTGCACTTCTTGAGGGAGGTTGTTCTCCCTTTCACTACAAGTGCAGCTTGAGTGATTCTTCCAGACCTAGGCTAAATCTGTAGAAGGCAACACTCTCCCTTCTGGATCTTTGTCATCCTCTCATCTGCATTAGCATGCAGATCTGCCTCAATCATTAAGCAGAAACCATAAATGCCTTATTGTTCGAGGAGACCAGTATTTAACTTACTCTGGGGAACGAAACATGGGCACCCAAGTGGTCTGTCACTTTCAAAGCTCTCCAGGCTCCTCCAATCCTGGAGGCGCATAACCCTGGTGTGATCACTTCATGTTTGGATCAAGTAGTTGCGCTGCCTCCCATGTGGAATTGATAGACAAGAAGCATTACAAATAAATGCACATTTCTGGATGGAAAAGGGGTTACTATCCACCATCTGCAAAGGCAAGTGGTTTTGAGTTTAAGTGTATGTGCAGGCCCTGGGTGAGAGCTGAACACCAGAAGCCTCAAAACAAATTGAACCACCATATTCACCTAACAGCGGTGCTCTCAACATCACAGCCCAGAAGTAAAACTGGAGGACTTGGAGTGTGCAGTTAATTAGAAGAAGAAAAAATTAAACACGGGGCTATCCAGGACTGAGGACTTCTCTCTGGTGTACGGATTCCTGTCTTGCGAGGATATCACCTCTGAAATTAGATAAAACAGGCCTGGATCAAGCCACCTGGTCTCCCCTTCAAGAATAGGCAGAAGCAGGTCAGCTATTTATTAATCCCGGTCGCCCATGCCCTATTTTTGAGTATACTTCGTGACACTAACTCATTTGTTTAGCGCCTTTACTCCAATTTATGAAAAAGAACACAGGTATTTAACAATAGGTAACGTCCAACTGCAGTCGTATGGTAAAACGGCAAGAATCTTAATTCCTTCTGCACAAATCGAGAATAATTCCAGATTACAAGCACAATCATCTATTGATTTACATGGGGATACGGTTAGGTATCACTTTTGGGATATTTGTACATCAAGTCACAGAAAGGCCTCTCGCGAGAAATGGCAATTTTGTCACTTAACTGTGCTTGCAAACAAGTTGTCATTATAATCTTATCACTGTCCAGGTTCTGTCATAATTACAAATAAAAAAACTTCTTCCTAAGGCACTCTCCAGAGAATCCGTCCTGTAGGAAATTGGAGGAAATAAACTTGTAATCTATGCAACTACCCCCACTACCTGCCAAAATCAATACGGTTGGGGAAAATCAAACTCAAGAACAGCTTTAGAAGCGGACAGTTCTCACTCAGCTTCTGTACCAAGCTGCCTCACTGCCATTTAACCTGGAAGCCACCTCATGGCCCATCAGTGTGCTAGGGTGCGACTCCCAACAGGAGCCAATATCCTCTTTTGTGCAATGCCAACTGCTGGGGTTGGGGCTAATAGTAGGGGGTAGGTGTGTGCAGTGAGAGTACTCATAACTCTAGACAACTATTACCAAGGGTGCCGAAATGGATGTGCCCAGTCAACCCAAAGAGATTCAAGAAGTGGATCTAGTGACTGTTCAAAAATGAAATTTGGAAAAAGACTAAGTCAGGGCGTTTACTACATTGGGAATAAAGCTCAAACGTTACCCAACAGCTCATCAAAAGAATATGCAAAAGATTCCAAAGAGACCATGATGGTGGATTTTAAGACTGGCTGGCGTCATTTTACCTTGCACTGCCAAAAAATCCACCCACGCCTTTAACTTCAAGGCAAATACCAGCACCACATTATTTTTTATCATCTGTTTCTGGTCCATTCATTGAAGCAAATTCCACTGTGCACGACTCAACTGCACTTACATTTCTTATGTAGTGCTAAATAAAAGGTAGTAACATTAGTACTCTGGGGGAATAGAAAATACCTGGTTTTGAGTTTCATGGTACATGTCTTAACAATAATGCTCAAGATCACCCGCATCTATACAGACATTGTTAAAATACAAAATTGCACGAGAGCTAATTTAATAATGAATCTTAAATGAAGTGTCTAATTCTTGACGGCAGTCGCACAAAATTTCTCCCGTGCCTATTTGCTTATTGTTCTTCGATTCACAGTGCAATATAAAACGAATTGGAAAGCATATATTTAACATCGTGAAGGTCAATACATTCTGCCAAGAACCACGTGGTCAACGGGGAACAACATGTGTTAATTAGATTTATTTATTTTACATTATCGTTGTCATCCACTTTTCTATTGTACAAAACAAAGTGCTGAGGTCGAAGTTTGCAATACAAGAGCAGACATTTTAAACTTGACACAATTGAAGGAAAGAAAAGGGCCAAACACTTAATCACATTGAGAAATGTAAGTCCAATTTCCATGACACCATCAAAGACTGGGCATTACCTCAAGGTATTAATCCTATACATAAAAAGGTACCTATTGACGCGCTATTTTCTTCACGGTAGCCAAAACTGTCTCACGACCAATGCATTGTTCACCAGGAGGTTCGCTAAGCATTGTTTAATGCCTAACAATCCTACAGATGGGTAATGGAATTAAACAGAAATCCAGAATGCTGGATTTGCACGCGTCAGCAGCTTTTTTGACCAGTCAGTCCTAGCCTTTTTGATATAGAGCTTCTTTTATATGCCGCAGACATATTCCAGCACACCTTTCAGAGGAAGATTGCAGCTTACACAAAACAATGTTCTCCAATCTGAAAGATCAGTCACAACCTTACTCAGTTGGTAGTGCTCCAAGAGCTCTTCAGCTTCTGCAGACAATTTTTGAACTAAAACACTGACAGCTATTGACATTTGACAAAGGTTTTGAGCTCCTCGAGGAATTTAACATACTCCTGATGCTCCAGGGCAGTGCTCAACTCAATCAACTCATCAGCAAAAGTGTTGTCTATACCACGATCAGCCAAGAAATCCATCAAATGATCATACAGCGCCTGCAAAATATCCAAATGGAGCCGGTTTAATAGTACATTTGGGACAACTTACATATCAAATGAACAGAAAGTTTCATATGCAAGTACAACAAAACACTTTTTCATTTTCAAATGAAGAGTAAAGGGAAAGATTTGAATGAACAAAGAAAACCATCATAGTTTACAGTAACATTTCCTCTTTAGACCGGCCATTGAAGGAAAATCAATTTTGGAGTAGTTTGCAGAAAGCAGCGTCTAGGATACTTATTAACAGGTGACATTTGGTGAACTGCAACCAGAAAAACAGATAAGGCCAGTCTCTAGCAAAGAGTCAAGCAAAAGATATATAAACATGGGGCAGACACCCAGTTTCTGTAATGACTCAGACCCCAGTGAACAACCAGCTGTTGAATCAACGCGAATCCGGAACTAAATGTTCACAACAGCAGGAGCTGGGGAAATTAATTTACCAACAGAATGTCAGCATTTGTATGTGGTGGTAATGAGTTGCGTTTGTGGTACGAACTTACACCCCCCCCCCCAAAAAACCGTCAACAGAAATGCAGAGAATATAAATATATTCCTGTTGTTTTGGAGGCAGCTGAAGCTCAAGATAAACAGAGCAGCTACAGAAAACAGCAATGCAAATAATTGGGTGCATGTTTAAAGAGGAGAGTGGAAAAAGACAAATCGTTCTCTCTTTCAATATCCGAGGTACCTTTTACAGATGAGCAGGCAACAGAATCTAGCAGATCTTCTCCATACTGCAGAAACCATTTTTTAATAAGCGTTTACTGCTGTCGGCCAAGTTTATACATCACATAGGCACGCATTACAGGGGAATCGCAATATAAATACACTGAAAACCTTTAAAAGGTTTGTATTTGGAGGATACTGAGGGTTCAGTGGGATTTTTCTTGGCGAGCAGCCTAACAGCACCATCCCCACACTCCACGTCTGATCATCAAGTATCCTATCCTCCTCACCAGGGAATCTTACAACATTGGAGGTATGAACTGTGTTCCAGGCACAGATGGGTCACATTGCTGATTGTTTTGCAAGAGGGGACGTATTAAAAATGAAGCTGCACAGCCTTTCCACAAAGAGCCAAGTTCAGATTGTCAAAGTATATGTGAACAGTTTTTAAAACTATAATTTGACGTGTATCTAGAGGGGAAATGCAAACAGTGCTAATTCACAGTTGCCATTTTCCCTCAGTAGAAAGCCTAAACCAATGTTAAGATTCATGTGGCGGCAAAGGTTTTGCCATACCCATTAACATGCCACAAGCCTACTTGAGAGCATGCTTGCTTGAATTATAATGCTTTATCAAATCAATCTCCTGCAGAAATGAGTAGCGCTTGTAACATGTAAAATGAAGAAAGTGATTAAGACATGGATTGAGAACAATCGGCAGGGAATGAGTGGCTTTGATGCACCAGTGGACCCAGATTTTAACAAGCACTGGCAAAACCAATGGGCCTCGGCAAACCAAGATGTATTGGCATGGTCAATGGTATTGTCTTTTAGCCATGTGCTATGGAGTGGCAATTTAGCCGTAGTTTAATTAATTGGTTAAAGCATCCATTATTCAACCTGTAATTGCTGCTTACCTGTTATGGGGTGGAGCTGCTTGTGTTTAGTGACAATGACAACTATCAGCAATAAAGAATGAACGCAAACTAATTGGCAAACTAAAACAAATAAATTGAAGCAACATAAGAATAAACCAGGACAGTCATGAAGCGACAAGCTGTAGCTGAGGAACCCAGAGTATATCTTGTGGACAATCACTGCATTGTACGCCAGTTGTGACAAGAATGGTACACCGGTCTCAGAGGTAAGCAACTATGGTAACATTTATTTCATCTTAACCTCAGTCTGCCACACGGTGTGCTTTTGGAGCATAAAAGCAGCAATCAGTGACAAATCCAATTTAAAACTTAAACAAAATAAGTTGCATTTTAGCACATTATAAGAAACCTGTAACACTATACTCTCCCAGCATGGCAGCCAATTCAGAGGTGCTGTCTTCTGACAGAAAAAGCTGTTTTCCATTCTTAGGCACAGTAAATATGAGAGTTCTGTGACTGTTCAGAAGTAAGAGGATACCTTGAGGCTAGGATTGTCAGCCCTTCTTTTTATTCCTGTTTGCAACAATGTTATGAGTAAAACTGCTTAACACAAAACGAATAAACTGGTAAGTGCATTGGTGAAACAGTGCTACCGCTTTTGCTATCTTTGTACAATTTAAAGTACCAGGTCTGTGTGTAACCTGAAAGTATCAAGATAAAGTCCTGGCAACTAGGCACGGCCCTTGGAGCTCAGTCGATAACAGAAATTATATAATAACATCGCTTGTTACTTTTACACCATGGAAATGCTATATTGTGGCAGGATGAAACCCAAACTTCACAAATAAAAGTGTCCTATAAAAAGTGCTCACAGATGAGCAACATTGTGTGACTTTTAACAGTGTAAAGATATAATAGGATAGCAGGGTAGGTTAAAGAATAAAGAACCTGCTACCGATATAGAATTGTGTCAGATGTCTAGCTGGAGCAATCAGCCCCTGGTTGATAACTTGTTATCTACAGTACTGTGAAGCACAACTCTTGCAGTATGCGCTATTCTAGTCAGAAGACTTGTTCAGAAAGTGTAACAATACAGCTTTACAAACCTGGAGAGGCCTGTTCACATTTCACTTATTTGACTCAGAGTTCGACAATGGGCTTAAGGGACTATAACCCATATTACTTGCAGTTCAATTATGATACTGCAAGGCATCGGTGAAAGTTATATTAAAGCACGCTCCGAGTGTAGTGATGTCATAATTACCAACTATAGCACAAAGGCACCCATTTCTTAACTAAACGCTATTTGTGCAGCATACACAGCTGCACACACAGCGGCACACATAACTTGTGGCAAAGCACAGGCTGCAGAGCAGAACCAAAGCTTTGTTTGCCTCGGTTTTACTGACCGGAAAATGCATTAAGGATAATGTTACTTACCCAATAAGCATCTGTTCTTGTCATGTAGAGCTGTAGATTCACATGCTTTGCATACTCCTGCCATCTAGTATTGGGGCCGGATGTTTGTACTTTGTTTTTCCTTCGAAAAAGTCTTTCCAGTCACGAGGCAGGGGACTCCTCCTTTCGGTGATAGTGCACATGGGCATCAACTCCATTGTTAGATTGTTTTCCCACAGAGGGTGAGAATGGAGTTAGTAAGAGTAGAATAGAGATGCCCATGCGTATGTATTTGTTAATAAGAGAGAACTGCAACAGGGAGAAGATGTAGCCTTGCGGCTAGAGCGGACGACCTCGAAGCTGGGGAACCGGGTTAGAGTCTCGGCAATGATGCTCAACATCCTGTGATTGGGGGCAAATCACTTAATTCCCGTGCCTAACAAAAAAAAATGAATGTGTCCATCTGTAACTAAACTGGTGCTCATGCAAAGCGCTCTGATATCCGATGTCTTGGGTCTAGTTCGCCCTGTATAAAACTTACAAAATAGGTACCAGGGGTGGCGGGTGGGCGCATGTGAATCTACAGCTCTACATGCCAAGAACAGATGCTTACTGGGTAACATTAGCCGTTCGAGGCATGTGAGCTGTAGATCACATGCTTTGCATAGACTATACAGAAGTATTCTCCCAAAGCGGTTGCTAACCTGTAGCTGTTGCAGTCGTTTGAAAGAGTGTTCTAAGTACTGCATGGCCTACATTAGCTTGTTGTCTCGCTAACACATCTACACAATAGTGCTGGGTGAATGTGTACGGTGTAGACCATGTTGCAGCTTTACAGAGGTCAGCAATGGGGATGTTTCCTAAGAAAGCCATAGTAGCCCCTAGTTTGCGGGTGCAATGCGCTCTAGGCGGTATTAGTAAAGTCCTTTTTGCTTTTGCATAGCATGTTTGAATACATTTAACTATCCACCGAGCAATTCCTGATTTAGAAAAAGGATTGCCTTTGTGTGGTGGAGCAAAAGCTACAAAGAGTTGTTTAGTTTTACTAAATGGTTTTGTCCTTTCTATGTAATACAATAATGCTTGTTTAACATCCAACGTGTGTAGAGCTCGTTCTGCCACTGAATCTAGTTGAGGAAAGAACACAGGCAACTTAACAGATTGATTGATTGACGTGAAAGGCAGATACCACTTTGGGTAGGAATTTGGGGTTGGTACGAAGAACCACTTTGTTTTGGTGGACTTGAGAAAATGGTTCCTCTATGGTTAGTGCCTGAAGCTCACCCACTCTCCTCAGTGATGTAAAAGCAACGAGGAAAGCAACTTTCCAAGTGAGAAATTGCAGTTCACATTTATGCAATGGCTCGAAAGGTGGACCCATTAATCTGATAAGGACAATGTTAAGATTCCACGCTGGAGCAGGTGGAAGTCTTGGTGGGATAACTCTTTTGAGTCCTTCTATAAAAGCCTTGATAATAATAGGTACTCTGAAAAGGGACAGATGCTGTCTATTTTGAAGGTATGCAGCTATTGCAGCGAGATGTAAGCGTATGGATGTGCAAGCTAATCCCGACTGCTGTTGGTGTAGTAAATAACAAATAATATTTTGAATGGAAGCATCTAGCGGGTTGATATGGTTGTTATCACAATAGATAACAAACCGCTTCCATTTAGCTGCGTAGCAAGGCCTTGTAGTAGGTCTTCTGGCCTCTTTAATGATATTCATACAGTCTGGTGGCAGGTTGAGATAGCCAAACTATGATTTCAGGAGCCAGATCGCTAGGATGAGCTCTTTGGGATCTGGATGTCTTCTCTCGCCATGGCTCTGCGTGAGAAGACTGGATGTGAGACGTAGTTTTTGATGAGGAACTACTGAGAGCTCCAACAGGGTAGTGAACCAAGGCTGACGAGCCCATGTGGGAGTTACTAGGATCAGTGTGAGGGATGTTTGCCTGAGCCTCCGGACCACGAGTGGAATGAGTGGGAGAGGTGGAAAAGCGTAAACAAATATCCCTGACCAGTTCATCCATAGTGCATTGCCTTTGGACAATGGGTGTGGATACCTGGAGGCGAAGTTTGGGCATTTTGGTGTGTGGCGAACAGATCTGTGGAAAACCCCACATTTGAAAGAACGGGAGGAGAACTTGAGGGTGAAGTTACCACTCGTGAATCTGTTGTGTCTGCCTGCTGAGAAGATATGCGATCTGATTGTTTACTTCTGGAAGGTGTTCTGCTAGGAGGTAAATCTTGTGATGTATGGCCCACTTCCAAATGGCTTGTGCAAGGCTTGACAGTGTGTCCCCCCCCGTTTCTGTATGCAATACATGGCTGTCATGTTGTCAGTGCGTATCAGGACATCTTTGGCTGTATGTTCAGTCTGGTAGGCTTTGAGCGTTAGAAATACTGCTAGGAACGCCGCTAGATGATTTATTTGAAGTTTCTTTTGCGTTTGACTCCACAAACCTTGAATTGTGCGAGTTTGGAGATGAGCTCCCCAACCAGAGAGCGATGCGTCTGCTGTTAGCACAGTCTGTGGAACTGGGCCGATGAAGGGCCGCCCTTTGGATAGATTTTGTGGATTCCACCACTGCAGAGAGCGATGGGTGCGGCAGTCTACCAACACTAGATCTGACAATTGACCCCGAGACTGATTCCACTGACGTGCTAAACATTCCTGAAGGGGACTCATTTGAAGTCTTGCATGGGGAACTTCATGATGCAAGACGCCATCATTCCTAGTAGCTGCATAAATACCCGGGCTGGTAATGACTGGTTGGGCTGAAACTAGAGCCTGAATATTGCCGATCTTGGCTGCATTGGGACAGCCTAGAGCTTTTTGAGTATTGAGAGTGGCTCCCAAGTATGTTTGCGTGTTGGAGATTGGACTTTAGCACGTTTACTGTGAACCCCAGATCGTGCAGTAATTGCACTGTTATCGGAGTGTGTTGGAGACACTGTGTGAGAACTGGCTTTGATGAGCCAATCGTCCAAGTATGGGAAGACATGAATATGTTGTCTTCGCAGGTGATCAGCGACTACTGCAAGGCATTTGGTGAATACTCTGGGAGCAGTGGTGACTCCGAATGGAAGCACTTTGAACTGGTAATGTTGTCCCACTACCACAAACCTGAGATACTTGCGAGGAGCGGGATGTATTGGAATATGGAAGTATGCGTCCTTTAAGTCTAGAGTAGACAAAGTCGCCTTGCTGTAGGAGTGGGAGCACTTGTGGAAGTGTCACCATGTGAAAGTGATCTGAGTGAATATATTGATTTAGCTCTCTGAGGTCCAGTATAGGCCTGAGAGAGCCGTCCTTTGAGTATGAGAAAATATAGGGATACATGCCGGACCCTTGATATTGTAATGGTACGGGCTCTATAGCTCCCTTTTGCAGAAGAGAGTGAACCTCTTGTTTGAGGAGGTGTAGATGCTCTGGTGACATTTTGTGTGAACGTGGAGAAATGTTTGGGGGATTGTTGGTAAGCTCCAGGCAATAATCAGATTGGATAATTCCTAGGACCCATCTGTCTGAAGTCATTGTATGCCAGAAGGGGAGGAATTGAGACAGATGTGGAATGATCGGGGGGAAGAGGAGGCAAGTCACTGTTTGTGATGGGGAAGTGCGTAGTGTGGAACCTTTACCTCTTCCTTTGCCATTATTGCCTCAAAACCCACCTCGAAAGTAACCTCTTGAAGAGGGTGACTGTCTGTTTCCTCTGTATGATGTTGAGGTGTTGTCTGTGGATGTGTTCTTGGAGCCCCCCCGTAGAAGGAGCGACGAAAAGAACCCCAATTGGATGGGGACTGCAGAGCTCCCATGGATTTAGCGACATCTGTGTCCTTTTTCATCTTCTCTAAGGAAGTGTCTACTACAGGACCAAATAGATGCTCTTTGTCAAAGGGTAGATTTAAAATAGAAGCTTGGACTTCGGGCTTAAAGCCTGAAATTCAGAGCCAAGCGTGTCTCCTTAGCAAAACACTGGTGTTAACTGCACGAGCGGCAGTGTCAGCTGCGTCTAAAGCGCACCTAATGGAGGTGTTAGAAATGAGTATCCCTTCCTGAACTAGGTCGTGTGCCTTAGCCCGATGTTCGCCCGGTAAAAATTGGGGCAATTGCTCCAATTCGTCATAATGCACTCTATCATATCTGGCTAAAAGAGCCTGGGTATTGGCAATACGCCAGTGATTGGCTGCCAGCACAGCTATTCTCTTCCCAGAGGTATCTATCAGTTTAGATTCCTTGCCTGGAGGAGGGGCATCTCCTAACGTTTGAGAGTTTGCCAGTTTACGGCCGTTAGAAACTACTAGGGAGTCTAATGGTAATTGACCCTAGATATAAACTGGATCTGTAGGTGCTGGTTTATATTTTTTGTCCACCCTGTAAGGATTCTTGCACGCACAGGATCTTTAAAAATGTTGTCTGCATGTTTAAGCATACCCTTAAGCATGGGCAGTGTATGAGTGGATCTTTGTGAAGAGCTTAGAGTTTCAAACAGAAAAACCTCCTCAAGAGACTCTTTGTGAAACTGAACTTCATGATATTCAGCAGCCCAAATAATCAATTATATATACACCCTACATTATCATCAGGTGGAGAGTGTTTGAAGGGTATGAGTCTGGGTCATTGTTTGTATTTGGGTCCGTATTATAATCGTCCCATGGATCAGGACTATTGTCATCTGCTCCATCCCCATCATCCTGGTTGTCAGGTGATTGTGGTGAATTTGTGGGTGTTATAAGCAAATTTGTGTTAGGTGGGGAAGAAGGTGTTCGAGGAGGAGGGTTAGTACCAACACCTTTCCTTTTAAGAGGAATGTGGTAAGTGTCCTCCGTTTCTGGCTTGCGTTTAACTGGCAATTTTGCATGAATATGTCCAGTTTTGGGATTAATGACTAATTCTTTTTGTTTCGGGTCCGGGTTTGAAGGCGGGACGTCGAAACGATGCTCTTTGGATGGAGTGGGAGCTGTTTTTTCTTTTGGTGCCAATATTTTTTGAGCCTGTGTTTTCGGCACCAAAGTGTTGGGATCCGAAGCTGATTTCGGTTTTGGCACTGAAGGGATTGTAACAATAACGTGCTTCGGTGCCGAATGTTTCGGCTCGGTGTCCGAATGGGGCCGACTATCCCGAGCCGGAAGGCTTTGGTATTTGTTTTGGTGCCGGGCCCAAAGGCGGGGCGTTCGAAACCTGTTCTCGGTGCAGACCTTGGCCCGAAGGAAGAGGAAGAGACCGGAGCATTTTTCCAGGGCAGAGTTTGGGGCAGGGGAGCATCTGTACTCATGGTACGCTGACCCTGTGGGATGTCTTAGTCCATGTCGGAGTCGCCTTCTGACAGGGAAACGTGTTCTTACTCAGCTCCTTGAGCGTCGAGCCAGACGGTCACAGAGCGTCTTCTTGGAGCGGAAAGATCGGCACGCGTCGCAGTGTCGTTCGCCGTGTTCCGGAGATACACAAGTTGCACACTTCGTGTGAGTCGGTGCGCAAATACTTGGCGCGGCACTGAGGACAGAATTTAAATGGAGTCCGTTCCATCGACTGCGAGCATGCACAACGCGGCTAGGCCCAACGGCCTTCCACAAAGTTTCCGATCGAAAGAGATTTTGAATCTCTACGCGGAGAATGGGAAACTCGATCGAATAACAATACCGTCGAGGGGAAGTGGATAGCGCTCCGAGAACCAGAGAAACGGCATCAAACCGGAGCTCAGCAATTCACGTCCGAACCCGGAAAAAAAAAAAAAAAAAACAATGGAGTTGATGCCCATGCACACTATCACCGAAAGGAGGAGTAACCTACCTCGTGAATGGAAAGACTTATTCGAAGGAAAAACAAAGTGCAAACATCCGGACCCAACACTAGATGGCAGGAGTATACAAAGCATGTGATCTACAGCTCACATGCCCCGAACATGCATTTTCTCATGAGCACTGGCACAATCGACTTGCTTTAGAATCCTGGCAATATTTTATTTATTTAAAGAACATAACAGTGGGGGGCTGGGGTACCATCGGGTGTGGGAGCAGTGGACTGTAGTCAAAGCCAGAGTGGGCTGTGGCAAGGGAGGGGCTAATGGGTGGGAGAGCAATAAAGGATTTTGAAGAGCATGGGGCCTCAACGGCTTATACAAATATAAAGCCTGATGGGGTGAGAGAAGCAACCTGTAATAACTAATTTTGTAAACAAAAAGAACACCAGTCACAAAAGCGCAAGTATGCTCCCCAGTGCCTTGTGAACAACTTTACAGCACGTTTGTGGAAGCAATGTGTGTATGCTTTTATGACGAAACTCACTTTCATGAAAGCATTCCAGATGCAGCCCAAGAGAACTTTTAAAAAAACTGCAAATGGCAAACCATGTGGCTCCCTGCAGATACCGGGAGATTCACAGGGAGGTGTTAAACTGGGGGCTTCCATCATGCATGTCTGTTTAGGGGCAGCCACGCTGCACTTTTAACATCTGCTTCCCCAAGCTGGGCAACTACCGTGAGGAAGTCACTCACGGTCATATTTATGCAAAAAAAAGAAAAGTAAACGTAAACACAAGAATGCCAACTTTGAATTTACACTCTTCATGTGTGTGGCCGAACAGGCACTCATTTTCTACCGGCCTTGACAAAAAAGTAAAAAAGCAACACCAGGGATGTTGGTGGTAATTAAAGCAGGACAGAGGGTGGGGTGGTGTGGAAAGGGGTGGGAAAGCAGGCGGAAACAGCTGGGAGGAGGCCGGGTGGACCAACACAAGCGATGAGCAGCAACGGCAGGGGTGAATTAGGAACTTCAGAGACGTGCAGAAAGTTAATGAACATGCCTCGTGAAAGAAGCATAATTTTAAAAGGGCTTGGGCCTCTGCAAAACATGAACCACTGCTGCAGGTATTCACCAAATGTATCACAAAGCCTCGTTAACCAGTTCCAAGGGGATGTAAATGGTCTTTTAAAGACCTGTGAAATACTCCGGTGAGGCTGAGATAAGACACCAGCTACTGTCCACGGAGCCCACAGCAGCTCAAGGACTGTGTGTCCTCGAAACTGCATCAGCCCAGCTGAGACACACGGGGGAGTGGTGAAGGGCTGCTAAAGCCTGCTGTGGACACATACTCCCCACATGGCAGCAAGAGAACAGACTGCCAGAGACCAGGAGCAGTAGTGGTCTTGGGAAAGCAGAGGCACTATCAAGGGATGACAAGCTGCTGGAAGAGGAAAAGGGACTGGGAGAAGGACGGGCAGGGAGGGCGCAACAGGCAGATGTCTGGACGCTGCAGGGAAAGTGCTCTGCTATGAGTGAAACAGCTTCTAAAAACAGAGCTCGTGTGGAGAGTTCAAACAAATAAAAAAGTAGGTCCTAAAACAGGAGCAGCGGAAGGACACAAGTACGTGGTCCCTGCTTTCAGGGAGGGCTAAAAACAAGAGGAGGCATGACACATGCATGCTATCAACAAATAGGGACAAAGGATATGAAAGAGACAACGGAGCAAGCAAATGGGAAGCCTATGGGTGGGTTGAAGCTCACAGCTTGAAAACTACATGTCTTTGAGACAGCGCATGCTCGGTCTACCCGAGACCTAAAAAGTGAAAGGCATACTACAAGCCAAGAGCCCGTGGTTGCTTACCAACCTGGATGAGAATTCATTTTGAGGCTAACGCACTGTTTAGTACATATATGAAAATAATAAAAAGTAGGCAAAAAGCAATGGACACATTTAATTGCACCTACCCAATCCAAGGAGTCTGTGCTGAGGGTGTAGCTAGTTTCCTTCCAATCAGTTTCCCCAGTAGGCTGGAAACTGACCTCACGAATTGAGAAAATATCACTCTCTTCTTCCTCACCATGTCCAATCTGTGAAATAGGATAAATTGGGGGAAAAAATAAATAACTATGGACTTGCTCCTAGCACCCCCAAAATGACATATCAATGGTTTGTGCAAAAAAATAACCTATCGTTGAAATCACAGGTTCCTTTCATAATTATCTATTCATATTTTTCTGGGACCTGGTAAAGTACCTGCCTGCCAAACCAGGACTGTTCACGGTCATTTGCAGCCTTGGTTAGGGTTAGTGGACGTTATGCACGTGACATTACACGGGCAGATTAAAATTGCAGGTGCAAGCCCTCACCCCACCCCCAAAATCTCATCTGCAACAGTATTAACAGACTACAATTTACATATTTCACTTTAACATGTATTAATGTTGGCCACAGCTCTAAAATATATTGTATGGAAATGTAACGGTGCACAGATAATAGGTTATAAAAATTTGAAAAATATAGTAGCTATATACAAAAAAAAAAAAACCTTCAACATAAACACCTGCACAATTATTGGCACCCTTTCCTTCCTGTAACTACTCACCTCATCTTCAGGATAGTGGCAGTCCAGCACAAGATTATGCCTGGAGTCCTGTTTTGCTACTTCCACAACAAAGTTAGGGGTGGACACAAGATCCGGCTACAAACAGAAGATATTGTTAGTACAATCACACGCCTATACCAAAGTCCCCAAGAAAATTAAAACTATTCCAGAGGAAAAGAATACAAATAAGCGTTAGAGAACTTAGGTTCAGCAAAGCAATTAACACCGAGATTAGAAGAGTTTCATTTATTTAAGGAACCTGAAATAGCACAGACCTAGCTTCAAGGCAGCAGATCTTTTATACCATAGCAGGAGAACCTTACACATGAGATGCTGTAAATACAACAGTAGCGTGAGGTCAGGCTGCAAATGCAATTATAGAAATCAGGACAAGAGAAGGTGAGAACAGGTAATCAACTAGCCAGGAAATTGTGCAACTAGTGACTACATTATAATACGTGCACATTTGTAACTGAAGTAGAGGGAGCGATTTTCCAAGAATCACATTTCTTTTGGTCAAATTTCAAAGCCAAGAGCATAACCAGGTCTCAGGGTTCCTCCAAGGTCCATGATTTGCCCACCAAACCAGATCACTGTTGCCGACAGAATTGAAGGATACTCAAGAGCCCATATTTGTTGCAAAGCTCACCCTTAACCTATACGTCAGGCATAATACGTATATTTTAAAATACAAATTTAACCCTTCAAGTCAACTCAAAAATTATTTTCACGTCACAACTTTACCAAGAATATCAGTGGGATGCGCAGAGCAAACAGTTTTCCTGTAGCTACATTTTTTCATCGTCAAAATTTATTCTAAAAAAAGTTATTCCTACAATGACCATTATAACAGACATCCCAGGCTATCAGCACATTTAGATAGTTCCTTATTATTTTGATGTACTTTGCTAACCTTGGAAATCGTGATTTTAAAGCACCTTTCCGAAGTCCAGAAAACTAACACATTTGTGAACCAAAAGGGCTTCTCTTAGCTCTAACTGACACTGCACATAGCAATGCCCGATATCTAAGTTCAAACTTTACCAACCGCCTAAAAGCAACCCTGACTGTTATAGTCTTCTATGGTTGCATCCTTGAGACTCAAGGTCTGCATTGACCATCACATCATTTATATCAGTCTGCTGCTCAGAGAAGATTCCAGATTGTGACAAATGGCATCCATCACAAAGGTTAGAATGGTTCCATCTGAGCAAAACAAAAACCTTTACGCCCCAACAAGAGAAATAACAGTGCTGCTCTCCTTAGAGCACCAGCCTTGTAGCAAGGGTCTGTAGCATATGCATGCTGCAACACCATCACCAACGCCTAAACAAAACCAAATCCTGAACTTTACCACACATGTTCAAATGGATACAAAAAACAAGCCTTACTTCCTTTTCGTCCCCCTTCTTGCTTTCATCTTCTTCATCAAACGATGGTGGAATGCTATTGTTTGTGTTAAATGTAACAGTGATCCTTAAAAAAAAAAAAACATTACAACACAGCAAAACAAAGACTCACCTGAACCTACCAACAATCACTACTTCTATATAGCATTTACACGGGGAAATGGGGAGAAAAGACAAGCATTTGCAATGCAATAGGTCTCGCATTGACGCGAGTTTGAGCTATTGACATTGCAAACAACAATGCCTTTTATTTTGGTTTTCTTTTTAAAAACCAAAATAAAAAGGCATTGTTATTTATAATGCCAATACCTTAAACTCATGTAACTGCGAGACCTATTGCATTGCAAATGCTTGTTAAATCAAATATCACGGCTTTGTTTTTAATTCATTGTACATTACATGAGGTTAGAGGGTGGCAGGCGCAATCCATATGAAAGCTCAGCTCGTTTTGGGCTCGAAGGTCCCAGAGGACCTAGAGCTGAGCCAGAGCCGGACATCTGACTCGTCACTCGAACCTAGCTGGAACTTTTAGTGGCTCACACATCTCTAGGTATGACGCACCATTTGTAGGACATCCCAAAACACACTGGAGGCAACACAGAATCTGCAGTGTATTCCTTTGTAAACAATTACATGTTAAAGTGGATGTGAGGTGAATAAGTTCTCTTTTAACTCCGAGGGAATAACGTGATATGGATAAACCCTCCTGACCCCCTACCCCTCACCCCGACTAACCCAAAGTTTCCTGTGCGACACATTTATGAAAGAGAACCTTTATTCACATCATTGAACAAAACCAGCCGCTACCTGGGTCTAATTAAACTCTTACCCCCTTGTTTCCTGTTACCTACAGCCACGTTGGACTTTCAGAAGACAGGAGCCGATGAATCTAGTGTAATCCCGGCCGCTGGCCTTAAATAGTCTTACAGAACTTTAAGTTTTTACAGATCCGTCTCTAAAGGTCAGGTTGCATGATGTCACTCGTGCTGGCCGGGTCTGATGTTTAAACTCATCACTTTGCATTCTGGTACTTGTAGTTTCTCCCTTCACATTACAAGTCTCCAAGTACCAGAATACAGAAAAACATAAGCAGTCATCCAGACCACTTCAACTGGACATTACAACCAAACACTCTTATCCTGACTGAAGGATTACAATAGCCGCCGTCCCCCGGATCCGAAGGTGGAATGGGCCAGAGGTGCACATGACCCAAGCGGCGCAGGACAAAGGAGTCCAGAAAGGGGGCTCCGCTCCTGAATTCACAACCGGTTAATAGAGAACATGTTGCACTTAGAAAGCTGGAAGCTTTTTCGCAGTTGATGAATACCGCGGCAGTGAAATGCGAGTGGCGAACTCTATTGCTGCACTGAGGGCTCACGGCGACTCGGTCCGGACTTTTGTCTTTGACACTGGAGTCCACGAACATGCCTCTCAGAGCAGCGCATGTCTTAACCTAAAAAAAAAAAAGCATTTGCAATGCAATAGGTGTCGCATTTGTGAAAGTAAGCTATTGGCGTTTGTAGGAAAGTGGGTTTCTGTTGCAGTACCCCCCCCCCACTTTTTGCCTGATAACTGATGCACTTTTCCTTGGTGTGCCCTAGGTCCCTGCCAATCAGGTACCCAGGGCCTGTGTTCCTTCCCTAAAACTGCATTTCAGCCTAAACCCAATTGGCCTCTCTGGCCACAGGTAAGCCCCTGGTAAATGGTACCCAAGGTACCCAGGGCACTGTGACCAGAGAAGGCCTCTAAGGGCTGCAGCACTTATTGTGCCACCCTTGGAGGCCCTGTACCCTGACACACACACACACACTGCCCTTGCAGGCTGAGTGTCTTGGTGCAGAACAAAACAGAGTCGACATGGCACACATCCCTGTGTGCCATGCCCACGAACTACACTGCCCTGGCATACCTCAGTCACCCCTCTAGCTGGGTGCCCTATGCCAGTGGTGAAGGTACAGGTGCATGAGCCCTGTGCCCCTACAGTACCCAGGTCCATTCCTGGGCACTGTATGTGCAGTGCTGCCATTTCAAGTATATGGTGCTGGGAGGTCGTCAGCACGAACTCCACAGCACCATGATGGCTGCACTGAAGACTGAGAAGTTTGGTATCAAACTTCTCAGCACAGTAAACCCACACTGATGCCAGTGTGGGATTTAATGTAAAATGCACAACAGAGGGCAACTTAGAGTTGCCCCCTGAACCTAACCTACAATCCACGTCTTGTCTGAGGGGCTGCCTAGGCTGCCACACAGCAGACATGTTGCTGGACCCCTGGGTAGAGAGCCATCCGCTCTCCTGGGCCTGCAACAATGCACGTCCTGGGCGAGGTGCTAGGCCTCCTCCCCCAGGATGGGCAGGGGGAAGCTTCAAAGGCATTCCGCCTTTGTGAGCTTCCCCAGACCACTTGCTGTACTCAGCAACTGGTCCCCACCGGTTCCTCCCCATCCTGGCGGGAAGACTAGCGGGAAACACCAAGGGAGGAAAGGGGTGTGCCAGCCTCTGCCAACCCCACCCCTCAGGTGGGGGAGGCGAGGTGAAGCACATCTCCGGGCTCTCGCCATCTTGAAGGTGGGGAGCCCTGCCCAATCAGGACTAGGCTCCTGCCCCCTCCCACAGGAGAGTGGCAGGATAGGGGTGTACCCACCCCAGGGCAGGGACCCATTGGTCCCTGCCCTTTACCTACCTGTAACGCCCCAAAATCTAGTATTTAGGGGCACCCTGAACCTTCCTTCGATTCCCGCAACCTAAGAAGAAAAAGGACGAAAGAAGACGCCCAGCAGAGGAGACTGCAGAGAACAACTGACTTGGCCCCAGCCCAACCGGCCCGTCTGCAGTTTCCAGAGATCCTGCGCCAAAAATCGTCTTGTCCTGCAGCCAGCGACCTCCAGAACCCCGGGGAGGACTGACTGCCTTCAACAAAGACCGGATCTCCTGTGAACAGCAGCTCTGTTCAAAAGAAACATCAAAGACTCAGAGCCTGCTGAGGAAAAAGAAACCCGACGCCTGGAACCACCACTGCACCCGTCGCCTACAGCCCGAGTTCAAGTGGCCCACCGGTCCCAGCGAGGTCCCCCAGCGCTCCAAAGTCCGAATCCACCGTGGGTTGACCCCTCCAGGACTCCCCGACGTCGCCTGCAGCCTCTGCACGGAGACCCCCCCCCCCCCAACCGCGAGTGGCCCGGTAAGGTGAAATCCGACCTCAAAAGACACCCCTGCATCCAGCCGCCCTGCGCGCTGGAGAAAGGAACCCGAGGTGCATCTAGGTCCCCGAGCCCTCCAACTTACCTGCCCAGCTGTTGGTTCCTCCTGGAAGTCTTCCTGGACCGAGCCTGCAGCTGAAAACCAAAACCGAAAATCTCCATTGAAATCAACAGGGCACCCGACCTCAAAACAGCACTCTGCACCCGGCCGCCCTAGTGCCGCTGAGGGTGCCTCTTTGGTGCTAACTTGGTCCCCAACGTGCCCCGAGCTTAACCCTAGGAGCTTTGCTCTCACAACCCCGTGGCCTGCTTGCCAGCCGCCACCAACCGGAGTCCCCCTATCCTCCATAGGATAACATTGGGCCTCAACACTCTGCACCCGGCCGCCCTAGTGCCGCTGAGGGTGCAACCACAGTGCATCACTCACCCTGGGAGACCCGAGTCTAACCCCAGAACCCTAACTCAAAAGACCGATTACTTACCTCAAAACCGATAACTCATTTTTCCTCATAGGATAACATGGACACTTTTTCTTCCAAAAAGTTTCTAAGTGTCGACTTTTGAAAACTAAGAATATTCCTTAAAAATCGCACAAATAACCTAACCGAATTTTCTCAACTGTTTGCAGGAAAGGTCCCAGTGCCGAACCTAGGTGTCCAGCACTGAGTAACAAAAGTAACTAAAAAGTAACTTACCTGTGAATTGAATTTCCTTCCATAGGATAACATTGGTGGTTCTTTGTGAAAAAGTTTCTAAGTGTCAACTTTTGAAATACAAGAATATTCTTTAAAAATCGTACAAACTACAAAAACGTAATTACTTACCCGTTTTAAGTAAATGTCCCAGTGCTGAATCTAGGAGTCCAGCACTGGATTACAAAAGTAACGTTAAAGTAACTTACCGGCGAATTGAGTTTTCTTCCATAGGGATCCATTGACTGGTTTTCTGTGAAATTTCTTCTAAGTGTCCACTTTTGAAATACCAAAATATTGCTTAAAAATCACAACAGTAACAAATTCCGAATTACTCACCTTGTCCCAGTGCTGAATCTAGGAGTCCAGCACTGGATTACAAAAGCAACGTAAACGTACTTTGCTTGCAAACTGCATTTCCTTCCATAGGATAACATTGGTAATTTTACCCAGAAAAGTTTCTAAGTGTCAACTTTTGAAATAAGAGTAATATTCCTCAAAAATCACTACTATAACCAAAACGCTTTTTCTCACCTGTTTACAGGAAGTGTCCCGGGACTGAATCCAAGATCCAGTCCTGTGGTTAGAAAAGTAATCTACAAAGTAATTAATTGCATTTAACCAAAACTTTCCATTGAGCTCAATGTTGCATTGTGTTTGAAATTGTGTTGCCTCTTGCAACAACTGTGACTACAGTCATCAAAAAGTCTATTGCCTATTTGTAAAGTGTTTGAACAAAGCATCTCATTCTGAGAAAGTATATTTTGATACCTATTGTTGGTTCTAAAATAAAACAAGCATATATTTTTATATACAAACCATTGGCCTAGAGTTCAGTTCTTGAGTGTGTGGCTTCATTTGCTGACTGAGTGTGTACAACAAATGCTTTACACTGTCCTCTGATACTGCCTTACTGCTCGACCAAGCTACCACTTTAGAGAGTAAGGTTATATCTAACTTTAGCCTCTGCCAAACCTCTGGGGACTGTGGACTCTGTGCACACTGAACCTTACTTTGGTTCAGTATATACAGAGCCACTTTCTTACAGCGTTGTAAATGATAATGTATTTCACTTATGTTTATGGAGTGGATGCATGTGGTGTGGATTGGAGGTATGTGGGTTGGATTTAAATTGTTAGTTGTGGAATTGTGTGGTGTGGAATAGTGTGGTGTGGAGTGGATTTGTGTGGTAGGATTATGTGGCATGGTGTGCAGTGGAATTACGTGGATAGTAATTATGTGGTATTGTGTACTGAAATTATGTAGAGTGGGATTGAGTGTAACTGAGTGTAATTATGTGGATTGGTATTTTGTGCTGTGGTATGTAGTGAAGTTTAATTATGTGGAGTGCTGTTGAATTTTGTGGCATGATGTGGAATTTTGTGGTGTGGATGCATGTGGTGTGTTGTGTAAGTGAACTGAGTTGAATGATGTGGTTTGTTGTCAAATTATGTGGTGCTGAATAGAAATGTGTGGAGCTGAATTGTGTGTCGTGGATCTGCGTGACACAGTGCAATTATGCTGATGGGAATTATGTGGCGTGGAGTGTATTTATATGGAATGTTGCTATGTGGCATAGAGTGGTTTTATATGGGGTGTATTTATGTGGTATTGATTAGAGTGTAATTAAGTGGCTGTGGCTACCTGGCGTTCATCATATTCTAGTGTACTCATTAAATAGTATATGCTTTAGACGACTTATTTGCACATTCTGCTGCTATCTGTTCAAGTTATCACCAATACGAGCATGTGAAACAAATCGCAGGGTATAGTAAAAACAACTGTAAAGTGATGCATAGAAACTGAAGGCTCCCTCAGTATCACCAACATGTGTGATAAACAAATTCCCAGAGAGAAGACCTAAAAGTGATCGCCACACCAAAGAACTTAGGGCTACGCCTCAATGTGAGATTTGCTGATGAGTGCGAGATTTCATAGAGATGAATGGCCATGTCTCAGATGTCAGAGAAAGGGAGTTTATCATCATCTCTACAAAAACAACTCTTGGCAAAGCCAGTATATCTCGCCTCTGGACCCCATCGGCTTTGCTAACGTTTTGAGCTCTGCTGTACAGCATCCCAGATGCTGTGCAGCAGTGGTTTAAAAAAATAAAAAGGAGTACAAAAAGGCATACGTTGTCGGCTGGGTAATTTTGCAGGCACAAGCACCAAGCATGCATGCATCTACAAAATGAGGCACTTTTTTCAAAATAGATTTTGTTTGCCGGTCTGAGTTGGACTGGTACACAAAAAGAAAAGAAACAAGTAGCACTGGAGGGGTGAGCAACAGGAAGTGGGGGTTGTGAGGAATCACAGAGGGAGGGTGGGTGTTTGAAACAATAAGGGGGCACGGGTGGGGGAAGGAACATGGGGCTGTTGGGAGAACACGGAGAAAGAGTAATGGGGTGAGATGCTGCACTGGACGCATTGTGCAAGAAGGATAGCGATTAAGTGCCCTGGGAGGGGTGAAGCATGCAGGTGAAAGGGGGAGAGTAGTGCGCAAACAGAGCTTAACGGGAAAAGGGTGGGGATGAAATCTGACATAAGGGTTACAGCTGGAGTCTTGGCGTTTAACACCCTGTGATCCTGGGCAAGTCACTTAATCTCCCCGTGCCTAAAGCAAAATGAACGTGCCCTTGTATAATGTAAGTGTTGACACGTGGGACCCGGGCTGAGTCTGTACCAAAGCAAACAGGATGTGAGGCCCCTTATGCTCTTGAACATGGATCTCTTCTCAGCTGCCTAATACAGAGAGTAAACAGTCAGCTGATTCACGGACTTGGGCAGCCTCAGGAGAGCCTCCGAGTGGTCGGGTGACTGAGGCAGACATAGGTGATCAGCCAGCCAGGCTGTTGAGCCGTGACATACAAATCAAAGGACTAAGAGCCAGTACTAACGAGTAATTGATCCTACATTTAATGTAACCGGCCTCGTATTAACAGTGCGATTACGAGTGGTGCCTTTCATTCATCATATTGTTTTGTGAGGTGTCAGGGGAATATGCTACGCAGAATGCGCTATTAAAAAAACTAATTTTATTAAAAGCAGAGAATACCTCTCTCCAGGAACTTTCTCTTTGCGAGGCTAGCGCTGCAATTCAGTATGGGCCACACGTGGCTGCAACGAGGAGTACAACTTGGTCCAGATTCATCCGCAGCAACGCTGGGCATTCAGGACGGCAATCACCCAGTTGCACAGACTGTTGTGGTGTGCTGTTTGGTGGTGGGCTGCTGGGTTGCGGAATCATTCCTACCGGCGCCCGCATGCCGCGGTGCAGTAGGTGTTCACTGTCAGCTGGCCGCCGTGGAGTTGGGTGATGGGTCGGCGAGATGATTATTTTTTAAAATATTAGTAGCGGCAAGCTCAGCTGCCTATGCTTCATTGGCAGCAAACAAATTGAACAGCCGCTGTCTCGGCTCACGCCGTGGGCGGAAGGATGTCGCTCCAATTAAAGAGCAGCTTGCCCGTTCTCTCCCCGACCATTCTCGACGTTCCCAGGAAGTGAGCATAGTTTTACCCGGAATGAAGCAGTCAAGGGGAAGGAGGCCGCTGCCGCGCCCTAAGAAGGCATCTGGAGACCTGGCGCAGGGCAGGAGGACGGAAAAGCTGTCGCCATTACGCCAACGAAAGCTGCTTGTTTAGCGCGGACAGGAGATGTACGCATGCACAACTCCTGTCCGCGCATCCCCTGTTTTGTCTCCCTTCCGAAGCTGTCCACACGTGTTCACGTAAGCGCGGCGCGCACAGATCGGAGATGTGCACGCGTATGGTGCGAGCAGGAGTTGTAATAACGCCGCGAGCCGTAGGCGTGCACATCTCCTGTCTTGCCATACGCGTGAACATGTCCTGTCCCGCATCGCTAAGAAAGTCGACAATAGATCTCGCTTAGCGAGCAGCGCTGCATCGCTAGGTGAGACCTAAAAAAGGATAAAAGAAAACACTCCATATCATCCAGTCTACATTATCACACCACAGATTAAGTGGAGATTATACATTTTAGTAACGCCTGAAATGGAAATTGTAACCCTCTTATTCCAGACCTGTGGGTTCCCCAAGATCAGCTGGCCCCAGCACTATTTAATTATTTCTAATAATATATTACAATACAAAAATACGTCAGAGAGCTTGCATGGCGCAACAGCACACACCACCTACACCTACACCCAACATTTACTTGAATTTCAAATCCCAGTACCTAACCACAGCTAAAAAAAAATATATACCTATCAATGGGTAGACCCATCAGAGGAGGATACAGCCAAGTATTACCTAAAGGAATGGAAAGGTAAACTAGCAGAAAAGACACTGCAGCTGATACTGTGCAATCAATGGTACATTCAAACACCCAGACTCCATATTTTGAGGTGAGATTATAAAACACCCCCAACTGACATGTAGATCGACTGGAAATACGACTCTAAATCAAAAGAAGAAGTATCATGGAATGAGAGAAACCACTCTATAGCTGCCTTTAGATGATACCAAGGGAAGAATCAGGCACACTGCCTGACGGCAAACCTATGAAAGAAAGGAAAGAATGCATGTACCTGGAAACATAAGGCAACCGAACTGGGACCCACAGAACGAAAGAACTTTCCTAAAATAAGGGAGAGGGACTGAAGGGAGGCAACACCCATCTCCCCCACGAGGGGGCAAGCTATGTCACTCTGTAAACAATGTGGTAAACCGAAGAGTCCCAAGGTCACCAGAGACAACCTGAGCATACCCCCATGGGACAGCACTGGCCATAGGAACGTCAGAGAAAATCTAGGACCTAAATGCTATAGTTCAAACAAAGACAAAGAAATTCTGGTTTCTTTAATTAAAAATTAGAGCAGCATAAAAACTGCCAAGACGTGTTTCGGGATTAAGTCTCTCTCATATAAAGCAGCCGCCATAATTGTTACCCATTTATGTTGCACTGCAACAAACAAGGCATTCTGGTTCATGTAGTACCTTTACAAACACAACTTTCCCACTTTGCAACAATGTGGTTCACATGACAAAAACGCAAAATTCTTACACATATATACATGATTTTGAACAATTATATCTCTCATATATATGTACATACTGTTATGAATTGCAAAACCAACATCATTGGGCTACTTGTAACTGCTCATTTTTAAACATGTAAATAAAAGCCCAAACTATCTTTGATGCCAGAGTAGATGCTAAACACTAAGTTTATGAGGCATCATTTACCGTGTCATGCACAATAGTCAGTCAGAAAATCTTTATTTGGTTAAAAACCATAAAAGAATACAACACAGTTGATTTTAAACCTGTTCTGCAATAAACACTCTATAAAAATCTCCATACAATAAAATCTCCAGTTCATAGGGTCTTCATATAAAAACAATACGCCAATAATCCATCTGCAAAGTACGCAAAAAACAGGCACTAGTAACTTCAGATGGTCATATTTACAATTCGTGAGTAGCTGTATTTACCAAGCAATGTAAACACCCAGGTGATCCTCCCAGCCTCCACCCTAAGCTCATCTCGCAATACAGGTGTGGACCCTCATTTAGGTTAGCTCAATTCGTGTATAAGTGCAGAGAATGAAGATGTAGGAGGCCAGACAAATTGTTAAATACAGCATATTAAGCTACTTCGCCACTAGGGCCAAGGCAAAAACGTTGCCTTATACAAGTAAAAACTATTTATAACAAACTACAATTACTTGCCCACCTGATTGTGCAGCCTGACTGCGGCCGCATTGAATCTATAAACTGTCAGAAAATCCATATCTGATTGAATCAATTGTAGACAGAATGAGGCTGGTCTACATGATCTAACACGGATATTTCTGAGTAGGGGGTTAAAATGCGTTTCCATTGTGACCTGTATAAATCACAGAAGAAGAAAAAATGTAGCTTCAACTGGGTAGATTCTGAGTTGCAGGAGCAAGGCAGAAGATCTTTGTTGCAGTAGGCCTCTAATACTGTCTGGTGACGCACGGAGTGGTTTTAACAGTTGCATATGACTATCGCGCTTGACGCCATCCACCATGTATCACGAGATGTTACACTGTGATTGGTCATATGCTTAATGCTTGTGTAATTCTTGCACCTTCTGCAGTGGCGGCTGTAGTGGTGAGGAGGGGGAAGATTTTAAAAAGAGGGGGGGCGAATTTAACTTACCTTCCCGGCGGCCGCCTCGTCTCCGCCAACGACACAGGAAACAAGAAGCACCCAGACTCCCCTAGCCAATCACGACACTGCTGTCACCAGCATGACAGCAGTGTCGCGATTAGTGCGAGCGCCTTGGTTCAGCACTCAGATAGGGGCTGGGAGGCTGTGCATGTGCTCCACCCAGGCTTTGCAATACAACCGGGTGGAGACCATGCTAAGTGCGCATGACTGTTTGGCCAGCCAAACAGTCATGCGCACTTACAAATTGCCCCAATCACTCCAACCCCTGCTCTGTGGGCAGCCTAGCACAGGATCCACGTCTGGGGATACCCTTCCGACTTAGGGCGATAAATGCAAAAAAAACAGATGGACGGAATGCTAATTAATCAAATATTCACCCCCAGACACAGATCTGTGACTGGGGTGAGCATCTGAAGAGTTTCAGTGCTCTGTCCATCTCCCTGTGTGTGCTTTGTTCGCCCGAAGTTGGCAGGTTATGCCCAGACATGGGTCCCTTGGTTACTTTGCCACTGGATTCAAGATAGCCTGGCTGATGAGGGGTGTTACCCAGAAACTGGTCCCAGGATGCTTGTTTCCAGTCCAAGGAAGACCTGGCTTGGCAATTCGGGCTGGACTGTTCCCATGAGGAACAGAGTCAGGACTAATTTGCATATGACTGGGTCTCAAGTGGGGTGGCGAAGTGAGCTAAAGAACAATGATGGATTCAACCCAGATCTGTGACTGGGGGTGAGTGTCTGAAGAGTTTCAGCACTCCTTTCATCATCTCCTTATGTTTGCTTTGGATGTAAAAGAGAAGCACTCTGCCTCCCTAGAAGTTGAAGCAGCACTCACCGCATACACTCTCGTCAGAAGTGCTCTCCACGGGCTGTATGCAGGAAAAACACTGAGCAAACAGAGAGGGAGGCACACCACTTAGCCCCTGGAGAACACTGGGGAATAGGACAGGGCACAGGCAGGCCAGCACACAGGGTCACTTGGCAAGGTGCCGGTCCCTTCAGTCACCCAACAGGTGGTTAGTCCACAAAGCCAGCAGTCCAAAAACATCTGTTCCTCCCGGCACACAGAAGTCCTCTCATGTAGAACCAGAAGCATCTGGTTATAAGTCCATGCTGTGTCTCAAATCATGGGGTCACAGCCCCTGTACTTATAGTGCAAAACTTTGTTCTGGGGGCACTTCACACACTTAAGAAGTGCACAACACCCCTATTTACATCCCAAGCCCCAGACACACTACAGGGGGGGCGAGACTGTGAAAGTCAGGCTCAGTCCTATTCCGGTGCAGGTGCAACTCCTCCCACCACTCTAAATTCAGACCAGCCCTATTCCGAAGCAAGGGAAACTCCCCCCACCCACCTAAATGCAGCCAAGTTCTATTCAGCCCAGAGCTGAGTCACCCAAAAAAGGCAGGACACACCTCAACCCCCCTTGTGACTGTCCAGAGTGAATGCACATCCCCTTCTCCAGTCAGTCTAAACCAGACATTGAATACATAGACAGGGCACAAAGAAATGCCTACTTCTAAAAGTGGCATTTCTCAAATAGTAAGAACAAATCAGTGTTCACCAAAATGCAGGATTTATTACTACTATTCCAAACATGGCCACGCTACCTCTTTCATATGAGAAATTACCACTGAAGCACATATCAGGGAATTCCCAAAGCAAACCTATGAGAGGGCAGCCTCACAGCAGTGAGAAACCAAATAGGCTGTTTGTCACTACTAGGACATGCCACACAGTTATGGCACATGTCCTACCTTTTACCTACACAGCACACTGCCCATAGGGCTAGCTAGGGCCTACCTTAGGGGTGACATATATAGTAAAAGGGGAGTTTTCAGACGTGGCAACCACTTTAAATGCCACGTCACTGCGGCAGTAAACTGCGTGCTCACGCCCTGCAGCGGCAGAGGCCCGAGACAGGTTTGAAAAGGCTATTTCGGTGGGTGGTGCAAGCAGCGCTGCAAGCCCACTAGTAGCATTTTTACAGGCCCTGGGAATATAAGATACCACTGTACAAGGGACTTACCGGTAAATTAAATATGGCAAACAGGTGCAGACCAATCTTACCAAGTTTACAAGAGAGAGCATATGCATTTTAGCACTGATCAGCAGTGGTAAAGTGCCCAGAGTCATAAAACCAACGAAAACAAGTCAGAAAAAATACAGGAGGAAGGCGAAACGTTCTGCGATGACCCTCCAAAAAGGTCCAACAGGTGTGCTATCTGAAGTGTGCAGTGGTCATCCAGTTTCTGAAGGCGGCCACCCAAACACCCTTACCTCACAATCTAAGAATTGCGCAATTGTCAGCATTTTGATTATTGGTAAAATAATGGAAGTCAAAGCCTATCACCAGCAGCAAGACCTTTAAGAACAGCACAGGCAAGAGATGACACTTCCACTCATACAGCTAAGAAGCTCCCCAAAACACAGATGGGAAGACATTGTGGAAATAGAGCAGGAAGATGCCTTTAAGGAAATCAGATCCGGATTGCCATTTTCCAAGATTATCCTGCAGTCTATCACTACGTTCTTGGGGAGGTCAGTCGTAATGGGGAAAATCATATACTGCCCTGCCAGTTGTCCTCCAGAATGGAATAGCCTGTCAGGTGAAATACAGCTTTAAGCAAATCCAGGCAGTTCCAAAGATTTATGCCTAAAGAGGCATTCCAAAAAGAACAATTGATGGACAGAATGCAGAACAATGTCATACATTCACCCCAGTACAGAGATCTGGGCCTAAATCCATCGTTTTTTTGCTCACCATGCCATTCCAGTTTGGACCCAGCCATATGCAAATCAGTCTTGACCCTGCGCCCAATGAGAACAGTCCAGCCCGAACTGCCAGGCCAGGTCCTCCCTAGACTGGAAACAAGCATCCTAGGACCGGTTTCGGGCTTTCAGCCCTCATCAGCCAGGATAGCTTGACTCCAGTGGCATGGAGAGCACGGGACCCACGTCTGGGCATACCAAAGATTTATGCCTAAAGAGGCATTCCAAAAAGGAATGATCATGGCTGCTTGACAGCGAACTAGAGGACTGGCAGACCGGTTAACTTTCAGTCTGTAAGTTCCTTTGTTACACGATGGGGCAACAGAATGGAAAGAAAGACTTCTTGGCCAACAAGGAACTGGACACAGGAGTGAGAAGTGAACTTGCGATGGCCACTATGCTGAACTGCAGCCATGCCGACAGTCCAGCGTGAGAAAACTGGACAGTTGAGTCAAACTGTACCACTAAGTAGGCTATTGACATGGGAGGCACCCCTAGGTGCTAACTTCAGCACAACTGAAGAGGGAGGCAAACTGCCCAAAGGTGTGGGGGCACCCATCAAAGCAGATGCACCCTTCAAAAAGGTGTTGAACTGAAACAACCAAGCAAAAAACTCACAACATAGCCTCTGCCACAGGTAGTGTGAGTGGCCACAGAGTTTGAGGCAAACATACTTTTGTGTCCGTTTAAGAGAACAGGTGCACAGTAATGTGATACAGTACCACAAGGGTATATAGTGTAAGAGAAGAACTTCTGTGAAGGCCATACACAACTGCTACAAGCTAAGAATTTTGTCTTGATGGACCCCCAGGTATCTTGAACACATACACGGGTGATAAAACAGGATAGCAACTGAACAGAACTGTTAAAACTGCATGAATGGAGTGCGGATTTGTCCTACAAACTGTCGGAGATTGACAGGTTGTCCGTTACCTTACGCCAGTTGCTTGAGACTATAGTGATTGTTACAAATGTACTAATCAGAATTTCCGGTAAATTAAATTACATTGAAAATAAATCATTGTAAAGAGAATGAACTAATGAGAAAACCTTCTGGTTTTAGACAAGTGGCAAAATAGGACAGCAAACTTAGGGGAAAGGAATTGACCAACCCAATAGGTCTGGCGACAGCTACCCTGTCGGCCTTAAGGCTTTGTCAGTGCTTGTTTTGATATGATTTGGTAACACTTTATTGCTGGGCAGCTGCCGGGCTCTTGTGAATCTGTATTTACATTTTTTTTTTTTTTTTAAAGCTACTTTTTTGGGTCTCAGAAAGCACACATCGATCGACACTGTGCTGACCCTTGTGAAAAGAGAAGAATGCTGAACGTGTCTGTAACGCAACTGGTGCTCATGTAAAGCGCTCTAATACCATCGGGTCTAGTTCGTGCTATATAGAACACCCTCTCCCCCCAAAAAAATGCTGGCACTCAAAGTGAAGTCAGCAAATGGCTGAAGTGGATTGAGCCACTAGCACATGATTTATACTGCAGTGGGTGAAAGAAAAATTTGAACGAAAACTAAAGACCACTGGATGAAAACACCCAGCCGCTGAAAGCCGCGATAGGCCTTTCAGACAAGAACGCGAAAGAGGGCGGCGGGGCGCATGGTGCATTTTTAGATTTCATGAATGTTATCGTCTGACCAACACTTACTTTTCTCCAGATATTTTCCGGACCAATTTAGCTTCTGTGCCGTTCAATTCTAACTCCCAGCCGACAGACATCTTTGGAAGAGTTTTGTGTTTTTGAATTTTTGCCTCCTCCTTAATTTCATCTGTGAGAAATTCTGCAAATGCTTTGTCACCTAAAGGCAAGAAAAAACATTTGGGCCATGTCTAAAACACAGTTCAGATGCAAGAAAATGTATTCACTGACAAAAAGGTGCGAATGGTATTTTGGAGCACTGGGAAGTCATTGCTCCATTCAGAGCTTAAACAGACTAATTCAACATGCAGCGGATAAAAACACTTAAAAGCATAAACTGGCATTAACAAAAACGGTTTTACAGAATAATGTAGTGCAATGCTTGTACATTACACTGTATTAAACACCTCACCTTCTGAAAGTCCAAAAGAACATAATGCCAAGGATTAAATATTTACTAAGATTTCAAAATGGTGGAAAAAGAATGGTGGAAAAAATAGGATCACTTCAGAGAGGTATCTGAGGGGGTGGGTGAATGAATAAGGATCATCATTTAATAGCACACAGAAGCACCAGGCAAGGCACGAGGACAAACCACAATAATCAGAGTCAACATCCTCTAAATAGTTGCTTAAAGCTATCTGTTCAATGCCAAAAGGCACTTTAAATAGAGGGCATACCGGATTATAAATGCAGCCTAACAATACTTGCTGCAATAATCTATTGCATCTACATGCACGGTATAGGTAGACATCAAACGGGGCTGAAATACTGCAGGGTGGAAACAAAAACTAACTGTGTACATAGATACGATACTGAAATACAAGTACGACATATAAAAAGGTTTAATCCTGTGAAATGTGTAGGTCTAGCACATATTTTCTGGAGGTATAATCACATACAAATTTCATGAGAAGAAAAGGTCCATAAGATCATACAGGTGCTTGAAACCAGCACGGTAACCTACCTCCAACGAGGTTAGCCGGGGTGTAACAAACCCTGTCCAACGGTACTACCCCAACCACGCGTAGGTCAACGTCAAGGGCGAGATACAAGTGTTCGAAAACATCGCGTCCACCTTTCCCCCCAAATACATGACAACGATTTCCAGCGAGACCCAGCAGTTAAACAGAGGTGGGACATAAGTATCACTGCTCATTGATTAGATCAACTGTCAAGTCCAACCCCTCTATGCCTGGGTGCAGTGATCCCAGTCAGTCACCTTCCGGTGACAATGAAACTGTTCTCTTTGGGGTGCAGTGATTCAGTCAGGTTGCTCCGAGATGCTACCCACTCCTCCGTGGAGGAATGCATTTCACTGACCCAAATTTCTTATGGCTTCAGTGAATATGGAATTGCAGGAGTGTCATCATACTCTTACGTGCCACAATAACCGTCCCACCTGGACAGGGTGAATTCTACTCTAGACGCTGCGATCTCCCCAGTAGTCCTGTCCAGCTCAGTATAATGCCACCTGTTCAGTTGGCCCAAAAAGAAATTTAAATTAAATGGTGATGAGAAAGCAAGGGTAAAAGGTCAGAAACTGCAATCTGCTACCTTGGTAAATCATGCAGGGCAGTAGCCTCCTTTTCGAGTTTGCTTCCATAGAACGAATCTTGCACGTACAGGCTAGCGCCACGATTACTTCAATAAACTTGCTACCATTTTTGAGATTTAACCCCCACTCAGTTTTAAGCACAGAGAGATTCACAAAAGGCATAGCTAGGTACCAAGACGCGAGCGGCTACAGTGCGATATAGGCACATTATTTATCTCCGCTAGACAAAAAAATAACCGAATCAAGCTCTCCAAACCGTTAACAAGAGACCCTCCATCCGTTCACATGAATCAGTTTGAGGACATACAACGGACTCCACGAGTACCCAAACTCCATGGACATCAGATTAAGACATACTAGTAGAAATCTGCAACACCTGTCTCCGTAAATCCTTACAGTAAAGGCTCCTACCCAGCGCACATTCTAAGAGATGTTCCTCACGCATCTACGCCTCATCCCCCGTATTCCTCCACACCGTGCCGCCGGCGGTGTCTCTTGATAACTATTAATGGCCTCTGTATAAGCTCGTTCAGTGACAGCCCTCTGCCTCTTGGCAATAATATCCCTCTCCCCAGCCGTGGCGCTCCTCCCTATATTCAGCTCTCACCTTCAGTGTGCAGGCCTCCGCAGCCGCAGGACACGGATGGCAGTCCTCGCTGGGAGTGCAGCAGACCGGGTCTCTGAGGGGTGGAGGCGGAACCCAGTAGCCAAAGGCTACGAGTAAAAGGACGCGTAGGGCCGGCGGCTCCCAAAGCCTTGAGAGGCAGAAGAGGCTCTAGCGGTCGCATAGCCAGGCCAAGAGCAGGCCGCAGAACTCGGGACATGGAGCTCAACATGATGGGTGGTAGGAAGGTACAAGCGCGCTGCGGAAGACAGGACACAGGAACACACGTGCAGAGGGCACAGGCCGGAAATACGTCACCTTCACCACCGCGCCGGAGGATCTTCCACATTGGCCAAGCACTCTCCAGAATGGGTAGGACGGTGACCTAGAGAAAGGACTGCGGAAGAAAGCTCTGCAGCAGTAAAGAATTTGTGTGCCATCTTAGAAGGGCTTCCTTGTATCGCATTGTCGTTTATTTATTATTTTAGTATGTTGTTAGTATGTTGTAGAAAGTGTGTGTATTTAAACATTGTGTGAGAAATATGAATTCTGGTAATGTATTACTTAATAGTAGTTCACTGTACTTTCTTTACATATGTATTTAGTTACATCTGGAGTTTGGAATCTTCTTGCTCGAGGATTCAAAATTTGCAAACATTCGTGACAAAAAATTTAAATTCTGTTAAGGACATGGAGGCGAGGATTATGCTTCTCTATTCTTTACCACTTTATTTTCACTTTATTTTCAGCAGCCAATCACAATAAACTTTGGAAAAAACACTACATATCCCATGATACTCTATAATCACGTGACCAACCATAGAGTAGGTGCCCTATATAACACCTTTCTCACGTAAACGTATCCAGACATGCCAACCCTCCCAATTCAGGCGGGAGACTACCGATTTCAAGGCTAGTCTCCCGCTTCCTGCAAGCAAAAACCCGATTCCTCGGGGGTTTCAGCTGACAGGGCTTTGTATTGTGTAACGTGCTAATTCTTCCAGCAATAGTCAGAGTGGCGATGCAGGGGCTCTAGAAGGGGTGAAAAACCAACAAAGCCTCATTAACAAGCGAATGGTCTTTTAAAGACCTGTGAAGTACTCGGGCGGCTGTGTGTGTGCCCGGGAAGCTGTTTCAGCCCGGGCTGCCACACAGGGGGAGGGGGCGTATGCACTGCCAGCAACCTGCCATGCTTCTGAAAGGTAAGAAAAAAACGTGCATTTGCGTTTCAAATGTCCGATCCTGAAGCAGCACACTTCCAAAGCCCATACATGACAGTAACCCGATTCAAGACCCCATTCTCCCGATTTTTTTTTTTTTTAAATCTCCCACTTTGCTCTTTTGAAATGTTGGCATGTATGCGTATCCTCTTTCTTTGTAAAGATCTCGGAAGAAACAGTTTATGCAATTCAAAATTATCCAACGCTATGAACATCAAGAATCAAGATCCTGTAACAACAGGGAGCCCTTTCTCTGTACAGTCAAGGTAAGACCCAACTTGGGTCTGCTTCATAACTCCAACCAGCAGGAACCGAAGAACATCCAGAAGTCGATCTGAACTCTCCATGGAGAACCATGCCTTCATCAAACCAGGGGGCCTATAGTCCAGGAAGCTCCGCCACTCCAACAATTATTTTCCATCAGAACCAGATAAAGGCAAATGCAAGCGGTAAAAGTGATTTCACCAACATGTCACAAAACCAGGACATTCGAATTAGGGAGGGAACATTAGGAAACATCCATTACATACAAGAGCTGTGCAACACATTATGCTTTGGGTGGGATAATCCTCTCCTCCGTGTCCTTAATAGAATTGAAAATTCTTGTCACAAATGTTTGCATATTTTGAATTCTATGTCAGGACCGGAGGCTCCGATTATGCTTGTTTAAAGCCTAGCCACCACCACAGAAGCCACATCAACAATGGGTTTACAATAGAATGTTTTAAACGTAGACTCTGCTGACCAGTCAGATGCTTTCAAAATGTCAGAGAGAGTAGAACCGAAGGCAAAAGATTTTGAAGCCATTGTGCTGGATGGGCCCCAAATTTGGACACATCAATGCCTGCTTCACCCAGAAGCCAACGCACCCATCTAACCATCGTAGCCGGGGTCACAGGGCGAAAGGGTTTCTGCAAGGCGATAATTGCCCTTTCATGTCAGAACGAAACTGCAGTACTCACCTTGTACACCTTCAAACATTGTACCATGCACAGCTTAAGATTATACGGAAATGCAGGATAAAAACCGAATCAGTATTGCATTTGATGCCTCTAGAAATGAAGAAAGTGGCCCCTTCAGGGGAGAAAGTGCGCCCCGCCAAATCCAATGCACGAACGTCAGACACTCTCTTACATGAAACAAGACAAAGCAACTTGGTAAGCTTGGGTGACAGCTGCTTCCGCGACAAAATACTTATTGCTCTGCCACGACTCCAAGAATCGTAGGACAATGGACACATCCCACAACACCAAGTACTTAGGACGAGGCAGACGGACCACACGGATGCCCCTCAAAAGCTTGCACACTATAGGATGCTCCCCTATAGGTTTACCATCCACTGGAGCGTGAAGTTATTAATCATTCTGTATGCCATACCTGCAAAGGCGAGGAAAGACAGGAAATTAATCACTAAAGAGTAATGTGCTCCAATGGGATCAGTGTCCCGTTCACGGCACCAGCTACCCCAGCATTTCCAAGCAGAGGAATATCAAATGTGGGTGTTGACGGACCAGGCCTGATTGATGAATTTGTTAGCCTCTCCCAAAAGATCTGGGACACTCCATCTGTCCCAGAAACTCTCCAAGCCACAAGGGAGAGGTGGCGTGACAAGATCAATGGATGTGGAAATCCCCCTGGGATCCAGAAGGGGATTCCAACAAAAGGGAATCAGGATTGGACAGACACAATTCAATTCCAGGAGAACTGGGAACCAGGCTTGTGCTCTCCAAAAGGGAGTTACCAACACTAGTTCCGCTCATTGACGACGCACCTGCGCTAACACCCTGGGGATAATCAAGAACGGCGGGAAATGCGTAACACAGCTTGGGAGCCTAATCTTGAAGAAACAATATAAACGCTACAATGGTTCAGGTTCCTACTTTAAAGGAAAATCTATTGTTTTTCCTTTAAAGTAGGAACCTGAACCATTGTAGCGTTCATATTGTTCATTAGCCCCAGGTTTGGGTTACAGGGCTGCCCCTGTTTGTTGCAATCATCAATCTTGAGGAAAGGCATACGTGGCCAGGGCCTCTGGGTCCGGGCGCCAACTGAGAAAGCTGGGATCTGGTGATTGAGACGTGAGGCAAACAGGTCTATCATGCAAGGGCCCCAGAGACGATTCAACGCATGCAAAACTCTGGGATGGAGCCTCCAGTCGCTGAAATCCCATAGATGTCGGGACTGCCAATCTGCCACTGTGGTGCTCTGGCCCGGGAGATATTCTGCCACCACTGAGATTCGATGTTGAAGGCAAAAGTGCCAAAAGTCTTTGGCAATCTCCGCCAGAATGTGAAATTTCGCCCCCCCCCCACCCTCCAGCTTGTTCACATAGCGAACTGCTGAGACATTGTCCATGCACAGCAGGATCGCAGCAATCCGTCTTCATCGGCGAGAGACTGCGAATGGCAAAGGAGCCCGCCAGGAGCTCCAAACAATTGATGTGTAGAGAGAGTTCGTCTTGAGACCAGTGGCCCTCGGTGGAAACTGGGTCACATCTGGCTCCCCAACCCAAACAGCTGGCATCTGACTCGACCACAATTTCCGGAGTTGAGCCAAAGATCGCTCTGCCATTCCAGGCTTCCATGTAATCCAACCAACACGACATCGCCGACCTCGCTTTCTCAGAGAGGAAAATCTGTTCAGCATAGCTGAAGCCTTTCCGGAGATGCCGAATTTTAAGTCTCTGCAGCGCACAATAATGAAGGGGGCCAGGAAAAATGGCTTGTATCGATGAGGCTAGCAACCCCACTACTCGGGCAATCGTTCGCAATGATACAATCTGCCTTTTCAGAGTTGATCTCAACTCCTCCTTTATATTCTTGACCTTCTGAGGCGGAAGAATCAGGTAGCAGTAGAGAGAGTCTATCTGAAACCCCAGAAACTCTATGCTTTGGGCCGGGGTCAGAACCGATTTCTGCACGTTCACAATGAAATCCAATTCCTGGAGCAGGGAGATCGACCATTCCAGATGAGTGACCACTAGACGAGAGCATTGCTCCATCATGATGATGTCGTCAAGGTAAACAATTAGCCGGACACCCCGAGCCCTCAACGACTCTACTACCAGGTGTAGGAGCTTTGTGAAGCACCACGGAGCAGAGGACAGGCTGAAGGGGAGGACTTTGTATTCATACCAGACGTCTTGCCACATAAATTGCAGAAAGCGTCGGTGGGGTGGGAAAATGGGGACGGAAAGATACACGTCCTTCAAATCCAGCCAGCCCATCCAATCTCCCTGTCGAAGAAGATCTTGCAACAGATGGATGCCCTCCATCTTGAAGTGCCGGTATACCACCCAACCATTGAATTCCTTGAGATTTACTACTAGTTGTGAGCCACCCCCTTTCTTCTCCACCAGTAAGACACAACTGAGAAACCCAAGAGGATGAGGGTCTATGATTACCAACGCCCCCTTTTGTAGAAGGGTCTGAACCTCGGAGGAGGTAAAATCTTGCTCGTGACGGGAAAATACATTATGGGGGGAGGGGGGGGCAACTGTCTGGGAGAGCTGTACAGTTTTAGTTTGTAGCCCTGCACAGTCTCTAGGACCCACGCATCCTGCGTGATTGCTTGCCAAGCCTGCAGAAAAAACTGAATCCTGCCCCTCAACACCACATCTGAACACAGAATCAGTCTCACCTATGGTTCCTGAATGGCTCCTTGGGCTCCTCCATAGCAACCCTTTCTGAAGCGGTTTTGGTTGGCCCGGCCCGGCGGGAGGGGTAGAAGGTGGGGTTGTTTGGGTCCTGGTACCCTCCATGCTGTTGTTGATAATAACCCCTCTGAGGGCCCTGCTCGTACCCACGACTGAACTAACGCCCTCTAAATCGTCCGGCCCTGCCAAAAACCAGTCTGAACACCTTACGAAGGGATCACTGCGCTCTGTCCAGGTTTCTGAAGTTAGCCACGAACCTTGAGAGCTCCTTCAAAAATGGCTGGCTGAACAGCAACCCCTGTACAATCAGACCTGCCTCCGAGGATGCTAGCTAGGTGAGCTTGGAGTCTATGCTTTAGTAGAATGGACCTTCGTCTCTCGCTGGACATGGCACAGTTGACATTGCCCAATTGACAGACTGCACGTTGTGCCCACCGTATGAGCTCGTCAGGATCAATGGCCATGGCCGATTCCTTCGCGCGGAATCCTAACTCCAGGATTTTTGTCAGAGGCCTAGACATATCCAGTAACTTGTCTTGGCAGGATCGCCAGGCCCTGTTAATCCCCTTTTTCAGGTCCTTCGTACATTTTTTAAGATAAGTGACCAGGGTAGGGTCTACCTCGGGGGGTCTCCGCAACCCCGACCTGGGGCACTGGGAGCGAAGCCTTGCCCACACCTCTTTATCGAAGGCCTGGCGCAAATGGGCCTTCAAGTAGTCTGCCACCTCCTGAGGCGGGAGCCAGGCTGAGGATTTAGGGTGCATAATGTCGGCGGGCTCAAACGTGAGCAGTTTCGGTTGTGGGCGGGGCTCTGCGTGACACATTCTGCATTTCTGCTTGCTGGGTCCAGGGGCCACCTCCTGGTCTGAATCATGGCTAGTTGAAGATGTAGCTTCATCCTCCTGTAAGGGGTCTAATACTGATGGTTCACTAGAGGCCCTATATGCGTATTCAGAGGTCAGCGAATCGGCCAGTCTCACCAAGTCTGCAGCGTGGGGCCATTGGGGGACTTGCTACTGGACGTGGCCCTCACCAAAGGGGTTGGCAACCACCCTTGTTGCTCTGCATTACCACAGAGGTGACGTTTTAGAGGCCCGATGGCTTTAACCAGTGCCTTGTTTACTGAGTGCTGTACCCCCATATCTAGTGCCTCAACCAGGTCTTGCTCCAATGACTCAGTAGGGTCAACGTAATAAAAATCTTCCTCGTAGTATTCTGCCATTATGTCTGGTGCTGCAAAGCAGAGAAACGAGGTCCCAGGAGGAAGCTATATAGTCAAACCAGCCCCACAAAGGGTTAATACGGGGGGAGCAGTTAATATATACCCTAAAGCAGGTAAGAATTATTTATTAGAATACAAGTGTGGAGGGAGTGCCTGCTTGCACCGCTCTTGGCCAAGCCTGTGTCACAATTTTCCAACCCTGAGCCAGCTCTAGCTACAGGGCATCAGCAGGGAGCAATCACGAGGGCCAGGGACCAGGAGCAGTTTATATGAGTCTCCGCACACGTTCTGTTTAAGCCTCTCAGCCCCTGAGGCATCTAAAATGGCCACCGCGCATGCCCGGGGCTGCCCAGTGTGTAGTAATAAAAGAGGACTCGCTCCCAACTCCCGCGCCACTCAGATAAAGCGCGGGCTGCAAGCGCCCCATTTGGAGGATAATCGCTCCCTCTCCAGTCACTCGGCGCGGCCCCGCAACATGTAAAATTCACGCGGGAGGGTCGTGCCGAGTCTACACAAAGGAAAGCCTTAAATACCAACGCTATCAGCACAGAGAAAACCTGCATATACAATCACTATAAAGGTAATAAAAGGAAAGCATTAAATAACAACGCTATCAAGATAATAAAGTTGTAGTGCACTTAACTGGCTGCAAAGCAGCAAAGAAAGAGGATACGTTTACATGAGAAAGGTGTTATATAGGGCACCTACTCTATGCTTGGTCACATGATTATAGAGTATCATGGGATATGTAGTGTCTTTTCAAAGTTTATTGTGATTGGCTGCTGAAAATAAAGTGGTAAAGAATAGAGAAGCATAATCTGAGCCTGCGGTCCTGACATAGAATCTGCTCAACGGGGTTATTTGTAAGATGCTATCACCTGAGCTGGATGGCCCTCTCTCATGCATGCTCACATTTCACAACTGGAAAGTGAGTTATTTTGAAATAAACATCAGAGGAATGTATTTTCCTCAATGACTATTGCTGCAGAGGCACTTTTAGGCCAGAGTAAGCTACAAGAAATCACTTTTTTTGATTTAAAAAAAATCAGGAGTCTCATGCCTGAGTCATGTCTGTTGGCATGTGTACTCTGGTCGTGGGCTTTTAATTTGCCAATAAACTACATTTAAAGTTCCTCTGAGCTCCTGTAAGTATCTGCAACATTTTGTCAACAATATATATTTTTTATAGCTATTGCATCACAATATTTTCAATTCTATTAAGATCACAGAGGCGAGGACTATTCTTTTCTTACTCTACTGCAAAAAACACAGCAGCCAATCATGTTACAGTAAAACTCAACAAACAACTTAATTTCCCATGATCTGCCCTATGACATAAGCACCCTTTCCACCAATCAGGGCCTGGGAATGACTAGAAGACCTGCTGTCCCCATTGTACTTCCTCTTTCATTGCCAGAATCCTAGCCAAAACAGAACTACAACATCTGCAACAGATAACGATCCAAAAAGAATCCCTGCAAAGGTCCACCACTGATCGTCTCCAAGCATCGTGGAGCATGCCATCTGCTTCCCTCCTGCGGCAGAAATCTGAATCTTACTGAAAGAACTGGAATACTTCAATCAAAACTACGCCCGGAATCCCAGCTATCGACCTTGTTTTCCGTCTGCACCTGTGAAAAAATAAACAATCCGTAATAAAACGCAAGCAACCCCTATAAAAGCAAGGGCAGGCAGTATCTGATGATTAACATTGCACGTCAGCATATTGATTACGTCAAACATGAATAAAATACAGTAAGCTACCTTGGAGTGGGATAATCCTTGCCTCAGAGTCCTTAATAAAATTGAAAATTCTTTGACGCAATAGCTATAACATTTTTTATTCTATGTCAGGACCGGAGGCTTCGGATTATGCTTGTTCAAAAGCTGACCCGCAACAACAGAAGTTATTTCAACAATCGGCTTATAATAGAAAACTTTAAAAGTAGAGTCCGAACATCAATAGGCAGCCGCCATAATGTCCTCTAAGCGGGACCCCAACAAATAAGACTTGGAGGCCATTGCTCCTCTCACTGAAGGCGCACCAAATAAGGGCGTGTCCACACCTGCCTCTGTCAACAATCACTTAACCCATCGGGCCAAGGTGGCTGATCTCACAGGTTCAAGAGGTTTCTGTAAAGCGATAAGTAGCTGTCCACTACACCCTATTTGTCACACCAACAAACCCATTGTTTCATGCTGAAGCATATCGCTTGTGTGTGTGTGCTGGGGGCTCAAGACTTTTTGATTCAGAAAAAAGCTTGTTCCGAAAGACCCGGCATTTGTCAGCGTCTCCCAATACCCTCCTAGCCACCAGCACCAGCTGGCCTGACAGAATTAGATGAGGAAAACCTAAGGGGTCATTGAGAAGATCCTAGAAGGTTGGAATCTGAATTGGACTCTGACATGACATTTCCAGTAATAAAGGGAACCAGAGCTGAGCCCTCCAAAAAGGGGTCACTAGAACCAGCTCCGTCATCTGGGAAATGACTCTCGGGATCAGGATGAAGGGGGGAACAGCATAATGGATGTTCCTCCACCAGTTCTGTAGGAAGGCATCCAAGCTCACTGCTAGGGGATCTGGTCTCCAGCTGAAAAAGATCAGGAGCTGGGCGTTCAGACGGGAGGCAAAAAGATCCGTCACATAGGGGCCCCATTGGTGTTTGAGACATCGGAAAATTCTGGGGTGTAACATCCAATTGCTCAAGTCTCTCAGGAAGCGAGAATTCCAATCCGCCACCACATTAGTCTTCCCCGGGATGTACTCTGCTATCACCGATATCTTGTGTTGGAGACAAAAGGGCCAAAAATCCTTGAAAATCATAGCTAGAAGCCGTGACCGGGTACCCCTCCATTTGTTGATGTGTCTCACCCCAGAGATGTTGTCCATCTGCAGGAGAACACAACATGGATGCTTGGGAGGTGATAACGTCTTGATTGCAAATGACCCCAACAATAGTTCTAGGCAATTGATATGCAGTTGCAACTCCTCCGGGGACCAATGGCCACCGGTAGAAACAGGGCCACATCTCACCCCCCAGCCCCATCTGCTGGCGTCTGATTCCATAATGACATCTGGAATACTGCCCAAAACGGCTCTGCCATTCCAAGCATCTAATTGGCCCAGCCAAGTCATCTCTATCTTGGCTTCCTCCGATAAGGAGATCTGCTCCGAGTACGATGAACCCTTCCGTAGATGGAGGATCTTTAGGCATTGAAGGGGCGGGAAAGATCGCCTGAATGGACAATGCTAATAGCCCCACAACACTGGCAAGGATGCTCAAAGAGAACATCATAGACTAGGGAGCTCGCCTCAATTCTTTCTTGATCGACAGAATCTTTTGAGCAGGAAGATTCAGCTGGGCTTGGATAGAATCTATCTGAAATCCAAGAAATTCCAGGGGCTGAGAGCGGATCAGACTTGATTTCAGGACGTTAATGATGAAGCTCAAGTCTTGCAAGGACCCTAGCCAGTATGATTAGATTGCCTAGGTAAATTATTAACTTTACACCCCTGAGGTTGAGGGACTCTACAACTGGTCTCATTAACTTGGTGAAACACCAAGGGCAAAGGAAAGCCCAAAAGGAAGGGCGGCAAATTCTTACCACTGTTTGTCCCATTGGAATTGAAGAAACTGCCTGTGAAACGAGAAAATAGGAACCGTCAGATACGCATCTTCCAGGCTGAGCCTGACTAGCTAGTCTCTCTTCTGTACAAGGTCTGTCAACAGGTGAATGCCCTCCATTTTAAAATGGTGATGTCACCCAAGTGTTGAATTGTTTGAGATTCAGAACCAATCTGCAACCATCCCCTCCTGCAAGAGGAAGATCGTGCTGACAAAACCTTTGGGGAGAAGTTGCATCAATACGATCGCCTGTTTGCGAAACAGTTCCAGAATCTCCCCACTGACGAAGTACGCTTCTTGTCAGAAAAAACGTAGGGGATGTGGATGCACGAGCTGTACTGGCATTCTGTAGAACTCCAGCACAATCAAGCTCTGGGAGGGCAGTGGCAGTGCAAGCTTCCTTCCCAGCACAATCAAGCCCTGGGAGGGTAGTGGCAGCGCAAGCTTCCTTCCCAGCACAATCAAGCTCTGGGAGGGCAGTAACAGTGCAAACTTCCTTCACAGCACAATCAAGCCCTGGGAGGGCAGTGGCAGTGCAAGCTTCCTTCACAGCAGAATCAAGCCATGGGAGAGCAGTGCAAGCTTCCTTCACAGCACAATCAAGCCCTGGGAGGGCAGTGCAAGCTTCCTTCACAGCACAATCAAGCCCTGGGAGGGCAGTGCACGCTTCCTTCGCAGCACAATCAAGCCCTGGGAGGGCAGTGGCAGTGCAAGCTTCCTTCACAGCAGAATCAAGCCATGGGAGAGCAGTGCAAGCTTCCTTCACAGCACAATCAAGCCCTGGGAGGGCAGTGCAAGCTTCCTTCACAGCACCAGCAAGCCCTGGGAGGGCAGTAGCAGTGTAGGCTTCCTTCACAGCACAATCAGGTTCTGGGAGAGCAGTAGCAGTGCAAGCTTCCTTTACAGCACCAGCAAGCCATGGGAGAGCATTAGCAGTGCAAGCTTCCTTCACAGCACAATCAAGCACTGGGAGGGCAGTAGCAGTGCAATCTTCCTTCACGGCACAATCAAGTTCTGGGAGGGCAGTAGCAGTGCAAGCTTCCTTCACAACACAATCAAGTTCTGGGAGGGCAGTAGCAGTGCAAGCTTCCTTCACAGCACAATCAAGTCCTGGGAGGGCAGTAGCAGTGCAAGCTTCCTTTATAACACCAGCAAGCCCTGGGAGGGCAGTAGCAGTGCAAGCTTCCTTCACAGCACAATCAGGTTCTGGGAGAGCAGTAGCAGTGCAAGCTTCCTTTACAGCACCAGCAATATTAATTCACCACTAATCCTTTATGGGTTCCGGAGTAGCTTGCTACTCGCCGAAAAAGTGCTTCAACACCCCATTATGGGTAACAAGCGCTATATATATATATATATATATATATATATATATATATATATATATATATATATATATATGCAAACCTTTGTCCCTCTTCTATTCCTCTGCTACCCTTCTCAATCCAAATAACTGGCTAACATCCACCACTCAAATTACTATCATATTTCACTATACTAATTCAACACAAATACTTTAATGGGTTCCGGATTAGCGTGCTACTCGCCCAAAAAAAAAAGCGCGCTTCGACACCCCATCAGGGGTAACAAGCGCTATAAAAATGAAAACCTTTTCCCTCTTCTATCCCTCCGCTAGCCTTCTCAATCCAGCTAACTGATTAATATCCACCACTCAAATTACTTTCATATTTCACTATACTAATTCACCACTAATCCTTATGGGTTCCGGAGTAGAGTGCTACTCGCCAAGAAAGTGCTTCAACACCCCACTAGGGGTAACAAGCGCTATATATATGCAAACCTTTTTTCCCTCTTCTATCCCTCCGCTATCCTTCTCAATCCAAATAACTGACTAATATCCACCACTCAAATTACTTTCATATTTCACTATACTAATTCACCACTAATCCTTATGGGTTCCGGAGTAGCGTGCTACTCGCCGAAAAAAGCGCTTTAACACCCCATCAGGGGTAACAAGCACTATATAAATGCAACCCTTTTTCCCTCTTCTATCCCTCCGCTATCCTTCTGAATCCAAATAACTGACTAACCTATCCACCACTCAAATTACTTTCATATTTCACTATACTAACTCAACACTAATCCTTTTGGGTTCCGGAGTAGCGTGCTACTCGCCGAAAAAGCGCTCCGACACCTCGTCAGGGGTAGTAAGCGCTATAAAAATGCAATTACAATTGCGATTTCAATTACCCCTGCACCGTCTAATAGCCAAGGGTCAGTTGTAATTGGGTGGCAATTGTGAAGGAAATGACGCTCCCTGCCCCCCAAAATGACCTCCAAAGGAGGAATAAGGGGTACGTAAAAATGAGGAGTCTGCATCCCCAGCTGCTCCAACTCGATAGATGGCCATATGGAGACGGCCTCAACTATGTCTGGAAGGGTAGAAGTTGACTTGACATTGGGCATTATTCCAACCGCCTCTGCCTGTGGGATGAGAACCTCTGTAGGAGGCCTGGCCGTAACGTCGGCCTGACGCTCAGCCTCTAAAGCATCTGGCCCTGGTATAAAGGCAATTGTGCAAGACCTTTTTAAGCAAAGATTGTGCCTTGTCCAGAGTTAAGAAGGTTGCCACAAATTTTCCCAAATCCTTAACAAAACTATCTCCGAACAGTTGCCCATTTGCTAGTTTGGGATCAATGCGGATTAGAATGGAACATCGTCTCTCTGAGGAGATTGCGCAGTTGGTCTAACAAGCCTATCGCTCTCTGGGTCCAACCCATAAGGGTATTCAGGTCCACAGAAGAGCCTGTATCCTTAGCCTGTCCCACCATCTCAAGGATCTTGGTCAGTGAGCCGGATAAATCAAGGACCATATCCTGGTAGCTGTGCTAAGCGCGGCCAATACCCTTTTTTGGATCTTTGGAGAACTTCTTCATAAAGACAGTCATACTCTGATCGATTTCTGGCATGTCAGCAACCTTCCCAGGCATGGAGGGATGAGAGATTCCATGGGCAGTTTCACTCTGACCTCTTTTTCAAACCCTTTGCGCTGCCTGACCTAAACATACTGAGCCACTTCATACGAGGGTCACAACTCTGTTGACCTTGGGTGTATAATCACCTCTGGGTCAAAATGCAGGAGTCTGTCCTGGGAACCCTGTGGATCCAGGAAGCGAGTCTTGCGTTTAGGTTTCTGCACTTGAAGAGGGGACTTATCTTGGGATAGATCGGATTTAGACAACAGAGACTATGCGTCATCTCGATTTGCATCAGATTGCATCGAAGCACTTGAGGGACCTTGAGTTTCAGAGGCTCCAAAGCCATTGTCCAGCAGAGCGTCCTAAGCTATCTTATCTAGGGCCTTCTTGTGTGGCCAGGACAATTCAGTCAAAGTTAGAAGTAGATGAGCTGGACGATGCACTGGGTCCTTGGAGGCCTCTCTCAGGTCTCGGAGCGCATAACGCTACAAGGGGTGTCTAAATAACAGCTCTAGGGGGCATAGGAGGATGCTTTTTTGGTTCACTGACAAAATATCGCCTATGAAAATATCGCCATACTAAAATATCATGACCAAAATATCGATGTCAAAAATATTGTCATCCTATTTTTAGAATAGTAAGCACAAAAATATTGTTGTCATTAATATCGTTGTATTAAATATCATTTTTTAAATATATATAAATTTAAATATTAAGGGGCTCATTACGATGTCGGTCGGAGTTGCCTTCGACTGACATCGCCGCAGTCTTGATACTGACCGACCTCCGGTCGGCGGTCCTGACACCGCAAGTACGATGCGACCGCACATGGTGCGGTCGCATGCTCCCGTTTCTCTATGGGAGCTTGTGCTGCGGTCAGAATCTGGCCGCAGCACAAGATCCCATAGAGAAATGGGAGTTTCTGTTAATCCCTGCACCGTGTGGCACGCGGTACAAGGATTAACAGTGGGGCGCCATAAGTGCCTCTCAGGCCCCCAACCGGAGGCCGCAGAGGCATGGGGCCCTGCTAGGGACCCCCAAAGTCGCTTTCCGCTAGGCTATTCATGGCATGAAGCCCGACATGAAAAGCCTGTCGGAAACCGACATCATAATCCCCACGGCAGAAACGGCAGTAGGTCCGACGGGCCAGTTTAAACTCTGACTGCCTACATTGTAATTAGGCGGTCGGACTTTAAACCTATGATGTCGGTCGGTGAGCCTCCAACGAGCGTTCGGAGGCTCACCAACCGACATCGTAATAGGGCCCTAAATATTAAATAGTAACATTAAATAAATAAAAATAAAATACATTTAATATATATTTCATCAAATACAACAGATAAACTTTTTTAAAAAGTTAAAGAAACATATATTTATAAATATATATATATACATATATCTAATTAAAAACTATTAAACTAATAATTTTAATTTATAATTTCAGATTTTTAAAAATAATATAACACTATAACAAATAAGTATATGTATATATATATATATATATATATATACCCAAAAAATAAAATATGTAAAAAACAAACCATTTTAAATAAAATAAAGTAAAGAGCACATTTTTTTTTTTTTAGTTTTATATAGCGCAAACTAGACCCGAGATATGGGGTATCAGAGCGCTTTACATGAGCACCAGTTTCGTTACAGAAGAACACATTCATTTTTGTTAGGCACGGGGAGATTAAGTGATTTGCCCAGAATCTCAGGATGTTGAGCGTCGCTGCCGAGACTCGAACCTGGTTCCCTCGGTTTCGAGGTCGGCCGCTCTAGCCATAAGGCTACATCCTCTCATTTCTTACAATTTTATAAAAAATATTTTACACATTAAAAACATTAATAATTATAAATATTATAATTTTAAATAAGCAAAAACTTGATAATATAAATTGTAACAATATAAAAAAGATAGAATTTTACATTTAATACATATACTATTCCCACTACAATTTATACAAAAGTAGGCAAAGTGTTCTAGTAAAGATTGTATTATATTGTATTGTAATTGCATTTTATAGCGCTTACTACCCTTGACGAGGCATCAAAGCGCTTTTTCGGTGAGTAGCCCGCTACTCCGGAACCCATAAAGGATTAGTCGTGAATTAGTATAGTAAAATATGAAAGTAATTTGAGTGGTGGATATGTTAGTCAGTTATTTGGATTGAGAAGGATAGCGGAGGGATAGAAGAGGGAAAAAAGTTTGCATTTATATAGCGCTTGCTACCCCTGATGAGGTGTGGAAGCTCTTTTTTGGCGAGTAGCACGCTACTTCGGAACCCATAAAGGATTAGTGGTGAACTAGAATAGTGAAATATGAAATTAATTTGAGAGGTGGACATGTTAGTCTATTATTGGATTGAAAAGGATAGTGGAAGAATAGCAGAGGGAAGGATTTAGACATTTTTTGTGTGTTTTTATTTTTTGTTTTGGAGGTCATAGCAGTAGGAGGAGGTTTGGGATGAGTAACGGTGTGAAGGGGGAAGAGTCAGAGGGAAGGGTTTAGAAAGGTATGAGATGATGCAAGGAGGGGTAGAGTAGGGAACAGTTTAGAAATGGTTATTTTGGGGATATGGGATTTGGGATGAATGAGAGAGCGGAGGTAGAGGATATATTGATAGAGGTATAGAGTGAGAAACAGTCTAGTGCATTGGAAAGAGAAGTAGAAAGAGGTCTGAGATGAGTTAGAGAGTTGAGGTAGAGGATATATTGAGAGAGGTATAGGGTGAGAAATAGGGTAGTTCACTGGATATGCTGAATTGGAAGAAAAGTAATAAATATATAGATCCATAAGTACATGGAAGGTATATAGATGCATAAAGGAAGTAAGTATATGTAGATTAAAGAAGCATTAAATAAACTCTGGCTTCTAAGTGTTGTACTTTAAATGAATTTTATTTATTTGTTTATATATAATGTTTTGTAATTCAATAGTGATGCAATTGTACATAAAAAGTTATGATAAAATATTTACTTATTTATGCAGTCACTTATATACTTGTTAAAAACATAGAATAATGTAACTATCAGTAAAATGTACATTTGTTTTGCAGAACTAATGAATATCTATATTTTTTATAGTATAAATAATGCTTATATACAGAGGGATATGCTGTATATTTCTGTTTGCGTATGGTGCTTATGTGGGTAAGAGCCAATTCTTGAGTAGTTTTCTGAAGATAAGGTGGTTGGTTATCCGTGGAGCTTATGTTTGGGGGGTTAAGAGTTCCATAGTTTTGCTGCTTGAACAGAGAAGGATGTGCCACCCGTGGTTTTTTTCTTGTATCTCGGAATTTTGAGGCGAGGTGCCACTCTAGAGCAGAGGTTCCTTTGTTGAATGTGTTTGGGGATTTTATTGCTGATGAAGAGCGGTCCCGTTCCATGTATCGCTTTGTGAGTGATACAAAGCAGCTTGAACGTGGATCTTCTGGCAACCGGCAACCAATGCACGGCTTTCGAGGCAGGGGAGATGTGGTCTTGTGATTTTATATGTAACAGTAGTCTGGCAGCTGAGTTCTGAATCCGTTGTAGTCTTTTCATGGTTGTTAAAGGTGATTCGTGGTAGAGGCTATTGGCGTAATCGAGTTTGGACAGAACAAGGGAGATGGTAGCTTGGACCTTGTGTGGAAATACCAAATGGGGGAAGATTTGTCGCAGAGTTTTTATATTAACAAAGCTTGATCTTGCTAGTTTGTCCACTTGGGCATTCATCAATAGCTTGGAGTCCATGGTCAATCCAAGGTTTCTTACTTCCTTCGATATTTTAAGCAGTGTTCCCAGATCATCATGCCAGGCGGCGAGGAGGTCATAATGTTTCCAATCACTGCAAGATGAACGCACTTTTAGAAAAAAACTCAAGACATTATTGTTCCCTCATTAACTTGTTATTAGGCACGGTTACCCAGTTCAGCACTCACCAGCGCTGGGACGCCCTTGGGCAGCCATTCGCTTTACAAAAACCCAAACATAAACAAAAACATGAGTATTTCTGTTTTGGAAGCATTCAATTTGAGATGGCTCCAGTCCACGTCATCCATTTATCCACGGCTCTGAGACAACTGAAAATTGGCGAGTTTCCAATGTCTTTGGGGCATTCCCGTTGAAGGAGTATTGGCGTGTCATCTGCATAGTTATAGCACGTGAGGGGAAATTGATTGATCAGTACCGGTAATGACTTCATGTAGATGTTGAAAAGCATGGGCGAGATGATAGAACCTTGAGGGACCCCTCCGTTCGTGGAGTACGGTTTGGATGAGAAAAGTGGGGTATGGATGACATTAGTTCTGTTGCAAAGGTAGGATACGATCCAGTCTATAGCAGTCCCCTCTAGATGTATAAAATGTACTACTCCCACTTCACGCAATGCAACAGTTTGAAAACTGTTACATCACACAGGGATAAAATTTACTATTCCCACTTCAGTCAATACAACATTAGAGAAAATGTTGGATTGCGGAGGGGTAAAATTAACTATTCCCACTCCATTCATTGCAACAGTAGGAAAGTGTTGGAATCCGGAGGGACAAAATTTATTATTCCCATTCCAGTCAGTGCAACAGTAGGGAAAGTGTTGGATTGTGGAGTAGTAAAATGTACTATTCCCACTCCAGTCAGTGCAACATTAGAAACAAACAAATTCTCTTCAACACAATAAAATAATTGTATAAACATAGTAAACAAATGAAAATATAAATATGTAAAGAAAAATACAAATATATTTTATATTAAAAATTAAATAAAAAATACAAATTACAATGTTACATTCATATAATAACTACAAATATTACTATAATTATAATAAAAATATTTGTCATTTAAATAAATTGTATTTAAAAATAATTTATTAACAAAAACATTTTATTAAATAATTTTATTTTAGTTACTTCCCAGCCTATACCCCTACAAAACTCACAACTCGCACAAAAACGGAACTTTAAAAAACAAATTAATTACACTATTAACATAAATATTTATCAATAAACTAATTACCATTAATTAAAAATTATTACTTAATTATAATTAATTTACTTCCCACAATATACCCCCACAACACACACAACACACTCCTAAAATGTAACTTTAAAAAAAATTGCACTTAGCATAATTATCAATTTAATAATTAATATCAATTAAAAAATGAATTATAACTTAATTAAAATTAATTTACTTCCCACCCTATACCCCTACATAACCCACAACCTACACCTAAAATGTAAGTAAAAAAAATGTAATTGCACAATTAACATAATTGATTATCAATTAATGATTATTAATTAAAACTAGATATTAATTACTTATAATTAATTTACTTCCCACCCTGTACCCCTATAAACCTCACAAACCACACCTAAAATATTTTTTTAACACAATTAACATAATTATCAATTAAATAAATAATATTAATTAACAACTGATTATTAATAAATTAAAATTAAATTACTTCCCAACCTGTACCTATATGAACCCCACAACATGCATCTAAAATTTAAAGTAAAAAAAGAAAGATTGCGCAATTAACAACATTAATTACCGATTAAATAATATTTAAAAAAAACGAATTATTAATTTATCGTACTTAAATTCCTTCCCACCCCGGACTTCTATAAACCCACAACCCACTATGGTATTAAAAATCACAACAAATAATTAATTAAATCTCATAAATACTAAAAATGTAACTATATTAAAAAACATAAATAATGATACAAAAATTCACATCATATACATTTAAAATATATACTAAAATACATAACAATAATTTAAAAACGGTATTATAAACCACTATATATTTGAAAACGATAACTTCAATATTTGAAAAATCGATATTACTTACCTTAAAATTTATATTCTTGACAACAATATTCTTGCAGACGATATTTCCATATCACGATATTTTGGCATGACAATATTTTTATTTCGATGTTTTGTCTGAATACCGATTTTTTCAACGATCTAAGCTCCACGTTCAATTCTGAACCAAGCCGCGCTGTGTAAACATCGTGGGCTCCTGCCATAGAAAGAGGACTGCGTACGCTGTATCAGAGCGGTGACGCGTTCTTCTGCACCTCACTCCCGCTCCACACTGGGTCTATCAGCAAGTCCACGGTTTCATCGGCAGCAATCAGGCTGCAATGCATGTTATAACCACACAATTAAAACAAATCATTAAACAAGTACCATCACGGGTGAAAACACCACTGCGTTGAAAAGCAGGAGCATGGATCGAGAGATCTCGCACTCTCTTATACACCACCAATCAACCATTGGAAGACCCTAATAATAATAAGCAATCATTCCATAAAGCACAATATGTCAAAATTCATAAGCAAATAAAGATAATAGTAAAACTTTACTCTTGGCTGCTGGAGCAGCAAAGAAAAAGGAAGGAATATGGGGACAGCAGGTATGTAGGAAGCTGGCTCTTTATATGAGATATCAAAATGAGATATATCGGGTAAAGAGTCCCGGTGATCCCTTATGAGTGGACAGGGGGCTTGCTATGGCAATCCCAAGGTGCTCTTCTAAGGGGTAGTGAGGTCAAGCTGCATTAGGCTTATCACAGAGGAGTGCACAACATCTAAAAATACACACAATGGTCAATAAGTGAGACATATAACAATGAAATTCACACCAATTTATAAAAAATAACATGTATATTCATATATGTTTAGGCACCAGAAGTAATTCGTTCAGGTAAGTATGCTTTTAAATAGGAATTCTTTTCAGTTAAAAAAGTCGACAGTTCAGTTTTTGAGATTTGCAATGTTAACCCACAGGAGGAGAATCATTTGTGGTTTTCCAGTTTTTGTCAGCAACTTACGGGACCAGTGTCTCGGGTCAAAGGTGAGTACAGGGCAAGGTCCAAGGCAGCACTAACAGGTCACCTCTAGCAGCACCAGGGTGGCCGGGTGCAGTGATGCTAACAGCATCAGGTGCCCAATGCAAACCAATGGGGCTTGGTACGGTCACAAAGAGGTTGTAGAGGGGGACTGAGAGGTCAGTTCGGTGAAACCCACGAGTGGCTTGGTCTCTTGCGATGTTGGGAGACAACTTTGGGCCTCTTCTCCTTGGGACGGGGCACCCGAGGGCAGAGGGTCTTTGGGGTGTTGGGTTTCTCCATCTGGCAAAACTCGCAGTTGAGGGGGCCTGCACTCAAAGGCTGCAGGTGACGTTGGGGAGTTTATGAGGAGCCACTCCACAGTGGACTCAGTACCCTGGAGGGCTTGGGGACCATGCTGACACCGTTGTCCCACTTTTGACAAGAGCTGGGGGGCTCCGGTGCAGTGCATCTTGGCGGCGTCGGGTTTTGGCGGTTCCGGAGTCCTTGTAGTTCTTCTTTTGCTGTCTGCAGGATGCAGAGGACAGTTCCGTTCTCCCTCGTAGGTCTTGCTTCCTGGGCCTGTGCCACCTGTCCGGGTGGCAAAGGCCTCTGGACAAAGGGGGGTCGGCCTCCTCTAATATCTGCTCATGTTGGTATGCCCTCACATGTAATATTAAGCACCCTGCCTTACGGCTGTAAAGTCTGCTGTAGGGGTGACTTACAAATACCTTCCAACTCACACGGTGCCACCGTGTGACACACGATATCGGCTCCCCGCGCTGGCAGGGAAAACGAGCTGAAACCACTGTAAATAGTGGTTTTCCAGCTCATTTTCCAAGGCTTGGTACCGCCGATGTCCATTAAGGGATGTGAAAACACCCCAGGACATCGGCACCAGCCTCAGCAAGCTTTTTATTTTGGGTGGAGGAGGCTCGGGTGGGGTTCATAAGTGCCTCCTAGGTACTTCTTGACACGAGGCCCCGTCCCCTTCAAAGAGTGCCCTCTCCTCACATGGTGAGATTGTTCTTCAAGTTGGCAGGTATGCTTACAAATACTACATGCAGTGTTAGGTGACATGGCACACAGGGATGTGTGTCAGGTCATGTTTTCACTTTTGCCTGCACCAACACATGCAGCCTGAGATGGCAGCCCTGCATGAGTTTGGTAAGAGGTCCCTTAGGGTGGCACAATTTGTCTTGCAGCCCTTGGGGGACCCTCTTTAATACCTCAGGCCCTCTGTACTGGGGTACCATTTACTAGGGACTTCTAGATGGTTGCCAATTGGGTGAACAATTGCACAGTTTTGGTAAAGAGATTTGGCACTGGGGACCTGGTTAGTAGGAACCCAGTGCACTTCCAGTCGAAATCACATTATGTACCAGGCAAGAAATGGGGGTGGCCATGTCAAAAAGGGGTACTTTCCTACAAGGTCTTATAGACCTTCCCAGGCCCTGATTGTTGGAACAGGTGCTGATGTCATCAGGGGAAATTATGTTTTTTGTTGTGTTTTAATGTAACATGATTGGCTGCTGTGTTTTGCAGTAAAGTAAGAGAAGCATAATCCAAAGTCTCCTGCCCTGACATAGAATTACAGTTGCAAAAGGAGCCCACCGACATGATGTACCTCTAATTGGAAGATTTAGTGTCAGTTGTTGCAGGAAACTATCTTCGGCGCAGAGGCATCTTTTTTCAACATTTCTCATTGGGATTCTGTTGGATTGTTTCGGCTAAGAAGCAATTTAGGTAATGATTTGGTGCACAGAGCCACTGTCTCATCTACTTCTGCCGCAAGATGACATCAGCAGGTGAGCATTGCTGTTGACACGTACACACCTGGCATGCTCTTGGTCTCATAAGAGCATTCGTTCATAAAGTCACCATGCAGGTTTCAGGATGTCAGCAGCCATTTTTGGCTTTATTTCACATCTATGGTTAATGTTTGATGGCATGAACAGTAACGGGATAAACAAAATATTTACGTAGAAGCCATCACATTTCTTCCTATAACCAGCTGCATTGGAAAGATTTCTGAAATAGTTCCACCACAAGGTGCATAAATAACTAAATATTTAGGTCGAAGTCTACCAGACAGCGCACCTGCCTGGTTGCGAAAAGACATCTTGGGGACATTCTGAAAGCGGACTATGGAATGCATTCCGCCCAGTGCATACCATTGGCATTGTGTTTTGTCACTCACACTTATGTAGGGTGACCAACTGACATGGGTGCAAATTCAGGATGGTAAGTGTAAAAATTGAGGACAAAGTGTCAAACTTCAGGACAAAAATTCAGGACAGAAGGTCAAAATTCAGGACAAAGCTTTGGGACAAAAGGTAAGTTTTACAGACACATCAGAGGAAGTTGCGCGATAGTATAAAAGTAAGTAAATAGATAACCACTTAAGTACTAGTCAAAATAAGTTTATATTAGGTTGAGACAATCGTGCACTTCACAGTTTTTCGATATGCGCACAGCTGTGAGCAACTGTGCAGGTCTTTTTGTGGTATTTCATATGATAATAATCTATTTATATGGTTACTGCACTGGGTTGTCCAGTCTGATATTTTGTTTGCAACTCATGGTCCTGAGCGGGCATGTTTGCTGAGAGAGGTGGTCAGGAAGATCTGCTCAGATAGACTTTGTTTCTAGCATCTCATATCTGAGTGCCATTGTGAGATGTAAAGCGGCACGCATAAGTGAACTAAAGGGAGGATTGCTGTGATGAACCCGCTATAGGGAAGGCATTATGGGTGTTTCAGCAAGTGGAACTTAAAATATGGAATCAGACTTTGCTTATGGGGGCTTCTCAGAGAGTTGCACTAGCTGACGGAAGTCACAAAGGTGCTTTTCCCTGCAGCTTTCTTAAAGAAGGCACTGTTGATACACTATGACATACTTTATTTTTGACGCCTTGCCTATTGCTACAAACACAACATACATATCAAGCACAGCTCATGGCACTATGAGGCTCTCCCTAAAACCTTACACCTAAAACAAAACATGCAAACATTTATAATTACTAGTGTAACATTCAAGTAGCAGTTGGGTGTCACTCAAAATGTCATCTGCATGATGTATAGATCCCACACATAAGCACACAGCAAATACAGAATAGTAACACATAGGCAAGGGAGTAGCCAGAACATTTAAATACCTCCCACTTTGAACTAAAGCTCTTATGGCACTAAGAAAGCAAAGTAAGTCATCACAACTCTCCCCAGAAGAGCTCTCTTGTCCAAGGATCTAGCCATTCATCCTTCCATCAAACCCCTGATATCCACCATTTCAAATGTACATTCTGTCATCTATTCATTCTTTCATCCATCATTCAGTCTTTCACCATTCATTCTGTCCTTCCATCTGTGTGCCATCCATATCCAAACCTTTTCAACCATTTGCAAACCTATCCATCATCTATCCTTCCATCCATCATTTCACTCATCCATCCCTCCATCCACCCTTTCACTCATCCATCCACCCTTTTACCCAATCCATCCTTTCACTCATCCATCCACTCTTCCACCCATCCATCCATTCATTCACTCATCCATCCAACCATTTACTCTTTCACCCAAGCCATCCTTTCACTCATCCATCCACTCTTCCACCCATCCATCCATTCACTCATCCATCCAACCATTTACCCTTTCACCCATCCAGCCATCCTTTCACTTACTCATCCATCCACCCAGTCACTCATCCGTCCACCCATTCAACTTTTCTCTCATCCATCCATCCTTTCTTCCAGCTCTCCACCCTCCCTTTCACTCATGTATGCATTCTTTCACTCATCCATCTTTACATTCTTCTTTTCACTCATCCAGGCATCCACTCTCTCTCCATTCCTCTTTCATTTAGCCACCCATCCTTCCATCCACTCTTCACTCATCCACCCACTCATTCATTTACTCATCCACTCATGAATCCATCCATTGACCCCATCACTCATCCATCCTTTCACTCATCCATCCATCCTTTCTCTCATCCATCAACCTTTTCACTCATCTATCCATCCTTTTGTCCATCTACCCTCCCTTTCACTCACTCATCCATCCACTCTTCCACCCATCCATCCATTCACTCAGCCATCCAGACATCCTTTCACTTACTCATCCATCCACCCAGTCACTCATCCGTCCACCAATTCAACCTTTCACTCATCCATCCTTTCACTCATCCATCCACATCTATCCATCCTTTTGTCCATCTACCCTCCCTTTCACTCACTCGTCCTTCCTTACATCCACCCTTTCACTCATCCATCCATTCATTCACCCTTTCACTTATCAATTCATCAATCCATCCATCAATTCTGTCATCCATCCACCCATTCACTCGCCCATCATCCACCCTTTCACTCATCCATCCACCCTTTTACCCATCCATCTACCCATCCACCCATATATCCATCTATTTACCCGCCTCCATCCTTCCATTCACGCATCCATCCTTTCTCTCATTATCCATCCATTCACCTTTTCACTCATTCTTTCCCTAATCCATCCAGCCCTTTACCCATTCCTTCACTTTTTCACTAACCCACCTTTCCACATTAATTATGAGCTGAGCCTTTGTCTACTGAGTTGCAGACAGAAGAGGCCCATAAAGAACTTAACCCTTGATGTAGTTCCTAAAGCAAAGGGTGGGGGAGGGTTCACTATGCCCCTGCACATAGGCAATCTACAAACTTGAAAGTCATGAGTCATGCATGATGCACAGTGCCAGGACGTGAGGTGACTGTGACATGGTGTTGTTTCCGGGCTTTAAGTGGGATGAAAAAACTGGGGGTCTCATAAAGGGGCATGCCTGATGTAATTAAGGACGTGGCTTAAAGCACCTAAGCTAAATATATGTGCTGAGCATAATGTGCCACCCGACTGGTATTTTGCTGTTTCTATGTTTGCATCCAGTAACATTAGACCTACAACAAGCCATGACTATTGGCTTTGTCAATGGATGTTAGTTGCATAAAATAAATAAAAAAGCAGCAACTATGGCTTCGTTGTATATAATATTAAAAATGCTTCAGCTCTGAAATGATGAGACTGTGTAAGAACTATAATAACCTCTTTTTTTTAACTTCTTTCGCCAGCTTCTTTTCATGAACTGGCACATAGCAGCATGGGCGTTTTTGTACATTTGTTTTGTACATTTCTTCCATCTAACCCTAACAGAATGCCCTGCCCTAGACCATGGCAGGAGGAGGCCACCACATGCAGTAAGAGCACAGACTGGCCCATTGTCATGCTGTATGTGGCAATCAGCCTGCATACAGAATGACAATGGGCGGGGTGGGGCTGCTCTTGTGCTCCCAGTGCTAGGCGGCCACATCAGGGAGCTGATGCCTCGCAGGGGAACAGCTCTGCTTCCTGCAAGGTCAAAATTACGGACAAAAGGCGTCCGTAAAAAGGATCCTCACTGACACGGGACGGGAGGACCAAACTACCGACGATCTGTGAAATTTACATACGGTTGGTCACCCTACACTTATGTGCTAATTGCTGGCTTTATTTGTTTTAGCACTTCCAGCATAGTTTAGTCCCTTCCATTGACCCCAGCTTATTTACAACCTTTTGATTGCCTCTTTGTATCCTTGCGTGAACGCTCCCTGTTGTGGGACTTTTTTTTTCTTTGTTGTAAAACACTCAGTGAGAGTACATTTGTTTTTCACCCATTTCCTTGTGTATGCTTCTCCTCTCCTTATTCGTCGTGTCGCTGCACTGTGGGCTTCACTCCAGCGCTCCAGTTTGCGGTCTCACCTGTGGGCTTCTGTCCTCCACCCACTTTGCTCTCTTTCATCCCTGTGGTTTCTACTTCAACCTCCGTGTTTCGCAGTCTCCAGCCTTTGTTTCTCCCCATTCCCACTGCTTTTCCCCCCCAGTTTTGCAGTTTTATATAGCGTGAACCCAAAGGTATTGGAGCGCTTTACAAGAGCACCAGTCACATTACATAAGGTCAGAATAATTTAAAAAAAAAAAAAATTAGGCACTGGGAGATTAAGAGATTTGCCCGGAATCATAGGATGTTGAGCCGACACCGAGACTGGAACCTGGTTCCCCAGTTCCAAAGTCAGCAGCACTTGCCATAATGCCACATTCTCTGCCATTTTTGTCCAGACGAATGTATTGCAATCTAGGACCCTGCCAACCAACCGCAAGGTTTTCAGCGTACTATACACAGTGCTGCGGCCAGGCCACAAAGTATGCACCACCCACCAGCCTCAGTCCAAGCAGCATATCCAGCACTGCTATTGTGAGGTCTGTAGTGCGTTGCAGGACCATTGGAGCCCATTGCCTGTGACACACAGCACTACTAAGGAGGAACGAGCTGGGCTGCACTACCATGAGCTTGGATACTTACATTGTAGTGCAACGCTATTGAGCCCCAAGGAATGCTGAGCAGGAGACTAATATCAAACTGTGAAGCAATCTGTGTGCAGCACAACCATTCAGCATGACATCTACAGCACTGCTTCTGAGCACCCAGCCGGGTCCTGCAGTGCTAACAGTGCGTGCCTTTTCCCCATGAAACTCTCCCTAGGCTAGTCTAAGGGGTACATGTATTTACAGTAAGTTGGTTTTTATAAGCGGTGAGTCTGAAAAATACGTGTTTTTTTACTTTGGTCAACTGTGTGTCTTTCCTGGTTGTGCATGTTCTTCATTTTCAGAAAGGAGCCATTATCCTTTGCCCTCTACCAAAAAGACAAGAGGTTCACAGTGCCATTTTACCCTCCTCATGGTAACTTATTTAGCCTTATTTGGTATGAGATTTTGTCTAGCGCTTCCACTCATTACACAAGGTCACAATCTGTGTTTTTCAAGGTACAGGAGATTAAATGATTTGCCCAGAATCACAGGATGTTTAGCCGATGCCCAGATTCGAACCAGGTTTCCCAGTTCCAGTTAGTAGCACTGGCCTTATTACCACATCCTTTATTCTCCCTTGCCTCATCTCCTGTGCATACACGCTTTCCTCTTTACGTTGGGTTTAAAAATCATTTTTCTGAAACATTTTAAAAATGTAACTCTACTGTGATCAGTAAATTAATATAAAAATACACCTTTGCCACCTATTATCAGTGTTTATATGCAGCGCGTGCCCCTGACCTCTTGCTTTCTGATCTCCTTGAACGGGGTAAGGTGCGTCTTCCCTACCTGGAAGCGGCCGCCCAGAAGGATTTGGAACGGCCCATCTCTCTGAAAGAAATCGAGGAAGCCATCTCCACTACCTCTTCGGGCAAGACCCGGGCCCCGATGGCCTTCCTCAGGAATATTACGCGGCATACCGCGAAATTCTAGTGCCCCGTCTGGCCGCTTTGTTTCAGGAAGCGGTGGAAAGAGGTTCCTTTCCGCCAGAAACTGATATTGCCACCATCGTGGTCCTCCCGAAATCCCAGCCCCCTCGCGTCACTGTGCGGACTATCGTCCTATCTCTCTCCTTAATACGGAGATTAAGCTGTATGCCGCCATTCTGGCTCAACGTTTGAAGCCCTACTTGGCTTCCCTGGTCCACTCAGATCAGTGTGGCTTCATGCCTCAACGCGGGACCCATCATTGCCTCCGGAGGCTGCAATTGGCTCTAGCCCACCGGCACTTGCTAACTCCATACTTGGCTCTCCTGTCCATCGATTTCGAAAAGGCATTTGACTCGGTGAATTGGACGTATTTGCAGGATGTGCGGACCGAATTGGGTTTTGGGCCTCGATTTGAGCTTTGGTTCAGGTCCTTTACGCCCACCCGCGAGCGCGTGTGCTGGTCAACGGTGTACTGTCAGAAGCCTTCCCTATTAACAGGGGCACTAGACAGGGATGTCCTCTCTCACCATTGCTATTCGCCCTGGCTATGGAGCCCCTGGCCGCTCTGGTGCGGGCTGAGGACCATATTCGTGGATGGGAGTGGCCGAGTGTGGAAGCGGACAAGATCGCACTTTATGCGGATGACGTTCTGATTTTCTGGCCGATCCAGCCTCCTCGGGGCCACGGTGCCTCCAGACCCTAGAATACTTCGGGCAGGCCTCTGGGCTTAGACTGAACCCTGGGAAGTCCATCCTGGTTCCACTGCACCTCTCTAGGGAATGTTACGATTGGCAATCCACCATGCCGCTACGGCGACAATCCTTTAAGTACTTGGGGCTGTGGATCACCCTCCTTCCCGAACTGGGCTGGGCGCTCAATGTTGCCCCATTGGTTAAGAAGGCCAAGGAGGATCTCCATAAGTGGAAGACTCTTCCCTTAACCCTTTGGGGAGGGTCGCCCTGTTTAAAATGATGATACTCCCCAGATTTCTTTACGTCCTCCAGAATACTCCCTTCTGCTTCCCCAGGTCTTGGTTCCGGGAGTTGGACAGTATTACCACCAAGTTCCTTTGGAATGGGGGTAGGGCACGCCTGGCTCTGTCTACTTGCTGGATCCCCTCCTTTGACGGGGGAATGGGGATGACACACTTATACCTTTACTTCCTGGCTGTGCGTCTCCTGGTGGTTCACGATTGGTTCAACGGGGGCTGGTCCGATCCGGCCTACCAGCTCGAGCTGAGCGAGCTGGGACTACCCGCCATTCAAGCAATGCTGTACGGGAGGCCCATCCCATCCCAGCTACCCGATGTCACACGTTCCGTGTTCCTGGCCTGGCGGGCCTCGTTGCGTCACACTGGGTGGACGCGTAGGCTCACTCGGTGTACACCCCTTTGGCATGGGGCTTGGCTCCGGGAAGTTAGTGGGTTGCAGGGGTTTAAATCATGGGATCTCATTGGTATTACACAACTAGGGGATATATGGGCTAAAGGCCACCTGCTTTCCTTTCAGGAGCTCCAAACTCGTTACTCCTTACAATCCTCCCAATTTTATAAGTACTTGCAGCTGAGGCATGCCCTCCGGACGCACATTGCGGATGACACGCGGCTCCCCGAACACAGCCCTACAGAGGCGCAGACAATGCTGGGAGATTTAGGCAAGGGGGCATTTCCGCATATACCGCACCCTAGTCAACAATACTTCCACCTCCCTGGATACGTTGAAGGACCAATGGGTGGAATGGGTGGGCCCCTCGACGAGGTGGACTGGCGCGACGCCCTCATGGCACCCAAGACAGTCACCACTTCTGCTAAACTTAAGCTGATCCAACTTTACTACTTACATGCCGCTTACCTTACTCCCCTGCGCCTGCACCGAGCGGGCCTGCGTCCCGATGCGTCTTGTGCGAGATGCACCCATGCCCCGGCTGATTTCTTCCATGTGGTTTGGTCCTGCCCCCAACTGGAGAGATTTTGGGGGGCAATTGAGGAGGAGCTAACGGAGGTCCTGGGTTGGGAGGTTCCTCATGACCCACGGCATTCAATACTGGGAATCCTGGATGGGCTGGATGGGTCCCGGAATGACAAATTATTTTTCAATACAGCCATGATGGTGGCAAAGCGGGACATAGCGGCGGCATGGATAAATCCTGAACCGCCGGATATTGGGCGTTGGCGACGGGGGGTGGACTGGTGTGCGACCCAGGAAAAAGCCCTTTACGTGGCGAGAGGGTGCCCCAAGAAATACCGAAGGGTGTGGGGGAAGTGGCTGGGTACGGTAGAAGGTTCGGAATGATTTGTCTCGTTATTTTTGTCTGTGCAGGTCTCATGGAGTGCGGAACTGTGGGATACTTTAACTGCAAAAATGTCATTGATTCATTGTCCATCGTGTACTTCCTGATTTGTTTCATGCGCTGTAAAACAATAAAATTTGATTATCAAAAAAAAATTAATATAAAAATAGGTGTGATGACGCAGTGGATGTGTGGCCACATCAGGCGCGCATGCATTGTTAGCATTGCCAAAGATGTGTTTACTTTACTAATGCTTGTTAAACTGTTGGAAATTTCTATCTCCCATGCTGTGGCGCATTAACAGAGCAGAGTTGACACTGCATGTTTAAATTGCAGAAATGCCCACATTTCAGGATGATGAGGGTACATTGATGAACAGAAAGCTTGTTGCGGGGATTCTGCACCTACACAGAACTATGCGCAGGAAAACGGGACCTCGGTGTATAGGGGTGTACCAACCTACCACCTTAGTGCACAAAATCCCAAAACCGACTAGCTATAGTGTCTCATTCGTTCTCCTCCAAAATTCACAGAGCTACAAATGATTAGACAACCCAGAACACAACACTCCCGACTCTCTCAGGGAACGCGGTAGCAAGACGTACTCTTTTGCTCACTCGTACTTGTCCACAACAAGATTAGGCAGAGTCACTGTAATAATTCAAAATGTTTATTTTAACTATCGTGCTCTACAATACAGTATACAAGCCACTACCAGCAGCAAAATGCATAAGCTCAAAACAATTAGCATTGTTACAATTCCATATAGCACAAAGGGGGAAGTCATTTTATAAAGACAGTGGATTAGGGGCTATAAGACCTAACCACCCTCCCCTTGGTTGGAAGATGTTTATTAGAAAAAGGAAGATCTCTGGGCTTTGACAGCAGACCCCATACCTTAAAGCCTAGATGCAAGGTTTACATCATAGGAACAGCGTAGCTCTTCTCCATGGAAAGGGCTCTCTCCAAGTGTCTGCTAAAACAACATGCATCCCCGTAATATCAAAGCACGAGTCTCCAACATTGCAGCTGTGTTTAGCATGTTATGTCTAGGTGCTAGGGACTGACCAGAACTGAATAACAAAGGGCATTGTTTATCGACCTTGCACATCGTGTTCAGACTAAACTCCAGGAACTTCAGCAAAGAACGCGAAAAGCAGACAGTTCTCATGTGAAAGGCATAAACAGCGTCTTGCAAAATTAAAGTTGTGTAGTAACGTGCGCAAAAGCAGCATCATGGCAGCAAAGCTCATGCTAACTTAGCAATGTCGACAATGACCCCAAGGGCCACATAACACCGTCCCCCTGGTAAGGCCATAGGACATAGAGAAAGGACGGAAACTGAGTTCAAAAAGCCAAGCAGACGAAAAAACTATGAAAAAAAAAAACAAATTGGAAAAAAAAAAAATTGAGAGAAAAAATTTGTGTCAGTATTTTTCACGGCTTAAAACTAATGTGGCGTCACCGGGAAAATGTCATGATGAATAAGGTGGTAAGTCCATCAACGTACGTGAACTTAAGAATGCAATTGCCTCCAGAAGAGCATCTCTATCGTTAGTATAAAAAAGGGATGCCATCCACTCAAGTAGATCGAAGGAACAAACGTGCTCCTCATAATCCGATGCTTCCAAAAGCATCATTGGACAACTTGCGTGATATTTGATGAAACTCTGATGTAAGAGGATCTGCGCAGCCGCACAGATATCCCATTCAGCCAATACTCCAAGTGCTGCTGCACGTGCCATACAGCCATCCCCAGAACAAGCCTGGTCATGAGCCTCTAAGGGACCCATCAACTGGACAAAATCAGGGACTGGACATGACGTATTGGAGAGACATAAATCCATAGTCCAATAGAAGGGGCATCGTCGGCAGTAAAAGACTGGTTGCACGCAAGTAAAGTAGGCAAAGCTAAAAGTTAATCCATAACTCACGCTAAGCGTCGCTAACGGCAGGCATCCAAAAACTTGTCGCATCCGATCACGGTACAGTTGCAATTGGCCTGGTCTGTGCAGGACCACAAGAGGAGCAACCATTGCGCAGAAGGAGCAGAAGAAGCAGGATTCCACCAGCTAACGCTAGTAATAAAGGGAATCCACCGAAGACGCTGGAAAAAATAGAATGAATACAAGCCGGTATTACTCCAAAAATCGTCTGAAAAGAAGTCACAAGGCCCGCTCCCACTTGTTTAAAAAAATGTGCAAGGCCTTCAGTGTCAGACGCATTAAATATCTGATGTACCAGCTCCCCAAAGTGGAGTGGGAGGTTAGTATTCAGAAGTGACTGAATCTCACTAGATGTTCTACCCACCTGTAATTCGAAGGTCTCCCGGGCCGAAGTCAGAGCCACTTCTTGTTGGAAGAAAAGGGCCTTTAGCCTGCTTAATTTGTTGAAATCGGTTTTCAAAGTAGGAATGGAAGGCCAAATAGAACTATCTAGACTCCCATGTGGGGGCGGAAAAAGCACATTGCTTCAACAAGTAACGCGTTGTGAAACAGTTACCAAGTACGGGACACCTGCCCGTAAACCACAGCAATCCTGGTTGTTCAAAATAAGATAGCTACCGTTAATAAGCAGGGTAAAAGCGGGAATTATTGATGGCACTTGAGTCCCTTTAAAAAAACAAGCGAGATTAGGCGCTGATACATTACACGCGCCGTGCAATTTAGCGTATTTACAAACTAGGGAATGTCCTACTGTGGAATCGCAGTCCTCCCCTGTTAGGAAGACCTCCTTATCATCCCGTTGACATCTGTAAGCAAAAGGTAGGGACCATAATTCATGCAAAAAGGCACTACCCAGGGGTTTGAAGCGGCCAATTGGAAAATGTTGCATGCAAGATTTAAATTGAAACAGTGAGAATGGGAGGGAGATAACTCCATGAATTAACCAAACAGCAGAATCCGTTTCCGCCACAGAGAATGGCAAGGGTTCCAATTTTTCAATATGTAATAGCGTGTATGTAGCATCTTTCATTGCCATAAAACGCTGTTTATCAGTCAGATTAAATGGTAAAAATAGAGCAGAAGCATTCAAATAATCCCAAGGCACTTTTCCCATTTTAAGGGTCTGTAACGTCCATGCAAACTGCATAACTGATCGTAATTGATTTTGACCATGATATAACACGGAAACATCATTCTGAAGAATATCAATAACAGAAGAAACAATGTTATCCAATGTATAAATGTGTGATGACAGCGTACTGATGCTGTTGTCGACCACGGCCAGAACCTTTTCTAAATTTGCTTGATCAATCAGACGCAGACAAAAGGCTGCTTTCATCTGCGAAAGTTTCCAAATTTCATTGTAAGCTGCATATGGAAATCTCTTAGCTCTGGGAACCCTGGGTCCCAAGAGAAAATCAGCCAAATTAATGTCACTCGACAAGAGTGACAGGTGTTGCTTTACTGCCGATAGGGTAGAATGTTCCAACCATTGTTGGCATAATTTACCCACCGAGTAAGTGGTAACCAAATGTTAACGTGCATAACGTGGGTCCAGTCTAGTCTGGGTAAAACCAGGTGTTACATTATAAAAACGCAACTGACATGCATTTGAATTGGTTTGCCACACCAACCATCGGGATGAATCAATCCCTGACACATTAAAGGTGTCATTCTGGAACAAAGCTCGCAATGCATCAGTGGTATAATTTGTGCTAGCACGCCAATTGTCATATTCTGCTAAAGACGGAATGGAAGGGATATTTAAATTTTTTACTGTAGCCGAACCAAAGCACGTGGTTTGATAAATAGTATAATTTAAAAATAATAGTTGAACCGGGATTAGACAGGCACGATGTAGTGCCTCAGTTCTCTGAACCTGCCAGTGTTTTGTACCCCAGATTGATTTTAAATCAATGGTCCCTTTTCAGTGATCATAACCCTGTGTGGCTAATTTAGCCCTGAATTAATTGGAATAAATCAATTTAGTGTGGGTTGGTATAAATTTGGATTGAGAAGACAAAGGTAATTTAAAGAAATATGATTCCGGATTGGACGTGTTATAATCCGTAAAATATGTAAACTTACTTCTAAGAATTTTTGAACTCCCTCTTATGGGAGTAGGACAATGTTCCCATTGAGTGTAATTATAAACCAGCCTCAAAGTATTTGTTTTATGTAAAGAATTATGCCCATAGTGTTGATAACAAAAGAGATCAGCATAATTTAAATACAAATCTTCAGCATCAAAAGCAGCATAATACTTCAAATCAGAAAATAAGGAATGTACCGCTTGCACATCCCAATCATCAGAATGTATGTCCTGTGTTACCACATCTCCTAATGAGACGCGAAACAAGTATGGCACCCTGAGCACCTCCGTCGGGCCGTGGACTTCGAAGGCTACTTTATCCTAAACGATGCCATCTGCAACCGGGAATGCTGAAATGTTCACATGAGTTTGATCACGTTTCATGATGTGGGACGATGTGTGTGGGGCCAGAGTTCCATCGACCAAGTTCACAGCAGAGCGTTCTGGCAAATAATGACCATTGATAAGTAAGAAGAACACTGTTACAAATCCAATCGACATGAAGAGGAAAATTAGGATAAGCACCAACCAGATGTAGGTCCATGGAGGGACCAAGTACGTCTTCTTGAACCAAGACATGAAAATACTTAATTTAGACGGTAGTGCTGCCAAAGTAGAAGACGAGGAGGATGAGTCATAAGAGAAGCTGGCATGGTCTCCAAAATACCCGTTGTCACCTTCGGTATCTAAGGCGGGTGAGAGGTACCAGCATCATGTTGTCGATGATCGCTCGGCACTTCCCTTTTAGACTCGTCAGTGGGATACGTATACTCGACATCTGTGTTGGAAGAGGTAGGAGGCAAAACAGGAGAAAGGTCAACAGCAGTTTCCATCTCAGCCTCACTGACACTGTTTGTATTCATGGCGGTGGAGGGGACCGAATTCAAAGAAACAGCGTTGCACGAAACTGCAGGTGTGACACTATTCAGAATCGCCACCTAGAGGTATGCAGTTCCTCAAAAACTTCAGACCAATGAGACAGGGCTTACGGGAACCCCTGATTATGTGTGCGAGTCAAGTGGATTGGAGAGAGAGAGGAGGAAGGGAATACTCCCTGTCGGAACTAGAGTCCTCACACACCCAGCCAGCTAGGTGTCATGCTTCATCATATGGACCTGCTCCTCGTCGGGTTGGCGCTGCAATACCCGACGGGCACCCATACAGGGGCTCTTTAGCGGAGATCTTTTGTTCCTTGCCGTATGGTGCAGTGGGTGTGAGGGGTCTAAATGGTGTAGATGTGTTGAAAAAGTGACTAAAATAGGTAAGATAGTCCAAATAAGACTTTTATTCAGGCTGGCTATCCACCTAATTAAAAACAATAAGAGTGGCAGCTCCCTGACATTATGGTCCAGTTGAGCTATGCTCTACTATAAAGGTCGACATGTTTCATGCCAACTGGACAGTATGATCCGTGGCAATTCTTCAGTACCTAGTGAGTGAACTATCTACACACAGTGGTGGGTAAGTATTCTACCTACCACGTATCAGGACTGCGAGCAAAGTGTCCCGCAGTGTCGTATAGTGACCTAGAAAAAAAGGGGGCGGGGTTACAGAATATAATCACAACTGTATCATTAAAAATAGGTCACAGTATATCCATCGCTCTCTCTAAAATTGTCCAACCCAGCTCGTGGACTTGCATATCCAATGGTGCTTGACATTCTGAGTGCCAATCAACCACCCACAACAAGGTAGGTAGATTAACCATCTTAAAAGCAGAAGATTGTGTTAAAAAGAAAAGGCAACAGGGAATCACTCTTATAGCCACACCAGTTGTATGAGTGGATAAAACTGTCAATCCACTCACCTATCTGTAATGTGAGTATCACTCCATTCGGTGTCCGGCGGTTAATCAAGACACCTGGGTCATGGTGTCCTAGGAGCATGAAAGGCAAGAGAATAACAAGTAAGCCTAAGCAATATTGTCGATACACACCCGCGCAAATCGCATGACTCAGTGTCAATTGGTGGGGGGTAAGCGCTTCAGTCAACAAACCCCACTTGCATCTCGACAATGACAGCGGGGGCGATACAATGTGAAAAACAGTATGGTCACCCTGAAACTGTTACATCAGCAGGAGGCCCCCTCTTTCAGGTATATATCCTCCCCGATGTCAGTATATGTGTCCTGCACCAGCATCCCACAATTCGTCCGCCAACCCACTGTCTGATGCAAAGGCGTGGCGTTCACCGTCGGGCAAGAACTACCCATCAGAAACCCACTATGCAAAAATGATGTTACACAGTGCCGGACAACGTCGGCTGGCCGCTATTACTCACCAATCCTGCTGTGGATATGGGCCGATACACCTACCCTTCTCCGCCGGTACCGGAAAACTGACAAGCTGCCCAGCGTTGGCGCTGAAATACTTTCCGGCATCTCGTGCGGGGATGGGGCGGCTCCCGGGTCGCGTTAGAATCACGTGACTGATTGTGAATGGACTGCTCTACTACCAGAGGTGTCAATGGCGGCCATCTTGTAGTGTGGCATAGTGTAGTTCCATGCATAGAGCTCTATAGGAACTCGAAGTATTACAAATCTTCCTTTCTCCACGACTAGACCTAATATCTTGTTAATAGTGGGCACAGCATGATAATAGTGTGATATCCACCGCAAGGTCAATATTGTAATTGACACCATATCACGCTCGTGCATGGAAGTGAATATTGTGCAATTTCTTGTGTATACAAGGCTCACGTCGTTATTTATGGACCGCATGCACTGTGTTACTAACCCCGTCATGCATACAGAGTGACAATCGCATCATGTGGGGCGATGCCATCTTCAAGGTGCAGGTGGTTTAAAACTCCATCAGCTCATTATAGTGCGTTGGCAACAGAATTACTTCAGGAGACCCTGACCAAGGCAGTGTTATCTGTCAGTTAAGGAGGCCCAAGGTATGTCATCATTAAGGCCATGTTGATCAGTGGATAAACGGTGCACCCACCATTGTTCTATTTTGAAAAGAGCCTGCTGTGTGATTTTGGGGTGTGCTTCAAGAACCAGCCACTGCAGGGACTCAGCGGTGTGTTTCAGTTCTTTATAGTGGGTGTACATCTTGGTGGTGACTTTCATGCATCTGATGTTGCTCTTGTGTTCGGTGATGCAAGGTCTAACCGCCCTCATGGTCATCCCTATATATTTCTTATTGCAAGGGCACATCACCATGTATATGCACTAGGACGTGTTACAGTTAGTGTGTCGTTTTAATTTCCAAATAAAAGTGTCCGAGAGCGTTATCTCTTTGGTGGTTCTCGTTTGTTCACAGACCGAACAGGTACCGCAAGGATGATGCCCTGTGACAGGAGGGAGACCCCAGAGTGTTCTTTGGACAGTATTGTTCTCCGTCTTAGGTCTCGTGTGTATTAGGATATCCTTCAAATTTTTTGTCCGTTTAAAGGCAAACCTGGGTGTGGGTATGTCCAGGTCTCCAGTATTCACGATACCCCAATGTTTCTTGATTATCCCTTTAATACGTGTGGAGTCTGGGGTGAATGATGTGACGCATGTCAGGGTGTTAGTATGTTCTTTAGGTGTTATCTGTAGAAGTGCCTCCCGGGGGTTGTTCACAGCCCTCTTGAAGGAATTTCTGACCCGACGTTCAGGATAACCCCTTTCTCTTAGATTGTGTTGCAATCCCTGGGCCTCAGTTTTGTAGTCTGTAAGGGTACTACAGTTCCTCCTGATGCGGAGGAACTGCCCAAAGGGTAGGTTGTCTCTGAGAGCCCTGGGGTGATGACTACTGTACAGTAGAAGACTATTCCTGTCTGTTGGTTTCTTGTATAGGGTTGTGCTCAGTCCTCTGTTGTCAAGTCTCACCCTCAGATCTAAGAAGGGTATGCTCGTATTAGAGATAGTATGCGTGAATTTCAGAAATTCGTTTTGTGTGTTCACCCACTGGCAGAATTCCTCACATGTGGAGAGATCGCCTTTCCAAAAAATCAAAATGTCATCAATAAACCTTTTCCATAAGGTCAGGTAACTGATGTAAGGATAACTCGGGTGCATGATGACATTTTCTTCAAAGGTTGCCATGTACAGGCAGGCTACACTAGGGGCGAAGGTACTCCCCATGGAAGTACCTTGGGACTGATGGAAAAGTTGTTTCTTGTACTCGAAGAAGTTTTCAGTCAAAGCCAGGGCAGCACACCCCATGATGAAGGGAACCGGGGTGGGTGAAAACCACTCCTCTCTCATAAGTGATGATTCAATAGCGGTCAGGGTGGCCTGTTGAGGAATATTCGTGTACAACGCTTCTACGTCGAGTGGGACTAGAAAGTTGATCTCATCCGGGCCCTGTACTTCCTCTATGATACGTAAGATGTCAGTTGTGTCACGTACAAAGGAGGGTATCTTTCTCACCAAAGGTTGTAAGAAGTGATCACAAAATCTTGACAGAGGTTCCAGAAGCGAACCTATCCCTGAAACTATAGGTCTTCCGGGGACTGGTGTTGTGCCCTTATGAATTTTAGGGAGTGTATAGAAGTAAGGTACTTTAGGATCTTTTGTTATGAGGAAATCTGCCTCTTTCTTAGAAATCCAGCCATTAGTTTCTGCTTCAAACACCATACTTGCATTCTCTGAAGCGAGTCTAGGAGTAGGATCTTCAGATATGGGAGTGTAGTATCTGGTATTGCCAAGTTGGCGTTTGCACTGAAGGTCATAGTCAGTAGTGGACTGGATCACCGTGTCCCCACCCTTATCTGCCTGTTTAATGGTAATGCTGGTATCGTCGGCCAAGGATCGTGCAGCTGTCAATTCAGCATTGGAAAGGTTATGGAAATGTTTTCCTTTCGGGATCGTAGCCAACTCCTTCAATACTGCTCTTTCAAAAGTAAGTATTTCTGGGGGAATCATACTATTGTTGGGGGTGAAGGTGGAGGGATTACGTAGGCCAGAGTCACCTGTATTGGTCTGGGGTTTGTCTTGGAAAAAGGCCTTTAGGCGAATTTTCCTGAAGAATTCCTGTATCTCACAGTCGTCTCTGAACCTGTCTGATCTAGGAGTTGGTACATAACCTAGTCCTTTTTCGAGTACTGCCTTCTCTGTCCCAGTTAGGGTTCTGTGTGATAGATTGACCACTAGTTCCTTTTGCCCCTGCTCCTGGTCTCTACTGTAGGTGGCGTTTGGTCTTGCCATTGTACTCCTTTCTGCGTCCCTCTTTTTCGCCCTCTTCCTCTGCCCCAACCTCTGCCTAAAAAAGGTGGGTTGCGCATAGGATAGTATTGTGGCTGGCCTTGCGGGTACATAGGGAATTGCCAGAAAGGGGGTGGTGGTGGAGCTTGATAGGTCGGTGCATTGTTGTAGTTGGGGTAGGTGGGGTAGTTACCCCTTCTCTGGTTGTTGCTTCCCCAACTGCTGGTACTGGAGTCACTGTTGGAGGATCCCCTCCTACTGTTATCTGTGTTTTCATCAGAGGAATAGCCGTTTTTTGATGTAGAGTAGTCATCCTTTAAGTAAGGATAAACCTTCTCCTTATCAAACTTTTGTATGTCCTTCTGTAATTTTCTGTTTCAACAGATATTCTCTATTGTCAGAGATTTCACTGTTGATCTCTGCTAGTTTAGATTTGAACGCAGTAGTTGGGATAGTCGATTTTAAAGCCCCTTCGGCTATCTGTATCCTAGCAAGTAAGGCGTCTGCTAGCCTTTTCGCGGTGTTAATGATTAGTACTAGGAGATCTCTAGTACATTTCCAAGAGACTAGGCACCAATCCTTTTTGAATGCTACGTCTTCCAGAAATATTCTGGGAAGGATGTTTACAATTAGTCCACTGGGGGCGATGTTAGCCCACAAATACTCAGTCATCAAGGCTCCATGGAGAGTGATTTTGAGCCATTCTCTTTTTATCGATGTTATAGAGGTCCAGTCTTCTGATTGCGACCCGGAGGCCGCACTGCCTCCTGCCCCAAGGAGGGGGGGAGCTTTCAAAATATCGGCTACAGCTTCATCATTGAAACGGAGTCCCGGGGTGTCCTCCGTTCCTGGTAAGTCACCCGGCTATCTACCCAGTCACTCAAGGGTGAGATAGCGTATGGTAACCTAAGCTGTTGTGTCCCACGGGGATCGCCCGTGCATACAATCACTCAACAAGGAGAGGCATTATAGGGCTTTTTAAAGAGGTCCAGCATACATGCCCTGCCAAGTACTACCACCTAGAGGTATGCAGTTCCTCAAAAAATTCAGACCAATGAGACAGGGGTTACGGGAACCCCTGATTATGTGTGCGAGTCAAGTGGATTGGAGAGAGAGGAGGAAGGGAATACTCCCTGTCGGAACTAGAGTCCTCACACACCCAGCCAGCTAGGTGTCATGCTTCATCATATGGACCTGCTCCTCGTCGGGTTGGCGCTGCAATACCCGACGGGCACCCATACAGGGGCTCTTTAGCGGAGATCTTTTGTTCCTTGCCGTATGGTGCAGTGGGTGTGAGGGGTCTAAATGGTGTAGATGTGTTGAAAAAGTGACTAAAATAGGTAAGATAGTCCAAATAAGACTTTTATTCAGGCTGGCTATCCACCTAATTAAAAACAATAAGAGTGGCAGCTCCTGACATTATGGTCCAGTTGAGCTATGCTCTACTATAAAGGTCGACATGTTTCATGCCAACTGGACAGTATGATCCGTGGCAATTCTTCAGTACCTAGTGAGTGAACTATCTACACACAGTGGTGGGTAAGTATTCTACCTACCACGTATCAGGACTGCGAGCAAAGTGTCCCGCAGTGTCATATAGACTCCTCAACAGGCCACCCTGACCGCTATTGAATCATCACTTATGAGAGAGGAGTGGTTTTCACCCACCCCGGTTCCCTTCATCATGGGGTGCGCTGCCCTGGCTTTGACTGAAAACTTCTTCGAGTACAAGAAACAACTTTTCCATCAGTCCCAAGGTACTTCCATGGGGAGTACCTTCGCCCCTAGTGTAGCCTGCCTGTACATGGCAACCTTTGAAGAAAATGTCATCATGCACCCGAGTAAGTGAGTGAACTATCTACACACAGTGGTGGGTAAGTATTCTACCTACCACGTATCAGGACTGCGAGGAAAGTGTCCCGCAGTGTCATATAGTGACCTAGAAAAAAAGGGGGGGGGGAGGGTTACAGAATATAATCACAACTGTATCATTAAAAATAGGTCACAGTATATCCATCGCTCTCTCTAAAATTGTCCAACCCAGCTCGTGGACTTGCATATTCAATGGTGCTTGACATTCTGAGTGCCAATCGACCACCCACAACAAGGTAGGTAGATTAACCATCTTAAAAACAGAAGATTGTGTTAAAAAGAAAAGGCAACAGGGAATCACTCTTATAGCCACACCAGTTGTATGAGTGTATAAACCTGTCAATCCACTCACCTATCTGTAATGTGAGTATCACTCCATTCGGTGTCCTGCGGTTAATCAAGAGACCTGGGTCATGGTGTCCTAGGAGCATGAAAGGCAAGAGAACAACAAGTAAGCCTAAGCAATATTGTCGATACACACCCGCGCAAATCGCATGACTCAGTGTCAATTGGTGGGGGGTAAGCGCTTCAGTCAACGAACCCCACTTGCATCTCGACAATGACAGCGGGGGCGATACAATGTGAAAAACAGTATGGTCACCCTGAAACTGTTACATCAGCAGGAGGCCCCCTCTTTCAGGTATATATCCTCCCTGATGTCAGTATATGTGTCCTTGCACCAGCATCCCACAATTCGCCCGCCAACCCACTGTCTGATGCAAAGGCGTGGCGTTCACCGTCGGGCAAGAACAACCCTTCAGAAACCCACTATGCAAAAACGATGTTACACAGTGCCGGACAACGTCGGCTGGCCGCTATTACTCACCAATCCTGCTGTGGGTATAGGCCGATACACCTACCGTTCTCCGCCAGTACCGGAAAACTGACAAGCTGACCAGCGTTGGCGCTGAAATACTTTCCGGCATCTCGTGCGGGGAGGGGGCGGCTCCCGGGTCGCGTTGGAATCACGTGACTGATTGTGAATGGACTGCTCTACTACCAGAGGTGTCAATGGCGGCCATCTTGTAGTGTGGCATAGTGTAGTTCCATGCATAGAGCTCTATAGGAACTCGAAGTATTACAAATCTTCCTTTCTCCACGACTAGACCTAATATCTTGTTAATAGTGGGCACAGCATGATGATAGTGTGATATCCACCGCAAGGTCAATATTGTAATTGACACCATATCACGCTCGTGCATGGAAGTGAATATTGTGCAATTTCTTGTGTATACGGGGCTCACGTCGTTATTTATGGACCGCATGCACCGTGTTACTAACCCCGTCATGCATACAGAGGGACAATCGCATCATGTTGGGCGGTGCCATCTTCAAGGTGCAGGTGGTTTAAAACTCCATCATCTCATTATAGTGCGTTGGCAACAGAATTACTTCAGGAGACCCTGACCAAGGCAGTGTTATCTGTCAGTTAAGGAGGCCCAAGGTATGTCGTCATTAAGGCCATGTTGATCAGTGGATAAACGGTGCACCCACCATTGTTCTATTTTGAAAAGAGCCTGCTGTGTGATTTTGGGGTGTGCTTCAAGAACCAGCCACTGCAGGGACTCAGGGGTGTGTTTCAGTTCTTTATAGTGGGTGTACATCTTGGTGGTGACTTTCATGCATCTGATGTTGCTCTTGTGTTCGGTGATGCGAGTTCTAACCACCCTCATGGTCATCCCTATATATTTCTTATTGCAAGGGCACATCACCATGTATATGCACTGGGATGTGTTACAGTTAGTGTGTCGTTTTAATTTCCAAATAAACGTGTCCGAGAGCGTTATCTCTTTGGTGGTTCTCGTTTGTTCACAGACCGAACAGGTACCGCAAGGATGATGCCCTGTGACAGGAGGGAGACCCCAGAGTGTTCTTTGGACAGTATTGTTCTCCGTCTTAGGTCTCGTGTGTATTAGGATATCCTTCAAATTTTTTGTCCGTTTAAAGGCAAACCTGGGTGTGGGTATGTCCAGGTCTCCAGTATTCACGATACCCCAATGTTTCTTGATTATCCCTTTAATACGTGTAGAGTCTGGGGTGAATGATGTGACTCATGTCAGGGTGTCAGTATATTCTTTAGGTATTATCTGTAGTAGTGCCTCCCGGGGGTTGTTCATAGCCCTCTTGAAGGAATTTGTGACCGGACGTTCAGGATAACCCCTTTCTCTTAGATTGTGTTGCAATCCCAGGGCCTCAGTTTTGTAGTCTGTAAGGGTACTACAGTTCCTCCTGATGCGGAGGAACTGCCCAAAGGGTAGGTTGTCTCTGAGAGCCCTGGGGTGATGACTACTGTACAGTAGCAGACTATTCCTGTCTGTTGGTTTCTTGTATAGGGTTGTGCTCAGTCCTGTGTTGTCAAGCCTCACCCTCAGATGTAAGAAGGGTATGCTCGTATTAGAGATAGTATGCGTAAATTTCAGAAATTCGTTTTGTGTGTTCACCCACTGGCAGAATTCCTCACATGTGGCGAGATCGCCTTCCCAAAAAATCAAAATGTCATCAATAAACCTTTTCCATAAGGTCAGGTTACTGATGTAAGGATTACTCGGGTGCATGATGACATTTTCTTCAAAGGTTGGCATGTACAGGCAGGCTACACTAGGGGCGAAGGTACTCCCCATGGAAGTACCTTGGGACTGATGGAAAAGTTGTTTCTTGTACTCGAAGAAGTTTTCAGTCAAAGCCAGGGCAGCGCACCCCATGATGAAGGGAACCGGGGTGGGTGAAAACCACTCCTCACTCATAAGTGATGATTCAATAGCGGTCAGGGTGGCCTGTTGAGGAGTCTATATGACACTGCGGGACACTTTGCTCGCAGTCCTGATACGTGGTAGGTAGAATACTTACCCACCACTGTGTGTAGATAGTTCACTCACTAGGTCTGGAAGAATTGCCACGGATCATACTGACCAGTAGGCATGAAACATGTCGACCTTTAGATTAGAGCATAGCTCAACTGGACCATAATGTCAGGGAGCTGCCACTCTTATTGTTTTTAATTAGGTGGATAGCCAGCCTGAATAAAAGTCTTATTTGGACTATCCTACCTATTTTAGTCACTTTTTCAACACATCTACACCATTTAGACCCCTCACACCCACTGCACCATACGGCAAGGAACAAAAGATCTCCGCTAAAGAGCCCCTTTATGGGTGCCCGTTGAGTATTGCAGCACCGACCCGATGAGGAGCAGGTCCATATGATGAAGCATGACACCTAGCTGGCTGGGTATGTGAGGACTCTAGTTCCGACAGGGAGTATTCACTTCCTCTTCTCTCTCCAAACCACTTGACTCGCACACATAATCAGGGGTTCCCGTAACCCCTGTCTCATTGGTCTGAACTTTTTGAGGAACTGCATACCTCTAGGTGGTAGTACTTGGCAGGGCATGTATGCTGGACCTCTTTAAAATGCCCTATAGTCCCTCTCCTTGTTGAGTGACTATTCAGAATCGGCCAGACGGTGTAGCTTGACATTGTCCACTGAGATGTATCTGTTGTCTTTGCGACCAGGTAAAGGTGGTAAAATGACTGTACGAGTACCCTTCAATCCAAGTACCGGAACCGGTGCACTATAAGAGGGACCAAATTCTTTCTTGTTCTCCAACTTTTCTCGTTCCAGATCTCCAATTTTCGGAAGCCAGCAGGCAACCGGAATCAGCAGTGCTGGATCGTCGGATGAGGGTAAATGTTCAGTTGCGTAGCTGTCACGGGTCTTTTGTAGATCCTGTAACACAGTAGAATGATTATCTACGTCAAATGTTGCGTTAGCCGCCACAACGTTTAGACCATCAAGGTCTGGCACAAATATTTTGATGCCAAAGAGCATTTCGTACGGGGTCCGCCCACCCAGAGATCTTCTAGGGAGATTATTGAGTGCACGTTGAACACCATACAAATGGGCCAGCCAGTTCCTGCCAGTACCTAAGACTCTAGCTGTCAAGGATTGCTTTAAGTCACGGTTCATTCGCTCCACAATTGAATTGCCCTCAGGCCTGTATAGAGACGAAAACTGCACCAGCACCCCCATGGACTTCATCGTGTCCTTGTACGCCTTAGAGGCGAACCGCTGGACCTTGGTCCGAATGGAAGGTGCCACAGGCAAACATCCAGACAAAGACACACAAATCCCTGGTGACATTTCGACCGTCAGCACTGCCTTGTGGCCAAACCCAAAGGAATCTTGTGCACAAATCAACTGCAACTAAAAGATATTTATATGCAGTATCAGAAGAGAACGGACCGCAGTGATCAAGATATACACAGCCAAATGGTTTATTAGAAATACATAGCTGTGTTTGTGGTGGACGTGACACCGTAGATGGTTTAATTTGCTGACAAATGTCACAAGAAAGCACATAAGTACGGGTCTGTTTATATAAACCACGCCACCAATAACGTTGCTGTAAAATCAAGACTGTCGCAGACACCCCGGCATGTGCAGAAGCCATGCCCTCGTGTGCGGCTCTGATCAAAGCAGGTCTGCGGTCCATGTTGGTCCGCAACAGAAGGAATAGAAGCGTAAGGAACATGTTCGGGAGATACATGATAGGAGTATTTTGAAGGGAAACCCTGAGGATAAGCGGTTCCCTCCTCGTAGCAGCCACCGCTGCCAGATATCTTTATCTATTTTAGTCAAGGACCTGCTGCTACGGAATACGTGGCTACTGCAGATTTGGCTGCTTCGTCAGCCAAAGAATTACCAAGAGCATGTGCTCCCACACGCTGATGGCCAAGAGTATGGATAACCCGTTTAAGGGGCAGACGCTGTTTAAGCTCTGCCACCTGAACCCAAAGCATTTTATGCTTAATTGCGCTGCCTTTAGAGTCTTGATACTCATTTCGAGTCCAAAAAAATAAGTTGTCATTGAAAGATTGAACACAGTAGTAAGAATTGCATACAATAAGAGTATTCACATTAGGATCAGCAAACTCAAGAGCAAGAATAAGAGCACGCAGCTCCGCCAACTGTGCCATACAGTCCCCAAGTGCTTGAGTATGCACAATGGAGGATTTAAATTCTCCATTGACAATGGAGCCAGCCACAATCGCGCAAAGCCGCTGAATAGGCATGTTTGGAACCTGTGGCTGGTTGAGCCGAGCCATCGGTATAAATGACACATTTGTATTCATGTAAAGGAAGCAAAGACAACGGAGGAGGATGAACATGTTCATACTGTAAAAACTCCTGTGTCTGAAGTGCAGGGTCAAAGATAAATGTGACATCAGAGGATGTCAAAGACATAGCCCATTGTATTCAACGGGGATGTAATGCTTTAGAGTTAGGTACACTGGCCTTAGTCACGGCCTCCAAAGCAGGGTAGGGCGTGAACATAAGAATGCGTTTACCTTGCGCCAATGAGCGTTCCTTCAGATTCGCCATCTGGACCACGGTCAAAACTTTCTCAACATTGGAAAAACGCATTTCAGCTGCGGTGTACAAATGTGATTTGTATGCAATAGGTACTGTGTCCCCCTCATTGAACGTCAGGTAAATGAAACCACCTTCCCAGGTACGATACGGATCACTAGGTTCGTGGTGTTATCACGTGTCAACAAGAAGTTGGTTGCAAGCATGTCAGATTGCAGAGATTGGAGAATAGAAGTATGTTCCGGAAGCCAGCTGGCAGAAGAATATGTCGGTTGTATCAACGCATAAAGCGGCTTGATACGCTGGGCTTAATCGGGAATGTAAGTCCTCCCGAAATTCAAAAATCCCAGCAAGGACCGAAGTTTTTTCAGAGTAGAAGGAGGTTGCAAATGTGCACATTTCTCCAGGAAGTGGGGGCTAACCCCTTTCCTTCATTATTGAGCTCTTAGCCCAAAAAGAGCACCACCAAATGAGCGATGTGTGACTTTGCAAAGTTAAATTTATATCCGTAGTCGGCGAACGCAGAAATTATGCGGTCGACTCGGACAAGATGCGGTATAAGCTCATCGTCCGTGAGATAGATATCATCCACGTACGAGAACGCATATGGATCTATGTCTTGTAACAAAGATACAACACGCGCAGCAAATGCCCCGGGATTATTCTTATACCCCATGGGCAATCGTGTAAATTTTTTCTGATTTTCGACAGCGGTGAATGCTGTCAAGTCATAGCTCTCAAGAGCCAGATTGTGACTGTAGAAACCATTGGATATGTCCAGTGTAGTTTTGTATTTTTTACAAACAAAGTTGTTCACCAGCGCAGAGCTGTGTGTGTTTTGCACTGCAAAAGTGCGACAATGACGATTCAAATTTCTGTAATCCAGTACAATCCGATATGAACCTTCAGGTTTTGATACCGTAAAGAGAGGATTATTCATTGGTGATGTACAGGATTCAATCACACTCTGATACTCCAACTGCGTCAGAATGTCACAAACGTGAGCTTTAGCTTCGCGTTTTTTATTGGATATTGCGGCTGTGGCGTAGACCGTAAAGGTATCTCATGTGCCGATGAATCTATATCCCAGCCCACCTGGTTACGGTACACAGCGGGGGCAAGGGCCAAAGCCCACTCAGCTGCTAAAGCCTTTGCATGCTCCACAGGGACGTAATGCGAAAAACTCGGAAGTATCACGTCCTCCCCTCGAGAAGCGGCTAACACAAACGGTGGAGGTCAATCCGCCTCCGCCAACAAAATGTCGCATGAGGAGGTTAGATTTTCCCAGAAAACCGCCTTAATTGGACATTGTACATCACCTTCAATTTGAAAAATTATGTCATCCAGTCTATCCGGGGGGGCAACCCGGGTATCTGCTGTTTCCACAGTTATAAAGGTATCAGTTGCTGTCGCCTCCAGATAGGGACGCAGTGCCTCCCGCACTATGGTAACTTCCGCTGCGCTGTCGATCAGAGTGACTGCCCATGTCGAGTCCAGGAGTCGCGTTCTCACCGTCTGAGGCATAACGTGCTATTAAAGCTGCAACCTTTTTCTTCTGATACAGGGATCTAAAACGAGGCAGATCCTCTTGTTTGGCCTTAGTGTCAAACTGTCGAGGTTGATACCGTCCCTGTTGACCAGTTGGTACTTTGCCACGATCCTGGCGCTCCCCACCACCGACCTGAGAGTCCGATGTGTCCTGTAAAGAGCGAGGAGAGCGCTGATCAGGGACCTGATATCTATCAGGAGTCTTCATTTTCGCGCGGTCGCGGAAATCATAAGTACACTCAGAAGACTCAGGTGTCGGGGAACCCGCACGCAAACCTTGCTTCTGTTGTTGCTGCCCCCGTTTCTTATTTTTCCAGTTCTTTTTAGGAAAGAACGGGCGCCCGTCTTTATCAGCTTGGGCCTTTTGCTGAGTTTGCGATTGCGTCTGCGTTTGAGTAAAAGGCTTAACTCCCAGACTATTGCGGCCAATAGTTTTATAAGCCTTTGCAATAATCTTCGGTAATTCGCGTGGCTGGTCTGCATCAGGTACAGCCTCCAAGCGGTTTGCCATTTGGAAGCTCGCCGCATCACCCTTGACATTAGCAAGGATCATGTCAGCAACCACGTCGAATACCCCCACCAGTCTCATTCCCAACTCAACAGCCGCTTCGGCTCCATGTTCATCTTGAACGCGTTTTATCACAGAGGGGAGTACGGTCATGGAGGGAGTGCTGAAACACTTTGAATAGACCGCCGCAAACACCTTGCCCCAAGTGTTACAATCAGCCAATTCGGGAATTAATTCTTTAGGCAAACTTATAGTTAGGATCCTGTGTTTTTCTACAGGAGAGGTATTTGGAAAAACTGCCTCGATTTGTCCAAATTTCTCAGCAAGCCAATAAGGTAACTCATCCTTATTTTGTGGATGATTGCCCAATACAGAATTAACCATAAGCGGACTGATGGTTATACCACCAGGTCCAGCCGGTTGCGCACCAGAATAACAGCTCGATGTACGCGTATCAAAGAAGTATGCAACACGTGAAGCTCAGCAAGCGTCGCAGTTGTAGCGTAACGGGGGTGAGGGGTATACCCAGCCAAAACTGGCCACGTGGCCCCATCTATTGATAAAGGGCCTAAACGGACCTGCGTTATTGGGTGAGGAAGGGCGCCATTAAACCAAATTTGGTGTTGCCAAGACGTGAGCAGAATCTCAAGTGTCCTATACGGATTATATACCCGCGGAAGCGCGGTGGCAGTATACGTGTGAAACAAATTGCCAGTTCCATCGACTGCCGGGGAAGTAACCCAAGAATAAAATACCTCAAAGCGGAAAGCAGGATCTGCCTCTACGACAAAGATTACTTCGACACCCAAATCCGGCACTCCATACGGAGCTAAGTAGGCCTTGAGCGGTGCACGGTTAGCATGGGTAATGTCAACCACCATGACGAAGAGAAGAACAACCTAAGCGTGGCAGCGCAACAAAGGGTTAAAAGAATAGAAAGACCTTTTAAAATTCAAGCTTGAAAAACCTATAATATATCACAATATATGAGGCTACACCATCACAACCGTCTCCGGAAACAGATGTGAGAGGATTGTGGACAAGCACACGTGCTACTCAAGAGTCTCGCAGATAAGAACCAGACCAAACGTTGGCGGCGCCATGTTGCGGGGATTCTGCACCTACACAGAACTATGCCTAGGAAAACCGGACCTCGTGTATAGGGGTGTACCAACCTACCACCTTAGTGCCCAAATTCCCAAAACCGACTAGCTATAGTGTCTCATTTGTTCTCCTCCAAAAATCACAGAGCTACAAATGATTAGACAACCCAGAACACAACACTCCCGACTCTCTCAGGAATCGCGGTAGCAAGACATACTCTTTTGCTCGCTCACTCGTACTTGTCCACAACAAGATTAGGCAGAGTCACTGTAATAGTTCAAAATGTTTATTTTAACTATCGTGCTCTACAATACAGTATACGAGCCACTACCAGCAGCAAAATGCATAAACTCAAAACAATTAGCATTGTTACAATTCCATATGAGCACAAAAGGGGAAGTCATTTTATAAAGACAGTGGATAAGGGGCTATAAGGACCTAACCACCCTCCCTTGATTGGAAGATGTTTATTAGATATAAAGGAAGATCTCTGGGCTTTGACAGCAGACTCCATACCTTAAAGCCTAGATGCAAGGTTTACATCATAGGAACAACGAAGCTCTTCTCCATGGAAAGGGCTCTCTCCAAGTGTCTGTTAAAACAACATGCATCCCCGTAATATCAAAGCACGAGTCTCCAACATTGCAGCTGTGTTTAGCATGTTATGTCTAGGTGCTAGGGACTGACCAGAACAGAATAACAAGGGGCATTGTTTATCGACCTTGCACATCGTGTTCAGACTAAACTCCAGGAACTTCAGCAAAGAAAGCGAAAAGCAGACAGTTCTCATGTGAAAGGCACAAACAGCGTCTTGCAAAAATAAAGTTGTGTAGTAACGTGCGCAAAAGCAGCATCATGGCAGCAAAGCTCATGCAGCAATGTCGACAATGACCCCAAGGGCCACATAACAGGCTAATATTACCTGTTTGGTGTGGCAGCGTTTTGCCATGGCCAGTTAGAGGCACACTGACAGAGCTGAATTGACACTGCATGTTTAAATGGCAGAGATTTCCACATTTTGGGATAAGGGTACATTGACGAACAGGAAACTAATATTACATGTTTGGTGTGGCGGAGGCTTTCACATGTGGCATGCCCAGTGGAGGTGCACTGACGGAGCATCCTTTGATAGTACGTTTAGAGTGACAGATTTCCAAATGCTAGAGTGAGGTGCACTGACGGAGCTGCATCTTTGCATTTAATTGTTTTGACTGACTGGACTTCCTTACACCTGGCTAAGGGGCACTGATGGAGCCATGAGCTAAAAATACATGTTTGGAGAGGCAGCTGTTTCAGCATTTCTGCGGGTTGCAGTGACGGAGCCTTGAGTTGATGTTTCATTTAGCGCGCCCACATCCTGCAAGTCGCTGCCCCTCACTGAAAGGATTCACAGGAGAGAGACAACTTCGATTGTGGTATAGCCAAGGTGTGGCACTTTATCTTTATTCACACAGCTTAGCTCCGGTGAGACAAAAGAACCACAGTTAAGCAGATATTATAGTCATGAGACTACAGGACATAAGATCAGCACAAAACAGCTCAAAGATTATACAAGCAATACAACAATTGTGCATAGTGCCAGAAGGCCCATCTCCTTTTCCCATGCCCTGAACAAAGGGCATCCTGGGGATTATTGGCAAGCATACCTTAGTGGCAACTTACATGTACCCTCCGTCTCTCAGAGGGATTGGCAATACCTGCAGTTCCATACCAACAAATACACCAGGGCACTGCATAGTGCTCCCTCCGTGCCGGGGTACCTGTCACCAGGCAATTTCAACCAAAATATTCAGCTTTGGGCATCCCGGGGTAGGGCAGAAAGGTCCAGGACCACCAACAGGTCTGTCCCCACTCCTACCTGCCCAGGGCCCACACAAAACAACACCCCTCCAAGGGGTCAGTTCAATGTTCAACTCCAGGCATCTAGCCCTAAATGTTCAACTCTAGGCATCCTGGGGTAAGGCAGAAAAGGTCCCAGACTACCGGCAGGTCAGTCCCTCCTCCTGCCTACCCAGTGCCCACACAACTCAACACCCCTCAAAGTGGTCAGTACAGTAAATCAGTCCAAATGTTTTGGGTAGTCCCCTTATTCTGCTGCTACAGGGCGAGGAGGTCACTGGCGAACTCGCCCTCCCCCCGCCGCCGCTGGAGGGCTTCGGTAACAGTTCCAAAGATTGTGCAAATGCAGACCGAAGAGTTTGCGGCCCTCAGATGGCAAATTACCTCATCACCAATACTCCTGCCCTCAGCTAAGACCATTGGGTAGGTGTACACCGGCTGAATGCCCAGCAGCCAACTGTAGGCCATACCTGTAGGAAGCTGGCTCTGTATATACTATACCAAAATGAGGTATAGTGTGCACAGAGTCCAGTGGAACCCCAAAGGTAGGCAGAGATAAAAGTAGATAGCCCCTTACTCTCTATTTGTGGTAGTGTGGGCGAGTAGTAAGGCTTTATCTGAGGGTAGTGTAAAGCATTTGTTGTACACAGGCAAGAAATGATTTCACACACTCAAAGACTGAACTCAGACCAATTTGTTTGTATCAAAAATATCATTTAGTTATTTTAATTCTAGAACCAAGCCAAGCCTGGTGCAGGTAAGTGAAATAATACTTGGCAAGCTTTTATGCAATGAATTACAGTTGAATGCAGGTTCAAATGCAGTAGGTGATTTACAGGCAAGTCAACAGTTCGAAATAACTTTTCAGTTACTTTACAGATTACTGTGCACGTTACTTATTGGATTGCTTTTTAAGTTACTTTTGCTAACCAATGTGATATGCCTAGATATCACACTGGGACATCTCCCAGACAAAAGGTAAGTAATACAGTTTTTGTATATTTGCAGTTTTTCAAGTTTTCATACAAATCAACTCCACACTTGGAAGATTTTTCAAAGAAAAGCAGTCAATGCAATCCTATGGAAGGAAATTAAGTTATCGATTTAGAGGTAAGTACTTTGTTGTGGGAGTTGGCATTCTGGGGTTAGCACCAGGGTTCCCCCAGGGTTAAGGACGCACTGTTCAAGCACCCTCAGCAGCACTAGGGCTGTCGGGTGCAGAGTGCTGAGGCCCAGTGTTATCCAATGGGGGGTAGGGGACCTCTGGTTGGTGGCTGCTCACGAGCAGGCCACAAGGTTGTGGGAGCAAAGCATATGTGTTAGGCTCAGGACAAAGGGGGGTCCGGTTTAGCACACAAAGTGCACCCACAGAGGCCCAGGGGCGGCCGGGTGCAGGGTGCTGGTTTGGCGTCGGGTGCCCTGTTGTTTTCAATGGGGTGTCTCCGGTTGCAACAAACACTGCAGGCTCGGGGACGAAGATCTTCTGGAGGTGGCCACCGGTTGGAGAGGTAAGTTGGGATGCCTGGGCATGCTGGGACACTGTCAGTTGGGCCACCCAAGGCCGTGGGACGTCAGGTGCAGGGGTGTCTTTAGGCGTCGGGATTTCTTACCAGCTCCGGTCGCGGTTGGGGGGGGATCCTCCAGAAAGGGGCTGCAGGCGTTGGAGATTAGAGGCAGGTCAGACTCGCCGGGGAGACCTCCTTGTGGTGTTGGGCCACTCAAACTCGGGCCATGGGCGTCGGGTGCAGTATGGTGCAGACTCGCAGATTTGGCCGGAGCCAGAGTCTGTGGGTGAGCAAATCCAGTGCTCACAGGAGACAAAATATTGGTTTGGGAAGGCAGGGCAGGTCCTCGGGGGTTCTTGGAGGGTTCTGGCTGCAGGACACACCGGGATTTCGCTGGAGCAGGTTCGAGGTGGGACAAGGCCGGTAGGGCTGGGGCCAAGTCAGTGGGCGTCCTCCTCTTCTTAGTTCAGCACGGCTTCTTCGGTCCTTCTTCTTATGGTCGGTTCTTGTCTGAGGAGGCAAGGTTTGGGGTTGCCCCTAAATTCTAGATTTAGGGGCGTTACAGGTAAGTAAAGGTCAGGACCAATGAGTCTCTTCCTTGGGGTGGGTACACCCCCTATTATGCCACCCTCCAGTGGGAGGGGGGCATATGCCTCTGGTTGGCTGGTTGGCAAGATGGCAGGGACTGAGAGTTGTGCTTCACCTCGCCTCCCCCACCTGAGGGGTGGGGTTGGCAAAGGTGGGCACACCTCCCTTCCTCACTTGGTTTTCCTGCCGATTCTCCCATTCAAAGTTGGGGTCAGAACCGGTGGGGGCCAGTTGCTGGAAGCAGCAAATGGCTGGGGTAGCTCACAAAGGTGGCAAGCCTTTGAAGCTTCTCCTTCGTGGACCCTGCCCATCCTGGGGAGGAGGCTTGGCACCTCGTCCCAGGATGTGTATGGTTTCAGACCCCCGAGAGCAGCAGGCTCTCGACCCAGGGGTCCAGAAACATCTCTGATGGTGGCAGCTGGCGAGCAGCCACTCAGCCAGACACTAGTTAGGTCGGTTTTCAGGGGTCATCTCTAAGATGCCCACTGAGTGCATTTTTCATTAAATCCCAAGCTGGCAGTGTGGGTTTAATGTGCTGAGAAGTTTGATACCAAACTTCCCAGTTTTCAATAAGGCCATTATGGTGCTGTGAAGTTCGTAATGACAAACTCCTAGCACCATATACTCTCAATGGCAGTACTGCACTTACAATGTCTAAGAATTGGTTTAGACACTGTAGGGGTACAGGGCTCATGCACCTGTACCGTCACCACTGGTATAATGCATCCAGCTAGAGGGGTGGTTGACATATGCCAGGGCAGTGGGTTGTAGGCATGGCACACAGGGATGTGTGCCATGTCGACTCTTCGCTTTGGTCTGCACCAAAACACGCAGCCTGCAATGGCAGCATGTGTGTGTGTAAAGGTACAGGGCCTCTAAGGGTGACTCAATAAGTGCTGCAGCCCTTAGAGGCCTTCCCTGGCCACAGTGCCCTTGGTACCTATGGTACCATTTATGAGGGACAGACATGTAGCCAAAGAGTGTCAATTGGGTTTTGTATAAATGAAGTTAAGGGAAAGAACATAGGCCCTGGGTACCTGGTTGGCAGGAACCCAGGGCACACTCGGTCAAAGTACATCAACAGTTTGGCAAAAAGGGGGCAACCATGCAAAAAGAGGGCACTTTCTTACAATACCACCACCTAAAAGCATAACTATTGGACCACCCTAGGAGCATCACGATTCGATCTGGCAATGTAAGTATTCCACCAGATCACAATTCCTCCCAACTAGGAGGCTAATATGCCTTCACTCAACTCCCTTTGTCCCTGGATGGAAGTTCCCTTCCGTGCCCTCTTGGTATCTGCATAGCTTACCTGGGACTCCATAAAACACAGATGGAAGCCACCACTAACCGCTTGCTCTGCCTCTTTGAAGCCGGAGTCATTGCCGCTTGATGGTACCAACTAGCCCTGCCCATACGTAGATAGTTTGAAAATTGCGTTGTAACGTGGAATTCACCTTTTATTGAAAGACACCACATTTGTGGCCTGAACCACTTGGCCACACAGACCCTGGCATGATCCCCAACCAATCTTAGCAAGCTTAGAAGGGGTTGGATCGACTATTAGCTGTAGGGCCTCAGTGCAACCCTACCCTCCTTAAGCGGACAGCCATAAATTCGTGCCCTATCTGATCATGGCTCCCAGTATTACATTGGGCACTCCCATTACTGGAAACTAGATAATGGGCTAAAGGTTTTAGCTGTACATCCTCCAACCTCCTTACCCAAGGATCCCCACTGATTCTCCGTAAGGTCATTCGATGGACCTTTGCACCCCAAATAAAAACAACTGATCATCAGAGGGAACTTGGTTCTACCCCATCACCCAGAGACATAGCCTACCTTCATTTTGCTGCTGCAGACCCACTCCAGTCTCCTTAGCTAGGCGCACTTTCTTCTAGCGGAGAATTGTGGGGCAATATGCATAAAGGAAAATGAAACCCCCACCTCCACGTTTCTTAGGTCAAAACAGCTAAGGCTTGATGTTACCGTAGAGGCATAAGGTGGGGTAAATGCGCGAGAGCATGGTGGCTTCATGAAGAGTCGTGCATAAATACCTTACTACAAAAGTACTCAACAGACGTCAATGCACGCCTATACAGGGCAACCAGTCCAGATACCAGCTGCTGCACACTGATATCGCTTGGCAGCCCCTGCTTCCACCTCTCTGTTTGGTGAGCACCGACCTGAGCTGGGGTGAGACGTACCCCTTCTTGTATCACCTAACCAGGCCTATTGTCCGAACTGAGTGACCTACCCTGAGTTGCAGTCTACCCCTTGCGAAGTGGATGAACAGGAATCTTGCAGCCTCACATAGAAAGATCCCACAGCCACCATTGAAGAATGCAATATATTCAGTTCCGGAGCAACGCAGGCTGTAACTCAAACAGTTGCTTACAAACATCGGGGGAGGGCATCTCATTCCCTGGAGCTTAAAATCAAGGGTATACCACCCATCAATCCCTATTTTAAAAGGAACCTCAGCTTTCTGTGAACTATACCTTCTACCCCACCCATAGCACTTGTCTTCTGAAATTCTGCAGATCAAAGATAACACCATATTTTTGAACACCTACATATCCTGTTCTATAATAACCTGTTTTTTGGCTTGACTCGCCATTATTCCATGTATTACTTCTGCAAAGCAGACTCCCCCATGAACCCAATCATAACATCATAACACACTATGTGACGGGCCTAAAAAATACATATTGCCCTTGACCCAACATCCGATCCATAAATACATGGCTATTTTGAGCTCTACACCAGAAAAGATGCTAGACAGCCAGGGCCCCTACAAGAACCACTGAATATATACTTTCAGATGGGCAGCAAAGCTCCTCCTGGAAATATTTATGCACATTTCTAAGACTAGTCCCCACTTCACAGAGGGGCATTGTGCGATGGAAGGGTCTGGCTGCTATAGCAGGGTGTGTTTTCAAGGCTTTCTCCGCTCTCTAGAGCACTAGAACTACGTCCATTGCCTTGGTGCCCACTGATTCCTTGCAGGTCGGTTTGGGGAGGGTGAAAAAGGGGGCTGCTCATGTCAGACCCCCAACTCTCATCCATGTGGCCAGGGGATGCCTTTTCTGAGCGGGCCATAAATACAACTTCCAGTGCAATATGAAGAGTAAACTGTGCTAAAGGTAGATATGAACCTATGTATATCCACGTCTATATCTGCATGAGTACTGCTGCACAAGGGGCTGACGTGTAAGCAGTGGACATACTTCTTCCCTGCCAGCACTGTGCCTTTCCCTGCACAAGGCCAGAAAAAACACAAGAGTATGCGAAGGAGAAGTGGGGAGAGCACAGGCCTTGGTTCATACTTTCTCGAATAAAAGGAACCATCTTTCACATAGACGACCGGAGTTTATTTGAACCGAAACTATCTGGTGTTCGGCACCGCCACTGTTAACACAAGCAAGCATGATAGTCTGCCACATGGCGGCGCGGTTTGCCATTTAGAGATAAGCAAACGGCTCTTGGTGTGCCCAGGGGCAGACACTACCACCAACACATGGCTTGCTAGATCTAGGGTCGACCTCTTGTGTCGGGAAATTCCCGATTCTGCACAGGAAACACGAAGAACATGCGCGGTGCATGCCTGGGTGCGTGGACTGGACCCCTGGCTGCCTCCGTCCTGCAGACCCAGTACGAGTGCAAGACGAGTTACACAACCTCCCCGAAGGGGCTACAGAATACAGTAGATGCTGGGAACCGCTTTCCTCTTCCTTGCTCTCATTAAGTCAGGCTCGACTACCCAGCCTGTGGACTTCTAGGCGCAGTGTTTTAAGAGGTTAGGAGACCACAACTTTTAATGGAGAAAAAAAAACCCGAGTGTCTGAAATGTATGTAGTAGTTTTGCCAACTTTATGCAGTTTTCTAATAATACCACCAAATACATTAAGTTGTCTATCAAGATGATTGCCCAGAATGCTGTCAATGCAGAGACTCGAACCCACCTCAAAATATAGCGCTATCTCGGCCGAAGGTATTCCCTGTTTTACGTGAACGCAGGGGGAGATTAAGTGATTTGCCCAGAACGGCGAGCCCACCCCCCACACCGCCTACGTGAGGCTCCTTGGCTCACTCTCGTTGGAATAGTTGCTACTAATAACAACCCCTCCCCCTATAGGGGGGAGATATCCCGTAGCCCTGCTGTGTAAAGCAGGAAAGTAGTCAGTAATATCTGGTATCCCCTTCCTGAACACAGGGCCGGCTTTAACACTGGTGGAGCCCTGTGCGACAATGTTTGTAGGCGCCCCCCACCCCCCAATGACCGCCTCTGCCACGTATTCCCTCACCACCGCCCTTTAACAGTGAACCTCAAGTCTCCAGAACCACTGTCTCTCGGATTCATTTAGTTTTATAGCACCACTCATACCAGAGTAAGGTGTCAGAGACTTTACATCACACACGCATTGCACAGAGACAATCATAGGTGTGTAAATCAGTGTATAGGAATTGATACATCAGACAGGACTACAAGGTGTAGTGTAGGAGTAACATGTCATCGATACTGCTAGGCAATATAGTTTGAGTCCTTATTCTGGAAAAGCACAATTTCAGAATTTAGAATGTTTGTTAGGGGTTCTCTTTAATACTGATGGAGCAAGGACTCACAAATGAGACTTGCTCGGATGCAATCTCCTCACAGTAGTGCTTTAAATGGGAAAAAATAAGTGCAGGTACTCATTAAAATGAGCTAGAGGTGTAGTGAGGGGCGGGGCTAGGGGCGGGGCTAAGGGCAAGACATGATGATACTTAACAACTTCTATATTAGTTACAGCACATACCAAAACACATGAGAAATGTGTTTATATAAACAAAGCAGGTTAACTCATTACACAAAATTAAAGAGAAGTGCAATAATATGTTAACATTTCCTTTTTTTGCAATAGTTGCACCTTCTTAATGTCATACTGTTAATTGCTGGTTGGCACAATACTATATATTTTTGAGCACGCGAGTAGGAAGAAACTGAAAATACCCCCACATCGCACCAAAGCTCTTATGGCACCAAGCACATGAAGCAACTCATCATGACCCTCCCCAGAAGATATCTCTTGTCTCTTCCATCAATCTATCCATTCATCCTTTCATCCTACCATTTACCTGCTGATGTCCACCATTTAACCTTTACATTCTATCGTCTATTCAGTCTTTCATCAATCATTCAGTTTTTCACCATTCCGTCTATCCACCCTTCATATTCAAACCTAATCCATCCATCTCCAAACCTATCCATTCATCCTTTCACTCATCCATCTCTTTATCCACCCTTTCCCTCATCCATCAATCCTTTCGCTCATCCATCCATCAACCCTTTCACTCCTTTATTCCATCCACCCTTTCACTCAATCCCTCCTTTCACTCATCCATCAGCCACCCTTTCATCCATCCTCCCTACCTTTCATTCATCCATCCAATCTTTCACTTATCCACCCATCATCCGCCCTTTTATCCAATCATCCCCCCTCTTTCACCCATGCATGCTTTCACTCATCCATCCATCTATTCATCCATCCTTCTATACATCCACCCTTGCTCACTCATCCATCCACTCACTCATCCACTCACCCACCATCCTCCCTTTTACGTTATTTATGAATCTTTGTCGCTGAGCAGACATGTCCAAACAAAGTGCCACACATTTTCTTTAAAATACCTCCTGAGAGTGTTTTGATTCTCTCTTTCATTTTTTTCTTACAAAAACAGGCATACACACAAACAAAGGCGACACACAAAAGACTGTATGATAAAAGCCATCTTTTCTCTTCACCTACCATGGCTTTTTTAATTGCCACCAGGGCCGGACTGGCCGTAGTCTGATTGCCACTGCCAGGGAACTGACATGATTCCTGTGCTTGCAGGAACGCACAGGATAGTGTGAATGTGATTGACAGCACAGGGCCTGAATGGACCCTGCTCTGTCAAGCACAGCGTGATGGTGAGCACCCGGACATTATTCAAATGAGTCCTGCTGAATAGCTCAGCTGGGGCTCAGATCGGGGCTACAGAAGCGGCGCCTTAGCTGCCAGAGACACGTTCCACTCCTGCTCACCAGCACAGCCAATGAGCCTACCTTTTCATGAGTACCAGTACTCTCCAGGGCAGTAGAGAAGTGCCGGTACTCAGAGTAATAAATCTAAGAAGTGCCGGTACTCAGTACCCGTGAGTACCGGCCCATTTAAAGCACTGCCTCACAGTATTAATTTATTAATTTTGTATTGTGTATATTAACTTTGCATACACTACATGAATAGCAAGGAAGCTTGCTTATGTGTTCTAACTAACAAGTAACGCTTGTCTTTTTCTAAAATGGCCGCTAACGCGCGGGAACCTTACTGCGCATGTCTCATCCATATCACATGGTGTGACGTCTTGCTTTGCTTGGTGGGAAATTTCTGCTTCTGCGCAGTGTGTATTAAAATGGCTGTTTGATGTTTTCACATGCTTCAGCTTGCTCTTGTGTTATTATTAATTTGTCGTTTTCTTAACGCTACTAATGCGGGATAGATTTATAAGTAAATGGGGATAGAGTAGAAAGAGTGGGTATACAGTGAAACATATTATTTGTGATTTTAATATTTTCTTCTTTGACTTTTATTAGTTCGTAAACTTGGGCCTGGGGTTGGTGATCTGAAACTCGAGAGAAATGATTCTGCGCATGTGTGCCCTGCTTGGCTGCCAAAGAATAAAGATGAAGTCAACCTGGACGTCGTCCAAGGCCACGACCTAATGGCCGATATTGATATATTCATGTGTTCTTGCCAAACTTGCAACTATGTATATGGAAAATGAATAAACTTTGTCGTGAGACGGGTGGGAAATAAAGCCAATATATTAAAATTGATGGGCGGTAGTTTAAAAACAAAGGTCTTCAGAATTCGAACCAAATCAATATGGTGTGAGGATCAACCCCCTGTCCCTGTTCAATCAGAAGTAGTGGTCCCATATTTTGGTAACATTAAGGGGAGGTACATGGGCGTAGAGGGGTATAATAGAATATAGCATTAGTTAATTAGTCAGATCAGGCGTTCATGCGGACAAGAAGAGCTCCAGACCGTCAAGCTGATCGATTGCAGACTGAATCGCTGTCCAGAGAGGTCCTGAGGAGGGGGCGGCGGAGTCCATTAGAAGGAAGGCACGGGAGAATCGATGAGAAGCCGAGTATCAGAGAGGGGAACGACGCAGGCGTCGTTGTAGAGAGGTCACCGGTCCTGTCCTGATCCTGGAGGAGGTCTTTGCTCTTCATCCTTCCTGGGTCCTATTCTTTCCAACTCCTTGGCCAAGGGGTTTGGTTCTCGCACTTAGGTAAATATAAATGCAACCTTTAGTTGCGCTGCTGTCTCTATCTTCTCCTTTCTGAGGGACCGTCATTAATCAATAATTATTATTCTATGCTTCATCCGTGATATGCGATTAAGTACCATGTGGTTATGTAATTTACTCTGCTAAATCTTTAGATAAACATTTTAAAACTTCCTGACTCAGTGGTTATTTCAGGATTATGTACTATAATGAATGTCACTCATTTTAAACTTCCCAATTAGCAAAGGATTCATTGGTAAGTCATTACTCTTCAATCGGAAGGTAATTGGTAGCAGGGATTTTGATAAAGAGTAACAACTGATAAACCCAGCGTAAGTATTAGCGTAGTATGAATGTATGGGCCCAAGTGAGTATCTAGTGTATGAATGCTGTTTGCTAATATCGCGCTGGATCAGTTTTCTGGTAATCAGAGGATGGTTACTCTTTGTTAATTGGGTAATGAGAATTTTATTTTTATGAACTAACATCTGTGTATTCAAAGTTTGTTTTATGTTGTCTAGAATCCCCGGGGAAAATTGAATAGCAGATGGTAAGTGGAAGCCATACTGCAGTGAGGTTATCTGTCAGGCAGAAATAGTACTGAAAAGTTAAGCAGGACTATCAGTACTGGTTAGGGAATCTATGCGTGTGAGTAATAGCAAGAAGTACGCTGGTGAAAATTTGATGTTATATCACCTAGAAAGGGTAACATTGAAGAAGTAACAGGTACTTCTGGAGCTTGTGTGAAGAGTAAACGGAAGGGTTTTACTCGTAGTGTATGTTTAGTAAACGGAAAGGTTTTACTAAGTGTGAGAGAAAACTATCTTTTCTATTATAGAGAAACTGGCACGATAGCGAATGTTTTATGTTGTTACTGAAATTTAATTAAAGATTTATAGAGAAAATAAAGTTTGCGTAAGATTTTGTAAAGGGAGGGTCAGCTGCCGGAGAGGGAGCTGACGTCACAAACGCCGCGCTGGGATTGGTTGAATCAGCGGGTATGGAACGACTCTTGTAAAGGAGGGGTCAGTAGTCAGGAGTAGTACTGACGTCACAGGTGCCGCGCTGGGATTGGTTGAAACCGCGAGGGACAGAAAAGCGCAGATTGTAAAGGAGGGGTTGACAGACAAACGTCACCGAAAGGCCGCGTTAGGATTGGTTCAGAAATAAAAGTTAGCAGACATTTGATTGGTTGATATTCTAGAAACTAAAATCTTAGTGGATAGAGATTGCATGTTAAAACGCGATCCGACTTTAACAGGAACTCGACCGGATAGGAGATATCTTGGGCTTTGCAGAATATAACTTTATACACCGAAGATTAGATAGAATGTACGGAGAGAAGAGAAAAATGTCCTTTCTGCAAAAGATTAAGAACTATTTTAAAAAGGATAAACCAATCAAAACTAGGGAAGGAATTATCATTCCACCAGCTAAAACGCCCGCTTCATTCATGATGATGGAGAGAGGTTATCATACTTGTGTATGGATAGAGAAATGGATAGAATATACCAAAAATGATGGCATATTAGCATTTCCTGAGAATGGTACCTTCAATGGAAGAATTCTTCAAAATTTGAGATTGAGGATGAATGACCTAGAACCCAGACCTAGATTAACTCAATACGAAGCCTTAGAGGAATGGGAAACCGAGGCATTTGAGCGTGACCGATCCAGGAGTAATAGGGGTTATCGAGGATTTTTCCAAGAAACCAACATGAGAATAGGGACGGTCAGATGAAACAGTGGAGGAGAGCAATGCTTACAGAAGGATTATATCCAATATTTACGGCAGAAGAACTGTTAGGGAAGAAATGCACAGAAAAGACAAAACACTTAATGAGAAATGGAGATTCCGAAGATGAATTTATAGAAGAAATATTAAGGAACCCCCACCATATCAGGAAGGGACAAGTGGATGCACCCCAAGTGCCCCACTGTTAAAAACTCCATTAGTACCACAGGTAATGCATGATTTCACCCCCAGTAGGATACTTCACGATAAAGAAAAAGAAGCCCTAGAGAAGACCAGAGCAAAATTAATACAGAAAATAACACAGATAAAAGTGCATCCTGACTCTTTGACCATACCTGTAACAATTGGTCCAGTAGTTCCATTATATGGTAGTCAGGGAAACTGTCCTCCACCGTTAGTTATGCCTACTCCTGTGAATATTCCTAAACCTGAAGCAACAGTAATGGTTGAGGATCATTTTAGTGATTGTGAATCAACAATATCATTAATGGATTTACCAATTCGAGATTCTGTCAATAGTACTCCCAGAAGAACTACACCTGGGTGCTCGAAAGAGATAAACTTGATAACTTCATCAGGAGCAAAAAGTGTCACTGTAGTTAGTCCAGAAGACTTAGAAAGGTGGGCACAAGGATCAGATCAGTAGTGTACACCACCACAAATTTTGGATATTTATAAATTAAAAGTCGAATTAGAAGAAATAATAGCAGGAAATGTGGGGCTAGATCGCCTAAATGCTTACGATGAAGAAGAATTATTGTTCGTATGCAGAAGTATTACCAGAAATGTAAAAATATTCCATGAAAAATTATCAGATTTGGCTCTGCAGATGGGAATTGAAATAGGGAGATCAAAGGTGTTGCAGAAACCCTATAGAGCAGATTTTTCAGACAAAGATTTAGAAAATATGAATGCCTCTGGAAGAAAGTTACAAGTAAAAGAGTTAATGACAGTCTTGCAAAAATGGGGAGACCTAGATAAATGGAGAGTTAGATGGGTCAAGAAAAAGGAAGAGGCACGATCCAGTAGAACAGCCTCTGAATATGTGATGAAAGAAACAGGGAAGACAGATCAAATGTATCCGAAGCGAGAAGTTCCAGGAGGGGGCTATGTACATGTCCCATGGAGTAGACAGGATATTTTGTCATTTACGAATGATTTTCCAAAGTTGAGAGAAAAACCAATTGAATGGTACAAGCAGGTTGAGAGGTTTGTGAAGGTGTCAAAGGTATTGTTGAAGGATTTAGATGGTTTGTTTGACATAGTGGTACCTGCCGATTTGTGGACAGATTGTAAAATTACAGTTGATTGGCCAAGTGACGAGTATCCTAGAGATCCGAAAACAGGTGCCCCGTCAAATGATGTAATGAAAAAGTATCAGCAGGTGATAACTTACCTGAAAGGCAAAATACCACCGAAAGAAACAGATTGGGTGAAAATAGACCGAACCACCCAAGAAGCTAGTGAATCGGTACACGCCTATTATGAGCGTTTATTGCAGGTATTTAAGCAGTATAGTGGATTTGAGGACATTGGAGATAAGAACATGAGTCAGTTTGTGTATCGATTTGTTTATGGTCTGAAGCCAGAAATTTGTCAGATGATTAAGCAGCACATGTTGTGTTGGCAAGGCAAGCCCATAGACGAGATTCTGAAATATGCGAAATACTGTGGAGATGATATTGAGGATAGGCACAAGAAATTGCAGGAAAAAGTAATGTGGGCACAGGTGAAAATGGCTGAGAAACAGGGAATTAATTTGGATAATCCAAGTGAAAATCAAGGAAAGGATTCTGGAACAAATGGCGATACTGGGAATGGTGGAAAAGTGAGAGGACGAATGAGTAGAGAAGAAGCTAAAAAGAAATTTCCTTGTCATGGATGCGGAAAATTGGGGCATTGGAAGGATGAATGTAAAAAGATTCGGAATAATAATGGCCCAAATCAAAATTTAAATCCACAGACGCAGAATGACTCACAGCAGGGTGTAAATCCTCAGAGTCAGTTGCCACCTGCACCTATTCAGGGTAATGTAAGCAGAGCAAACCACGGTACAGACGTCGGATATCAAGGAGGAAGTGGTAAGAATGATTATGTAACATCACAGTTTCTTTTACAGGACGATTTCTGTCAATACAGTTCATGACGGTGCCTAGGAGAGGGGAGAAGGAGTGCGTACTTGGCGCATCCTTATCGGTAGATCAGTCAGGTCCATATGTTGAAGGGAATGTGAAAGGTAATGATATTACTTTTCTTTTGGACACTGGTGCTACCCGGTCTACTGTGAGAACAGCAGACATTCCAGACCTTCCTCTCTCTGGAGAAGCTATCCAAGTAGTGGGAGTAGCTAATAGAAAGATTAGAACACCTCTTACCGAACCAATGGAAGTTAAAATTGGAAATTTCAGAGAAATGCATCAATTTGTAGTGTGTGATTCTAGTCCAGTAAATTTATTAGGTCGTGATTTACTATGCAAGATGAATTGCACAATTTTCTGCACACCGGATGGTGTGGCAGTTCAGACCCCAGATGAAGATCATGTATATAAGTTTATGATTGCAAAACAAGGTACAGAAGTAGATGAGATGTTTTCTTTGATAACAAAAGATGAGTTGCCAGAAGAATTAAAAACTACAGTAAACCCCACAGTATGGGATTTCACAGGAAAGGAAGTAGGACTTATGGCCAAAATAGACCCGGTTAAAATTACCGTAAAGGAAGGTGCGATTTTCCCAAATACTAGACAGTACAAAATGAGTGCAGAAGTAAAGACAGGAGTCATTGAAGAAATCAATCGAATGGTAGAACAAAACATACTAAGAGAAGTAATGAGTAGCCCATGTAATTCACCAATAATGGGTTTAAAGAAACCTAGCGGAAAATATAGGATTGTGCAAGACCTGCGGAAAATAAATAAGATTGTGGAACCTTGTTGTCCTATAGTACCCAATCCTGCAGTAATTCTATACCAGATTCCTTGGAGTGCAGGATGGTTCACTGTGATTGATTTATGCCAAGCGTTCTTTTCAATACCATTGCACCCAGACAGCAAGTATCTTTTTTCATTTAAATTTGAGAACAAAGTCTATGTATGGAATCGTGTTCCTCAGGGGTACACGGAAAGTCCTTCTATTTTCAATCAGCTATTGAAAAAGTGCTTAGAGAAACTAGTAATGCCAGGTAGCTCAGTCCTAGTGCAATATATCGACGACTTACTGGTGGCCTCGAACACCAGAGAGGATTGTGTTGTTGATTCCATAGCACTATTAAATCATTTGGCTGAAGAAGGGCATAAAGTCTCACCAGAAAAATTGCAGTTCTGTACAACAGCTGTTAAATATCTGGGACACCAAATTGAGAGGGGAAAAAGAAGAATAACATCGGAAAGAGTACAATTGATTAAGAAAATGCAAATGCCTGTAACCCAAAGAGAAGTGAGAATGTTCCTAGGAATAGTAGGTTACTGTCGACAATGGATACTAGGATTTTCATTGTTAGCGAAGCCCCTAATTCAAATGACAAAAAAGAAAGCAAAGGACCCAGTTGAATGGGATGATGAGAGTGTAGGAGCTTTTGTAAAATTGAGAAATGCTCTGTGCTCAGCACCAGCCCTAGGCATGCCCGACTATAAGAGAAGCTTCGCATTGTTCTGTCATGAGAGAGAAAATTGTGCACTTTCAGTCTTAACACAAAGACATGGTCTAGACAGACGTCCTATAGCATATTTTTCTGCTACATTGGATCCAGTGGCAGCCGCGTTGCCAGGCTGCTTAAAAGCAGTAGCGGCTACCTGTTTAAGTATTGAACAAAGTGAGTCGATTGTGATGGGACACCCAGTAAAGGTGTTTGTTCCACATGCGGTTGTGATTCTGTTGACAAGAACTCTAACTCAGCATCTTACTCCTAGTCGGCTGACTAAATATGAGAGAATAATAATGGGTGCTGAAAATGTGAACATAGTGAGGTGTACAATAGTAAATCCCGCTACCTTACTACCAGACCCATATCATGAGGAAATTAAAAATGACGAAGAAGAAGAACATGATTGTTTACAAGTCACAGAATTATGCACGAAACTACGTCCAGACATTGAGGAACAGCCCCTTAGAAAGCCAGACAGGGAGCTGTTTGTTGATGGTTCATGCCAGAGGCATGAAGATGGTAAACTGACTGCAGCATATGCAGTATGTGAATTAACTGGAATAGTCGAAGCATCCTATTTACCAGGAGTAAAATCTGCACAAGTAGCTGAATTGATTGCTTTGATAAAAGCTTGCAAAATTGGGAGGAATCAAAAAGTAACTATATTTACAGATAGCCAATATGGTTACGGGGTTGTGCATGATTTTGACCAACTATGGATGCAGAGGGATTTCATGACTTCTTCAGGATCCCCCATTAAAAATGGACAATTTGTAAGGGAATTGCTGGAAGCAATACAATCACCAAAAGAATTGGCTGTGGTGAAATGTGCCGCACACCAGTCAGGAGATGACTGGGTGGTAGTTGGCAATCAGATATGCAGATCTTGTGGCTCAACATTGTGCCAGAAATAGATTATCAGTCAATAAAAGGGTGGAAAGAATGGGAATCAGCTGCCAACTTATGCTGTATATGCCACCTGAAACATGGAATGAGGTTAGAAGATTGCAAGATGGTGCTGATGAAAGTGAGAAGAAAACATGGATCAAAGTGGGTTGTTCCCAAAGGGGAGATGATGAAGTGTGGATTTGTGCTGATGGCAGACCAGTCATGCCTGACTGTCTGCTCTCTCAAATGGCCAGGATGTATCATGGAGACACACACATAGGGAGAGATGCAATGATTAGGCTTTTCAGACAGAACTGGTACAATCCCAAGTTCAGGGCTGTAGCAGAGAGCCTTTGCCAGAGATGTTTGACTTGCCAGATGCATAATCCAGGAAGAAAAACAATAATTGGGTTTGGAAAAATTGGAAATGCAGAAGGTCCATTTATAAGACTACAGTTCGACTTTATACAGTTACCACCATGCAGAGGGTTGAAATATGTACTAGTCATAGTATGTCTGTTTTCAAAGTGGGTGGAGGCTTACCCTACCAGGAGGAGTGACAGCATTACAGTCGCAAAGCTGTTACTACGAGAACTCATTCCTAGGTTTGGTTTCCCAGTAACTTTGGAATCAGATAGAGGAAAACATTTTAACAGTGAAGTGATTCAAATAATTTGTGAAGCATTCCAAATTGAACAAAAATTGCACTGTGCATATCGTCCAGAGGCTTCTGGAGTGGTTGAACAATTGAATGGCACTATAAAATCCAGACTGGGAAAAATGTGTGCATCAACATCATTGGAGTGGCCAGATGCATTGCCACTTGTCTTAATGGGACTCAGAAGCATTCCCGATAGAAATACGGGATTGAGCCCACACGAGATAATGATGGGAAGAGCAATGAGACAAGCACATGTTCCCATAAACAAACTGCTGAATATATCTGATGATATGGTTCTGGATTATTGCAAAGGATTGGCTGACCTAGTGCGTTCTGTCTCTCATCAGGTCGGAGAAGACGCAGTTTCGAGGCAGCCTGAACAAGAACATGATCTGAATCCTGGTGACTGGGTGGTAGTGAAGAATCACACCAGAGAGACGTGTCTATCACCTAGATGGGGAAAACCTTGTCAAGTCATACTGACTACCAATACAGCAGTGAAGTGTGCAGGATTTCCTAATTGGATTCATGTAAGCCACACCAAAAGAGTACCAGACCCTGAAGAAGAAAATCCTCAGACAGCATCAATCACTGAGGAAGCTGAAGGTTGCCCAGCTGAAGAATCTCAGGCTCGAGATTCAAGAGAAGCTGCAGAAGAACAACCGAGCACAAGTCAGGACTGGATACCGGTGGTAGAAATTCCTGAAGTTTACTACAGAACAAGAAGTCAAACAAAATTGGAAGAAATTGAAGAAGATCAGATAGGTGAAGAAGAAGCAGCTCAGGGTAAAGAAGAACATACAATAAAAGAACCTGAGCAGGACCAGATAGGGAAAGGAAACTGGGCTCAAAATAACGAAGAACCAACAAGTTTTGAGCAGGGACAGATAGGTTTAGAAGAATCCGGTCAGGCTGCAGAAGTACAAAGTGCAATAAGCCCTGATCAGAACCAGTTAGATCCAGAAAATCACACAGAAGAAAAAGATCTCGAGAAACATAAACATGAAGAATTAAACAAAGAACAAGGTCAATTATTGGAAACTCACGGAGGAGCTGCAGAAGAAAAACAAATAAGGCCTGGAAAAGAGCAAGAAAGAAAAACAGTAATTGCAGAAAACGAAAAGGTGTCAAACAGTGAAAATAAAGAGATTGCTGAAGACAAAAATAAAGAAACAGTGCAAACAAAGAAAACAAGAAAAGGTGATCATTGGCCTAGTGTCATTAAAAGAGTAAAATACCACATAACAACCAGAAGTGAAGATCCAGATCAAGTAAATGAAGTAACAAGTCAAACCGAACAAGAAAACAGAACTAAGAAAAGAAGAAGCAAGAGACTGAAACTTGTGAATAACAAATTCAAGGGTCCTGATTGGACTTACATTATTCTTGAAGATTACGAGAGCTCAGAGTCAAGTGAAAGTGGTGACGAAGGAACAAGTGCAGAATTGACGTACGAGAAAGAAACAAGACCACCTTGACTACGAAAAAGAGTCATATAAAGAAAAGCGAAAAATAGATAAGAAGAGCAATCTTCCTTGTCAAAATGCCTGATGATAGAGTTGCTGGGAGACCAAAACAGAGATGTTGTAGAAGATGCTGTGCAATATGCATATGTAGTCTAGTAATGGTGCTTATAGTATGGTTAGTCCTCATTGTAGCTGTCCCTTACCTTATGATAATGGATAAAAAGATTAATAACGAAACTAAAGGAAAGACAGCACACATGAAGGGAAATAGAGTAGAACTAATGGCAGAAAATGAACCAGAATTTCATCATGAAATAACTGATAACGACACTAGTTTAAATGTTTTCACAAAGTTATTATTTCAATATGTAGATACCATGGAAGTTAGTAATTGTTATGTCTGTATGAAGTTACCCGAATCAGTAGCAGAAGGATTAACATATCACCACTTACCATTGACATATGGTATATCATGTAGTGTATTAGCTAGTTTATTTTATAGAACAGGAAGACTTCAATATTATTATTCAAACATAGATGTGATATTTTCTGAGGTTCCGATTCGAAAGAGTATGAACCCAGTGCTTAGTAGTCAAGACGCACAGTTTATGGGAGAATTTTTCTTAACAATGAAATCGATAGACATAACACATGCACATGGACACAATTTAACATGTTCTTTACACGAAGAAGAAAATATATTTTTAAATTTAGTAGAAGATAGAAGACAAGATTTTCAAAAGAAAGCTTCTGAGCATAAGGCTCATTTGCCACCTTGGGCTGAGAAAGAAGGGAGTTACACACCTGGCAAGGCTCAAGCTGCTATGGCTCTGGATTTTGTAAAGACGGGAAAAATTTGTCTACATAGATTAAGGACTGATTATAACTATGTTTTCATCGGTACCAGTGAATGTGAACACAATTTCTTAATTCTTGGAGGTTGGGGAATAAAAGGAGGAACAGATTCAGTTTTTCCTGGAATCTATTATGTATGCGGGAATAAGGCTTACTTTAGGCTTCCTGCACGGTGGTATGGAAGTTGTTATTTTGGAATAGTATTTCCAAAAATATACCACGTAAAAAGAAACACTGGGAGCAATGAAAACAATAGCGAATTAACACGTAGTAAAAGAGCTAGTTTTTCTGAAATTGTAGGTGATATATTTGGTGCATTGATACCTTCAGTGGGAATAATTCTGAACTCAAGGAAAATATGTAAATTGTCTACAGTGGTTGATCGTTTATCAACGGATACTGCTGGAGGATTTCTAATGATTAATGCGGAGATGGTTGCGATTAGATCTATGGTTATGCAAAATCGACTTGCTCTTGATATTTTATTGGCAAAAGAGGGCGGAGTCTGTAAATTACTGAAGACGAAACATTGTTGCACTTACATTCCTGATAAAAGTGCAGAAATTGGAACGTATATACAGAATATAACTAAACTTGAGAAGGAACTTAAACCACTGGAAGTTGATAGTGTATGGGAAAGATTGACAAGTAGTATTGCGTCAATTGGTACCTGGTTTTCTAATATAGGAAAAGGACTTATAGGCCAAATATTAGTACCCCTAGCAGGGTTAGCAATAATAGTACTGACAATAATAATATGGTGCAAATGTTGTAGAAAGAATGGAACATATAATGTGACAGGAAAAGGGAAGAAGAGAAAGATCGACGAAATAGAACTTGAAGAGTGGAGAAGTGAATTATACAAGAAATTGAAAGGGGATGTTAAAAATAGAAAGTGTAAAAATGAGAATGAAACTATTTGCTAGAAGTTGGCATCTGATTGAGGGTAGTATTTTGATGGCTCTTAAACGCCATCAGAGAGGGGATTGATGGAGCAAGGACTCACAAATGAGACTTGCTCGGATGCAATCTCCTCACAGTATTAATTTATTAATTTTGTATTGTGTATATTAACTTTGCATACACTACATGAATAGCAAGGAAGCTTGCTTATGTGTTCTAACTAACAAGTAACGCTTGTCTTTTTCTAAAATGGCCGCTAAAGCGCGGGAACCTTACTGCGCATGTCTCATCCATATCACATGGTGTGACGTCTTTCTTTGCTTGGTGGGAAATTTCTGCTTCTGCGCAGTGTGTATTAAAATGGCTGCTTGATGTTTTCACATGCTTCAGCTTGCTCTTGTGTTATTATTAATTTGTCGTTTTCTTAACGCTACTAATGCGGGATAGATTTATAAGTAAATGGGGATAGAGTAGAAAGAGTGGGTATACAGTGAAACATATTATTTGTGATTTTAATATTTTCTTCTTTGACTTTTATTAGTTCGTAAACTTGGGCCTGGGGTTGGTGATCTGAAACTCGAGAGACAATGATTCTGCGCATGTGTGCCCTGCTTGGCTGCCAAAGAATAAAGATGAAGTCAACCTGGACGTCGTCCAAGGCCACGACCTAATGGCCGATATTGATATATTCATGTGTTCTTGCCAAACTTGCAACTATGTATATGGAAAATGAATAAACTTTGTCGTGAGACGGGTGGGAAATAAAGCCAATATATTAAAATTGATGGGCGGTAGTTTAAAAACAAAGGTCTTCAGAATTCGAACCAAATCAATATGGTGTGAGGATCAACCCCCTGTCCCTGTCCAATCAGAAGTAGTGGTCCCATATTTTGGCAACATTAAGGGGAGGTACATGGGCGTAGAGGGGTATAATAGAATATAGCATTAGTTAATTAGTCAGATCAGGCGTTCATGCGGACAAGAAGAGCTCCAGACCGTCAAGCTGATCGATTGCAGACTGAATCGCTGTCCAGAGAGGTCCTGAGGAGGGGGCGGCGGAGTCCATTAGAAGGAAGGCACGGGAGAATCGATGAGAAGCCGAGTATCAGAGAGGGGAACGACGCAGGCGTCGTTGTAGAGAGGTCACCGGTCCTGTTCTGATCCTGGAGGAGGTCTTTGCTCTTCATCCTTCCTGGGTCCTATTCTTTCCAACTTCTTGGCCAAGGGGTTTGGTTCTCGCACTTAGGTAAATATAAATGCAACCTTTAGTTGCGCTGCTGTCTCTATCTTCTCCTTTCTGAGGGACCGTCATTAATCAATAATTATTATTCTATGCTTCATCCGTGATATGCGATTAAGTACCATGTGGTTATGTAATTTACTCTGCTAAATCTTTAGATAAACATTTTTAAAACTTCCTGACTCAGTGGTTATTTCAGGATTATGTACTATATTGAATGTCACTCATTTTAAACTTCCCAATTAGCAAAGGATTCATTGGTAAGTCATTACTCTTCAATCGGAAGGTAATTGGTAGCAGGGATTTTGATAAAGAGTAACAACTGATAAACCCAGCGTAAGTATTAGCGTAGTATGAATGTATGGGCCCAAGTGAGTATCTAGTGTATGAATGCTGTTTGCTAATATCGCGCTGGATCAATACCAAGAATTGTTTTCTACCCAAATGAACCCTTTTGGCAAGATTAGGATAATGAAAGACTGGGCAAAAAAACATATAGCTCCAACATATACCTTGCAGTTTACACGCAGCTTTTTGATGACAGTTAATAGCTCAATGTTCTATATTAGGATTTTGACTTACAAACGACAAGTAACAAAAGGAGCTCTCTTACAGAAGCAGTAACCCACTGACCTATTTACATTATATGCACTTTGTTATCTGCATGGTACACGTTCTTAGCAGCAGGCATTTTAACCCTCTGCGCTACCTTTGGATGAGTCAAAACTTCCACTAGACAAACCTCTGTCTCTTTCCAGGAAGATGATTAATCACCGGAGTTATCTTGACATTTTAATGGATGCATGAAATTGCTGGAGGCCAGGAATGTGGCAGCAGGTGCTTTTGAAATGATAATATACTTGCAAAAATGACACCCCCACCCCAAGTCAGCGCCCTGTGCGGAGGCACCGATCGCACCGCCCTAGAGCCAGCCCTGCCTAAACATGTACCCCTTGCTCGTCGGCTGTCCACAGGAGTCCTCCCACGCTACCGGGCACGGCTGCTCATCACAGCGAGCTCTTTCGTGCCTCGCACTGATCAGGAGGACTGTTCTGTACCCGCCCTCCTTCGGAATAAACAGACACAGGAGTACTTTGCTGTCAAGCAGCTTTACGTGTACACATGTTTCCTGATAAATAAACGTGAAATTCAATGAACGCCGTTACCTAGTCAGTATTAAAAGCTAAACACTGTACACGCTTGTCAACTGACCTTTAAGCACAAACGCTGCAGTAAAGCGTTTTGAAAAAATGACTATCATCTCCTTAAACCGAAGTCCTCCATCATGTCCTCAAGACTCCAAACTAAGTGGCAATCCGCTGAGACGATTACAATAGTCTTGGCACCTGATATGGAAGTCAGTGGTCTCATAAAATATCTCCCTCCCTTTCACAGACGAAATTCTGGTTACTACACAGGACCTTCTGCACCCCGGCATGCCTCCACAAACTCTCCCTCAGACTCCATCTTGCTGCAACTGTAATGACCCTATTGGAGAGCTTCCCCATCTCCTCTTTTACTGTAGCGCGGTCTCTCCACTCTGAGACTCTGTATTCATCTTTATTCATGCTATCTGCGGAGTCCATCTAGAACGGAACTTTTTAGCACTAATCAAAGGCTTCTATGATCCAAATATCAGATCCCGTAACAATAGCCTACTAATTGATATCCTTCTTACTGCTGCCTGTAAAACAATTCTAGCTAACTGGAAGAACACAGCGGCCACCTCTTTCCGCTCCTGGCTAAACTGGGTCTCCTTCCTGAGAAGCGCAGATAACATCTCCCTGCAAAACTCCCCTTGGATGGTGCGCAATACATCTATTTGGATGGAGCAAATGCACAGAGGAATGAGGTCTAGGACCTTGCCAGGAGGGTGAAGAGAGGAGGTGAAGGCAGGACTGCAGGACCAAGTGAGCAACATGGGGAGGTTAAACTGTCACTGGCGCTGCTGCACACCAAGGAAGAGGTGGAGTGTGGAATCCAGAGTGGCGTTGACAGGCAGCCTTGAAGCAAGGCCAGTCACTCCAAGAGAGAGGACGCTGAATTCCTGACTGTCACGGTTCCTGGAGGGGCTATGGCTACAGGCAAGTATTAGTGTCATGGTGGAGAATTTGGAATGGGCACACAAGGGATTAAACAGGGCACAGATGACTGCATGAGCCGGGGGACGGAGCTGTGCTGGGCAATCCAGTGCGCGTGGTGAGCACAGAGCAGTCTCCTTTTGGACCACTAATGTAACCACAGAAAGAGGGAAATGGGTGAAAGAAACCTAGTTAGCATTCCTCTTAAGTGATTACTCCCATTTGCTTCTTCTGTCGTGGGAACCTGAAGAAAGATTCTCCTGGTGGGTAGGATGAAAGGAGCGGCCCTGAGAGAGCAGGAGGCGGATAGTTACCAGGATCTATAAGGGTCCAGTTATATTACATGACACATTTTGAGGAAATTGAAGAAAAAAATACTGATTAACTTAAAAACATGGGGAATATCAAGACAAATAGAAAGGAAAAAAGAACCCCTTATTGACTTACTCCTGGTTATTGGTTGTGACAGTTGCCTTAATCATTGTGGACCTACGCGTCTGAAAATTCATGCCAACATAATATAGCTGGATTTCTGAAAGGTGGTGGAATTCTTGCTTATGGCAGCTAAGAAGAGGTTCTGATCTAACAGGGCCCTATGTTCAAATGGTAGAAGATTCTGTTAAGGAAAATAAACACCACCCACTTAGTTTGAGAATGGAGAGGAAGGTGTCAGAACTATGGACTTAGTGAGAAATACATATATTGCATTGTTGGCTCAATAAAGGAGAAACGTGTTCTATAGTGATATTGGCAATAGCGACATAAGAATATTAACATCAAGCACATGAACTCTGTTAGAGTGTGAACATGTTCTGTAGTTATCCAATACCACATGCAAATGACTTGAATCAAATCCTACATTAGATGAACTTGAAATGAAACACGGAGACTTCATTTTTTCAACTCTGGTTTCTTTACTTTAAGACACGAAACTACTGACATTTAAAGGACTCACAAAATGCAGTTCCCTCCGTGTCCGCTAAAATGTATTCAACAGAATGTGCTTTCCATTGTTTTTACAGCAGCAATGCTGTTCTTTATTACAGTAATAGGTTATAAACAGTGCTCTAAAACTCCCTGCTGTGCCTATGATTCCTAAAGAATTACTCTCTATTGCAGTATGCTTGCCATCCAAAAGTGCAGTCGGTTATAGTACCTGTAATTTCATAAAAGCTATGCTTTCTATCACTGGATGCACCTGGAACTCAAGCTTGCCCAGCTAGTGGTTATAAGTTGGACCCACTTTTTGAAATGCAAATTCGGATCTCACACAGAGTAATGTTATTTTAGAAAAATGACTTATTTACTCTAATATATAATAAATATCAGACGTGTAATGCATCAATATAATTTTCTCACTATAAAGTAAAAAATGTGGCAACCTGAGAACAAGAATGATTTCTGTAATCCAACTTGCACTCCCTTTTCTCCTTCCGACATTTTCAAAAAGTGTCACGAAATTCTGAAACCAGTCTTCATCCACTAGGGATGGTCCAGACCGAGCTGTCCGGCCAGGTCCTCTATGAACTGGAAGACAAGCAGTCCTATGATGGAAAGGTATGCGACCTGAGTGACGTCCAGTTGCTAAAATGTTTTCAAGCATTTCATCCATCATCTTTGTGTTTGAATTTCCCCACACAGCTCAAACACTGTGCATATACAAAGAAAGTAATTGTTTGTAGCTAAGGGCATAATTTAGGGACAAGGCTGTGCAATCCTGGCCTGCTCTGTGGATGGTGATGAAAGTGTCAACTGTTGAGATAAGATGGAGGGTTCATTATTGGCTCAGGATTTCCACCCGAATCGAAGTAATGGCCAATGCAGTAATCTGGACAACTTACTTCATTTGTTTTTTACTTGGATATTTTGAGGATCATTTACATGGTGATTATGCACACTCTGGCGTGGCTCCATTCTGGTGGACCTACATTGGGCATCTCTTTATTTAACCTTTTCAGTTTACTTATACTGGTGTCAATTTTAAGATATGACTTGGGACCACCAAACCGCATGTTAAAGTTTATTCTGCTGTCAAAAATAGTTATGGTTGTCAGCCATTTGAGCCCAGAGGTAGAGTGCAAATGGAAATTATGAGGGGAAAAACAGGCTAATTAAGAACGCAATTTAGCCTTGGAGTTTTATTTTGTGCCCATTAAGTATCAGAGGAGCCATCACGAGAAAGCAATGACGAGAGGAAATAGCTGCACCAAAATGCAGGAGGATGGTCTGTTCTAATTAAAAATGCTGATGTTCCCTGTAGCTTTTTTAGTCTAAAGGGCTCCCTTGGACAGTGAGAAGAACTTGTATATTATGAGGTCATGCATAACACGTCCCAAAGACTCCATCGACGTGTCAATGATAACGCCCCATTTGGCATCCGGAGTACGGAGAGCCTCTTCCATTCTAGTTTTACCCCTTTACTCTCCCTTGGGAGTGGGTATATTGTTAGGATAATTGGGGATTGGGCTTCAGCATGTATTATTCTCTTCCACTATGGCATACTTTACAATAGAAGTTTTGGGGATATCCTGCATGGGTTAGACCACGCTCTGTATGTTCTTCTTATGTTGTTTCACCGTGTAATATGGAATGTGGACTTCTTAGATGCTCTTCTCACAGAGACATGTGTTCTCAACTTGTTTGATCTTTTGCTTCTGTTCTTTATTCAATAAACAGAATTTACAATAAAAATGCTGATGTTCCGTTTATGACCATCTCTGAATTAGCGGCATTATAACTATGCAGAAAACCTTTCTTAAATCGGCCATGGTTTGGAACAGGCTGATAAATCAGTCTTACAGCAAGGGTGGTGGACGCAAGAAAAACACTCCCTTTAGAGGTCCTGGGTCTAGAACAAAAGTTTAACATCGATGAGGAACAGTGAATTCTTACATAAACACGGGATTATTAGATACCATGCTAGCTCCATGCACATCAAACTCTGCAGGGAAAAGCGAAGAGAACATGCAAAGTCTGTGGGATCATAGTAGATGGGTCTAAGAACACACGGAAAAGTCTGGCAGTCACCATCTGGTGTCAATTTCAGATATTCCATAAAAAAGAGGTAGCATTCTACTTTTAATCTTATAACATCACATAAAAACATTAAAGTAGATTTCCCTAACAGTACCCTAACTAAAATGAAGCACTGGAGTTGCATTCAAGAAAGAAATCCAACAATGCTGTCAGGCAGTAATTTGCCAGCCCAATTCTAAATAAGCAGCACACTATACAGCGAGTGCAAAGTACCAAAGCAAGCTTAATGCATCAAGCAATAGAGCTCTTTGAAAGTGTGTTCATTTATGTGAGATTTTACAGAATGATGGACTTCAAAATTGGCTCTTTTTTGTGCAATCATATATTAACAGCCTATTTAGAAATTACAGGTGGGGATTCAAATGTGTTTCAATATGCCCACCATCGTACAGCTGGATGGAGTCCACCCCCATCGCCATAGGTTCAGCTGGGCTCTATGAAGAGAATTCTTATTCTAAAAGCACTAGCTCCTTTCAGCACTCGGTAGACATATAACCATGCTTATTTTCTGCTTGAAAGAAAGTACAAGTGGATATTGAGTGTCCCAGAATGTCACTTCGTATTTTAAAAATACCATGAAAATAATATAAGGGCTCTGCAATTGTTAAAACACAATTGAGTGCAGTTCCTCTTAAATTGGAAGCGAACGAGAAATGTCTGCTAGCAGGTCATGGTTTGTATTTTATGGTCCTAATGAAATTAAACATGTGATCCAAATGTTCTAGGGTGGTTCCCTTTTGGACACTTTAACAAGCAATTGTAGGATATGTGTTTTGCTTATAAGTCTACAATTGTATATCTATTTATATTAAGACATTATTTTCTAGCAAAATTACCACCATAACTCTTTATCTAGGTGATCTGGCCCACTTACTTCTACAAACTTTGAACATAGGTAACCTATCCTAAGTTTTCATACAATGAATATAACACAGCGGTTTGTGATTGATCATTTATAGATGCTCGATAAATAATTATCAGCCAAAAGACTGAATAATACCACCATGCAAGATGTACACTGAGAAACCTATGTTCAGTTCATTACAATAGTGAGCGAAGTTCAGGTGCACAGATGTAAATAGGTTAAAATCAAAATCAGGCTATTGAAAACGTATCTATATTTGACGAGCTGATAGATCAAAAGTACCACCACCGTCTGATAAAATGATAGGCTGAAAAAAGATCTTCCCTATTTCATAGCATATTTAAGATAAAGAACATGGGGGCTGTGGACGAAAAGTAGCAAACTTCTGGGATTAATTTAATAACCTATAATAAGTAAACAATGGTGAGGCATTCTCAAAATATTTGACACAATAAACCATCTGTACATAACTTGTTATAGATTATGATTATTCTACAATGTTAGTCATTTCTTGAATTGTAATGAAAAGCATACATTATATATGACCTGCCTAACAATATTTTCGTATTTGAAGATTTTAAAATAAAGAAAGAAACCACCCGCCATTCTATAAAAACACTGAAACGGAAAATCTGTTTGAAAAATCAGTTTTTTGATGTTTTTAATTTCCTGCGAAAGTAGTCGGGCGCTGCCTCAAAGAGCCAGTCGGCATCCACCAGGCATAGGTCCCTCATGTAGCACTTGGAGGTGTGCAGCAGCTCATTGTAGACAACGCAGGCTGGCTTGCAGTGGAACAGGACCGAGGAGGGGTGGATGGCTACCGGTTGGTGGGTATCGATAGTGGCATATGTGCCATCTGGCTGCAGCTCTGCTGTGTTCATGAAAAGGCCATGCGCCAAACACTGGCGGATATTTCCAGTATCTGTTCGGGATGACTCTATTGGCATTGAAAGCTGTCAAAATACACAAGGTAAAACAGAGATGACCAACGAGCAAGTAAGACTACACAGTACTTTGAAATCCCAATAGTCATTACACTGGACCAAGAGGATTTGCCTCGCCTTCCTGTTTTGAGTTTAATACACAACATAGTTTTGTGAAATTCAATAAAACAGGAAGGGATACTTTTGTAGAATATTTTAATACACTGACGATGCAGTAGTCTGCATGTCCATACATGTATGTCATTCTAGTGCTTTTAACCCAACACTTACACAGACATATTAAATTGGTTATACAAAGGTATTAATTTACAAAACATAAGGAAAATGCTACTTACCCAGTATGCATCTGTTCTTGGCATGTAGAGCTGTAGAATCTCATGCTTATGCATAGATCGCCATCTAGTGTTGGGCCCGGATGTTTGCACTTTGTTTTTCTTAGAAGAAGTCTTCCTAGTCACAAGGTAGGCGACTCCTCCTTTCGGTGATGGTGCGCATGGCCATCGACTCCATCTTCAGATTGTTTTCCCGCAGAGGGTGAGAGAATGGAGTAGTAGTAAAGAATAGAGATGTCCATGTGTATGTATGAATAGTAACAAGAGAACTACAGCAGCCACAGGTACCTGGGGAGGTGGGTGGGCGCATGAGATTCTACAGCTCTACATGCCAAGAACAGATGCATACTGGGTAAGTAGCATTTTCTGTTCGAGGCATGTGAGCTGTAGATCACATGCTTATGCATAGACTATACAGCAGTCTCCCTAAGCGGTGGCTATCCTGCAACTGATGGAGTTGTCTGAAACAGCGTTTAAGTACTGCTTGGCCCACATTAGCTTGTTGTCTGGCTAACACATCTACACAAAAATGCTTGGTGAATGTGTGTGGTGTGGACCATGTTGCAGCTTTGCAGATGTTAGTAATAGGGATGTTCCCTAAGAAAGCCATAGTAGCCCCTAGCTTACGAGTGGAATGTGCTCTAGGGGGTACCGTTAAGAGTTCTTTTGGCTTTTGCATAGCAAATCTGAATACATTTACCGATCCACCTAGCAATACCTGATTTGGATATAGGATTGCCCTTGTGAGGTGGTGCAAAAGTGACAAAGAATTGTTTGGTCTTACGAAAAGATTTCGTTCTTTCAGTGTAATACAACAGTGCTCTTCTAACATCTAAGGTGTGTAGAGCTCGTTCTGCAACGGAGTCAGGTTGAGGAAAGAAAACAGGTAATTCAACCGACTGATTTATGTGAAATGCAGATACTACCTTAGGTAGGAATTTGGGATTGGTACGAAGAACCACTTTATCTTTGTGTTGCTGGAAAAAAGGTTCTTCTATGGTTAGTGCCTGAAGTTCACCCACTCTCCTCAATGAAGTGATTGCAATGAGGAAAGCTGTTTTCCAAGTGAGGAACTGTAGTTCACATTTGTGCATGGGTTAAAATGGTGGGCGCATTAACCCTGTGAGGACTATATTAGGATTCCACACTGGGGCAGGTGGACGTCTTGGTGGTATAACTCTTTTTAGTCCTTCCATAAATGCTTTGATTACAGGCACTCTAAAGAGCGATAAATGTTGCCTATTTTGAAGATAGGCTGCAATTGCAGCGAGATGCAGTCTGATGGATGTATAGGCCAATGATGACTGCTGCAAATGTAACGGGTAGCAGATAATGTTTTATATGGAAGCATCAAGAGGGTTGATGTTATTGTTATTGCAATAGATAACAAATCGCTTCCATTTGGCTGCGTAGCAGGCTCCTGTGGTAGGCCTTCTGGCTTCCTTAATAATGTTCATACAGTCTGGTGGAAGGTTCAGATAACCAAACTCTATGACTTCAGGAGCCAGATCGCGAGGTTCAATTGTTTGGGATCTAGGTGTTTGATTTCTCCATGGCTCTGTGTGAGGAGACTGGGAGTTAAATGCAATTTTTGATGCGGTACCAGAGAGAGTTCCAACAGGGTTGTGAACCAGGGTTGACGTGCCCAAGTTGGAGCTACTAGGATTAGTGCGAGAGATGTTTGCCTGAGTTTTGGAACCACTGATGGAATGAGTGGGAGAGGCGGAAAAGCGTAAGCAAATATCCCTGACCAGTTCATCCACAGAGCATTGCCTTTGGATAACGGGTGTGGATACCTGGAGGCGAAGCTTTGGCATTTTGCGTTTTGGGGTGTTGCAAACAGATCTATGTGAGGGACTCCCCAAGCTTGGAAGTATGGGTGGAGAACTTGAGGGTGAAGTTCCCAATCGTGTATTTGATACCTTTGCTGAGGAGGTCCGCAATCTGGTTGTTGACTCCTGGGAGGTGTTCCGCTAGGAGATAGATATTGTGGTGAATAGCCCACCTCCAGATGTCTTGGGCTAAGTGGGACAGCTGGAAAGAGTGTGTTCCCCCCTGTTTCTGTATGTAATACATAGCTGTCATGTTGTCGGTTCGAACCAAGACAGCTTTGCCAGATAGGTGATCTTGAAAGGCTTTGAGAGCTAGAAAGATTGCCATCAGCTCTAAATGATTGATGTGGAGCAACCTTTGCTGGTGGCTCCACAGACCTTGCACTGTGTTGTTGTTGAAGATGAGCTCCTCAGCCAGTAAGGGACGCGTCCGCTGTTAATACGGTCTGTGGAACCGGGTCTATGAACGGCCGTCCTTTTGACAAATTTTGTGTGTTCCACCACCGCAGAGAGCGATGAGAACGGCCGCTTACCAACACTAGATCGGTTAATAGACCATGTGACTGGTTCCACTGACTGGTTAAGCATTCTTGAAGTGGACGCATGTGCAGCCTGGCATGGGGAATGATCATGATGCAAGACGCCATCATCCCCAACAGCTGCATAAAAACTCGAGCTGGAAGTGACTGATTGGCTTGAAACTGGAGAATTAACGCCTGAATGTTTCGAATTCTGGCTGCGTTGGGAAACGCCAGAGCCCTTTGAGTATCTAAAGCGGCTCCTAGGTAGTTCTGAGTTTTGGCTGGCTGAAGATGTAATTTTAACACATTGACTGTAAACCCCAGTTGGTGAAGTAACTGAATGGTTACGGAAGTATGCTTGCGGCATTGTTGATACGTGCCAGCTTTGATGAGCCAATCATCCAGGTATGGGAAGACATGGATGCTTTGTCTTCTCAGATGAGCAGCTACTACAGCCAGGCACTTTGTGAAGACTCTGGGGGCAGTGGTGACTCCGAATGGCAGTACCTTGAATTGGTAATGTTGACCTGCTACCACAAACCTGAGAAATTTGCGGTGAGCCGGGTGGATTGGAATATGAAAGTAGGCGTCCTTTAAGTCTACAGTAGACAGAAAGTTGCCCTTTTGCAAGAGAGGTAGAACCTGTTGAAGTGTTACCATGTGGAAATGGTCTGACTGTATGTAAAAATTTAGTTCTCTGAGATCTAATATTGGTCTGAGAGAGCAGTCCTTTTTGGGAATTAGGAAGTAAAAGGAATACACGCCCGACCCTTGATGTTGTGGTGGTACGGGCTCTATAGCTCCTTTTAGTATTAGGGACTGTACCTCTTGTTTGAGGAGGTGTAGGTGATCCGGTGAAAGTTTGTGTGACTTTGGGGGAATGTTTGGAGGAGTGTTTATGAACTCCAGCCAGTAACCAGAATGGATAATTTGTAGAACCCACTTGTCTGTTATTGACTGCCACTTTGGTAGGAAATGTGACAGTCTTCCCCTGACAGGTGTTAAGTGGTCGGGGGGAACTATGGGCAAGACACTGCTTTGTATTGGAGGGGGAGGTACGCGTGTTAGAACCTCTACCTCTGCCTTTGTTCCCTCTGTAACCCCCTCTGAAGTAATTTTTAGAGCCTGAGGGTTGGTTATTGCCCGTATAGGTGGATGCAGCTTCTGAGGAAGTATTTTTGGACCCTGCCCGATAGAAAGAGCGCCAAAAGGAACCACGGCCTTGTGTAGACTGAAGGGCTCCCATAGATTTAGCCACTTCAGTATCTTTTTTCATCTTCTCAAGTGAAGAATCTACCACTGGCCCAAAAAGGTGTTCTTTATCAAAAGGTGTGTTCAATATGGAGGCCTGAACCTCAGGTTTGAACCCTGATATGCGTAGCCAGGCGTGTCTTCTTAAAAGGACACTAGTGTTTACTGCTCTGGCAGATGTGTCAGCAGCATCTAGGGAGCACCTAATTTGGTTGTTTGAAATTAACTGTCCCTCACGTATCAGGTCTTGCGCTTTAGATTTATGTTCTTGGGGTAGAAATTGGATGAGTTGTTCCATTTCATCCCAATCTGCACGGTCATATCTGGCTAGCAACGCTTGTGTATTAGATATGCGGCAAAAGTTAGCTGCCTAGGAGACTACCGTTTTCCCTGAAGCATCGAGAAGCTTTGACTCTTTATCTGGGGGTGGAGCGTCTCCAGTAGTATGGGAGTTTGCCCTTTTGCGTGCATTGGAAACTACTAAGGAGTCTAAGGGTAATTGTCCTTTTATGTAGACTGGATCAGACGGTGCAGGCTTGTATTTTTTATCCACCCTAGGGGTAAGGATACGTGCCCTGACAGGATCCTTAAATATGTCGTCTACATGCCTAGTCATTTCTTTCAGCATGGGTAACATATGTGTTGACTTTTGTGTGCTGTTCAATGTTTCAAAAAGAAAATCCTCTTCAAGGGTTTCTTTATGGAGCTGGACCCCATGATAATTGGCAGCCCTGCCTAGCAATTCAATATAGCCTACACTTTCGTCAGGTGGAGAGGGCCTGGTAGGATATAGGTCAGGATCATTGTCTCTGGGCGTCAGTGTTGAACTCATCCCACTCATCTATAGGTCCTGGCTGACCATCATAATTATCATTATCCCCATCCCCATCACCCTGATTGTCAGGTGTATGTGGTGGTGAGTGCTCAGGTAAAGTTGGCACAGGTAGAGACTGAGGAAGATGAGGGGAAGGGTTTGTTCCAATATTTCTCTTCTTCAATGGAATATGATATTCCTCTTCGGTATTAGTCCCTCTCTTTAGAGTCACTTTAGTGGTAATGTGACCAGTTTTCGGATGTATGACCAATATTTTCTGTTTTGGGTACGGTTTTTGGAGCGGATCACCGAAACTATGCTTTTTAGGTGACTTTGGTCCATCAGTCTGTTTCGGTGCCAAAGGTTTCGTTGCAGACGGCTTCGGGGTTGGTATTTACGGATCTGAAGTGGTTTTCGGTGCCGAGTGGTGAGGTTCGGAGCTGGACTTTGGCTTCGACCCAGACGGCTATGGCTCGGTACCCGACTTGGCGTGGGGTTTTTCGGTGCCGGAAGGCTTTTTGCTAGGCTTCGGTGCCGAGCCAGAAGGCGGAGTGTCGGAAGCGTGGTCTCGGTGCCGACCGGAGCCCGAAGGCGCGGGTTGGTCCGGAGCCTTCTTTTTCGGTTGACTTGGGATTCGGGGCAAGGTAGGGACTGTACTTACAGTACGTTGTCCATGCGGGATGTCTTCATCCTGGTCGGAGCCGTCGTCGGAAAGGGAGATCTGTTCCTGTTCCTCCTAGGCTCCGATAGCGTCGCCGGCTTCTTCATCAGATTCAGGTCCGAAGAGGTCCGGAATAGAGCCTGTGTGTTGGCTCTGCATGTCGCGTCGTCGAGCCAGACGGTCGCGAAGAGTCTTCTTGGAGCAGAAAGCTTGGCACGCGTCGCAGTCCTGTTCACTGCGTTCTGGTGACAAACACAGGTTGCACACTTCATGTGAGTCGGAGCGCGGGTATTTCGCGTGACACCGAAGACAGAATTTAAAGGGAGTTCGTTCCATCGACTGCGAGTCGAACCGGGGGCTAGGCCCGACGGCCTACCACGAGCTCTCCGATCAAAATAGGGTTTTTATCAATAAACACGATACACGAAGAATGGAACACGCGATCGGAAACAATACCGTCGAGGGTGAGTGTTCTACGCACCGAGGGAAACCGAAGGATTGGCGTCGAACCGGAGCGCAGCGAGTAACATCCGAACCCGATAGCGGAAAAAAACTATCTGAAGATGGAGTCGATGACCATGCGCACTATCACCGAAAGGAGGAGTCACCTACCTTGTGACTAGGAAGAATTCTTCGAAGAAAAACAAAGTGCAAACATCCGGGCCCAACACTAGATGGCGATCTATGCATAAGCATGCGATCTACAGCTCACATGCCTCAAACATATACTTCATAGTACACACAGAATGAATGTAAATGCTCACCATCTATGGCTCGCTGCTCTTGTGCTAGCTGCAGCAATCTTTGTCTGGTGTTTACTAGGCGGGTTTTAACATTGCAAAGGGCACAGGCTTTCTTTAGTACAATGTGGAGAATCTGCAGTGCCAAGATTCAGTCAGAAGGGGTGCTATGAGCTGAAGAGCTCGTCAGAATGCTGGCTTAAGCTGCATTGGACTGAATGAATGCAGTACATCTGTGAAAGGCTTGAATGAAATGTCTGAGGTTATGACACGAACGGTCTGTTTACCAAATCTGGAGAGATCTCTTCTATATAATCTCCGTGGGCCACTCAGTGGATCAATGCCTAGAGCTACTCAGGAAAACTTCAGTTTGTAGTCTGTCAATTTCCATGACTAGAATGTGGAAAGGCAAAATCGATGGGGCCTATTCACTAAGGCATTGTGCAGTACATAACGTAGTACTCCAGTAGTAGAATTTGACACGCTCTTACATGCCTTTATGAATTGGCCCAAAACTTCTAACATGGGAATAAAACGGGAATATCCATACACAATTAGTACAAGCAGAAATAGCTGTGTCCTCTTTGAAATCTTACTACAAGGGAGTTGGATGTTTTTGGGCCGATTAACAAAGGCATGAAAGAGTATGCAAAAGAGTACTACTACAGGAGTTTTCTTATGTGGATCAGCCCCCAAATTTTAGGTGTAAATCATTTTATACAAGTATTCACTGCATACATAAAACAAGCCATAAATAATAAACTCTCCACCAACATTCAATTACTTACAATACATTTGGCTCTATCCCACATGCAACTAATAGGAAACTACAACCTCTACTATCCAACGGTCTACATCTTGAGACCTCTCCAGTGGGTAAGCTACAGTAAAGGAGGAAAAAGGAAGATGAGAGAAATTTAACTACTTGTGCGAAGACATTTCCCTCTGGTGATCCACCTTCAAATGCACTGGACACCCAGGAGAAGCTTAACCTTAATGTTGAATCCCTTTTAATGTACAGTAAGGAATGTTTCCTTATTAATGTTTCATGGCTCAAGCCTGGGAAGATTGGGACGCAGAGGTCACTATTCTTGACAGTTTTCTGGTGAATCACTAACCATAGAATCAAGTCCCTCATTTTTGAGTATGGCAGGTCAACGATAGTTCTGTCCCGGCTGTCCTTTCTAGACTTTGGCCTCCTCCTAAGCTCTCTTATCTAAGGTGCCCGGTCTCATCACTTGCTGCCTTCAGTCACTATGTAATCACTTTCTCCATTGCCAATTGGAGTTGGTCAGCAGGTATCTCGGGTGGAACACCCAGGTACCTCAGAGACCTTATGCCCCTCTGCAAATTGTCAAATGTGGCTCCTAATGTAATCAGGCTCCGCACCATATATCGGGCTGAAGGTATCAATTTATTTAAAAGAAGAGTTCAGAACTGCTGTACTCAATCTTTCTAGAAGATCCTTACAACCTCATCAACAATTCTGCCAATTCCTGCAGCTACTTTTCAGTAGCCTTAACAACCTCGAACATAGATTCAGTTTTTCTGAAGTGGCGACTGGGTTCTCCGGTGAACCTCAGCTAACACCGTTTGCCCACTTCGACTTGGGCTGGGGTGATTGGGTGCAGTGGTGCTTGGCAGCGTAGGGTTTTTGCGGGTCTGAAGTCCTCACGGTTCTCGGGGTGCATGCAGCATGCAGGGGAGCAGTTCCGGGGAGGGCGGGGGGTCAAAGGCCTTCACCCTTGGGGCTCAGAAACCAGTCTTTGGTGGCAGGCTGGCCTTCACTCTTGGGGGTCAGAAACCAGTCTTTGGTGGCAGGCTGACAAAAAATAGGTAGTTAGCACACTAGTAACTGATGGGTTTTTAAGGGGCACCTCTAAGGGTCCCTCTGTGTGCATGTATTAACAAATTCACCGCTGGCATCAGTGTGGGTTTATTAATACGAGATGTCCGATACCAAACATCCCTATTTTCAGTAAAGCCATCATGGAGGTGGGGAACCCGTTTGTACCGATAACCAGCACATGCTTCGAAATGGCTACCCTGTTCACTTGCGCAGGCAATAATGGAACTGTCAAGCACAGGAGCATATCTGCTCATGCAGGTATGTCCTAAAATATAGTATAGTGCACCCTTCCTTAGGGATGTAGGGGTGGCTTACCTATACTGCAGGCAGTGTCTGCTGGCATGGCACACAGGTTGTGTGTCATGTTGTATTTTCACTTTTGTCTACACCAAGACACGCAGTTTTGTACGATCTTAGTGAGGGGTCTTTTATGGTGGCACAATTCACCCTCTTTAGTACCTCAGGCCCTAGGTACCAGGGGTACCCTCAACTAGGGACTTACAGAGGGTGCTAAAGGTATTTCCAATTAGGGTACAATTGCACAGTTTTTGGGAAAGAGATCTAGCACTGGGGACCTAGTAAGCAGGAACCCAGTGCAATTCCAGTCGAAACCACATCACATACCAGGCAAAAAGTGGGGGTCACCATGTCGAAAAGGGCACTTCTCTACAGGCAGCTTGACTGGAGGACCTATGCTCATGCTCAACAGCTCGGGATACCAGACTCTCCGTACTCAATCCGGAGCCACAAGAATAATTTTGAGCCTGGTTGTTCCTGATCTTCTTGAGAACTTTGGGCAGGAGTGGTACTGGCGAGAAGCGTACAGGAGCCAGAGCTACACAAGACAAAAAGTGTCTCCGAGCGAGAGCCACCATTGAAACTCCAGTGCACAGAACTGCTGAAATTGCGCTTTATTTGGAGGGGCGAACAGATCTAACCAAGGCTCTCCCCACTCTACAAAGAGACCTTGCACCTCCTCCTGATGGAGAAGCCAAATCGTGATCTGCTAGGCATCGACAGCTAAGTTCATTCGCCTTGGAATTAAGAGAGCCTACCAGATGTTGAGCCACCAGGGAGATGCCCTGGTGTTCCAGCCATGTACAGAGACGTAGAACTCCCTGACAAAGGGTCCACGACTGCACTCAACCCTGCTTGTTGCAGTACCACATGGCGGTGGTACTGTCCGTAAGCACCTGCACTACCCTTCCCTTGATGGAGGTTAGAAAGGCATTCAATGCAAAGTGAATCGCCCGAAGCTCCAAAATGTTTATGTGGAGCCTGGACTCTGCCAGAGATCAGAGCCCTCCGATTTTCACCTCCCCCAAATGGCTACCCGGGCCCAGGAGTGACGCATTTGCCACTACAGTCCGTTCCGGCTAGGGAAGGGAGAGGGCTCTGCAGTTGATCCAATCTTGGTTTGTCAGCCACCACTGCAAATCTGTTGCAGTTTCCTCCGAGATCTGGACCTTGTCTGAAAGACTGCCCTGATGCTGTGCCCATTAGAACTTCAATCCCCACTGCAGAGCAAAGATATACCAGTGAGCATGCTTCACTAGCAGGATGCAGGAGGCTATGAAGCCCGACAGCCTCAGAGTCTGTCATACAGAAACTCATTATAGAGGTTGAAACATTGGTATAAAAGCCTGAATATCCTGGACTCGCTGTTCGTAAGAATAAGCCCAAAACAACCTTGTGCCCAGAACAGCTCCGATGAAAGAGCGTCTGAGAGGGAGTCAGGTATGACTTTGGGACATTGATAGTGAAAACCAGGGAGTGCAGGAGGTTCGCCATAGTCTGGAGATGGGAGATGACTTCCTGGGGCGCACACATCTTTTACTGCTAATAGTAGAGGTACGGAAAGACTGGAACCCCGCACTTCCGCAGGTGTGCTGCAACCAGCGCGATCACCTTGGTGAACACCCGAGTAGCGCTGGTGAGGCCAAAGGAGAGCATAGCAAATTGAAAGTGCTTTTGGCCCACAGTGAATCGCAGTTAACGTCTGTGGGCACACAGGACGGGGATGTTAAAGTATACACCCCGCAAGTCCAATGCCACCATTCAGTCTCCCGGATCCAGGGCACACAGAACTTGAGTGAGCATGAGCATTTTGAATTTCTCCTGTTTGAGGAAGAAATTGAGAAGGAGCAGGTCGTGTATAGGACGGAGGCCTCGGTCCTTCTTGTGCACCAGAAAGTAGTGGGGATAGCAACCACAACCTACTTCTGAAGCCGGCACCCACTCTATAGCTCCCTTGGCCAAGAGAGCAGACATTTCCTGGCAGAATAAGGAAAGGTGGTCCTCCGTCAACTGGTCGTAAGTGGGTGGCATAGGTGGAGGGGTAACAACAAAGGGTATGGCTTTAGCCCCTTTGTACAATTTGTAGAACCCAACAGCCTGATGCTATTGTCATCCAGTAAAGCAGGTGATGCTGTATCCGGACCCCCACAGGATACTCGCGATGGTAGAACGGCAACTAAAGGTGCTTTGAGGACGTGACTGCTGGGGAAGTAGTGGACTGCCACGACCTCTGGCTACCTGTCTCGAGTGGTCTGTGGGAAAAGTGTCCTCGGCCACAAAAAGGCATGGAGGCTTGCTGGCTGTGGTGGCTGGGAGGGTACTGACACAGTTCGAAACCCCTTCCGTGGCCACAAAAGAGGCGAAAGACAGACTGGGAGTGACGAGGGGTCATAGAGAGGATCAAGGATCTGGACGTAGCTCTGGAGTCCTTAGAGCGCTCTAGCGCCGAGTTAGCCTTCTCTCCGAAGAGTTGGGAGCCATCAAAAGGCATGCCCATAACCGATGCTTGGACACACCCAGAAAAAACAGTAGTCTTCAGCCAGGCATGGCGCCGAAGGGCCACCAACAAAGAAATTACTCTGCCGAGTCAGTCCTGTCCAGACCACAACGAGTTGCGAACTTTGCTGCGTCTCTCCGCCGGCAATAACCTGAGAGTGTATGGCTCTGGCCTCCTCCGAGACCATGGGCAGCACTTGTGCAACTGAGTCCCAGATCGTGTGGGAGTAATGGCCCAAGAATCACGGGGTGTTCAGTACCGCAGTGCTAAGCTGGCAGAGCATAATATTCTCTTTCCAAGGTATCCGACCTCTTGGATTCCCTATCCGGGAACACGCCAGGGTTGATTCTGGAAATGGAGGCTTCCTGGACTACAAAGCTCTCTGGGGAACAGTGCTGGGTGAGGAAACGGAGGTACCCTGGAGCGGGGCGGTGGTGGCGGGCAATCGTCCTGTGCACAGGAGCCCCTGTGCAGGGCTTGGACAAGGCCCCGAGGAAGATGTCAGTGAAGGCTTTGTTAAAGAAGAGCAGGGGTTCAAATGGGGGCAGCCCCCGGCTGAAGCACCTTTGTCAAGACGTTAGTCTTGACTGCCACGGAGGGTAACTGAAGATCCAAGCCTTCAGCCGCACTATGCACCACTATAGTGAAAGTCTCTCCGCCTCTGTTGCCACAGTAGGAGGGGAGATCAGGCCAGTGTCAGGTGAGGTGTCTAACCCACTGGCATCCGCCAGATTCTCATACCAGGTGTTTGGGGTATCATCCAATTGATGGCGATATTCATCAGGGTCGCCATACCACTCCCATTCGCCTGTCAAAGAAAAAAGGCCCTGGCTCCGACCTGGAAGGCATGGTGCCGGGACCTACATCGCACGACGTTTGTCCTGCTCCGTGTCGGAGTCAAGGACGAATGGGATGGCGTCTATGGCGCCCTGGGTGTCGGTACAGGAGAGGGCATCAGAGAAGGTCTCAGTCTCGCAGGTGGAGCTGCTTTGGATCCAGCACCGAATCCAAGGGTCCCGAATGATGCAGAGAGCGCACCCGCCGGAGGGAATCTAGTAGAGGTCACTCCTAAACCCATGGGGCCCGAAGGCACTCCGGAGGGGTCCGGCCGCCAAATATGAGGTGCATGGCCACATAGAATTCTTCAAGTTGGGCGGGGGTCGGTCCAGCTCTGGGAAAATTAATTGAAGCACGGAGCCGACACTGGTTGAGGTTCCACAGAGGAGCTGGCCTGCAGTGCTGATGCTCACTCGTCTTGTCCGAGGATTTGGATGGATGCAGAGAAGTCAAAGACCTTTTTGACTTCTTAGATGTCTTCTTTTTATGTGACTTACCTTACGACTGAGATGGCCGTAGGTTGAGAACTGTCCGACCGTCAGTTGACCTTTCAATCCGACCGAGATCTTGATCATTGCGGGGTCGCCCGACGTCAGATGGCAAGGAGCTTGAGGGAGCGTTCCCTCAGCGCCTCTGGGTGCATGGCACGGCAATACTCACAGGCCTTCGAGTCATTGTCTTTCTCGAGGCACTACAGACAGACCAACTGGGGGTCTGACACAGACATCTGCCTTTGACAGGCACAACATGGTTTGAAATCAGATGGTTTTTTCTTGGAGACATCCTGTCACACCAGGAGAAAAGATTTTCTCAAAAAAGTGGTCAACAAGTCAAAGAAAGCCAGTCAAAAAGTGACTGAGGGGTAGCTCTTCACGGATCTGCGCTATCTGGAGCAGAATCTATATAGGTACCGCGTACATCACTTACGGCGCTGACACAAAGCTGAACAACGCCACCTACCGGTGAGCAGGGGCATTGCTTGAAAAATCTGAAGATAGAAGTCTATCAGATAGATAGTATCAACACATCATGTATGATTTGAAGTAATGATCAGATGAAAACTTTTTTTATTACCTTTATACAAATGTCCCTGAGTTGAGATCGAACCTCTGACACCATTATCATATTTCTTCCATTCACAAAGTTCTCTCTGCACCATTCCTGCAGTACATAGAAATAAATGTTTCATGGAAAAGCAGGCAGGCCTGGTCAATTCACAAAAGTTTTCATTACCATTGCTCTTATACGCAGCAACAATTTTGACAAAGGTTTTCCTAGTCATGTTTCCCATTTTAACTATGTTTTACACAAAGCTATGCAACAATGACACAGGTATCAAAAGATATATTATTTCTATATTTTATGTAGCGTACTGTCAAACATTTCATACTCAACATGCCTCAAGCAATTTTCTGTTCGAAGTCGCACACTGATTTAAGAAATATTTGAGGGGGAAGAAGGGGTGGAGCGTTCACCAAACATACAGATAAGGTGCCTAGCTCAGAGAAAAAAAATTAAAATTAAAATGAAGTCTTCTGTCCTTTGGGTTTTGAGCTCTGATTACATGGTTCACCTAAGGCATCAAATGCTGACACTTGGCCAAGGGTTGCCCTGCAGGAAATAAACCTTTTGAAGAGTTCTCTTTTCTCACAGGTATGTGCATCTTAAAAACTAACACCAATAGTTTGCCATGGATAAATGCCAGTTGTGAATAATTAGCAGCCATGCTTAATTTGAAAAGGTGGTTGCAGTTGAGGCCCACTGGCTCTCTTTGTTTGGGGACCAATACTTATTTTTTGGTGTGCATATAGAGGGTACTAAATGTTAAGGCCAGAATATTGTGAGTATAAGTATACTGAGATTCGTATTATTGCTGGTCAGTATATTGTTTTTGATTTTTTTTAATATCTAAAACTTCAATACAGTTGTATAATTATATAGGGCCTCATTACGATGTCGGGCGGACTTTTGGAACTGCCCTACCTTATGTCAGCAGTTCCGACCGCAGGATTAGGATGCGACCGCCCACAGTGTGGTCGCAAACATCCATTTTTCAATGGAAGCTTGTGCGGTGGGTAGAAAAGGTCCGCAGTACAAGCTTCCATTGAAAAATGAATGTTTGTAAACATTCCTGCACCGTGTGGCAAGCACCATGCAGTGCCTGCCACACGGTGCAGGGATGTTGAGTGGGGCACCATAGGTGCCACCCAGGTCCTATGCAGGAGGGCCAGGGAGGATGGGGGCCTTACTAGGGGCCCCCAAAGTCACTTTCCAACAGCCTTTCCATGTTCCCGTCGGAAGAGGAGGTGAATCCCCTTGTGGGTTTTCCTCTGACCGCCATCATCATAATACAGCTGTCGGAGGGAAACCCTGGATGTCAGGAGGAAAGCCTCTGACAGACTGTCGGACGGCTTTCCGCCCGACATCCAAATCGGGCTCATAGTTTTGAAGTGTTTTTAGTGTATTATTCATATGTAAATTTTATATTGTTTATCTGAATGTTAAATGAGTTTCTATATTTTTAAATGTTTGCTACACTTTAAGCATATATATATATATATATATATATATATATATATATAAATAATATTTTAATTTGCTTATTGATATACATTTTTAATGGTGTCTTTTTTCAGGGTGTTGGGTATTGTAGGGGATTAGGCTAGGTAGTGTATTACATTGTATTAGATCTGTTTTCAGATTTCTTTTAAATATAAAAATGTAATTATGTTATTTATTGTTTTAGTTTTTATAGAGTTTTGGGTGGGTAGTGTACTAAATTGCTAAAAATGTATTACTTGTTTTTTTTTATATGACATTTTTGTGGTTTATTGTAATTTATTTTGGGGTTGTTGGTTATTTTGGTGTTTGGGTGGGTAATTTATTAAATAATATTTTTTAAATGTTAGGAATTTGTTTGGTAATTTAATTTTTAGAAAATATAAAATGTAATTATGTTAATGTATTTTCAGGATTTATAAATAATATTTTACATGTAATTCATGTTATCTATTCTTTAGGTTGTTGGGCTTTAGAGGGTTTTTAGGTGAGTATTGTTTTAAATGCATTTAAATCAATTTCAAAATGTATTATTTTAATATTTACTCAGATTTCCATTTAGTGTTTTTTATTTTTGGGAGTAGTTGGATATTTTGGCATTTTGGGTGAGTAATTTATTATATTGTATTAATTTAACTTTAAAATCGAAGTTTTAACTTGCTTATTTTTATAATGTTTTATATTGTTTTGTTCGTTGGAAATTATAGGTGTTAGTTGGGTAGTGTAATAAAGTGCATCATGTATAAATATAATTTTTAATTTTAAAAATATAAAAACTATATGTTGTTATTTTAGATTAGATGGGCAAGAGGCACGAGTGTTGCACTGGTTTATTCATTATTTTTTAAGGTATAGGAATGGGTATTGCACTGGGCTAGTAATTCATTTTTAGGGCGCAGGGATGGGTGTTGCACCAATTTCATAATTACTTTTCAGGGTGCAAGGATGGGTATTGCACCAGGTTAGTTATTAGGGCAAAAGGATGTATGTCGCACCGAGTTAGTAATTAGCTTTTAGAGTGTAGGGATGGGTTTTGCACCAAGTTACTAATCCATATTTAGGGCGCAGGAAAGTGTTGCACCAGGTTAGTGATTAGTTTTTAGGGTGCATGGATGGCTACAGCACTGGTTTAGCGATTAGTTTTAATGGCTCAGGGGTGGGTATCATACCGCGTTAGTGATTATTTTTTGCGGGCACATGGATGGGTCTTGTTATTTTATATTGATGTTTTAAAAAATGATTTTACTTTTTAAAGATGTTTATGTAGTGTATTTCTATATATTTAAAAATATTAAAATTTTAGTGTAAGTATAATTGTTATAAAATAATTAGATTTGTTTAGTTTAAGTTTATTAATATATATTTTAGAAAATAATTTGCAAATTTTTGAAGTTTAAATTAATTTATTAAAAGATATTCTGTATTTTAGTCCATGTTTTAATTTTCAATATTCGTTACTTTTAATGTTAATTTTAAAAGTCAATATTAATGTAATGTATATTTTTGGTTTACATACTTTTGTATGACGATGTTTTGGATTCAATATTTTTGTTACTTTAATTATAGGATTGTCAGAATTATGCCGTCTATATTTTGGGTTCGATATTTTTATATGTCAATATTTTTTACATTGATATTCAATCTTATTTTGTCTCCATAGACTTCCAGAACAAATAATAGAAAAAATACAAAAGGGGGAAAGAAGGATGAAGAGAACAGAAAAGTTGTGGCAAAGGGAGAAAGGAGGAACTTGCAAGAGTGAGAAAAAAAGGCAGGGAGTACATGGTGGTAGATTAAAGAGGCAATTGAGTAGAATCAAGACTATACAGCCCTGATGCTCGCTGTCCTGACCTTTGATAGTGCCGGCTCTGGAAAAAAAACAATGGGGTTCCCAGCACTTATTCTTTTACATATTAAGTGCAGGTTATCACACAACAAAGACTAAAAACAGAAGACCATTCCTTAATTTACTGGTTTAAATTTGATGGAATATATGACAGTCATCATCCCCCTAAAGTCCAGTACTAACCTATTTATTTATTTTTTAATTTGTAAAGCATTGCCCTATTCATGCTATCTGTAACCAGAATGTTCCATGGGGCACACAAACAATGAAAGTGTATGAAGTCTCTGGGATAAATAGCTGGATAAATCTGCTACAAAGAGAAGACAAATAATCAGATCATTCTGAGGAGCAAGAAGGAAGTGCTGCAATTAATGTCGAAAGGATAAACATATTTCACTTGAGGGAGAAAAGGAAAATGCTACTTACCCAGTATGCATCTGTTCTTGGCATATAGAGCTGTAGAGTCATATGCTATGCATATATCGCCATCTAGTGTTGGGTCCGGATGTTTGCACTTTGTTTTCTTCGAAGAAGTCTTTCCAGTCACGAGGTAGGTGACTCCTCCTTTCGGTGATAGTGCGCATGGGCATCGACTCCATTGTTAGATTGCTTTCCCGCAGAGGGTGATAATGGAGATAGTAGGAGTAGTAAAAGGAGATGCCCATGAATGCATGTATCTGAGTAAGATATTACTGCAACAGGTATAGGTACCCGGGGAAGTGGGTGGGCGCATATGACTCTACAGCTCTATATGCCAAGAACAGATGCATACTGGGTAAGTAGCATTTTCCGTTCAAGGCATACGAGCTGTAAATCATATGCTATGCATAGACTATATAGCAGTTATCTCCCAAAGCGGTGGCTAACCTGTATCTGTTACAGTGGTCTGAAATAGTGTACGTAAAACTGCCTGGCCCACTCTAGCTTGTTGTCTTGCTAACACATCTACACAATAGTGTTTTGAGAATGTGTGAGGTGTAGACCATGTTGCAGCTTTGCATATGTCATCTATGGGTATATTTCCTAAGAATGCCATAGAAGCCCCCAGTTTGCGTGTAGTGTGCGCTCTAGGGGGAACTGTTAATGTTCGTTTCGCTTTTGCGTAGCAGATTTGAATGCACTTGACTATCCACCTTGCAATTCTGGATTTTGATATGGGATTGCCTTTGTGTGGTGGAGCAAAGGCGACAAAAAGTTGATTTGTGTTTCGGAAAGGTTTTGTCCTTTCTATGTAATACAGCAATGCTCTCAACATTTAACGTGTGTAGAGCATGTTCCACTACTGAATCTGGTTGAGGGAACAACACTGGTAACTCAACAGATTGATTGATGTGAAAAGCAGAAATGACTTTAGGAAGGAATTTAGGATTAGTCCGAAGAACTACTTTATTTTGGTGCATTTGTAAAAAAGGTTCTTCGATAGTTAATGCCTGAAGCTCACTTACTCTTCTGAGTGATGTGATAGCCACCAGGAAAGCAGTTTTCCATGTGAGAAACTGCACACTAATTGGACCCATTAGTCTGGTGAGGACAATGTTGAGATTCCATACCGGAGCAGGTGGACGTCTCGGGGGAATAACTCTTTTGAGTCCTTCCATAAACGCTTTAATGACAGGAACTCTAAAAAGAGATAGATGTTGTCTATTTTGTAGGTATGCTGCTATTGCAGCTAGATGTAAACGTATGGACGTGTATGCTAGATTGGAACGATGTTGATGTAATAAATAGCATATAATGTTTTGGACAGAAGCATCCAGCGGGTTGATTTGGTTGTTATTACAGTAAATCACAAACCGCTTCCACTTTGCTGCATAGCAGGCTCTTGTGGTAGGACGTCTAGCTTCTTTGATGATATTCATACAGTCTGGCGGTAGATTAAGATAGCCAAACTCTAAGACTTCAGGTGCCAGATCGAGTTGACTGGGGTCTGGGTGTCTTATGTCTCCATGGGTCTGTGTGAGGAGATTGGGTGCAAGACGTAGTTTTTGATGAGGAGCTATCGAGAGTTCCAATAGGGTTGTGAACCATGGTTGACGTGCCCATGTGGGAGCAACTAGGATTAGTGTCAAGGACGCTTGTTTGAGTTCCTGAACCACTAATGGAATGAGTGGGAGAGGCGGAAAAGCGTAAACAAATATTCCTGACCAGTTCATCCGAGTGCATTGCCTTTAGTGTGGATACCTAGACGCGAAGTTTGGGCATTTTGCGTTTAGGTGTGTGGCGAACAGGTCTATGTCTGGAAAGCCCCACATTTGAAAGAATGGGAGGAGAACTTGAGGGTGTAGTTCCCATTTGTGGACTCTGTGTCTCACGACTTAGCAGGTCTGCCATCTGATTGTCTACTCCTGGGAGATGTTCTGCTAGGAGATAGATCTTGTGATGAATGGCCCACCTCCAGATATCATGGGCTAGGTGGGACAGGTGAAGTGAGCGTGTTCCCCCCTGCTTTTGTATGTAATACATAGCTGTCATGTTGTCGGTACGAACTAGGACAGTTTTACCCACCAACTGGGTTTGAAAAGCATTGAGGGCCAGAAATATGGCCATGAGCTTTAAATGGTTGATGTAGAGCAACTTTTGTTGGTGACTCCACAGTCCTTGCACTGTGTGTTGTTGTAGATGAGCTCCCCATCCAGTTAGAGACACGTCCGCTGTCAGTACTGTCTGTGGAGCAGGGTCTATGAAAGGCCGTCCTTTTGACAGATTTTGCGTGTTCCACCACTGCAGAGAGCGATGAGTACGGCCGCTTACCAACACTAGATCAGTTAATAGACCGTGGGACTGGTTCCACTGACTGGCTAAGCATTCCTGAAGTGAACGCATGTGGAGCCTGGCTTTCTGGATGATCATGATGCAAGATGCCATCATCCCCAGCAGTTGCATGTAAGACCGAGCTGGAAGATAATGGTGGGGTTGAAACTGAAGAATCAAAGCCTGAATGTTGCGAATTCTGGCTGCATTGGGAAACGCTAGAGCCCTTTGAATATCCAAAGTGGCTCCTAGGTAGTTCTGAATAGTGGCTGGCTGAAGATGTGATTTTGGCACATTGACTGTGAACCCTAGTTGATGTAGTAACTTGATGGTTATGGAAGTATATTTGAGACACTGCTGGTACGTGCTGGCTTTGATGAGTCAGTCGTCTAAGTATGGGAAGACATGGATGCTTTGTCTTCTCAGATGAGCAGCTACTACCGCCAGACATTTTGTGAATACTCTGGGGGCAGTGGTGACTCCGAATGGGAGTACCATGAACTGGTAATGTTGGCCCGCTAGCACAAACCTGAGAAATTTGCGATGAGCAGGGTGGATTGGAATATGAAAGTAGGCGTCCTTTAAGTCCAAAGTGGACAGAAAGTCGCCTTTTTGCAAAAGAGGTAGTGTTTGTTGAAGTGTTACTATGTGAAAATGGTCCGATTGTATGTAAAAATTGAGTTCTCTGAGATCTAGAATTGGTCTGAGAGACTCGTCCTTTTTTGGTATTAGGAAGTAAAAGGAGTACACGCCCGACCCTTGGTGTTGTAGTGGTACGGGTTCTATAGCTCCTTTTAAAAGTAGAGACTGTACCTCTTGTTTGAGGAGATGTAGATGATCCGGTGAGAGTTTGTGTGACTTTGGGGGAATGTTTCGAGGAGTGTTGACGAACTCCAGGCAGTAACCAGAACGGATAATTTGTAGAACCCATTTGTCTGTTGTTATTGACTGCCAAGCTGGTAAGCAATTGGACAGTCTTCCCCCGACAGGTGTTAAATGGTCGGGGGGAAGTATGGGTAAGTCACTGTTTTGTATTGGAGCGGGAGGTGCGTGTGCTAGAACCTCTACCTCTGCCTTTGCAGTTGTTTCCTCTGTAACCCCCTCTGAAGTAGTTTTTAGAGCCAGAGGGTTGGTTATTGCCCTTGTATGTGGATGCAGTTTCAGTGGAAGTATTTTTGGACCCTGCTCGATAGAAGGAGCGCCGAAAGGAACCACGGCCTTGTGTGTACTGAAGGGCTCCCATTGATTTGGCCACTTCAGTGTCCTTCTTCATCTTTTCCAGTGAAGCATCTAACACTGGGCCAAAGAGGTGTTGTTTGTCAAAGGGTGTGTTTAATATGGAGGTATGAACCTCAGGTTTGAACCCCGATATACATAGCCAGGCGTGTCTTCTTAAAAGGACACTAGTGTTTCCCGCTCTGGCAGATGTGTCAGCAGCATCTAGGGAACATCTGATTTGATTGTTCGAAATAAGTTGTCCCTCCCGTACTAAGTCTTGTGCTTTAGATTTATGCTCTTGGGGTAGAAATTGGATGAGTTGTTCCATTTCATCCCAATGCGCATGGTCGTATCTGGCTAATAGCGCTTGTGTGTTAGATATGCGCCAGAAGTTTGCTGCTTGTGAAGCCACCCTTTTCCCTGGCGCATCGAGAAGCTTTGATTCTTTATCTGGGGGTGGAGCATCCCCCTGTAGCTTGGGAGTTTGCCCTCTTACGTGCATTTGAAACTACCAATGAGTCTAATGGTAATTGTCCCCTTATGTACACTGGGTCAGATGGTGCTGGCTTATACTTTTTATCCACCCTAGGGGTAAGGATACGTGCCCTGACAGGATCGTTAAATATGTCGTCCACATGTCTGATCATCCCTTTCAGCATGGGTAACGTATGTGTTGCCTTTTGTGTACGGTTTAGTGTTTCAAAAAGGAAATCCTCTGCGAGGGATTCCTTGTGGAGCTGCACCCCATGGTAATTGGCAGCCCTTCCTAGTAATTCAATATAGCCTAAACTGTTATCTGGTGGAGAGGGCCTGGTAGGGTATAAGTCAGGATCGTTAATCTGTGGGCGAGTCAGTGTTGTAGTCGTCCCATTCATCTATTGGTCCTGGATGGCTGTCATCATTACCATCCCCATCCCCATCATCCTCATTGTCAGGTGAGTGCTCAGGTGAAGTTGGCACAGGTAGAGACTGAGGAGAGGGTGCTGCTGGAAGAGGAAGAGGAGGAGGGGAAGGGTTAGTTCCAATATTTCTCTTCTTCAAAGGAATGTGATATTCCTCTTCAGTATCAGTCCTTCTCTTTAGAGTCACTTTGGTGGTAATGTGCCCAGTTTTAGGGTGAATGTATAACACCTTCTGTTTCGGGTCCGGTTTATTGAGCGGATCATCGAAACTGTGCTTTTTAGGTGATTTTGGTACATCAGTCTGTTTCGACGCCGAAGTTTCCGGTGCCGACGGTTTAGGGGCTGGTGTCTTCGGATCCGAAGGGGATTTCGATGCCGAGTGGTGATGTTCGGAGCCGGACTTGGGCTTCGATCCCGGAGGCTTTGGCTCAGTGCCCGACTTGGAGTGGGGCTTTTTGGAGCCGGATGGCTTTTTTGCAGACTTTGGTGCCGAGCCGGAAGGCAGGGCGTCGGAAGCGTGGTCTCGGTGCCGACCGGGTCCAGAGGGCGCGGGTTGGTCCGGAGCCTTCTTTTTAGGTTGGCTTAGGAGTTTGGGCGAGGTAGGGACTGTACTTACAGTACAGTCCATGTGGGATGTCCTTGTCCTGATCGGAGCCGTCCTCGAAAAGGGAGATCGGATCCTGTTCTTCCTCGGTTCCGATAGCGTTGCCGGCTTCTTCATCCGAATGTGGTCCGAAGAGGACCGGAATGGAGCTTGTGTGTTGGCTTTGCATGTCGCGGCGTCGAGCCCAACGGTCGCAAAGCGTCTTTTTGGAGCGGAAAGCTTGGCACGCGTTGCAGTCCTGCTCACCTTGTTCCGGTGACAAACACAGGTTGCACACTTCGTGTGAGTCGGTGCGCGTCTATTTCGCATGACACTGAGGGCAGAATTTAAAGGGAGTTCGTTCCATCGACTGCGAGTCGAACCGAGGCGGCTAGGCCCAACGGCCTACCACGAGCTCTTCCGATCGAAAGAGGGTTTTCTGAAATAAACACAATACGCGAGGAATGGAATACGCGATTGGAAACAATACCGTCGAGGGTGAGTGTTCTACGCACCGAGGGAAACCGCAGGATCGGTGTCGAAAAGGAGCGCAGCGAGTAACATCCGAACCCGATGGCGGAAAAAAACAATCTAACAATGGAGTCGATGCCCATGCGCACTATCACCGGAACGAGGAGTCACCTACCTCGTGACTGGAAAGACTTCTTCGAAGAAAAACAAAGTGAAAACATCAGGACCCAACACTAGATGGCGATATATGCATAGCATATGATCTACAGCTCATATGCCTCGAACATAAACTACCCAGGTAATGGTAGGAGCAAGCATACTATGTATACCTTATTTTTGCCCAGAGTTTTGAAAGCTCTGTATATGTTAAGCAGAGTGATGTGATCTCCCTCGCTGGAGATAAACTTCTTCCTGACTGCTTGTACATCATCACGTCGGGAAGGGGGGTTGTGAAGAACATTGTCGACGGACAGCAGGGAGACTATAGTCAGGACCTCCTCCGTGCAGTGAAACTTTGGAGAAAGTAATATGGTCTGAAAAAAAAAAAGAAAAAGGAAACGTATTAAATCTGAAGATATATATATATATATAATCTAATTCCAGAACAAAAACCTGAAAATTCTAGGGTCTTTCATACCACATAACTGGTTTAGAATATACTAAATGTGCCTCTTAGGTGGTGGAACTCGAATATTGCATTTTTGAATAGTACTGTCTGTGTTCACATGTAAGCAGCCAAGTGCCCCTTTCCCATGCTGTGTCACAGCAGCCTGGTCTTAAAAGGCGGAAACTGGCAGTAAACATGCGCAGTCCATTTACCATGAGTTTACAGTGGGGGAGTCACCAGTGGTGGGGCTCACCCACAGTAAAAAGGTCACATACCAGGTAGTCAAAAAGCAAAAAATCCAAGCAAATTTGATGGACGGCACCCATTGCCTTACACGCAACCGTCAGCTGATCCTTACGGGGACGAATTAACCACTATGAATGGGTATTCTCTGCCTAGTCAGTGATAACAAATGACCAGACACCCTTCTTGCCAATGTCCGCTACCCAGACACCTTATGTTGGCAATCTACCACTAAGACCACCTACCTCACCCAACCATGAGGCTAACTTTCCTTACAGGGAACGCAGACTCCACTATGAACCCTGCTGGTTCTAGGCTGGATGCATTTAGGACACTAAGGTCCTATATAGACTGAGCAGAACTAGGCCTACCCTTGCCCTGGTTCACGCAACACTACCCCCACCACACACTCTCTGCTAAAGGTCCAGTGCCTCAGCACTGATGCCTTTACACTAGACAGGTCTAAACTCTATCTCCTAGGCCACTGGCTGGTCTCCCTCTTAAGATTACTCAACCCAGTACCCTCTCTTTCGGGTCTCTACATACTGGCGATGCAGACGCCTTTGACCCTCACCCACACCACTAACGCCAGGGTCTATAGCTGCCACCACCCTTTCGGGACGACTGTCTTACCTAAAGAAAGTACTACCCACTCACAACACTTGGTACCCCCCTTGCAGAGAAGCTACTTAAGATAGGCGCCATCTGACCTGGTTGTGCTGCTGAGGGCCGACCCGCCTTCTAAACCTTGCTGAGGGCTGCACCAACCAGCTAAGTCACCTCAAGGTGCCCCAGGGGGGATGCACACCAAGGCTGGTACACCTAAAGTGCACCAGGCAGGAGTCTGCTAAGACAGAACCTCAGCAGCCTGTCCCTCTTTGACAGATCAGAGCGCAATTCCTAATAGAAGTGGGTTACTGCCCCCACCCCACACTCCCTCCCCCCCCTCCCTGGGGTCTGACCTCACAGAACCTACCTGATTGATCACTCGGCCAGGCACCAAAACAACAACACTCTAGGATGTTATCCTTTACTCTCCTTGGGCAGTCACCTACCCTACCCATACACCTCAGGGTCAACTACTTACCCCCTTTTTAGAATTCAGGGAGTCCACCACCCCCACTCATATCTCCTCAGGGTCAGCCAGTTAGCCCACCTAAGGAACTTAGGGGCTACAACCACACTACCTATTTCGGGAACCATCCTCCTCTGGGGCCACTACTAGGTAGCTCACCCTGTCCACCATATAACCTATGGGGACTGTGGGAACCACAACTTTCTAGCACCCGTCCCCAACCCCCATTGTGGGAAAATGTCTTGGAGACCACCCCAACCACCTGGTGGGAACCCCTAGGGGTGCCACTACTTCTGGGGAAAGCTCCAGCCCCACCCTTCCAATAGTTTTGGCCTGTGCCAATGGCAAGAAAAATCTCTGTGGAGAGAATGACTAGTTTTGGGCTCCCTCTCTGCAAACCTGCACTGCCCCAGACATGTGCGGGAATTTCCCGGAGCCCCTTAATTACTTCCCACACCTGAGAAGCAGGCCCACCCCTACACCTCAAATCTTTGTTGTGGGTACCAATTGCTTTCCCTAAACCTCTAGAGAAGAACCCTCCTCCTACAGGCCTAGTTTGGGTAGTGTTGGGGTTCAAAGGGACACCATGACCTGGAACAATTTCATGGAAACTTTCTTTGAAAGCTCAACCCACCCTCACATTATTAGTAGCCGCAAACCAGTCAAAACACAGTTTAAACATTAAACCTCTATGTCGTCACATGACATATGTGTGTGCGGGGGTTCTCCTTTCCCATACCTACAGTTCACATGACCAAACCTTTGAACCCCTCTCAGAGCCTTGCACTCTATTTGCCCATTAATGCATAGGTAATGTGGGGCAAAACTGGCCTTATCAAATGCTATCAATGCATACTGTAACAGGATACTCTGTATCCCGCTGCTGAACACCAAAATATGGAAAGAGGCCATTGTGTGGCCTGCACAAGTAATGGGTTCACATTCACCCTCCACTGGGAACCAAACACCCCATTGTGGTGCTCGACTCTCCCAGGGTAGTGGAGCAGAGCAGTCCAAGGCCTACTCAAGGGAAGTGGTGTGGGCTAATAATCACCATTCGCTAGCACGCAATAATAACAATCAATTGTCCAGTCTGTGCTTTCTCTTTAGAAAAAGGAAAAGTACATTTATTACACACATACTACTAAATACTACGGAGTATTTAACAAATATACACAAGGCTAGTGAAAATACCTTTGGCAATATTGCGTAATCACCTCTGGCCCCTTAAAGGGTCAAACAAACACATCAGATAAGTCTATTGACTTGGACAAAGGTTCAAGATCAACGTACCACATGTCCTAACATCATCATTTTAGGACCAAATGTAATAATCAATAATAGATATATATAAATGCACTTATTAATGTTAATAAAGCATATACACTTTGATCAGTAATCAATTATGCCAATAATGCATTTAAAAATTAACTTCTCATGTTTCTGTGTGCTTTATATATACACTCTCAAATCATGAAAACGTAATCTTAAAAATAGACCCTAGAGAGCATCAAATTCTTATTACTTAAGATGCAACCATAGACTCAGCCCCTAGGGGGCACTGTACCACATGTACCTTCTTTTATACATCTTCAGGACACAATAACTGTAGCCTTAAGCTTAGCTCCCAGAAGGCGCTGCACTCCCAGCTGAAGAGCTTCAGCTCCACCCTGGGAGTTTTTAAAAAGCCAAAGAAATCCTGGGATAGTCGGTCTTTACTTGACCCTTCAAACATAGGGTCTGCACTATTGTTAAAATCCTTTGGGGGTAACTGCAACACTCCTGCAACTTCCCCACACTCCTTTTTAGGTAGATGGCGGTGGCTCTCCCTTCCGGGCCACCACAAGCAGCAGAAAAGGTTTCACCAATTTCAGCCCTACAGGGCATTTTGGGGCGCTCCTCCGGGAGCGTGAATGCTTGATGAGCGGATCTCTAGCTGCGCTGGGGTGAGCTGCTGCCTTTCTCTTTGCTTGTGCCTTGCTGCGCAGCCTCGCGCCACACAGCATTTTCTTTTTATTTGGGGGTGCCCAGTCCCACTCGGACACCCCTGTGTGCTCCGTTTGTTGGAGGCAGACCAGGGAGCACACACCTGGCTGCCCTGTCTGCTTACTGCGCGGTCCGCACTCCCCCCAGACAATGGGCACGTGGAGCAAGGAAGGCCTGCCACAGATGGCGCTCCACCTTCCTTCTTATCGGGGCCCGGAGTTGGGGATCCCGGGCCCCCACTGATGAAATCCGGCCCGGGGTGGGTTATCAGGGCCCTTTTAGCTCTGGGGAGGGGGGATGCAAGCCCCCTCCCAGAGAAAATTCAGTAAATTTCTCACTACGGCGACCCCCAAGTCCTGGCTCACCCAAGGGAGTTTTAGCAGCTGGGCGGCGCCACATCACCTCTCAGCCCCAAACCACCTGCACAGCATGCTGGGAAAACTGAAACTGGCGTCACTTGTCACATCTTCTCTGGGGGCCTCAGTTCCGCCTCTTGCTGACATCACTGCCTTGGCCTTTCCTAGTAAGACATCAAAGGGAGGCCCCCTAATGGGTTGGCTCCAGTTGTCTGAGCTTCCTCCTTTGTTCAGTGGGCTTGGGCTGGTACAGTGTAACAACTGATTGATTGATGCAGACTCTGCTTCCTCACCGCTTTCATCCTCGGGAGTTGAATGAAGCACTATAAATTGCTCTCTTTTTGTCAGTAGGCCTTTGTTCATGCTGTTGGAGAGAAATGTAACTTGGCAAACAAGGATGACAAAAAGGCCTGGGTTCTGATCCTGAGCTGAGCTGGAGAAACATGACAATCCTGGATGACCAATAAACTGTATAGATATTTTCTTGGAACTCTCATAATTGGGTTTGGCATACAGTTTCCACCCCAGTTTGATACGCCACTGGTCTCTGTTAGGCCGATGGGAAGCGTAGCTACACTCTAAGGCAATCTTCCCCCATGGGTGTACAATGGAGTGACACTGCAGACAGGACAGTAAACCACACTGACTTTCCCTAGGAGTGTACACTAACATTATGAGGCTTACCCCAGGTGAATATCCAATTCTGCAAAGTCCCCTCTGCGCAAATCTACCTGTGCACGGTTACTGTGCTGCCCATGACAGACGTCTCCCACTCACAGTCCTCAAACGTGTGTTCATGTGTAACCAGCCAACTGCCCCTTACCCATGCTGCATCGCAGCCGCCTTGTCTTAAATGGCGGACACTGGCGGTAAACATGCACGGTAGGTCATTTATAGTGTGTGAGTCACCAGTGGTGGGGCTTACCCACAGTAAAAAGGATGCACACGAGGTGGTGAAAAAAGAAAAAATTCAGGACTTGATGGGCAGAACCCACTGCCTCACAATGTGCCGTAAATAAACATTTCTAGACTATTTCTTACTGGATTAAAGATAATGTTACTTACCCAGTAAGCTTCTGTTCTTGGCATGTAGAGCTGTACATTCACATGCTTTGCATACTCCTGCCATCTAGTGTTTGGTCCGGATGTTTGCAATTTTTTTTTTTCGAAGAAGTCTTTCCAGTCACGAGGTAAGGTGACTCCTCTTTCCATTGTTAGATTGTTTTCCCGCAAGAGGGTGAGAATGGAGTAAGTGAGTGTAGTAAAGAGATGCCCATGCGTAGATAACGTAAATGAGAACTGCATCAACTACAGGTGCCTGGGGAGGAGGGTGGGCGCATGTGAATCTACAGCTCTGCATGCCAAGAACAGATGCTTACTGGGTAAGTAACATTATCCGTTCGAGGCAAGTGCGCTGTAGATACACATGCTTTGCATAGACTAAGCAGTATTCTCCCAAAGCGGTGGCTAACCAGTAGATGTTGCAGCTGTCTGGAAAAGTGTTTTAGCACTGCCTGCCCTGCACTGGCTTGTTGGCGAGCTAGTAAATCCACACAATAGTGTTTGGTAAACGTGTGTGGTGTAGACCATGTTGCTGCTTTACAAATGTCAGCTATAGGAATGTTACCTAAAAAGGCCATAGATGCCCCTATTTTGCAAGTGGAATGCGCTCTAGGGGGTATAGATAAAGTTCTTTTGGCTTTTGCGTAACAAGTTTGAATGCACTTAACAATCCATCTTGAAATGCCAGATTTAAATAGGATTGCCTTTGTGAGGTGGTGTAAATGAAACAAACAGTTGCTTTGTTTTACGAAAATCTTTTGTTCTTTCGATATAATACAATAAAGCTCTTTTGACGTCAAGTGTGTGAAGAGCTCGTTCTTCTACTGAATGAGGTTGAGGAAAGATTGGTTAATATGGAAAGCAGAAACCACTTTGGGAAGGAATTTGGCATTGGTGCAAAGAATTACCCTATCTTTATGGAGCTGAAAGAAGGGTTCTTCCAAAGTTAAAGCCTGTAGCTCACTAACTCTCCTTAATAAAGTGATTGCAATGAGGAATGCTACCTTCCAAGAGAGAAACTGTAAAGGACACTTGTGTAACGTTTCAAAGGGTGGACCCATAAGTCTTGTAAGTACAATATTAAGATTCCACACTGGTGCCGGTGGAATTCTTGGTGGTATAACTCTTTTTAAGTCCTCCATAAATGCTTTAATGACAGGAACTCTGAACAAAGACAAATGTTGTCTGTTTTGCAAATACGCAGCTACTGCTGCAAGGTGTAACCTAACAGATGTGTAGGCTAGCCCACATTGCTGTAGGTTTAAAAGATAACAGACAAGGTTCTGAACAGAAGCATCTAGGAGGTATAATTTTGTTGTTATTGCAGTAAACAACGAATCGTTTCGATTTTGCTGCACAGCAAGTTCTGGTAGTAGGTTTTCTTGCTTCTTTCAGAATAGTCATACAGTCTGGTGGTAAATTTAAATACCCAAACACTATAACTTCAGGAGCCAAATCGCTAAGTTGAGCTCCTTGGGATTTGGATGCTTGATTTCTCCATGGTTCTGAGTGAGGAGACTGGAGGTGAGATGTAGCTTTTTATGTGGAACTACTGAGAGCTCTAACAGGGTGGTGTACCACGGTTGACGAGCCCATGTGGGTGCTACCAAAATCAGTGTAAGTGATATTTGCCCGAGTTTCCGAACCAGAAACGGAAGGAGTGGGAGAGGCGGAAAAGCGTAGGCAAATATCCCCGACCAATTGATCCATAGGATAGAGAGGGTGAGGCAAACTAGAGGCGAAGTTTGGGCATTGTGCATTGTCCCCTGTGACGAACAGATCTATTTGTGGGTATCCCCATTGTTGAAAGTATGGAAGGAGAACTTGGGGATGAAGTTCCCACTCGTGTATTTGCTGTCTCCTTCTGCTGAGGAGGTCGGCAATTTGATTGTTCACTCCCAGGAGGTTTTCTGCCAGAAGGTGAATCTTATGATGGATTGCCCATTTCCAAATTGTCTGAGACAGGTGTGACAGTTGGAGAGAGTGTGTCCCCCCTTGTTTTTGTACATAGTACATTGCTGTCATGTTGTCTGTGCGGACTAGGACAACTTTGCCTGTGAGATGAGACTGAAAGGCTTTCAGCGCTAGAAACACTGCTAGAAGCTCTAGATAGTGTCTGTGTTTGTCGTCACAGAGACCTTGGATGTTGTAATGATGGAGATGTGCACCCCAACCGGTAAGATATGCGTCTGATGTTAGCATGACTTGTGGAACAGGGTCGATGAAAGGCAAGTCACTGTTTATTAAGGGAAGGGGTGTTACGTGGTGTGGCGCCTTTACCCCTGCCTTTGGAATTGTTTCCTCTATATCCTCCTCTGTAGAAACCTCTAGAGGAAAAGGATTGGTTGTTGCCTTTGCAAGAGGAAGCATTTGGGTTTGAGGATGTTGTTTTGGACCCTGCTCTGTAAAATGAGCAGCGAAAGGAGCCTCTATTGGATGGGGACAGGAGCGCTCCCATGGATTTTGCTACTTCAGTGTCCTTTTTCATCTTTTCTAAGGATTGGTCGACTATAGGACCAAACAGGTGTTCCTTGTCAAAGGGGGTGTTCAAAATGGACTGTTGAACCTCAGGCTTAAACCCCAAGATCCTAAGCCATGCATGCCTTCTAAGGAGAATGCTGGTATTGATCTCCCTAGCTGCAGTGTCAGCTGCGTCTAAAGCACATCTTATTGAGGAGTTCGAGATGAGTTCCCCTCATCAACTAACTGCTGTGCCTTATTTTTGTGTTAGTCTGGGAGATATTGGAGCAGTTGCTCCATCTGATCCCAGTGTGCCCTGTCGTCCTTATCTAGTAGGCCCTGTGTGTTTGTGATGTGCAAGTGGTTAGCAGCTTGAACAGCTACTCGTTTTAAAGAGGCCTCTATAAGTTTGGATTCTTTATCAGGGGGAGGTGAATCCCCAGAGGTTTGAGAGTTAGCTCTTTTGCGAGCATTGGACACTACTAGGGAGTCAAAAGGTAATTGTCCCTTAATAAACACAGGATCTGATGGTGAGGGTATATATTTTTTATCTACCCTTGGAGTTAAAATACGCGCTCTGACAGGGACTCTAAAAATTTCATCTGCATGTCTCATAATGCCTTTAAGCATAGGGAGTGTTTGTGTTGACCTATGTGTGGACTCAAGTGTTTCAAATAGAAAGTCCTCTTCTAATTATTATAAAAGATTAAAAAAAGTGCGCAGCTACCCAATAGGGTTTCGCGGCGCTGAGCAGGACAATGCACAAGCAAAGGTTGCAGATAATAGTACAGTGAGGATTATGAGGATTATACTTGATTGTAAAGGAAGGTCTTTAGTTTCTTACGAAAAGCTAAAAGCGACTGACACATCCTAAGTTCCAAAGAACGAGAATTCCACAGTTTGGGGCCAAGGTAGGAGAACAAGCGACCTCTCATACGAGTGAGCCGGACTCTGGGAACTGAAAATAGAGAAATGCTGGCTGATCTCAGCTGTCGAGTGGGTACGTAGGGTTTGACCAGGCTTTGTATGTAGGGGGCGCCAAACCATGTTTAGCTCGGAACATGTAGCATAAAGCCTTAAACTCGATGCGTTTGTTCACCTTGTTAATTACTTTTTAAATTTCCCAAAGTGAACGAGTAACCGCATGTAGACATAGTTACTTTCTCGCTTTATTGCTCAAGTTTATAGTCGCAAATTTAACTCCTGTTTAGAGATTGGGTGTGAACTATGTTCGACTCGGGGCGTTTTTGACGAGTTTAAAATAGCGGGATCAATTTGACTAGCTTAAAATGACGCCGATAGTTGTGTTCGTAAGCCCTATGTCGATGTCCATTGCTGGTAGCAGGTGTAGGCTCTTGACGAGATTTTGAGGTTTTATAAGAACGCCGGCAAGGCGGTACTCGTGCTGAAAGAACCAGGAGAGTGGACGGAGACTTTTAAGTCCCGGTATGTAGTTGGCTGGCAACATTAGAAATGAGGGGAGAGACAGGTTGGGTGCTTCAGTACAGTGGCATTATTGGGATTATATTAAGGATAAAATATGTGAAGTTTTGGTTAATTAAGTCGGGCGCAGTAATAACAATTACAGGATACTGTGTGAAGTAAGGCTACGATAAGGACAAATGCATGCTGGATTGTCATTTGGAGTCATTCTAAAGATAAGAAGCTTGAGGCTTTTGATAGAAGAGTCGGGTAGAATAGCAATTAGGTTATATATTGTTTGGAGCTAAATCGCGATAATAGGTGATTTACGTTGAGTTGGTGGCATGACAACTGGCATGGTTCTTATGTTTGACTTGACGTTGAATCTTATTCCTATTTTTATCTCTTTTTTTTGGGACAACATGCTGTAGGACTCTTTGGTCTTTTTAAGAAGCACATTCGAAAATTGAAGACTCAGTCACAAAATGGGCAATGAGCACGACGGTGATGATATTTGAAAGTAGGTTATGTTCAAGGTTCCTACTAAAGAAACTATAGGGAGCTAAAAGATGACAGCTATGATATGAGTTAAAGATAGATATATTCAGATAACGTCTGTGTTTTAACATTGTCCTAATATTGTTTTGATGCAGGGTCATACTGATATTTATAAGGACCACTTTTTTGCAGCCAGTTGGTGGACAATTATCATATTAAGAAATCCTAATACGGAAGACTCAATCATAACCTATAGTATATTTTAAATAGGTAGGTCAATGAAGTTAATATAAATATTTTTATCACAATACCTATAAGAGTATAAATAGGGTGCCAATGAATATACGGTTTCATATATATTGTTTAGATCACGCTGACAACGTCGGTGAGAATACTATATTTGATTGAAGGCTGGACCGACGATAGCAACTACTTGAAACAGAGACTGCTGTGAACCCCAAATACGGGTGGGTTTTTGATGATTATGGAAAAGATTCCCAATTTTTTTTTTTATGATGAATGTAGACACTATGAAGGGATTGTCAGTTAAGAGAGATGAATCATCTTGTTAACTACAAGAGTAGACCGAACCTGTATAGGTCGGTCATTTTATTGATTTGATCCATTATATACCTAGGGACGAGTAAGGGTGTGTGAAGAGAAACCGTACTTATTGGCCCATAAAGTGTTGTCACTGTGGGTTAAATCTGATATGTAGGGGTGAGATATAAATATGAATTGATGATCCTTTTCAGAGTACTGAGTAAGGAGCTAATCAAATATTATCCGTTGGTGAAGACAAGCAGAATAAGCAAGTGAAATGAGGATTGAATGCATGTTGCAAAGAAGGAGTGTTGATGTCAGGAGTCGTATATTGCCATGTTTGTTGGTGTATAAACGTATGGGCATCTTTTGCTTATAGTTAATTGATATTATCTTTCTTTTGAACAGATAAACGATTGGGGAGAAAAGTATAACATTGTGTTTTAAAGCCTGAAGAAGGTGGTTAACCACTACACCACCGAAACGCGTCGCTTGGTTGTTCTCCTTTTTAAACTGTATTTTGTGTTTGATATTTTCCTTTTTTTAACAATTTTTAATTTTTAATACTGTGTTCTGCAATGATGAATGAATTACATTAGATTAAGAGGAAAAAAAGCTTCTTTGGCTGATAGTTTGTTTTACATCACTAAATAAGTACATATAGGTTTAAAAAAAAAAAAAGGGTTTGTTATTGATAATTGTGGTGTATGATTAATAGGAATAAATTGTGAGTCATCACATTCACGAATGCTACAAAGGGATTTTATTATTATTTTATAAATTTTATTATGTGTAATGTTATGTGTACGTAATATACTGTAGGAGTGCCGTAGTTTTATACCGAATAAACATCTCCATATCTGCCTCCCTGACAATAGTGTGATTAATGCATGAATGTGGTGTGCGATTTTTGATTGATTGGTATGCTATAAAAATACTCCAAAGGGTGTTTTATTTTGACCTAGTGCCAAGGTAGGAGAACAAGCGACCTCTCATACGAGTGAGCCGGACTCTGGGAACAGAAAATAGAGAAATGCTGGCTGATCTCAGCTGTCGAGTGGGTACGTAGGGTTTGACCAGGCTTTGTATGTAGGTGGCGCCAAACCATGTTTAGCTCGGAACATGTAGCATAAAGCCTTAAACTCGATGCGTTTGTCCACCTTGAGCCAGTAGAGTTGATGGAGCAAAGGTGAGACGAAGGCGTGTCGAGGCAGCCGAAAAAGAAGACGGGCAGCCGCATTTTGTATGAGCTGTAAACGGTGGATTGACGGCTTTATCAGCGCCCAGGTACAATACATTGCCATAGTCAAGTCTGGAAATCACCAATGTCTGCATTACGGTTCTCTGGGCAGCAGGTCGAATTAACCAGAGGATTTTTTTTAGCCACTTGAGAACCGCAAAGCAAGTAGCGGTGACTCCAGACACCTGGGCTCTGAGGGAGAGGTTGTTGTCAATGGTAAAACCCAGGTTCTTAACATTAGGGACCGGTGCAGGTAAAGGTCCCAAAGTGTCAGGTCAATGGGTAATTCCCCAGAGTTCAGGATGTTTCTTTATGTAATGGTACCCCATGATACTCTGCTGCTCTGGCAATGAGCTGTTGATAAGCCATATTATCATCTGGTGGTGATGGTTTTGCAGGATAAAGGTCTGGCTCATTTGTCTACTGGAGGGTCAATGTGTAATCATTCCATGGGTCTGCAGGCAAATGAGTATCATCATCCTGATGCACATCTGGATCTGTATGTGGAGATCCCGGAGGTGTTATGTGTAATGGATCTTCAATTATTAACTGTGGAGAAAATGGTGGAGGTGGAGAGGGTTGCGGGGCAAGATAAACAGGGCTATTAGCCATGTCCTCCTTCTTCTTTAAGGGAATCTTATCAGAACTGTCCTCTGCAGGAAGCTTGTGTTTTGCTGGATTTTTAGCCAAATATGTCCAGCAGCAGGATTAATATAATTTTTCTTTGTTTGGGATCCAATTTGGCCTTAAGAATGTCTAAAATGGTTTCTGGAGGCTCGAGAACATTGTCCTTGGATTTCGGTGTCAAAATCGACTTGTCTTTAGAATGTTTCAGCTCCGAATCATGTTAGTGTTTCGAAGCAGAGGGTTTCGGCTCTGAACCAGATTTGTCTTTGGAGCCTGATTATTTCGGATCCGAAGGTAATTTCGGCGACTCGGTCCTGAGCCGGAAGGCTTGAATGTTTGTTTCAGTGCCGAGCCGAGAGGCGGGTCATTGGAAACATTGTCTCGGTGCCGACCTTTTTGCCGAGTTTTGGAAGAGGATTTAGGGGGCAAGGGGTCTTTGGTACTCACGGCACTCTGTCCCGGAGGCACATCTTCGGATGCCAGATCGATCTTGAGCTTGGAAACGGACTCTGGAACAGAGATGACCTCTTCTTCTTCGGCGGACGCTTCGATCTCTTCTTGGTTGGATTCTTCCCCAAAGATATCCGGAGTGTGTTGGATGCTTTGGCGCTGCATCTCTCGTCGTCGACCCCGACGATCGCGTAGAGTCTACTTCGACCGAAACGACTTACAAGCGTCGCAGTCTTCCTCCTTGTGCTCCGGAGAGAGGCACAAATTACAAACTTGATGTAGGTCGGTGCGAGGGTACTTGGCGTGGCACCAAGGACAGAATTGGAATGTAGTCCGTTCCATCGGCAGAAGGCTGGCCTGACGCGGCAAGGCCAGACGGCCACCCATGAGGTTTTTGATCGAAAATAGAGAGTTTGTGGAGCAATTCGATATGCAGAGAATGGCGAAACGCGTACGGAAACAAATACCGTCGAGGGTAGAGTGGATTGCGCACCGAGGGGAACCCGAAGAACGGTTTTCGAACCGGAGCGCAGCGATACATGTCCGAACCCGATGGCGGAAAAAAACAATCTAACAATGGAGTCGATGCCCATGCGCACTATCAACGAAAGGAGAAGTCACCTTACCTCGTGACTGGAAAGACTTCTTCGAAGAAAAACAAATTGCAAACATCCGGACCCAACACTTGATGGCAGGAGTATGAAAAGCATGTGTATCTACAGCACACATGCCTCGAACACACAGTTACCGTTCATGGATTACTAGGTCAGCAAGTATGAATGACCATCAAAATTAGTTGCACAGCTGAAAAAAAATTATTAAAGACATTCACAAATATTTCAAACAAGTTTGTGCTTCTTTTTCAGGGGTATTCAAAGCCACCATAATGAGACAACAAATTTGGAGTGGATGTGAAAAAGGTTCACAGTGGCCAAACAATCTTTTAGTTTCAAGCCTCCTGCTCCCAAAAATATCATCCAAACTCCTCTATGGTTTTCTTGTGGTCAAATACATGGTACATCCTCCTTGCCCTTTCACACTCAACCCACCCCAATGAAGAGCCATCAACCAATGGGCTTACCAATGTTCCTTTTCACTCTCAGTGGCCACAATGTCCTAGAAGCACTAACACTTTACAGAGAGTGCACAGAAAGCAACATTACAGTGGAGAAGTACTGTGAAGAACTCTCTCCATAGGTTTTAGACTCCAATAAAATAAATGGAGTGACAATGAGGCATTATTACAGTCATATGTCTGCTGTAGTAACAACTTCAACGATTGCTCAATGAAACCATTACCTTTGAGAATCTTGGATCCAAGGGGAACGCTGCCATCTTTCTTCCCAAAGAGGTGAGAAGGATTTGATCCTCCTTCTGTTCCACAGCACCTAACAGGCTCAACTGCTCAATGGCTGCTCGAATGGCATCTGTCACAAAGATTAGTCAAAATACTTATTTTGGGTCTGAATAAGAAGTTTTAAAAAAAATTAAAACTAGGGTCCGTAAAGCAGCTTTCATAGTGTGATTCATTTAAAAGAAAAAAACAACACAGTGTGATTCTTTGTTGGAGAACACATTTTTTGCAGGTACTTCTGAGAAGTGTTGACAGCGCCCTGCTGACAACAGAGTCTTTCCATATTATTGAAACATGAACAAGTGCATGTACAAGTGCAACAAATCCGACCATTAACTGGACATACTCAGTGAATTGTGCCTCTATTAGTGGAATGTGTACATAGTCTCATGGTTTTTACCAGAGAAGATTGTTCATTAATAAATTTAATGTAGACCCTCATGATGGCGAACTAGGATGTAGAGTAAGTACCTATTCCTTCATGATCATGTGATCTTCACTAATAGTCACTAAAAATAAGACATGCTTATTACTAGCACATGGTAGTAGGGAAGACAGGAGGACTGGTAATATAGGAGAAAAGATAGTAAACTGCTGTGAGAAAGTGCCCTCTTTCTGCATGGTTGCCCCCACTTTTTTTGCTGAATTGCTGATGTGCTTTGACTGAGTGTGCCCTGGGCTCCTGCAAATCAGGTACACAGGGCCTGTGTTCTTTCCCTAAAACTGCATTGAAGCCTAAACCCAATTGGCATCTCTGGCCACAGGTCAGCCCCTGGTAAATGGTACCACAGGTACCCAGGGCACTGTGACCAGAGAAGGCCTCTAAGGGCTGCAGCACTTATTGTGCCACCCTTAGAGGTCCTTAAGCCTTACACTCAGACACTGCTTTGCAGGCTGATGGTTTTGGTGCAGAACAAAGTGAAGAGTCGACATGGCACACATCTCTGTGTGCCATGCCTACAACCCACTGCCCTGGCATAGATCAGTCACCCCTCTAGCTGGGTGCACTATACCAGTGGTGAGGGTACAGGTGCATGAGCCCTGTAGCCCTACAGTGTCTAAGGCCAGTCTTAAACATTGTAAGTGCAGTGCTGCCATTAAGAGTATATGGTGCTGGGAGTTTGTCATTACGAACTCCACAGCACCATAATGGCTACACTGAAAACTGAGAAGTTTGGTATCAAACTTCTCAGCACATTAAAGCCACACTGATGCCAGTGTGGGATTTAATGAAAAATGCACACAGAGGGCATCGTAGAGATGCCCCCTGAAAACTAACCTACCACTAGTTTCCAGGCTGAGTGGCTGCTTTCAGCTGCCACCACCAGACATGTTTCTGGGGCCTGGGACGAGGTGCCAAGCCTCCTCCCCCAGGATGGACAGGGTTCACGAAGGGGAAGCTTCAAAGGCTTGCCGCCTTTGTGAGCTTCCCCAGGCCACTTACTGCTTTCAGCAACTGGTACCCACTGGTTCTGACCCCCAGCTTGGGCGGGAGAACTGGCGGGAAAAACAAGTGAGGAAGAGAGGTGTGCCCACCTCTGCCAACTTCACCCCTCAAATGGGGGAGGCGAGGTGAAGCACAAATCTCAGTCCCCACCATCTTGCAGATGGGGGGGACTCAGCCAACCAGGGACAGGCCCATGCCCCCCCTCCCACTGGAGGGTGGCATCATAGGGGGTGTACCCACCACAGGGAAGGGACCCATTGGTCCCTGCCTTTTACCTACCTGTAACGCCCCTAAATCTAGTATTTAGGGGCACCCCTGAACCTTGCTTCCTCAGACAAGAAGAAACTACAAGGAAAAGAAGAAGAAGGACCGAACAGCCGTGCAGCAGCTAACAAGAGGAAGACGCCCACTGACTTGGCCCCAGACCTACCGGCCTGTTTCCACCTCGAACCTGCTCCTGCGAAATCCCGGTGTGTCCTGCAGCCAGCAACCTCGAAAACCCCAGAGGACCTGCCTGCCTTCAACGCCAAAGACTGTGTCTCCCGTGAACACCGGATTTGTTCATCTGCAACCTCTGGCTCCGGCCGGAGACCGCGAATCCGCCCCACTCTGCACCCACCGTCCACGGCCCAAGCTCGAGTGAGCAAACACCACGAGGAGGTCACCCCGGCGATCCTGACCCGAGATCCGGCGACCCCTGACCTGCCTCAGGCCTCCAGCCGACGCCTGCAGCCTAAATCCAGAAGGTCCCCTCCAACCGCGACCTGGAGCTGGTAAGAAGATCCGACCCAAAAGGCACCCCTGCACCCGATGCCCCACGGCCTTGGGTGCCCAAACCGACGGTGCCTAACCAACCCCTAACTTCCCAACTTACCTCTCGAAGTGGTGGTCGCACCCAGAAGACCTCGTCCCCAAGCCTGCAGTGCCTTTGCAAACCGGAGGTTCCCCATTGAAACCAACAGGGCGCCCGACGTCGAAACAGCACCCTGCACCCGGCCGCCCTAGTGCCGCTGAGGGTGCACCTTTGGTGCTACTTTGTTTCTCCATTTGCCCTAAGCTAAAGTCCAGGAGCTTTGCTCCCACAACCAAGTGGCCTGCTTGCCAGCAGCCACCAACCGGAGGCCCCATATCCCCCATTGGATAACATTGGGCCTCAGCACTCTGCACCCGGCCGCCCTAGTGCCGCTGAGGGTGTAACTAGAGTGCATCCTTGACCCTGAGGGACCCGAGTCTACCCCTAGAACCTCAACTCCCACTACCATATACTTACCTCAAAACCGATAACACTATTTTCCACGATAGGATAACATTGACTGTTTTTCTTGGAAAAGTTTTCAAGTGTGGAGTTTGAAAACCTAAAGAAATTCTTTAAAATTGCACTAACTAACAACAACGATTTTACTTACCTGTTTGCAGGAAATGTCCCAGAGTAGTATCCAGGTATACTACTCGGAGTAAGAAAAATGATCTCAAAAGTAACTTACATGTAATTTTACTGAAAAGCCCATTCAAGTCTATGTACTGTATTTACAAAGTATTGCATTTCTCTGAAACCATACTGTAAGTCAAAACAAAGTGCATATACAATTTCAATTCAAACTGTTTACAAACTGCATTACTACTGTAAAGTATTTATTGCTTACCTGTGCCAGGCTTGCTTGGTTCTAGAAAATAAAATAACTAAAAGAATATTTTTATACAAAAACAATTGGTCTGAAGTTCAGTCTTTGAGTGTGTGAATTAATTTGCTGACTGGGTGTGTACAACAAATGCTTAACACTGTCCTCTGACACTGCCTTACTGCTCGACCACACTACCACAAATAGAGAGTGAGGTGCTATCTAACTTTACCTCTGCCTACCTTTGGGGTTCCACTGGACTCTGTGCACACTATACCTCACTTTGGTATAGTATATACAGAGCCAGCTTCCTACATTGGTGGATCAGCGGTGGGATATACAACTTTGCATTTGTTGGACTACTTGGTTACCAACTGATCACACGACAGAACTCTTAAATTGTCTTTAGAATTCTGATTATTCACATTGGCATTTTTGCAAAATTACTAAAAGTCTTGCTAGGGCCTTGGTTAAGTCCCTGTAGTATTTTAGAAGAATAAAAAGTCACTGTAGCTAGGGTTAGAAGTTTTTTTAACAATGTCTCAAAACAAGAACCCAGCTGTTAGTGAAAATAACCACAATGCCATAGAGGACTTGGTTGAGGAGCTCGACCTCACCCCTTACCTTCTTCACTTGTCTTTAAAGGAGGTAAGGTCCCTATGTTAACTTAAAAACATAGCCATGGGGTCCCATCCCACCAAACAAAAGCTCCAGGAGCTGTTGGCTGGGTATGCTAAGGACCACCCATCTGAAAATGGTGAAGACCAGTCAGATGAGGAAGGAAAGGAAAGGGATGACCTGGTGGATCAACCCCCTCCACTTCCTAGGGAGAAAAGGGTCCAAGTACCCTTGACTCCAAGAATCAACCTCTCAGTACCTAGATCCCACACAGGTGGATCAGGTACCACTGAGGACATTGAGGACAGTCTCAATGAGGACAGCCTTTTAGCAAGGCTGACCAAAAGACTGGATCTAGAGACCAGGTTGCTGGCTCTAGAAAGAGAGAGAGCAGAGATGGGCCTAGCACCCACCAATGGTGGCAGCAATTTACTTAATAAGGATAAAGAGCAATCTTATGATCCTAAAATCCCCAAAGGGATTGTCCCTAAATATGAAGAGAGTGATGATATCACAAATTGGTTCACAGCCTTTGAGAGGGCTTGTGAAATGAGAAAAGTGAAGAAGTCACACTGGGGGGCACTCTTTTGGGAACTGTTCTCTGGTAACTGCAGAGACAGACTCCTGACCCTTTCTGGGGCAGATGCTGGGTCTTATGACCTCATGAAGAGAACTCTGATTGAGGGATTTGGACTCACAACTGAGGAATATAGAATTAGATTCATGGGGGCCCACAAAACCCCAAACCAATCCTGGATTGACTTTGTAGACTACTCAGTTAAACACTAGATGGTTGGTTAACTGGACACAATGTGCATGATTTCAATGGTCTTTACAATCTGTTTATGAAAGAACATATTTAAAGTAATTGCACTAATGAAAAGGTACATCAGCATTTGGTAGATCTAGGTCTAATTTCTCCCCAAGAATTGGGAAAGAAGGCAGACCACTGGGTCAAGACAAGGGTGACAAAAACAACCACTGGGGGTGACCAAAAGAAAGGGGTTACAAAACCTCCCCAGGGGAAAGGTGGTGAGAATCCCTAAGACAAAAAGCCTGAGTCTTCAAAAGGGCCCCAAAAACCTGCACAGGGGGGTGGGTCCCAAAACTCTTCCCAGTCCAATAATAGGTACAGGAGAAAGAACTTTGATCCTTTAAAGGCCTGGTGTAACAACTGTAAGAAGTTGGGACACTTAACTGGAGATGCTGCTTGCCCGAACAAGAAGGCCCCTAGTCCTACTACAGCTACTCCTGGTGTAGCAAGTCTCCAGATGGGATCAACAGTGTGCCAAGAGCAAATCGGGTTGCACACTGAAGCAGTTCTAGTTTCAGAAGAGGAAGTTGAGTTTGCCACTGTAGTTGTGTGGCCACCCAACTTAAAAAAGTACTTACAATACCCTTGGATATATGGAACTAGGATAGAAGCTCTGAGGGATACAGGTGCCAGTGTCACTATGGTGAGAGACACACTGGTTTCCCCAGAGCAATACTTGATTGGGAGAACTTACCCAGTTACCAATGCTGACAGTGTTACCACTAACCATGCAATGGCTATGGTGACATTAGACTGTGGGGGGGTTACTGGCCTGATGCAGGTAGTGACCTCTCCAAAGCTACCAGCTGCATGTCTGCTTGGCAATGACCAGGAAACCTCAGCATGGGCTGAGGTTGAACTGAAAACCCATGCAGTAATACTGGACATCCCTGAATTGATGTGTGTAAAAATAAGAGCACAGAGCAAGAAACATGGTGAAAAAGAAGTGTGGAAGCCTGAAAGTATGGCCCAACCTTCCAACAGGAAAGGTAAGAAGACTGGGGAACCAGCTTCTGTACAGCAAAAGGATCAGGACCCCTCTCCTCAGGGAGAGGACTTGGACACCCCAGAGGGAACTGAGCCCATGGAGCTTGACCCTTACCAGGTTGAACTCTTGGGCCCAGGGGGACCCTCTAGGGAAGAGCTGTGCTTTGGACAGCAGGACTGTCCACCCCTTGAAAGACTGAGGCAGCAAGCTGCTGCACAGGAAAAGGGAGATGTCAGTGGTACCCACAGAGTTTATTGGGAAGAGGGACTACTGTACACTGAGGCCAGAGACCCCAAACCTGGAGCCACTAGGAGAGTAGTAGTGCCTCAGAAGTACAAGGAGTTTCTCCTAACTTTAGCTCATGACATCCCCCTAGTTGGACATCTGGGCCAAACCAAGGCTTGGGAAAGGCTAGTTAGCCACTTTTACGGGCCCCCAGATGCTCCAAAAAGTAAAGGAGTTTGTCAGCTCCTGTGTCACCTGTCAGGCCAGTGGCAAGACAGGTGGCCCCTCAAAGGCCCCCCTGATACCACTACCTGTGGTGGAGGTTCCCTTTGAAAGGGTAGGTGTGGACATAGTGGGCCCACTTGAACCTCCCACTGTCATAAGGTTTCTGCACATACACAGAGCTATGCACAGGAAAATGGGACCCCGGAATACAGTGGTTTGCCACCATATACCGTAGCACCCAAAAACCCCAACCCAACTAGCTTAGCATCCCATTAGTACCAAAGCACCAATGATTGGACAACCCAGAACACGGTATCTTTATCTCAGGACTCGCAGAAGCAAGAACACTCTTTCGTCACTCACTCGTACTTGTCCACAAGGTGCGTAGGAAGAGACACTGGATAGGTTAAAATGTTTATTCCAACTTACGTGCTCTAATGTACAGTACACGTGTCAGTACTAATAGCATAATGCATATGACTAATATAAGCAGCATGGTTACAATTCCATAGAATACAAACGGGGAAAGCATCTCAGAGCTCAGTGGATAAACGTATAAATAACATTACCACCCTCCCTTGCAGTAAGATAGTTTATTATAATAATAATAGAAGACCTCTGGGCTTTGACTAGCGAACCCCCATACCTCAGTTTCTAGATGCAGAATTACATCAGCAGGACAGCATAGCTCTTCTCACTGAAAGGGATTTCTCCAAGTGTGTCTTAAGCGCTAGTAAACCACAGTATTAAAAGCATACCAAATTCTTCATGGCAATTGCACCTAATGTTATGTCTGGGTGCGCGAGACTGGCCATATCAGGAAGAACCAAAATACATTGTTATGCGACCTTGTACATGTTTGTGCAGACTGAGCCCAAAAAGGTGAACAACAGAAAATGCAGACAGTGCAAAAGAACTTGGCACGAGCAAAGGGCGAGGGAGACCCGGCTCAGTGTAACGTGCGCAAAGAAAAGCAGCATGGCAGCCAGGCCTAGGCCAACATAACAAGGCAGGTAACAATCCACAAGACACCCTCCCCTGGACAGTCCGGCGGCCAGGACAGAGGCCCATCAGAGGAAAAACACAGCCGTTGGAGCACAGGGAGCGCCCAAACGGCGAAGGGCAGGTCAATCCATGAAAGTGTAAGTGCAGAAATAAGCCATACCCTCCAAGAGTTCATCATTGGAATCGTCAAAAAACATAGATGCCATCCAATCCAGGAGATCAAAAGAGCAGGAATGCTCCTCAGCAAAGGGAGCATCCAGAAGCAATGCGGGACAGCTTGCGTGATAATTGAAACAGCTTCGTTGTAGGAGATCCTGGGCAGCCGCCCAGATATCCCATTGCGCCAAAATCCCCAGTGCAGCCGCACGCGCCATACAGCCAGCAACGGAACAGTCCTGCTCATGGGCCTCTAAGGGACCCATCAACTGAACAAAATCCGGAACAGACAATGACGAATTGGAGAGGCAATAATCCAGAGTCCAGGTGAAAGGACAGCGGACACAAGTCATCACAGGTTGCACGCAAGTGAAATACGCAAAGCGAAATGAAAGAGTATATGACACACTCAGTGTCGCCAATGGCAAGACACCAAAACCGGCCAAAAGGCGCTCACGAAGCAGCTGGAGGCGTTCTGGATCGAGCAGGTCCCATCGGGGAGCAGCCATTGCGCAGAAAGCAAATTAAGAGCAAGACACCAGCCGCTAAAGCGAGGATCAATGGGAAACCGCCAAAGACACTGGAAAAAATAGAATGTATGAAAGCCGGGATGACACCAAAAATAGTTTGGAAGGAGGACACCAAGCCCGACCCCACGACCTTAAAAAAGTGTACTAGGCCTTCAGTGTTAGATGCGTTAAAAATACGATGTATTAACTCCCCAAAATGTTGGGGGAGATTAGTGTTTAAAAGGGCCTGTATTTCACTGTGGGTACTCGCCACCTGGAGAATGAATGTCTCCCGGGCGGACGTGAGCATAACTTCCTCGTTTAATAATAGTGCCTTTATTCTGCTCAGTCTATTGAAATCTGCTTCCATGGTAGGGATGGAAGGCCAAATAGAGATATCAACCTTGCCATGAGGGGGAGGAAAAAGCACATTTTTGCAGCAGACAACCCTGTGCGAAACTGTTACAATGTAAGGAATGCCAGCCTGCAGGCCACAACAATTTTCGTTATTTAAAAGTAAATAACTACCATTGGAAAGGAGAGTGAAAGTAGGTGAAATAACAGGAGCAGGAATACCTTTCAGCACACAAGCAAGATTAGGAGAGGAAACGCTACATGAGCCATGCAATTTAATGTGTTTACAAATAAGCGAATGACCCATAGTCGAGTCGCAGTACTCCCCCGTGAGAAAGACTTCCTTGCCGTCCCGAAGGCATTTATACATGAAAGGCAAGGACCAGAGTTCATGCAGGAAAGCACTGCCCAAGGGCCGGTAACGGCCCACAGGATAATGTTTCATGCACGAGTCAAATTCAAACAAGGAAAAAGGTAAAGCGATAACCCCATGAACTAGCCACACAGCAGAATCAAGTTCTGCAACAGAGAACGGCAAAGGATCCATCTTTTCGATATGTAATAGAGTGTAAGTTGCATCTTTCATGGACATAAATTGCTGTTTGTCAGTTAAGTTAAAAGGTAGAAACAAGGCAGAGGTGTTCAAAAAATGCCAAGGAACTTTACCTAACTTGAGTGTTTGTAAAGTCCATGCAAACTGCATAACTGAACGCAATTGATTCTGACCATGATATAACACAGAAACATCATCTTGTACAATATCAACAACAGAGGACACAATATTCTCTAAAGTATAAATGCGAGAAGACAGGGTATTAATACTATTGTCAACAACAGCAAGCACCTTTTCCAAATTTGCTTGATCTATTTCCCGAAGACGGGAAGCAGCTTCCATTTGTGATAGCTTCCAGAGTTCATTATATGTCTCATAAATGAATCTTTTAGGTCGGGGACCACGAGGTCCCAAAACAAAGTCGGACAGATCAATATTGCCTGAAAGGAGGGACAAATGTTGTTTAACAGAATCAAGGGACGAATGTTGCAGCCATTGTTTGCATAATTTACCTACAGAATATGTAGTGACAGTACGAGAAGCAGTAAATCTCGGATCAGGCCTATCCTGTGTGTATCTAGTACCTGAGTCGTGAAAACGCATTTGACATGCATTAGATGATATAGGCCATACCAACCAGGGTGACTGGATCCAGTTCAGAAACATTAAATGAATTATTCTGTAATAGAGCCTGTAGGGTCGTCAGGGACAGGTTAAAACGTGAGCTATCATTGGGAAAACTCGACAGGGATGGAATTGAGGGCGAGTTCAATTGTTTAGTGGTAGCTAAGCCCCAACACGTAGTTTGATAGATGGAAGCATTTAGGAACATAATTTGGGTAGGGATGAGGCAAGCACGATGCAACGCCTCGGTTCCCTGTACCTGCCATGGCTTGGAGCCCCAAATAGATTTCAAATCTATTGTATCCTCCCAGTACTCATAACCACCCACTGCTAGGGCACTTAAAAAGGAACCCGAATAAAGCAATTTGGTGTGTGTTAACATAATTTTCTGAGTTGACGTGGTATTTAATCTAAAATAATAGGATGCGGGGTTTGACCGATTAAAATCAGTAAAATAGGTAAACTTATTTCGAAGAGTTTGTGAGCTACCTGGCAAGGGGTTTGGACAATGTTCCCATTGGGTGTAATTAACAGGACTACGCAGGGCACTTGGCTTATGGAGAAAATGATTACCCCAATGTTGGTAACAATACAAATCGGCATAATTCGCAGAATTCATATATAAATCTTCAGCATTAAAAGATGCATAATATTTTAAATCGGCAAACAATGCTTCAACGGCATGCACATCCCAATCATCAGAATGAATATTATTTTGTACTACATCACCCATTGAAACACGAAGGACATTAGGTACATTAATAATTTCCGTCGGACCATGGATTTGATAATTCACTGCATCCCATACGATGCCATCAGCAACTGGAAAAGCTGAAATGTTCACAAATGTGTGGTCACGCTTCATGATGTGAGACGAGGAATGAGGAGCTAAAGTTCCAGAAACATAGTCCACAGCAGAGCGTTCAGGTAAATAGTGACCATTGATTAATAGAAAAAACACTGTGACAAAGCCAATGGACATGAACAAAAAAATCAAGAAAAGTACCAACCAGATGTATGTCCAGGGTGGAATCAAAAAATTGTCTCTAAACCAGGATACAAAAATACTGAACTTGGATGGGACTTTTGAAGAGGTGGAATCCGAATCAAAGGAATAACGAGTCGGGCCAAGTGGCGTTGTTGGTTGAAGTGCCACCGATTCAGATGCAGGATAAGTATACTCGTCCTCGTCGATGTTGGTGGAGAGTTGGGGATCAATTATAGTTTCAGGCAAAGTAGAGGATTCAGGCAAATCAACCATCTCAATTACAGCATCAGCGATCGTTCGCGCAGATGGACTATGAACATATGTCCGATAAATGGCAGGACAAGAGACCGCTGGTGTGACACTATTCAGGATCGGCCAGGCGCTGTAGCTTGACATTTTCCACTGAGATGTATCTGTTCTCCTTGCGACCAGGAAGCGGTGGTAAAATAACTGTACGTGTTCCCTTCAAGCCCAGAACTGGAACCGGTGCACGAAAAGAGGGGCCGAATTCTTTTTTGTTTTCAACCTTCTCTCGAACCAGTTCTCCAACCTTTGGAAGCCAGCCGGCTACCGGAATCTGCAACGCAGGATCTGTGGCTGAAGGCAAATGTGTAGTTGCAAGTTTGTCTCGGGCTTCTTGTAAGTCCTGTAACATAGCAGAATGGTTATCTACATCAAACTTGGCGGATTGCGCCGCGATGTCTGGACCCTCAAGGTCAGGCACAAACATTCTTATGCCAAAGAGCATTTCGTATGGGGTCCGCCCACCCAGAGGTCTTCTAGGGAGATTATTAAGTGCACGCTGAACGGTATACAAATGGGCCAGCCAGTTCCTGCCAGTACCTATAACCCTAGCTGTTAAGGATTGCTTTAAGTCACGGTTCATTCGTTCAACGATAGAGTTGCCCTCAGGCCTATACGGAGACGAAAATTTCACCCGCACCCCAAGCGAAGCCATTGCATCCTTGTAAGCCCTAGAGGCAAACGCTGGACCTTGGTCCGAATGGAAGGTGCCGCATGCGAAAATTCCCACAAAGACACGCAAATCCCTGATTACATTTCGGGCGTCAGCACTCCGTTGTGGCCAGACCCAGAGAAACCGTGTGCACGAGTCCACTGCCACTAAGATGTATTTATAGGCAGTGTCTGATGAGAATGGACCGCAGTGATCCAAGTAAACACACCCAAAGGGTCTGTTAGCAATGCAGAGCGGTGTTTGTGGTGGACGTGTTACCGTGGAAGGCTTAATCTGTTGACAAACGTCGCAAGAAAGCACAAAAGCACGGGTGTCTTTATATAACCCACGCCACCAATAACGCTGCTGCAAGATGGAAACCGTAGCTGACACACCTGCATGAGCAGAAGCCATGCCTTCGTGTGCAGCTGATATCAAGGCACTCCTGCGGTCCGCGTTGGGGATCAGCCGATCTCCAACGTCAGGTATAGTTACATAAGGAACCTGATCGGGACTTAATGTGTAAGAATACTTGGAAGGGAAACCTGTAGGGTAATTATTACCTTCCTTGGTTGCAGCAATAGCTGCTAATATAACGGTCTATTTTCGACATGGACCTGGTAACCGCTGCTACTGAACACGTGACTACTGCTGAACGGGCAGCTTCATCTGCCAGATCGTTACCAATAGCGTGTGCGCCCACCCGCTGATGGCCTAATATGTGAACCACCTGTGTGAGGGGCAGACGTTGTTGCAATTCTGCCACTCGAACCCAAAGCATTTTATGCTTAATTGTGCTCCCTTTTGCGTCCTTGTAGTCGTTTTTCGACCAGAAAAACAGATTGTCATTGTAAGATTGTACACAGTAAAAAGAATCACATACAATAAGAGTGGTCTCATCCTGAGAAGCGAACTCAAGTGCAAGTAGCAATGCATGCAGCTCGGCCAACTGTGCGGTACTATCTCCAAGTGTGCGAGTATGCACTGCAGAGGATTTGAACTTTCCATCTACAAAGGAACCCGCAACAATAGCACATGCAGCTGAATAAGCGTGCTTGGACCCAGTGGCCGGTTGCGCCGAACCATCGGTGTAGATCACACATTTGTAATCCTCAAGCGGTAGTAAAAACAAAGGAGGAGGATGAACGAATTCATACTGCAAAAACTCCTGAGTCTGAAGAGAAGAATCAAAAACAAAAGTGACGTCCGAAGACGTCAAGGATGTAGCCCATTGTATCCAACGGGGATGCATTGCTTTTGAGTTCGGTACACTTGCCTTTGTTACTGCCTCTAGGGCAGGACAGGGTGTTACCACCAGAATCCGCTTACCCTGTGCCAGTGCGCGTTCTTTTAGAATCGCCATTTGCACTGCAGTTAGAACTTTTTCGACAGATGTAAAGCGCAATTCAGCGGAAGTGTACAGATGTGACTTGTATGCGATAGGTACTGTATCACCTTCATTAAAGGTTAAGTATGTGAATCCCACCGCCCCCGGAATTATTCTAATCACCAGGTTTGTGTGGTTATCACGAGTCAAAAGATATTTAGACTCCAATAGGTCTGTCTGCAAAGACTGCAGAATTGAGGTATGCTCAGGCAGCCAGCAAGACCTTGAATAAGTAGGTTGTATCAAAGCATACAAAGGCTTGATACGCTGGGCATATTCGGGAATGTAAGTACGCCCGAAATTCAGGAACCCCAGCAAAGACTGAAGTTTCTTCAGAGTATTTGGGGGCACAAATGTGCACATTTTTCCAAGAAATGGGGGCTAAGCCCTTACCTTCGTTATTGAGCTCATAGCCCAAGAACAGAACGGTAAATTCAGCAATGTGTGACTTAGCAAAGTTAAATTTGTAACCCTGCTCCGCGAATTCAAGAATAATGCGGTCCACACGGGACAAATGCTGAAATAATTCGTCGTCCGTCAGATAGATGTCATCTACGTACGAACATGCGTCTTGATCAATGTCATTTAACAAAGAAACAACACGGGCGGCGAATATACCCGGACTATTTTTGTAGCCCATGGGTAAACGCCGGAACTGGAATAATTTACCACCGGAAGTGAATGCGGTCCATTGACCACTCTCCGGGGCTAGGTTGTGCGTGTAGAAACCGTTTGAAAGGTCAAGTGTCGTTTTGTATTTTTTACGAACAAGACTGTCTACAAGCGCAGAACTGTGTGTATTTTGCACCGCAAAGTTCCGACAATGAGTATTTAAATGCCGGTAATCCAAAACTAAGCGGTACGATCCATCGGGTTTAGAAACCACGAAAAGGGGATTGTTCATAGGTGATACGCATGGTTCAATTACTCCCTGATATTCCAACTGTGTCAGAATTTCGGAGACGGGGCCTTTTGCCTGCCGTTTGATGGGATATTGGGGTTGTGGCTGCGGTAGTGACCGCAAAGGTATTGCATGAGGAGGTGATTCTTCATCCCATCCCACATGGTTGCGGTATAACGCTGGTGCCAGGTACACAGCCCACTCAGCTGCAAGTGCTTCAGCTTTGTCTTTTGGGACATGCCGTGAAAAGCTTGGAAGGATTACCTCCTCTCCTTTATGTGCAGCTAAAACGAATGGGGGTGGCCAATCCACCTCCGCTAACAAAATGTCATATGAAGAGGTTAGATTTTCCCAAAAATCCCTTTTATTTCACGCGGTATGTCACCTTCAATTTGTATGACTATATTATATAGTCTGTCAGGGGGTGCCACTCTCGTGTCAGCTGTCTCTACAGTAACGAATGTTTCAGTTGCTGTCGCCTCCATATGAGGACGTAGCGCCTCCCGCACTATGGTAACTTCCGCGGCGCTGTCTAGGAGGGTCACTGCCCACGTCCAATTCTGGAGTCTCGTTCTCACGGTCTGAGGCATATTTCGCTGTGACAGCGGCAACTTTTTCTTCTGAAATTGCGGTCGAGGAAGATGAAAGTCTTCTGCTTTCCCTCTGACTTGTTGTCGAGGTTGGTCTCGCTCCTGGGGAGCCTCTCGGCCCCTTCCTCTATCTTGCCGTCCTCCTCCACCAGCCTGTGACGACGTCTGGGCCTGTGAAGAACGAGGAGAACGCGTATCAGAGCTCTGAAACCTTTCTGGTGATTTAATCCTTGACCTATCACGTAAATCATAAGTACGTTCAGAAGAAACCGAAACTGGGGAAGCGCCTCTCGACCCCGGCTTCTTTTGTTGCTTACCCTGTTTTTTCTGTCTCCAACTCTTTTTAGTGAAGACCGGTTTATCATCTTTCTCAGATGCACTTTTTGTTTGTGTAACTTGTGTTTGCGATTGAGTTTGCATTTTTACAAAAGGCTTGTTGCCTAGGCTGTTTCTTCCAATTGTTTTATAAGCCCGGGCAATAATTTTCGGTAATTCGCGGGGCCTGTCCAACTCTGGGACCAAAGCCAAAGCATTCGCTACTTGAAAGTTCATAGCATCGCCCTTGACATTTCCAAGGATCAGCTCAGCTACTACATCAAACACTCCCACTAGTCTCATCCCTAATTCCACAGCCGCTTCAGGGCCATGTTCATCCTGTACTTTTTTAATTACAGAGGGTAGAACCGTCATGGAAGGAGTTCCAAAACATTTTGAATAAACTGCTGCGAATACCTTACCCCAGTTTTCACATGATGTCAAATCGGGGATTATGTCTTTTGGCAAACTTATCGTGAGGATGCGGTGTTTATCTACTGGGGATGTATGGGGAAACACTGCTTCTATCTGATCGAACTTTTCTGCAAGCCAGTAAGGATAGTCGTCCTTATTTTGTGGACGTTTGCCCATCACAGAATTTACCATGACAGGACTTATGGTCACTCCAGCGGCTATAGCTGGTTGGCCTGCGACTACAGGAGCAGCTCCATGTAGGCTACCTGTAACGTATGTCACTAGGGCTCGATGCACTCGTACCAATTCGGTATGCATAGTGCGCAGTTCCGCAAGCGGTAATGCCAGATAATTTGGATGCGGGGTATACCCGGCCAATACAGGCCAAGTGGCCCCCTGAATTGATAAGGGGCCTAAACGAACTGCGGTAGTTGGTTGTGGTAGGGCGCCATTAAACCAAACACGGTGCTGCCAAGCCGTGAGAGGTACTTCAAGAGTGGTATAGGGTCGATAGGCAGCAGGAATAGCGGTGGGTTTATATTCATGAAACAGATTATCATCTGCCTCCACCGCTTCAAAAGTGATCCAAGTGTAAAACACCTCAAAGTGGTAAGCCGGATCGGCTTGAACCACAAAGACCAAATCGATCCCTGTATCAGGCACTCCATACACCCGTAAGTGGTCTCGGAGTGCTCCTCGACTATGTGCAGCAATCGCCACACCAGCCATAACTAAACAATTGTATTCGACAACCTAACAGGGAGCACAAAATGGGTTTTTTATGTAACCTTTTTAATAATTTCAAGCTTGAAAGAACCTATAAAACGTTCAATATAGGAGGTATCACCGTCACTTACGCCTCCGGAAGCGTACGTGAGGGTTTTGTGGACAAGCACAAGTACTACTCAAGCGTCTCGCAGATAAGCTGCCCCACGGTGGTCGCGCCATGTCATAAGGTTTCTGCACATACACAGAGCTATGCACAGGAAAATGGGACCCCGGAATACAGTGGTTTGCCACCATATACCGTAGCACCCAAAAACCCCAACCCAACTAGCTTAGCATCCCATTAGTACCAAAGCACCAATGATTGGACAACCCAGAACACGGTATCTTTATCTCAGGACTCGCAGAAGCAAGAACACTCTTTCGTCACTCACTCGTACTTGTACACAAGGTGCGTAGGAAGAGACACTGGATAGGTTAAAATGTTTATTCCAACTTACGTGCTCTAATGTACAGTACACGTGTCAGTACTAATAGCATAATGCATATGACTAATATAAGCAGCATGGTTACAATTCCATAGAATACAAACGGGGAAAGCATCTCAGAGCTCAGTGGATAAACGTATAAATAACATTACCACCCTCCCCTTGCAGTAAGATAGTTTATTATAATAATAATAGAAGACCTCTGGGCTTTGACTAGCGAACCCCCATACCTCAGTTTCTAGATGCAGAATTACATCAGCAGGACAGCATAGCTCTTCTCACTGAAAGGGATTTCTCCAAGTGTGTCTTAAGCGCTAGTAAACCACAGTATTAAAAGCATACCAAATTCTTCATGGCAATTGCACCTAATGTTATGTCTGGGTGCGCGAGACTGGCCATATCAGGAAGAACCAAAATACATTGTTATGCGACCTTGTACATGTTTGTGCAGACTGAGCCCAAAAAGGTGAACAACAGAAAATGCAGACAGTGCAAAAGAACTTGGCACGAGCAAAGGGCGAGGGAGACCCGGCTCAGTGTAACGTGCGCAAAGAAAAGCAGCATGGCAGCCAGGCCTAGGCCAACATAACAAGGCAGGTAACAATCCACAAGACACCACTGCATCAGGGAACAAATTCATTCTAGTGGTAGTGGATCATGCCACTAGGTACCCTGAGGCAATTCCCCTTAGGACTACTACAGCTCCTGCAGTAGCCAAGGCCCTCATTGGTGTCTTCACCAGGGTAGGGTTTCCTAAGGAGGTGGTTTCAGACAGAGGTTCCAACTTCATGTCTGCTTACCTAAAACACATGTGGAAAGAGTGTGGAGTGCAGTACAAGTTTACTACACCCTATCACCCACAAACCAATGGCCTTGTTGAGAGATTCAACAGGACATTGAAAGGCATGATTATGGGGCTTCCTGAAAAACTCTAAAGGAGATGGGATGTCCTCTTACCCGGCCTGCTTTTCGCTTACAGAGAGGTGCCACAGAAGGGAGTAGGGTTTTCCCCCTTTGATCTTCTGTTTGGCCATCCTGTGAGGGGACCACTCTGTCTTGTAAAAGAGGGTTGGGAGAAGCCTCTCCAAGAGCCCAAACAAGATATTGTGGACTATGTGCTTGGCCTAAGGTCCAGAATGGCTGAGTGCATGGAAAAGGCATCCAAAAATCTTGAGGCCAGCCAGGAGCTTCAGAAGCACTGGTATGACCAAAAAGCTGCACTGGTTGAATTTCAACCTGGGGAAAAGGTGTGGGCTTTGGAGCCAGTGGTACCAAGGGCACTCCAGGACAGATGGAGTGGCCCTTACCCTATCCTAGAAAAGAAGAGTGAGGTCACCTACTTGGTTGACCTGGGCACAAGCAGGACACCCAAAAGGGTTATCCATGTGAACCGCCTTAAGCTCTTCCATGACAGGGCTGACATCAACATGCTGATGGTGACTGATGAGGATCAGGAGACAGAGAGTGAACCTCTCCCTGACCTCCTCTCATACAGCCCAAAAGATGGGTCAGTGGATGGGGTTGTCTTTTCAGACACCCTCTCTGCCCAACAGCAGACTGATTGCAGGCAAGTCTTGCATCAGTATGCAAAGCTCTTTTCCTTGACCCCTGGTCAGACAAACTGGTGTACCCATGATGTGGACACTGGTGACAGTTCACCTGTCAAAAACAAAATCTATCGACAGTCTGATCAAGTTAAGGAAAGCATCAGAGCTGAAGTCAGCAAGATGCTGGAGTTAGGGGTTATTGAACCCTCTGAGAGCCCCTGGGCCAGCCCAGTGCTTCTAGTCCCCAAACCTCATCCACAGGGTGGAAAGAGAGAAATGAGGTTCTGTGTGGACTATAGAGGGCTCAACTCTGTCACCAAGACAGATGCTCACCCTATCCCAAGAGTAGATGAGTTGATAGACAAATTAGGTGCAGCCAAATTTCTAAGTACCTTTGACTTAACTGCAGGGTACTGGCAAATTGGCATGGCCCCAGGAGCAAAAGAGAAGACCGCATTCTCCACACCTGATGGGCATTATCAGTTTACTGTTATGCCCTTTGGTTTAAAGAATGCCCCTGCCACCTTCCAGAGGTTGGGGAATCAAGTCCTTGCTGGATTGGAGTCCTTTAGTGCAGCTTATCTAGATGATATTGCTGTCTTTAGCTCCACCTGGCAGGATCACCTGATCCACCTTGGGAAGGTTTTAAATGCCCTGCAAACTGCAGGCCTAACTAGCAAGGCATCCAAATGCCAGATAGGGCAGGGAACCTTGTTGGTGGAGGCGAGGTACAACCCTTACAGCCCAAGATCCAGGCCATCCTGGACTGGGCAGCTCCAACAACCCAAACCCAAGTCAGGGCATTCCTTGGCTTGACTGGGTACTACAGGAGGTTTGTGAAGGGATATGGGTCCATTGTTGCTCCCCTCACACAACTCACCTCCAAGAAGATGCCCAAAAAGGTAAAATGGACAGTTAGTTGTCAAAAGGCTTTTGACACCCTGAAAGAGGCTATGTGCTCAGCACCAATTCTCAAAGCTCCAGACTATGCCAAGCAGTTCATTGTGCACACTGATGCCTCTGAGCTAGGGATAGGAGCAGTCCTATCCCAGACCAATGATGAAGGCCAAGACCAACCTGTTGCTTTTATAAGCAGAAGGCTTCTCCCCAGGGAGCAGCGTTGGAGTGCCATTGAGAGGGAGGCCTTTGCTGTGGTTTGGTCCCTGAAGAAGCTGAGACCATACTTGTTTGGTACTCACTTCCTAGTTCAAGCTGATCACAGACCTCTCAGATGGCTAATGCAAATGAAAGGTGAAAATCCTAAACTGTTGAGGTGGTCCATCTCCCTACAGGGAATGGACTCTGTAGTGGAACACAGACCTGGGACAGCCCATGCCAATGCAGATGGACTTTCCAGGTTCTTCCACTTAGAAAATGAAGACTCTCTAGTGAAAGGTTAGTCTCATCCTCTTTCGTCTGGGGGAGAGGGAGGTGGAGGGAGGGTGCGGGGGTTGTGTGAGAAAGTGCCCTCTTTCTGCATGGTTGCCCTCACTTTTTTGCTGAATTGCTGATGTGCTTTGACTGAGTGTGCCATGGGCTCCTGCAAATCAGGTACCCACGGCCTATGTTCTTTCCCTAAAACTGCATTGAAGACTAAACCCAATTGGCATCTCTGGCCACAGGTCAGCCCCTGGTAAATGGTACCACAGGTACCCAGGGCACTATGACCAGAGAAGGCCTCTAAGGGCTGCAGCACTTATTGTGCCACCCTGAGAGGTCCTGTACCCTTACACTCACACACTGCCTTTGCAGGCTGCGTGTTTTGGTGCAGAACAAAGTGAAGAGTCAACATGGCACACATCTCTGTATGAAAACATAGTGAGTTGGGGCACCTTCTTGCCCCACACCAATCGCACAGCTGCATTGCGCCTCCATGGCATACTGTTCAACTTTTACTCCATTTTTAATCCGTTTTCACCATGTACTCCAACATTTTAAACCTCTGTTATTGCTCAACTTATGTTCTGTTCCACACGCGGGATGTAATGCCATTTTCCAAGCTTCTCATGTGAAAACTGTGCCCATCCGGACCTCTTGTTTAAACACGACAGATGCAAAGGTTCGTCCCAAGCAGTGTTTATTTAAAACCCAATGCATTTCGGGCTACAAGCGCCCTTCGTCAGGGGACACTAGAAAATGGCAATAAAACATATCACTGTTACCAAACAATTCATTAATTATACTCAATATACAGTATATAAAAATCCTATTACTTTTCAACCCGTCCTAAATCCCATGCTCTACCCCTAGACTCACAATATGCATAATGACGCTCTATTCACATGATACACCCTACTCTCTGTTAAACAAATTCCTTTGTTTAACCCCTTGTTCCCTCAGTTCTCCCCCACTCACTTCTACCCCTTCCTTATGACTATATTGGGTCAACACACACCATCATGAATCCCTTTATATCTCCTCCTCCACATTCACGCGACTCCTCCCACAACTATGATTTAACACACTTCTGCATAACCCCCTTACACACCTCTCCCCCCACAAATAGAGAGTGAGGTGCTATCTAACTTTACCTCTGCCTACCTTTGGGGTTCCACTGGACTCTGTGCACACTACCTCACTTTGGTATAGTATATACAGAGCCAGCTTCCTACAACTGCAAATTAAAAAGATCCTGCAGAGCGGCCTGACCACTTGCATGTCTGCTTTAAAGCCAGCAAACATGTGAACTGATGAACATGTGACTTCCCAGAAAATGTCATTAATTTGATCACTATTAAGCAAAGCAACTTGATACTGTTCACCTCAAAGTGAATAGCTGCTAGACCTATTCCAAAAGAGACTGGTGGCCTTTTGGTAACATAAGGTGACACGTTATCAATATTGTTTGACTGTTGCTAGGCCTGTGCAAATAGCCTATTTAACAGCTGCTTTGTTTTTCTAATAACTTTGGTTCTGACAAGTTAATGCAGAAGGGCTCTTTTCACATCTAGAGTGTAAACTGATATTTTGGCTAGAAAAGTAAACAGGGAGAAAAGAGTTTGATTCATATGAAAACCCGTTAGAATTCAAATTTGTTTGAAAATGCTTTATGTTCCAAGAATATTTTAGAAAAAAAATCAACTTTACAAGTGTTCCGGAATCCTGCACATAGATGGAGATATTCAAGCATTTATGAAAATGAATGAAGATGGAAGGAAACAGATACAGGCATAGGTAGATAGATATCGAATAGTTTCTTACCTGTCGGTGTAGTTTTGCAGCTTGAAGAATTTTCAGGATTCACATGCTGTGCATTATTCCGCCATCTAGTGGTTGGGTATGGAATCATAGTATTTCTTCTCTTTTTTTTTTGGTTGTTGGTGGGCGTCGACGTACCACCATTTGGTGTCCTTCTGTGACCTCGACGTGCTTCGCTAGTGAATCCAGAAAATTCTTCAAGCTGCAAAACTACACCGACAGGTAAGAAACTATTCGTTTTGCAGCGTGAATCTTTTCTGGATTCAACATGCTATGCATAGACTTTGTAGCGGTTTGCTAGTCTTGTGGTGGCTGGGTGGAAGATGAACTTTGGTTTGTAAATAGATGCTGTAAGACCTTCTGTCCTACTTGTGCTTCCTTGTTAATTTGAATGTCCACACAGTAATGCTTTGTGAATGTGTGTACTGAAGACCACATTGCAGCCATGCAGATGTCTTGAATTGGCATGTTAGCTAGAAATGCAATAGTTGCTCCTTTCTTCCTTGTTGAGTGTGCCCGTGGCGCACTTTGTAAAGTTTGTCCTGCTTGCCTGTGGCATAATTGTATGCTATCCATCTTGCAATTGTGTTTTTGGTTACTGGCCTTCCCAGATAACTTTTTGCAAAGGATACAAATAACTGTTTTGTTTTTCTGTATTCTTTAGTTCTTTCAATGTAATACATGACCGCTCTTCTTGCGTCAAGTGTGTGCAAAGCTCTTTCCGCTTTGGTCTTTGGATTTTGAAAGAAACTTGGTATCTGAATACTCTGATTTATATGAAATTTTGATACCACTTTTGGTATGAATTGCAGATCCGTTCTCATGACAATCCTGTTGCTATGTATTTGGAAGTAGGGTTCTTGTAGTGTTAGTGCCTGCAGTTCGCTAACTCTACGTAGGGATTTTATTGCTACTAAAAATGCAGTTTTTAGCGTGAGCATTTGTAGCGTTGCTTTGTGTAAAGGTTCGAATGGTGCTTTCATCATTTGTGCTAGCACTATGTTCAGATTCCATGTTGGTGCTGGTACCATTTTTGGTGGTGAAATTCTTTTTGCTCCTTCAAGGAACCGTTTGACCACATGTGAAGTGAAGAAACTCTTCCCAGTTTCACCTCTTGTATACGCTACAATTGCTGCTAAGTGTACTTTTAGTGAAGTAAAACATAATTTACTTTGTAGTAAATGTGTCAAATACTGTAGTACAGTTTTTTTCTTTTGTAATCTTTCTTGAAAGACGTTTAAGACACCATTGTGTGTATCTTTTCCATTTTGCCGTATAACATTTCCTTGTTGTTGGTTTTCTCGCTTCTCTCAGGACAGCCATTGTGCTTTCTGGTACTTTGAGATGTGCGAATTCTAAGTCTTCATGCCGCTAGGCCTAAGCTCTCTGGTTCTGGATGAAGCACTTTCCCGTTTTGCATTGTTAGCAAATCTTTTCGTTTTGGAAGTTTGCGTATTGTTCCCTGAGACATTTCCATTATTTCTGAGAATTAAGTTTGTCTGGCCCACTGTGGTGCGATGAGTATCATTGTCATTTTGCTGATCCTGCATTTGCAGACCACTTTGTTCAGTACTGGTATTCTGGGAAAAGCGTAAGCAAATATCCCTGACCAGTCTATCCATAGCACATTCCCTAGGGGCTGTCTGCAAGGTCGCCTGGATGAGCAGTTTTGGCATTTTGCATTGTGGGGTGTTGCAAATAGGTCTATTTGAGGTGTCCCCCATTTTGTGAAAATCTTTTGCACTTCTGTTTGGTTCAGCTCCCACTCGTGGGAAGATGTTGTTTGTCTGCTCAGTCTGTCTGCTTCTATATTGTCTTTTCCTGGTAGGTGTATTGTTAAAATGTCTATTCCCCTTGGTATTGACCATCTCCATATCTCTTGGGCTAGCGTTGAGTGCTACAGACTGAGTCCTTCCTTGTTTGTTTATGTAAAACGTTATTGTGTTGTCTGTTTGTATCAACACCCTTTTCCCGTAGAGCTCTTTCTGAAAGGTTTTTAAGGCTAAGAATACTGTTTTTAGTTCCAAGATATTGATGTGTTTCACTGCATCCTGCTGTGTCCACAATCCCCTTACTTTGAGGTTGTTCATGTGTGCTCCCGATCCTATTAGGGATGCATCTGTTGTTATGGTCACTGTTGGAGTTGGTGGTGTGAAAAGTCTCCCCTGTGCTATGTTTGTTGTGTTCCACCATGCTATCTCTTGATGAACTCTGTTTGTGACAACCACTAGATCCTCCCAACTCCCTGTTGCCTGTGACCACTGTGTCTGTAGCCATTCCTGAAATGGTCTCATGTGTAGACGAATGTTGGGAATTAAATGAATGCATGAGGCCATCATTCCCAGTAAGTTCCCCACTGTCCTCACTGTCAGATGATGCCCCTTCTGGTATAGATGAGTCTCCTTCGATAGGGCTGATCTCCTCTTCTCGCTTGGGAATGCTCTCCCTAGCACTGTATTTATTTCTGCTCCTAAGAACACCTTTATGAGTTCTGGATCTATTGATTATTTTTCCACATGTATGGAGAAGCCCAGCTGAACTAGTGTCTCTATCACTTGTTGTATATGCTGTTTGCATAGGCTGTAAGAGTTTGCTCTTACTAACCAGTCGTCCAAGTAGGGGTAAACATGAATCCCCTGCCTTCTGAGATGTGCTGCTACTGCTGCTAGGCACTTTGTAAACACTCTTGGTGCTGATTTTAGTCCGAAAGCGAGTACTTTGAATTGGTAGTGTTGTTTTTGCCACTGCAACTCTTAACAGCCTCTTGTGTCTTTCGTTTATTGGGATGTGTAAATACGCATCTTTTAAGTCTATTGTTGCCATGTAGTCTCCCTTCTGCAATTGAGGTAGCACTTCTTGCAGTGTAGTCATTTTGAATCTGTGTGTCTTTATAAATTTGTTTAGAAACCTTAGGTCTAAGATTGGCCATAGTGTTCCGTCCACCTTTGATATTAGGAAGTATGTTGAATATACTCCGTCGTTCTTTTCTCTGTGTGGTACGTGCTCTATTGCATGTTTTTCCTGACGTTCCTGCACCTCTTTGACTAGGTGAGATAATTCTTCTTTTGAATGCCTCTTTTGCTTTGGCCTCCTGTTTGGAGGCTGTTTCGTTATCTCTATGCAGTAACCGTACTGCATTATGTTTAAAATCCATTTGTCTGTGGTTATTTCCCTCCATTTTTGTAGGAAAAAACGTAGTCTGCCTCCTACTGGGGTAGTATGTTGGAGGAACTGTAAACTGGTTTGATCTTGTCTTTGTAGTCATTGTTTTTCTGTGTGTACTCTCACTGGTGTTGTTCGTGAGTGTACCTTTTTGTGAGCGCAGTCACTTAGTAGAGGTTTGTTGTCCACCTCTTTGTGGCTGACCTCTGCCACGGGGACGCCCTCGGAAGGATGCTCTTCCTTGGTATTGCCAGCTTTGCTGCTGTACCTGTTGTTGTCCCTGGTTTGCAGCTTGGTACGTTTGCTAATAACCCCGATGTGAGGTACTAGGTTGGTGTGTACCTCTCCCCGCTGGTCTCCTTGATGGTGTGCTTCTACGCATGCCTCTGAACTGTAGAGCACCCATGGACCTTGCAGTTTCGTTATCCTTCTTTAGTTGATTGAGCCTTTCCTCAACCACACTTACAAACAATTGTTCCCCATTGAATGGTGAGTTTATGATGTTACTCTGCACTTCTGGCTTGAAGCCTGAGATTCTAAGCCATGCGTTCCTCCTCTCTGTGATACCAATCATTTGTCTGCTTGATGTTTCTGCAGCATCCAGGGCTGATTTTAAACATGCATTTGCAATGTTTTTACCCTCTTCCACCAAGTGGCTAGCTCTTTTTTGGAATTGTTCAGGTAGATATTTTAACAATTCTCCTACCTCCTCCCAGTGTTGATAAGCATGTCTGTTCAACAATGCATTTGAATTGGCTATGCGCCATTGATTAGCTGCACTTCTTTCCACCTTCCTTCCTACCAGGTCCATCCTCTTGCTTTCTTTGTCAGGAGGAGGTCCCACTGCAGTTGGTACATTTGCTCTTTTCCTTGCAGTTGAAGTAATAATAGAGTCAGCTGGCACAAATCCCCTGATGTATATGGGATCCTTAGAGGAGTGCTTATACTTCTTTTCTGCTCTTGGTGTGATAGCCTTGCATGCAGCAGGCTCGTTGAATGCTTCCCTCCCTGGTCCAGAACACTTGGCAGCATTGGGAGGAATTGATTTCTGGATTGTGTAGGCATCAGTGTCTCTAATAAAAAACATGATTGTGGTTTTTCTTCCTCAAGTTGAACACCATAAGTCTCAGCAGCTTTTTTAATCACCTGATTATACATGCCAATGTCATCTGGGGGTGATGGCCTCGAAGGATATGTTTCCACAGCCTCCTCAGGTGATTCGGCTTCAAGATCTTGCCATTGTAATTCTTGAGTCTCCGAAATGGCCGATTCGGCATATGTCTGCTTGTCCCCCTCGTCTTCTCCGAAAAAGAATGAATCTTCCTCTTCTTCTTCGATCGGTTCAGGGGTTGTCGGCGGTATTAGATCTTCGACGACCTTTTCGCCTTCTGTATTTTTTGTTTTTGGCGGTATCTTGAATAGCTTCAAGCTTTCGTTGAAATCTTTTTTAAGTTGTAAAATATTAGCCATCTCGGCTCGAGCCTTTTTCTCTTTCTCGGCCGCGTGTGTATCGGCCTCGAGATTTTCTGCTTTCCGTTTTTCGGCTGTCGACGCCGAACCAGTCGTCGACGTTTGTTTGGGCCTCTCTTTTTTCGACGCCAAGGCGTCCTTTTCCAGACTGTCTTTCGACGTCTTTGTCTTTTTGAGGACCATTGCCGTTCCGGAATCCTTATCCAAGGATCCTACGGTGTGTTTTTGTTTGGGTGCAGCTACGGTCGCCGAATGCTTCGACGCCGAGGCTCCCTTTGGAGGTCTAGAGTCTGATTTGTGAGACTCTTCTAGTTTTTTCGAGGTCGACGACTCTTACCTCCTTCGAAGTCTTCTTCTCGACCTCCACGACCAAGACTTCTCTGTCCTCGTCGCCCTCTGGTCCTTGGCGACGTTATCTTCCTCCTCACTGGAGAGTCCCAGGTCTCGCAGCGTAGGTGGTGGTCCTTGGCCTTGCATATTGTAGTTGGCTCGCCACTGCCTTTCTCTCACCCTCAAAGTCTTCGGGGTGAAGGCGGAGCAGGCGTTACAGTCGTCACTCTGATGATCTAGCGGAAGGTACAGATTACAGACCGGGTGCTGATCCTTCTGTGCGTACTTGTGGCAGTTCTTGCAAAACTTGAACGGTGTCTTGTCCATTGGTGCGAACAGGGAGCCCCCTGCACGCGCATTCTCCGATCGTCGAAGATCTTGTTTTTCGACCCTTCGTCGAACTCCGGTCATCTTGTGTTGAAAGTCGATAAAGACGTCCTACCGTTTTTTTTTTATTTTCGTCGATTCTTCTCTCCAATTTTCAGAGCTCCTTCTGTATCGATCCAGACCCAACGGCGGAAAAAAAAGAATCTGAAGATGGCGACCAAAGGTGGGAGCTTCCGGAGGAAGCACATCGGCGTCACAGAAGGACACCAAATGGTCGTACGTCAACGCCCACCAACAAAAAAAACAAAAAAAAGAGAAGAAATACTACAATTCCGGACCCAACCACTAGATGGCGGAATGCACAGCATGTGAATCCAGAAAAGATTCACGCTGCAAAAAGGTAGTTCAACGACTACATGTTGTTTGCAAAGCAGTGTTCAGGACTAGGTACAGATTTTAGCATGCACACAAGAATGCGCTAGTGTGTACACGTATAGAGTATTCAGGAGCATGTCTATCCTCAGATACAACAGCTCTAGGATACTTTGAAACTTGGATACACATCATAACCAGAACCTTTTTTAGAAAAAGTGATAAAACCCCACAGCCAATCTTAAAGAATAAAGCTACACAATAATCCACGTTCAATCACATTTTCAGATCCAATAAAAACTCACATGAAGCACCATTATAAACACAGACCTTCATACCCTCTATCCTTTCACTTGCGCATAAGCTCACCTGGAGATGGTTTGGACATGAAGTCAAACTTGAGGATATTTGGAATTCGTATGGCTAGGAGTTGCAACATCACACTGGCTAGGTTACATCTGAAAAAAGGATGGGCACATTGTAAAATTTCCTTGGGGCGTTTTTTAAAACAAACAAAAATCGGACATCACTTTTATCTAGATCTGTTTTTACCATGATAACAATGCAAGATACATTATTCGAATCCTTACAGATAAGAAACTTGTAAATGTATTGAACCCTCCAGATTCCGGGAGTCTTTCACTTATCAGGGTATGGTGTGATCATCATGCATATAGGAGTGTTATGATCAATAGATACACACCAGGGCCCATACTACAAATATGGTACACTGCCCTGGCCTCTACAGATCAGGTCAGTGCGCCCCATCACAATGAATGTGCTGTCCCCAGTGCAGCTGCACATTCATGTCTGCCAAGGGGCAGGGTATTAGTCAAAGGCGGACTGCCAGCTTCAAACAACCAGTACGTCTTTCACTAATGGTTTGTCTGTACATATAGCAACCTGCATCCTACTGTAGGCGGGTGCAGTGAGTGAATGGATTTATATGGTGTGGGAGCAGAAGCAAAATGTTCTCATTTGCATGGCCCTCAACTCCAGGCAAATGAGGGAAAGCTAGTATTAGTGTTACAAGTGTACTGGCAGGATCAGTGTTACATAAGGTACCATACAAACATCTGCGGCCCCTTTTGCAATACCAAAGTGCCCTGGTAGACAAACAGCAGGCGCACATGCCCGTCGCACTCCTGGGGCACTTTTGATAATACACCTCATGGCTACATCCTATATTACACTACCAAATATAATAACCTAGATCACAGTTTATGATTCACATCAACAAGCAGGAACGACAGATGGTCTTTTAAAGGAGGGCAAACCTTTTATTTTCACTTTTATATGCTAAAAGTAAGAAAAGTACTTGTCTAACTAAAACACTAAGCTTGCTTAGAAGAAAAGTGAATTTAGCCATATGGATCAACCATGTTTAAATGAGATTTCTACACTTCTTTATAGATAATGAATTTTTTCAGTAAACTTCTGGAGCCAATTAAAGTTCCTCAGGAAACGTACACTAAAGAGGTTTCTGCGCGATTTCATAAAGGCAAGTGTTTCCACATGTTTATTCAATGGATCTAAATGAACTACACGGGAAACACATGGTAAGCACAGAATTAAAATCGGACCAAATGATGGAATTTGTTTCATTTGTTAAGGTTTACTTTGCTCCTGGCTACAAACAGAATTTACAAGTGCCCTATTAATTAATATGGTGTTAATGAGGCAGATGTTTTTGCTTCATTTTGCATTTAAGAAAAATCCTTCACAGCAATTTTTTTTAACATTCTGCATATGATAACGAAGAGAAATTTGTGACAGTGTGAAATCTTTCTCACACAGACCACATTCAGTGGGCTTTCCAGGGCAGACAGAAAAGAACCACCTACAGGGAAGGAAAGGTTACTTCTCGTAACCCTAATTCTTCCTTTTAAAACTAAAAGGAAGGAAACTAAAACAGAGTGGCAGGTAGAATCTCTAATGCAGCAGTGACAAGACCTCTCTGTTCATTTTGTTAGAGAAGGTTAAATGTGCTCATTAGTGTTCCTGGCGTTCTAGGAGAGGTGGACGGGTTGGTTATGAATTGTGGACAACTAGAATTACAAGCAAGTCCTTCTCCTTAGGGGATTTTCTTTAATATCCATACACACTTGCATGGAACAGAAAGTTTCAAGTGGTTAGGAAGCAAAGATAAACAACTAGGAGGAACATGAAATATGTTCATTTAAGAGGCTCACTTGCGTCTTTCCTTTGGAATCAGATCCAGGCAGCCGTAAACCATATATGTTTGCAATTGCTTAAAGTGCTGCTTTCACAGATTACACACAAGCAAGGTTTTTTGCTTTGCAATGAACTATTACAAATGATACAATTTGCACAGTGGCCACACTGAGGTTAACCCATACATATATCCACCATGGGGGGCGTGGCCGACAGCCGAACATGGCGGCTGCATTTTAGCGGAGCTCCGGACCCGGGCTCCTACATCCTGAGATTATTAGACCTGCGCTGCACCAAAGTTCCCTTTTTCGGTGCACCCTAGGACCGGCGGAGCGGAGACGATCGTTGGGCCGGCTTTCGGCGAGTCTGCTGCCCGGCATTGGGACCCGCTGGTGCCCGGGGTCTTTCGAGCTGCGGGGAGAGCTGTGACGGGCCTGCGGTCGGGAACCCACCCGCTGGAGATAACGATCGAGGCCGGGCCCGGGCGGTGGCTGCTCTGCAGCAGAGGGCCGGCGGAAAGTGTCCGGACGGGGGCGGAGTGCTTCCTTGCTAATTCTGTACTCTGTGGCAGACCGGATCGGATGTGACTGCGGGCAGCAGCCGCGGACTGTGAGTAATCCCGGGCGGATTTACGCAGACCCCGGGGCTGTATTGCGGCCTAAGACTGACGCACTGGGAGGAGAGCTGCTTTGATAGTGCTGGATTGCGGCGCCCCCGGGGGAGGAGACAGGCTTGCTGGTAGTGGGCCCCCTCCTGGACAGTATTCCTGATATATGGAACGCCCGCAATTGCAAAAAGTAACACATGGGGAATGCTGAAACTGGGCTAGTTGGCTGCCCCTGCTGAAAGGGAGGAAGCAGTGTGCTGTAGGCCGCACTCGTGGAGAGCTTGTGTCCTCGATCACAGGGCCCCCCTGCGTGGGGCAGTGGACATTTGTATGCAATGCTTCCTGGGTGGCCCTGGTCTCGGCCCTGATGGGCGCCTATCCCTGCACATGTAGTGCTGCCGGAGTATGCTGGAGTTTTCGCGGAGTCCTGTTCTGGGGAGCGTCGTGACCAGGCCTGTCCCAGGCACTGGCTGTGTTCTACATATGGAATAGGCCCCAGTGGTTGCGAGACTTTGATGAGCGGTATACGCTCAATTTCCCGCCTGCAAAAATACGCGAGGAAGGACGCACGGGTGGCCTCCTACGGTCCGCCAGACGGTGATGGGCCGCAATAAAGGGAAGCAGCAGGAAGCTGGGCCCGGCGCGAACCCCGCAATGGAGCAGGTGGACCCTAGTGGAGTATCACAGTTGCCTAGCTGCATCCCGCCCACAGCTGTAATGGAGCCTGTGGATAAACTAGACCTGATTCTGCAGGAGGTCAGGGATTCGAAGAGAGCCATTGAACAACAAATAGGAGCCCTCACGACGGGTCTCACGCTGCTTAGGGCGGACCACGCCAAGCTGTCGAACAAGGTGAGGGATAATGCCATGGCGCTGGCGGATCTCTCCCCGCAGCAGGCTCAGACCACGACCCAAGTGCAGCAACTACAGAAGCAAGTCACCACCTTGCTGGACCGGGTGGAAGACGCGGAGGGGAAGGACAAGACGGAACAACGTCCGCGTCATTGGGCTGCCGGAGCGCTGCGAGGGACGGGACTCGGCTACGTACATGGAAAAATGGCTCCGGGAACACGTTGCCCCGGAGGGTCTCTCTGCCCAATACTGTGTGGAGCGAGCGCACAGAATACCCACCGGTCAGCCCAAACCGGGCGCACCATCGCGTCCCCTCATTGTCAGGCTGTTAAATTATAGGGACAGGGACATACTACTACAAAAAGCACGGGAGCTGGGCCAGATACACTTTGAGAATGCACGGATCTCGCTGTACCCGGACTACACACTAATGGTACAGCGACAGCGCTCCTCTTTCATGGCCGTCAAGAGGAAAATGAGGGACCTGAACCTCAAGTATGCCCTTCTCTTCCCCGCCCGTTTGAAGGTCATCCACGACCGCAAGACACATTTCTTTGAAAGCCCAGAAGACGCTGAGGGTGGCTGGAGGTGGTGGACCCCGCGGAGACCGGTGATAATGCCTCCCAAAGTACTCAACATAGCGCCAATCGAGAGGTACGACCCGGCGTCCGCCGAAGTAGAGCGTCTACGTGGAGACTCCCGACGACCTAATCCAACGTTGCAGCAACAACAACAGGGCAAGGAGAAGGCACTGCTGGCGGCTGCTGCTTTTCGACAGTCTGCGCGTGTGGAGGACTCAGCTTCTTCCGTGGAAGACCCGAACAAATCGGACTCCGAGGGTAGCGTGGCTCTGTTTCCCTCAGTAACTCCTCAAGCGGCGGATGGACTGTTTGACTGACAACAGTATGGGGCCATCAAATACGAACTGAACCTGGGAGCTGATGAGATATCCTTTTTGGTTTTGTGGTAAATTATATGTAGGGTGCAGCGTTATGGAACGTGTTTATAGTTTCTTGAGCCCGGGTTCCGTGAGGTTCGAACTCGATGTCATAATGGAGTGTGACCCGCGCTCTATGGGCTGCGTTGGCGATGTCCCCCAATCTGCGAATGCTGTGGTGGTCCAGGGTATAGTTCTGTTCACTGCGATTTGTTTTGTGGTCCGGTATAGTTTTACGACCGGACCGAGTATTGGGGGTTCTGGGGAGGGAGGGTACGGTCCTATTTCTTTGTTAGTCCCGCGTAGGCTGGTCATTGTCACACATAAGTCTTGGTCTGACTGCAGGACCAATAAACACTATCAATGCACACACTTAATCAGTTTAACATTGTAACGTGGAACGTTAGGAGACTGGGCTCCATACAGAAACGCCACAGGATACACGCCCAGTTACTAAGGAGAAAGGCACAAATAGTATATTTGCAAGAATCCCACATGCTGAGCCAGGAGGCGGTAAAGCTTCGGAAGAAATGGAGGGGCAGGTTTTCACCACTAGCTACTCGGGGTATGCACGGGGAGTCACTATTTGGATCCGACACGGGGTGCCCTTCACGTCACTGGAACACCGAATAGACAAACAAGGGCGCTATATATTTGTACGTGGATCCCTGGACGGCCAAATGGTAGTGCTGGGGAGCATATATGCACCAAATACTGACCAAGAAAGTTTCTTTGCCACCCTGAACCTGGCACTGGCAGGATGGGAAACACATCCCTGGATCATAGGTGGGGACTGCAACACTATTATGGACATTTCCTTAGATAGGTCCCATCCCCCTGAACGGTGCGGGAGTAATTAAGCAGGCAAAGGCACTTTGTGGCTGGGCTACTGGTTGGGCTCTGTGTGATGTATGGCGGATGCGACACCCAGCGCACAGAGAATACTCGTTCTACTCCCCGGTTCACATGTTGCACACCAGAATAGACAGAATTTACTGCTCTAATAACATCGCAATGCAGGTGACGCATACTACGTACCTTGCAAAAACCTTTTCAGATCACAACCCACTGGAGCTAACGATCACATGGGGCAGAGTACCTACCCCGGTGCCAACATGGAGATTATGGCCCTACATGTTAGAGGACACAGTGTTCCGTGCCTCTATGGCCGACACCATTTCCCATTACTTTACCGAAAATAGTAAAACAGCTTCTAGTGGTTTAATCGAATGGGACGCCTTTAAGGCAGTAATACGCGGAAGGGCCATCAGCACGACTGTAGGGGCTCGACAGGAGGTTAATAAATCCCTCATTGACACGGAACACAAGATGGATCGCCTAGAACAGGAGGCAGCGCAAGATAGGGGAAAGCAAGGGCTACTCCAAGAGGTCCGCATACAACATGCGGAGTTGCTGGAATCCCTTCGAACTATAGATTACCGGCGATACACACAGAGAACACACACGGAAGCGGACAAAACAGGGGCGCTGTTGGCGAAAATATTGAAGGATGACCCCCGGCCACGGTGATTAGGGAGGTTATTACCTTAGAGGGTGGTACAGCACATACACAAAATGACATCAACACAGCCTTCTACCATTACTATGCCACGCTTTACAGCAAGCCTACAGATAGCATGGGCACACGCATTGATGACTTCTTACTTACCCTGACGTGCCCGCAACCTCCCCAGCTGCCCTAAAGGAACTTTCAGGCCCGATTACCACAGCGGAGATAAAACTGGCGATCAAAGGGCTACCTCGTAATAAAACCCCTGGCCTGGACGGGTTGCCAGCAGAATTTTACGATACTTTTAAAGACCCCTCCTGCCCCACTTGGAACTCCTGTACAACACGGCATTGGAAAAAGGCGAATTACCACTCACTACAGCACAAGCGCTGACTGTCACACTCCCGAAACCGGGTAGGGACCCCACCGACATGGCCGGTTACCGCGCATTATCGCTACTGACAACGGAGTATAAAATCCTTAGTAAGATTCTGGCGAATAGGCTCCTACCCCTTCTGCATAAACTAATACACATAGATCAAACAGGTTTCTTGCCGGCCCGTAGCACCTCTTTGAACACCAGGAGATTGCATTACCTGATGTCGGCTGCCCCTCCACACTACTCCCACGCTGGCTGTGTGTCGTTAGACCTCCGCCAAGCGTTTGACACACTTACCTGGGAATACTTGTTTAAGGCACTGGGTAAATTTGGACTACCGGAGGATTATCTTAAATGGCTCCGCCTGTTATACCAAGCCCCCACGGCGCGCGTCCGTACTGGAGGCCATATATCCGCTGCATACCCGATATTCAGGGGGACGAGGCAGGGGTGCCCACTATCGCCACTCCTGTTTATATTGGCTCTGGAGCCCTTGGCTATTAAACTGCGAACGGACGCACGTGGGATGGGTATTCCGATCGGGCCCACCCTGCACCTTTTCTCGGCATACGCGGATTACATTATCCTCTATGTCAACGACCTTAGGACCGATTTAACACCTTTGGCGGAGATATTTACTGTCTTTGAAAGTATATCAGGCCTTGCGGTTAACCCAACGAAATCTCACGCCTTTTTCTTTCGGGAACAGGCACAACTGATGACTGTTCCTTTCGGGCAAATGGTGATACAAGTTGCGTCACATACATTTAAATACTTGGGCATACAGGTCTACCGGACCCCCATCGATCTGTTGGACGGCAACCTACACAGGGCAATTCGAGCCCTTCGAGCTAGTATTGCCTTTTGGATTACGCTACCGCTGTCGGTCATGGGTAGGGTGGCTATTACAAAAATGGTAGTCCTCCCGAGGCTAGTTTACTATTTTACGAGACTTGCCAGTACTACTCCCACAGCGTACGTTTAAACTTTTAAATACCTTGCTCGTCGATCTCATATGGGGGTCAGGCAGGCGGAGGATTAGTCTCAAAAAGCTCCAACTTGGCACGAACAAAGGGGGACTGGGGGTCCCAGACCTTAGAGCCTACTACTACGCTTGTCAATTGCAGTGGCTATCCTTCTGGATGGCCGGACGCAATCTTCAAGAAATAGGGTACACCGAGCGCGATCTGGCGTCAGGAGCCCTACATACACTATTGCTACCACGCTGTAAACTCCCACTAGTACTCCCTACATTGTTGCGTACAGCGCTGCAGTGCTGGAAAGCGGCACTACATTACACGCACACACACCCTGCCTATGCAGGTAACATTCCACTGGTGGGCATACCATTGACGGTGGGACGCATAACACGACGCGCTATTGCCCCCTGGACCGAAGCAGGGGTTAGCATGGTATCAGACCTGTTCCATGAGGGACAATTGCTAGACTATGATAACTTTGTCAGGAGCACAGGAGTGCCGGATCACCTGTACATTCTACATGCGGCTCTGTCACGATATGTAAAAACGCATTGGGACCCGCACCGACAGGAACCTGAAACACACGAATTAGTCAAACTGCTATATTACATGGGGCAAGGTACACACTTAGTGAAATGGCTGTACGTGGGGATTCGTGCACATGCGGGAATAGCCCTCACCCAGTTACAAGATGCATGGTCGGGAGACGTAGGACGGGCCATAGAAGAAAAGGAGTGGGGAAAAATTATAGAACACCCTAGAAAGCTTACCAGAAACGCAAAATTTAAATTTATTCAAACCATGGTGCTTCACAGGGCTTACCTTACCCCTCACAGACTGGACAAAATGTACCCGCAAACACAACACCACTGCCCTAGATGCCAAGCAGGTGGCGTTGAGCTGGCACATATGCTGTGGTCCTGCCCTAAACTGGGGAGATACTGGGATTCAATCAGACGGCTCATTTCTGAAGTAATACAGAAGGAAGTAGACAACACGATGGAGGAATGTATCCTGGGTCTTCATAAGTCCCCTCGAAACATAAAGTACAATACAGATTTGCGAACCTGTCATTAATCCTAGCAATACGAGCCATCACTATGCGATGGAAGTCCAGAAACCACCCCGCATACATGTGTGGCATAGCGAGGTGATCAGGTGGGGTAATGCAGAAAGTGCGGCCCTAAGGCGAGAGGAGGCCCGAGGTTGCGAAAAACCCGATAGCAATGGAGTGGGACATAATGTTAGAATCCCTCAAACAGCAGGAGGTGGAAATTGTGGACTCTCGTAGCAACTCGCAATAATGCCTGTGGATTCCAAGAATCCGAATTGAACCCGACTTGCACGCGTTACTAATACAAATGTGATAATATCTCACAGGCTGAGGCTGTATATTGCAAAGCGTTGCTTCTATACGAATATTGGTCTACAAATGTAACACTGTCAGCCTGGCTTCGTGCGGGCGATCACCCTAAAAGATGTTGTTAGACTGTGAATATAGGACTGTAGGGAGGGGGAGGGAAATTTTAGTTGGGAGTGTTAGGTTTTATTATTGTAGACTGTGATATTATGTGACGAGTATTTCCAACCCGGCTAAGTGGTCGTGAGTGCCAGGACATTGATAGGCATGTAGTTAATATTGCGGGAGTGATTTCTTCACGGATTGTCCGAGTGGTGGGTAAACAAAGAAAGGTGATAATAATAATAATACCATTTTTTGAGGCACAACAATTTGATTGTATAGGGCACAAAGATAAAGACTACAAGGCTGAGGGTGCCATCTTATGTGTTTTAAAGCATAATTGGGTCTGTATTGTATATCATTGAAAAATGCTAATAAAACTTTGTTTAAAAAAAAAAAATACATATATCCACCATGACTGTCTGGATTACGGATGTTCAGACTGCTATGATCATCATTCTCTGGTTACCAGATAGTGAAAGAATATTTCAGATTCCTTCAACAAGACCCTGTACATCACACCTTCTTTCTTGTAGAGTTCTACATAGCAGCTGTGTTGTCTGCCTACACCAGGACTGTTGCAAATGTTATTGTAGGAAGAAAGGGACTAAGGGTTAGAAGGATTAACCTCAAAACCAGCATGATGAAGAGATAAGACTTCTCCTTTTGTGACTTAGAGCCACATGTACTTGGAACTGGTTGCAAAATATAGGTATTTTGCAATTTTGTGATCAGTATTTTTGTGACCAGTGTGGTAATTGATAAACTGACATGTATTAATAGGTCGGTTCGCAAATTACGGATCCCTAGTGGCTCGCAATTCAACCTACCTCATGAATATGAATGAGGTAGGTCGCAAATTGGTGAAGTGCCGTCTCAATACTGTACAGCTGTCAAACACAAGCCCAAGAGAGAGATTAAGCAAATCTTTATAGTTTCATTCTTGGCATCAAACCTACTGCATTATTAAAAATAGATATTACTTACCTGATGTAAGCAGAGTCAACATGTTTCAATCCCTGTATCGTACAAACATCTGGTTAATGCATCTAAGCAAAAAACGTACTTTCTACTCTACAGTAGTACTCTTCAAGGAGGTTCTGTCAGTAACGATAAGCGAGATAGGAGCACACCATGCTTCTTACCTTTATGTAAAGAAGAATAAGCTGCTGCCTCCCAAATATCAAGTACAAGAACTACCTTGGCCAAAAACGTTGCACCCATACCACTTGTGGCTGAACTCTCAAGCATGAGGTAAGCTCATCCTTAGCCAAAGCATAACTGCTTTCCCAAAACCAACAAACAACTGGTTCTCCAACCGGAGTTCTTTAATCTTAGCACTAGAGAAGCTTAGTTATCATTTTTGCATCAAGCCTTTGCAGCTATTCCTCGTCCTTGGATGGGTGAAGTAGCAGAAAAGATGAGGAAAGTGTAATATTGTGACCAATATGGACTGGTGACTACTTTAGGAAGGACCAACCACGTTGAGCTCTTCCTTTGCTTATCTTGAAGAAAACTGTAATACATATTTCACTTCTGTCCATAGAGGATTCAAGTCATACCTCAAACATCAGTCTGCGTATGAACAGGTGAAAGAAATTCATGATTATCGTGAAAGGTCTCCTCGCAGCTAACATCATGCTTTTAATTAATCAGGCATTGTATGTCTTGAAGTTTATCATTTTAGGAATGTGCCCATTTTTGACATGGTCACTCACACTTTTTGCCTGGTATTTGAAGTGCACTGGGTTCCCACTATCCAGGTCCCCAGTGCCAGATCTTTCCCTAAAACTATAAAATTGTTCCCCAAATTGGCAATACTTTTAGCACCCCTGTAAGTCCCTAGTAGATGGTACCCTTGGTACCTAGGGCAAGGAGACGAAAGAGGGTCCCTAAGGGCTGCCGGGTGTATTGTTCCACCCTAAAGGACTCCTCAGCACACTCATGTAAACTGCCATTGCAGGCTGCGTGACATGGTGCATAGAAAAGTGAAGACACGACATGGCACACCCACTAAGTGCCATGCCTGCAGACACTGCAAGCAGTACAGGTAAGTCACCCTTACAGCAGGCCTTACATCCCTAAGGCAAGGTGCATTATACTACATATGTGGACATATCTGCATGAGCAGATATGCCCGTGATGTCTAAGTCGATCCTTAGATATTACGAGTGAACAGGGAAGCCATTTTAAGTACATGTGCTAGACTCTGGTAATTAAGAGTTCCCCAGCTACATGATGGCTTCACTGAAACTAGAGACGTTTGGTATCAAACAGCTTGTATTAATAAACCCACACTGATTCCAGTGATGGATTTATTGATACATGCACCCAGAGGGGACCCTAAAGGTGCCCCCTGAAGACCTACTGACTACTAGCTGACTAGTGTAGACCAGTCTGCCTCCACAGACAGGTTTCTTACCGCCTGTGAGAGCCCATGCTCTTTGAGGGCAGAAACAATGGCTGCTCCGGCCGCAGGGATTGTCACCTCCTCCAAGCAGGATGGCTAAGTAATCACCATATCAAGGCATGAGGCATTAAGGGCCTCTGCCGCCTTTGATTTGCGACCCACAGCTTCCCCAGATAGGGGAAATCCCACCCCTGCGCCAGACCCATTTGGCACTAGGACAGGCGGGGAAATTTGCTAGTCAGGAGGCATGTTTCCCATCAGGCTATTTCCACCCCCAAGGTGAGCGAACTGATGTAAACACAAAACTTAGAATTCCACCATCTAGGTTTTTGGTGGACTTTTTGGTGGACAGGAAGTGGTCATATAGGGGGTGTAGTCGCCCTAACAGTAAGCAGCCAATTGGTTATTACTTGTCACTACCCTTAACACCCCTAAATTGAATATTTAGGAGGCACCCCTGATACCAGGAACTCTGGTTCGACGGATCCAGAAGAAGAGGACATAGAAGAGCCGCAAGACAATAAGAACTGAAGACTACTGTGGACCTTTGGCGCCAAACCCTGCCTGCCTCCACAAGCCCGACAATCATGACCAAGTGACTGTTCCTGCAGCTGAGTAACTACAAAGAACCCTGAGAGACTGTCAGCCTTTCGCAAATTGCCAGCAATCTCCCTTGGAGTAGAGGAGCTATTCCCCTGCAGTCAGCAGGCATCAATGAAGCAGAGTCTGGTTTACCGTGTTGCCCTTCCCCAGCCAGCCCGCACAACAGCCCCCCCAGGAAGAGGTACCTGTGCTCCGGAAGGTAAGATCTGTCCCCCCCACAGAGTGAAAGGACACCAGGACCGGCCAGAGTCAGACAGCAACAATACCTGGGCTACCGGACCCCTTGCAGCAACCAAGGCCTGTGTAAGTCCAGTCAGAAGTTTAAAGGCACCGCCGCAGAGGGACGTCAGCACCGCAGAGACCCACAGAGGCCCTGATTTCTGCACCCTCAACGGGCGAGGCTGACAACTGCAAGGACCTAGGACGCACACAGCCCAGCCTAACTATCCACTCTGCACCCCAGTACCCCAGCTTGGGTACCGACAAACCAGCTGTGCCCTCTTGCTCCCAGGGCCCTTGTAACCGGAGCCTCTCGTTGGGAGCGGTCGGGCTTGTCTCCAAGTCCCAGCTCCGCTCTGTGGGCTGTTTCTAGGTAGCCCCTCTTCTTCCGGCATAGCATGCAAAGCTACCAACCCGACCAGCACCTCTGCACCCTGATGCCCCAGGGCAGGTAACGAGTAACTGCTGGTGGTACCCTGGACCCCTATGACCCTAAGTCCCGAAAGAGACCCCAGAGACCGGCCGTAAATAACTGTATTCAACTTATTCCTTTTCTGCCATAGGGAAGCATTGCTGTTTAAAGATGCAGTTAAGAGAACTGTTTACTTACCTGTGGAATTCATCATTTAAAAAAGTACTTGCCTGATAACGTTGTTCTTGGAATCAAAATTTATATAAAATACGACAATTTTCTAAATTGGCATCAGATTTATTCTTGAGTGTGTGTCTCATTTATTTCCTCTGTGAGTACATAAAAGGCTTAGCACTACCTCTGATAAGCATAAACTGCTTGCCCACACTACCACAAAAGAGAGCATTTAGTATTATTATTTTTGTCTCTGTAAACCAATAATGGGTTGCCTGGACTCTCTACAGAGAATTGCTTTGTCCGTTCTGATCTTTTGTAGATTTTTTTGATTTACGGTTATCCAAAGCAATGGAATCTAAGTGACCATTGGAATAAAAGACATCTGCCCTCATTGGAAAATGAAACAAAGCAAAACTGAGGGCATTTCAATTTGATGGCGATTGCAAACTTGTTTATCTCTACCCAGTCAAGGCTGGTGGCTTGTGGTCAATTCTATGTCTCTGACCTAGGCCCAATACTATATCTTCAAAGTTTACACAAGCTACTGATGGAATATTCTACAAGATTTAATCCCCATTAGAACAGAGATGCATCCGTAACAACAGTCATATGAGTAGGTTGAAGGGGAAAGGGCTGACTTTACAACAGATTTTCTACTTTGGCTCACTGTTACAAATTGACCTGCAACTTCTAAGCCACCACTACCTTATTGAACTGAGTTCTGTAGACTTGATTCCACTGCTCCCACTAGCACCAATGGGGGATAATGCCCTTGGTCTAAAGTGCAGATGTACACATGATGCATTTGGGCCAGAAGAAATGCTTGTGTTTATACTGCTGTTTCTATCCTCTCCAAATTATACTGAACTATGTCAGCTGGAGTGAATGCCACTCCCAAAAAGGGTGTAGTGGTGTCAGTTAAGACTTTTCTACATTTATCTATAAATGTAAATATTAAAGAAGGCTGCATGATTACCTGAAGTGTGTGTCTTCTAACACCAACAGTCAAATGATGATGATGAAATTATTTTTATAGCGCCGGACCATTACCCTAACAAAGGCGTCCAGGCGCTACCAGACAGAAAACATCAATCCGATTAATTACACAACCATGTCTTCAAACCTTTATGATAATGATGGTCTTCCCCCTTAAATGAAGTGGGAGGGGTGGTTTCATAGTTTGGGGAGAAAAAGGAGAAAGATTTTCCCCCTTTGCAGGCCAAGCTTATTCGGGGGACAGTGAACAGAAAAGCATTAGCAGATGGTAAAGCTCAGCCCAGAGAGTAGATCTGAACCTTCTTTGCTATAATTTCAGAACCTACCTTGTAGAAGGCCCTATGAGACATACAAGCAATTCTGCATTGGATTCTTTAACCAAAAGGTAGCAATGCAGATTTCAACTGACTCATTACGCTTAACTTGTGCCAACAATATAGCGGCCAAATTTTGCCTCTCGGTAAGCTGGCTATCGCCTTAGTTGGCAGTCCCAAATATAAAGCATTACAATAGTCCAAGCACAATAGTGGCTTGGACTACCTTTTTATGAGTCTGTTTATGAATAAATGGAAGTATTTTAACCAGCATCCTTAAATATATGGAGGAAGCTGAAACGTCATTTATTTGTTTATCCATAGTAGGAATATTGTTAATCATCATCCCCAAATTTCTAGCTTCAGACACTAAATCAGAGGGCCACCAATTTGGTGCATTGGTGATAATCAACTTTCCAAAACATAACAACTCTGCTTTATCACCATTTCGCTTTAGAGCATTGACATGCGTCCATTTCATTACTGCAGTAAAACAATCATGCAAATTTGAGGCAGCTTCAAATACATCCATCCTGAGACAACAATTTAGGTATCATCAGCATGTGACTCAAGTGCTAGACCTAATTTTCTTTTAATCAATGAAGCAGAGGGAGAGACATATATTAAAGAAGGTGGGGCTAAATATACAGCCTTGGTGCACACCACACGACAGTGGTCTTTTATTAGAGGAAATATTTGCCATTCTCATCAATTAAGAATGATTGGATAAGGATCAAGAGAACCACTCTAGGGTTTTACCTTGCACTCCAACCACCTGCAGTCTTTGGCGCAGAACACTATGTGAGACCGTATCAAACGCCGCACTAAGTTCCAACAGGATCAAAGGCCGTGCTGCATCCGCCATCTAATCGCATCTTCATGTCATCCAAAACTGACACCAGAGTGGTCTCAGTACAGTCGAGTGGTCTGACATTTACTTGTGTATTATCAAGCACTTTGTTGATCTCTAAATGCTTTTTCAATCATCAATCAATATTTTATTCAAATATTTTTGCGACATAAGGTAATTTCGAGATAGGCCTATAGCTTGACAGTTTAAGCGGGTTTGTTGATGGTTTTTAAAATTAGTAAACTTTCAGCATTCTTCCGTTGTCGGGGGCAGACTGCTGAGCTGATAGATTACACAAATCTGTAATAATTGGGACTAAAGAATCCACCGCCAGATGATACCAAAAAGCAGGGCAAGGGTCTAATGGAGAACCAGACTTTATTGGTAGTAGAAGGGTTACACTGTATTAAACTGTAGTGGTTCCAGGCATGATAATATCGAATGTGGCGTAGGGCAGCCATCCAAAAGTGCATCGTCTCAATGCTCTCACTGGAAAAAGAATTCAAAATATTGCTCATCTTTTCACTAACGCCACAAAGGATTCGCTAAGCTCTGTAGTCCAACCTCCCTTTTAGAGAAGGAGGGGAAAAGCAAATCTTATACTACTTTGAAGAATTTTTGGTCTGAGTTCTCTGCCTCTAAGATTTTATTAGAGTAAAAAACTTTCATTGCCAGCCTGCAGTTTTTTTTTATAATAAGTTTTCAATTCGAAATTGTAGACCTTTCCATCTTCCACTGCATATGTAATTAACCATTTACGTTAAAATTTCTTGCACCACCTCTTTACAGTCATCAATTCTGCAGAATACCAAGGAGGAGAAGGATGCTTCCGTTTTTTTGGATTGTACTTTTACTGGCCCCATTAAATCCAGAGCTTATGTGATCCCTTTATCAACTCTAGGCACAAACTGGGTGATCTCCCCAAAGTGATCCCTACTCTGCATCGGGCGACTCCACAGGGTCTTAGTAAATGAGGCCTGTGTGACCTCTGACCAGAACGTTCTTACTAAACAACGCCCTACCTTGTACCATCTAACTTACATTGGTATATTACTATCTTTTCGAAATGGTATACAGTAGTGATTGGACCATAACAAATTCACAGGCGTTCCAACTGTCATGAAATTATTTGCAGAGAAGAGTAGGTCAATCAAATGTCCTTTTTCATGTGTAGGTGAAATAATTTGTTGCCCTAAATTCAATGCTGTCATGGCATGATAAAAATCCCTAGTGTCACAATTGTTCAATATATACCACCATATATTAAAATCCTTCGTCATAAAATAAAAAAAATGGAAGATTTTAATAAGGTAAGGGGCAATAACCACTGCAAAACTCACTCCAAAATTGGTGCAGTAGGTGAGAGACTGTTATAGTAAAAACAGTACAGAGGACCTGACCCTTGGGTACAAAAACAGAACGTGAAACGAGCAAGTGACAAACAACAATGGTTCTGTGGGACTCTCTTGTTAACCAATCAATGTAACTTTCTCTCTTGACATTTTCACTTAATTTATTCTCTAAAATAGGTATAGTATACCATATATACACAAAATAAGTGCAGATGGCGCAGTGCTCAAAGGTGAAGTGATGTGCAATATTTACAGTGATACAAATATACAAATGGGATGTCTTAGCTGTTCAATTTGTGTTCATTGATTACTGTTCACAGCTGATTGCATTCCAGACAATCCCGTAAAAATGTTGACATGGCTTTCATATTCTATTATTTGAAAGGGGGTTAGTGGGGTGGGGAAGTTTAAGAAGCACTCCTTTATATAGAGAATACTGATGAAGCCTGAGTAATAGTGCAAGGTAGTATATTTCTTTTAAGGACAATGGACCCTCACTCCAAGAGGTGGCATGATTCATCATTGGGGCTGCTCCTCACCCTGGGCATGGTGTTTTTATTCTAGGGTGGGTTCCTCAATGGGAGTGTGATATGACCTGGTTCCACGTTCTATGTTCTAGCGTGGAACCTGGTTTACTGAGCGTTCTGGGGTTCGGCAGTTGGCGAGTTGGCGAGCTGGTCGATGGATGGGGTTGTTAAATTAAAGCCTCTTCTCACCACAGACCTTGTGTCCTGACAAGTTTATTACACTGGCGACGAGCGTGCTTGTGGGAAGAGAGTTGAAGCAACCCCAACATCGGGAGGAGAAGTACGAGGAGTATATTTTAAAAAGAGGAAACCTACCTGGTCGGAGGGGGTTGAAAGGAAGAAGAATCGCCCGCATCGGAGTGGTCGGAGGAAGTCTGCGGGAGCAACGAGGAGCGATTAGACTGCTTGGCAGGTATCGCGGAACAGGCTGGGGCTGGGCGTCGTTGCTGGAACGCATTGGCCTGTATGCATGTCACGCTGCGTGACGTGTCGTGTCATTGTGCCAAACTTCCCCTGGAAAATAGACCGAAGGCCGTTTCACTTCTCTGTGAAGAAACAAGCTACTCCGGTAATAGAAAGAGGCCCGAAGGTTTACGCGACGACGTCGGCGGCCATTTTGAAGCAGGAAAGGCTTCGGAAAATCAAAGGGGAGGCTGTTTCACGGCATAATAAGGAAAAAGCTACTCCGGCCGTGGAAAGAGGCCCAAAGGTTAACGCGACAACGAAGGCGGACATTTGAAAGCAGGAAGGTTTACAAGGAATTAGAGGCCTGAATGGAAAGAGGGAAAAATTCAAGGAAGAAGGTTGGTTATTGATTGAAAGCAACAGCTTGTCATCACGGTGACAAGCACACCTTGCACACTGTGTTGTAAGGACCTTTTACTCTGTTTATCTGGTCGAGACTGGCTTGTCAACACGGTGACAAGCACACCTCTGCTGAGATATACTAGTCCAAACAGAGACTTGGGGGTAAACATAAGGAATTTTTAAAGAATTGGGGTTTTAGTGTAATTATAATCAGCAACGTTGTTAAGGGATCAGCGAGAAAGGGAGAAGGGAGAAGGAAGAAGAAGGAAGCTTCTGTGTTCTTCAAGTTTAAGTTTGAAAGGTTTGAGAGATGCAAAATGTGACTGCACCTCCGTTTTTCTGTCAGATCCAGGGAGCCTCCAGTTAAGTGGAGAAAATGGAGAAAAATATTTGAAAATTATGCGAGAGTGTGTGGCACTAACTTGAGTGCAGAGAGGAAACAAGCACTATTACTTCACTGTTTAGGGGTGAGGGGCAAGAAGTGTTAGAGAGCTTGCCACAGCTGAGCCCGGCAGTTCAAAGGGGGTTGAATGAATACGAAGTATGCGTAAAACAGTTAGATTTACATTATCTGCCAAAGGTGAGTACCATCATGGAGCGGTATTACTTTGGTTTGAGAGAACAAGGAAAGGATGAAACTGTGGAGGAATTTGTGACCTCACTACGCAAGTTGGCCTCAAGTTGTAAATTTGGGGAATTAGTAGAAGAGAAAATAAGGGATCAATTTGTTTTAAGGTGTTGCAGTGACAAGATAAGGGAGGAACTTTGGTTAAAGGATGAGCCACCGTTAGATGAAGTCATGATTATAGCAAAACGTGTGGAACATATGCTCAAATGTGTAGGTGAGTTGAGTAGAGTTGGTAAACAACCGAGTCTTGCAGGAAATGTAGAAGAGGTGGTATGTCATGCAGTACAAAAAGATGATTCTGGGAAGAAAGCAGGAAACATCAACTACAAGAGTAGGGAGGAAGAAAATAGGGCGAATAATGCGCAATATGAAAGGAAAAATGTTATGACGTTTCAGGGAACCTGCTATCGATGTGGTAAATTTGGTCACAAGGCTAATGCAAGAGAATGCCCTGCTCTCAAAGTGGTTTGCACAACATGTGGGAAGAGGGGACATTTTACAAAAAACTGTCGTTTTCGTAACAAAAGTGACAGCAGGAATGAAATAAGAGAAGTTACTTTTCAAGTGAATGAGTGTGGGGTGGAACATCCTACTGAGTGGGTCAAGGTGGGAGATGTTAGAATTAAAATGAAATTTGACTCATGCTCTCACCTCACCTTCATATCTAAGGATGAGTTTGCGAGGAATTTTTCAAGTAAGACCAATTTAATAAAATCAGATGTTAGACCAACAGGCTATGGGGGAACACCAATTAAGATGTTGGGATATTTTATAAGTTGTATAGAATGCAATGGAAGATTTACCGATGCTAAAGTTTATGTGGCAGAGAAAGGAGACAATTTGCTGAGCTGGACTCATCAGGCTCGTTTGGGTATCATTCTCAACCCCAATGCAAAACCCCCTGTGCAAGTACAGTCCATTGGGAATGCTGATAACAAATTTGTAAGGAAGTTTGAAGGTTTGTTCAGTGACTCTTTAGGTTGCCTGAAAGGTTATAGTCACCGGATCAAACTCAAGCTTGGTGCAAACCCATTGCTGCCAAGGTAAGGAGGGTTCCAATCAGTGTGTACGAGGCAGTTGAAAAGGAGATTGACAGGTTACTAGCTTCTGGGGTGATAGAGCCTGTTGAGGCCACGGAGTGGTTGGCGCCCATTGTCGTTGCGCGTAAGGCCAACAATGAGATCCGTCTATGTGTGGATCTTCGCGCTCTCAACAAGGAGGTTGTGGTAGACAGGTTTCCGCTCCCTAATATTGAAGAAATGGTTTAGACCTTGGATGGTGCATGTTATTTTAGTACCTTAGATCTGGCATCGGCTTACCACCAAGTACCCCTCAGTAAGGATTCACAAGAGCTTACTGCATTCATAACCCCAATGGGGGCGTTTAAGTTTTTAAGGATGCCTTTCGGGTTAGTGTCCGCAGCATCTGTTTTTCAGAGAATCATGAATGATGTCATCAAGGGGATACCTGGAGTCAAATGCTACCAAGATGATGTTTTGATTTGTGGGAAAACCATTCAGGAACATGATGGTAGGGTAGCTAAGGTACTGGAAAGATTGCTGAAGGCAGGTTTGTCTTTACGTCGTGATAAGTGTAAGTTTGGTGTTACCGAGCTTGATTATCTTGGACATCATATATCTAGTAGTGGCGTAAGACCTAAAAAGAGTTGGTGGACACGATAGAGAAGTTGAAGGAACCGTGTTCAAAGGAAGAGCTTTCCTCCTTTTTGGGGATGGCTGAGTTTTACAGCAAATTTATCAGGAATTTTGCAGATAAAACTGTTCATCTCAGAAGTCTACTGTGCAAGAATGCTGAGTTTGTGTGGGATGAAGTGTGTAAAGAAGAGTTTTTAGGTGTTAAGAAGGATCTCAAGAATGCGCCCAATTTACAGGCATTTAAACCGGGTGATGTGACGTATATCGTCACTGATGCCAGCAAAAAAGGTTTGGGTGCTCTACTTATCCAGTTGCGTAATGGTCAGGAGGATTTAATTGCGTGTGCTTCCAGGTGTCTTAAGGGTGCTGAGTTTAACTACTCAGTTATTGAAAAAGAGGCTCACGCCATCTTTTGGGCGCTCAATAAATTTAAGAAATTTGTTTGGGGGTACATCTTTCATTGTCAGGTCAGATCATAAGCCTCTAAAAGAAATTTTTGAAAAGAAGGGTCTTGACGCCATCTCCTCGAGGATCAGGAGGTGGGTTATATCGCTGCAGGAGTTTCATTTCAATTTTGAATACATTCCCGGGAGTACTAATGTCTCTGCTGATTGTCTCTCGCGTTTAGTGGACACTGTGGACTCAGCGGATCTGTCGTGTGAGGTAGGACAGGATGAGGAGTTTGATGTTAGTGTGTGTGACATCACTTTAGGTGTGATAAAGGAAGATGAGTGGAAGGAAGAATTGAATAAAGACTCTGAACTGTTGGGTGTGATGGAATTGTTGTCACAAGACAAGGGAAATAGTCTGGTGAAGCCCTGGTCATCTGTGTTTAATGAGTTAGCCATTGTTGAGGGCGTCCTAACTAGAGGGACGAGGCTAGTTCCACCTGAGAGTTTGAGGAACAACATTATCCAGATGGCACACGAGGGACACATGGGTATCTCTAAAACCAAAGAACGCATCAGACAGGATTTTTGGTGGCCGGGTTTAGACCTTATGGTGGAACGCGCTGTCCGTGATTGTGTCCCTTGCTCTTTAAGCGATAAAGTTCTCAAGCCCAGACAGCCACCTATGGTTTGTAGGAGATTACCCATGTGTCCTTGGGATGAGGTGGCCATTGACATTGTTGGTCCCCTTCATGGAGAACATCAAACACCTTATTTAATTGTGTTGATGGATTTATACTCTCGGTGGATTGAAGTCAGTTCAGTGAGAGACATCACGACACAATGCATAATTAAGTTTTTAGATTCTATCTTTAAACGTGACAGTTTTCCGCATTCATTACTTTCGGTACAATGGACCACAATTCTGTTCTCGTGAAATGGAGGATTATTTGGTGAAGTGTGGTATTGAACATAAAAAGAATTTCGCTTTATCATCCCGAGTCTAATGGTGCCATTGAGAGATTAAACAAAACCTTGAAGGAAAGCATCCAACTGGCAAGAGTTAACTGTTTAAACTGGAGGGCTGAGTTACAAAATCGCATTTCAGCTTATAGATTTACACCACATTCAACAACTGGGAAGACACCTTTTGAATTATTCAAAGGAAGGTCTTCCAATACACTTTATGTCCAGGGTGGATGATTCTAGATAAAGGTCTCAAGAACAATGACATTGGTGAGTGGAGAGACAAGGAACTAGCCCTTCAACAAAAAAGGAAGGTCTATCTAGATGCTCGCCGTTCTTGTAAGGCTATTGAGTTCAGGGTTGGGGACAAGGTCAAAGTTAAAGCTCCTGTGGGCTGTCAGAACTGGTCCAAATTTACTTCTGTAAAAAGTGTGGTTAAACTTTTCAAAAATGCTGTCAAAACTGATGATGGTCGCATTTGGAACCACAGTCGTGTTGTTCATGTTGCGGTTAACAACGATAACATCTCGGTGCCTGAGTTTAATGTTGGAATTTCGTCTTCTTCTAATTCTGAATCTGTGCCTACTCGCAGGAGTATTAGAGTCTGCAAAAGCCCAAGTTATCTTCATGACTTTTTGAGATAATGATTGTACATTCGCTATGTTCTTCTTACATACCATGTTCTCTCTCTTGTGTATTTTAGGGGATGAAGGGTTGTGTTTCTTGTTTTCATATTAATGTTTCTGGCTGTTACTTTACTGCTAAAGTGTACTTCAAATGTAAGAGGGAAGAAGTGTGATATGGCCTGGTTCCACGTTCTATGTTCTAGCGTGGAACCAGGTCTACTGAGCGTTCTGGGGTTCGGCAGTTGGCGAGTTGGCGAGCTGGTCGATGGATGGGGTTGTTAAATTAAAGCCTCTTCTCACCACAGACCTTGTGTCCTGACAAGTTTATTACAGGGAGTTCTTTTTAGAGGAGACTTGTTGGCTATCTAGTGTCCATATGGAAATGTATACAAATCTCTGCCTTATTGCACTATCCTATTTATCTCCATAAGCTGCTGGAGGAGGGGCTTTATCAGTTCACAATTACCTAAAGATAGACAACAATTTCACCCTAAGGCGACTTGTCTAGGCCGCTCATATTTAGTCCAAATTTAGTCCAGTTTTTGGAGTCCCTATGAGGAAACTCATTATCAGCCCAATTGTGAAAGTCACCATAGACTTCCGTTCTCTGATAAGGTCTAGTGAACTCTAAAACAACACCATTGATACCAAACACCACTCAAAATTGTGCATTTGTTTGTGGGACTAAAGAGATTCAGCCAGTGGTTCATGAATGCAGTCTGTCCCTCTTTTTGACAGTTTAAAAAAATGTATGACATGTCTTAGGTAAATGCTGTGGAAGTTTTGAGGCTGCATCCCAAACTCACGGGGGCATCACAGGACCTGTTGCCAGCATCTTAATCATCAGATCTAGCTCCGTTGGTGTAATCTACTATTGCTTCTTTTGAAAACGCAGTATTTTTGGGCAGCTGGCGACCAAGTTGCCTGGAATGGCATGGAACCCCTATCGGGTCAAGCTGTTAATATGTATCTTTATAGAAATCTCCATCACAATAGTTAGTTTATGCCTACCAGACACTGTGGAGTAATTTTAAATATTTATTAAATGGCTTTACAAAAAACTTTAATTTAAGAAGAAAATGAGCAAGATGAATTAAAAGCTCCTGGAAACTGCAGCTTTTCGAGACTAGGTGTTGGCTCACATGAGAAACTTGAATCCTCTGGCACAGGGAAACGATGCATATGATTATCATGCTCTGCTTCAGAACCCAAAAGCCTTGTAGAGCAAGGCTGGCATCTCTCCATCTTGTGTTTTCTACGCCTTCTTTTTAATGGTTAGACGAAGATTGCTACCTGGAAGCTTTCCTCTTCTTACAGTATCTAGATTTGCCCCATGATGGATATCTGGACTTCGATCCCTTCTGATTTGACTATGCTAAAATAATTTACTTACTTGCTCGCTCTTTCTCTTGTGTGGTTTTGAGTGCATACACATCAACTTACCACAAAGGAAGAGAAGTGTCCCCCTCAAACCACCACATACAAAATGAATGAGACTTAACCATAATGCATTTTTTTTAAAAATTCATACGGATATGTGCTATTACTGTAAATAGTTTTCCTGACCCCCTTGATATCTGTGAAAAATTAAAAGATGAGGAATCTGCAAAAAGAAATATCCATCACAACCACAGCATTTTCTCAGGATAGCTTAGTCAACCTGTTTGCACCTTCCTTTCTGTCTTTCAGTTCCTATTAGACAGTCATTCTCAAGTGTGACTCCCAGGAAGAGAAATCATGCATAAAGCATTTTCCCTTTACGTTTTATTTTCACAGGAACTGAAGAGGCAAGCAAGAAAAAAAATAGATCGTGTCACAAAAATGGCTGGAAGCCTAGTAGACGCAAAAAAGGTGTCAAATGAAGCAAATAAAATCTACTTCAAAGTTTTTTGCTTTAAAATAAAATACAATGACAAATCCATACAGCAGATGAATAAACTGAGTGCTGTCATTAAGATACAACCAGTTGTCGAAGAGAGGCACATTCTTAATGTTTTACTATTAGGTATTGACTTTTCTTTCTTTCTTTCGAGGGAAGAATTAAGAGAAATATGTAATACATTTAAAAAGATGCTTAGTCACATTGTCATAACAACTATATTGTGAAAGATAATTCTCTTTATAGTAAATGTTGCAGGATTCTCAACATAGGTGGAGGTATCAAGAGTTTTCATGATTAGTAACAAATAACTGATAAATATGTCTAAATCAACATACCTTTGTATTTCTGGAACTGTCATGCTATCAAACTTCTCAAACTCAGCTTCTGTGAAGAGTCGGTAACACTTTCCACTGTCTTCTCGCCCAGCTCGGCCAGTACGCTGCCAGGCTTGGGCTTTTGACACTCGCTGAACAGCTAAAACTTCAAGACCACTTCCTAGGAAAAGAAATTACCTACTCAACAAAAACCATGAAAAAATATTCAAGTTTATTAGCACCTTTACTGAAACTCACAAAACTCCAATGTGACTCAGGGTTGGTTTAACAGTTAAAGCGTCAGCAGAACAGGAATAACGAAAAGGAAAGAAGATATTTTATAAGGCAAAAAGAATGCAATGAAAGGAACAGGACATGTAGAAGGGGACTGTGTAAAGATTGTTTATTACCGCTTTCAGTAAAGTCCTTTACATTCTCAAAGTTGGCGACTTGTTTGCTTAAAAAGGTGACTGTACATTTCAGCCAAGAAATAAAAGGAAGAAAAGCTTTTATTCAAATGCGAATGACAAGTTGTGATAAAAGTACATTCAATACAATGGGGCTATCATAGGTGAAATTACTTGGATTGCCTGTCTTCTTAGTCTATTTGTTCCTCTTTGGCCCAGCAACCATTGGCTGATCTATAGGAGTAAGAGTTAGCTTTAAAGGCAAACATACTGCTTTGTGTGTGGGATTTCCTACATTTCGCTGTGCCACTCCCTCACTTGCTTAAAAGTTTGCTTCTGTTTGAAACTTTTAAACATCATGGGGATGTGACACTGCTCACAGGTTATTAAACGTGTTTGAAGTTACTTGGAGCTATAACAGGGGCCAATGCCTTTCACAAAATCCTAGAGGTAGTGCTGGTCTTTATATAATTGCTGGCTTGGGCTTTAGCCTATACTTAAGGAGCCTTAGAGCCCCCCAACGAGGTAGTTGCACTCCTGATTGAAGCCACCCTTAGTGACTTTTTGGTGTCTCCTTCCTACTTTGCCCTGGCTAAACCATAACTCTACCTAAACAGTGAGGTCAGTGGGACGCAAGTCTAAATAAATCTAAATCATAGTTTGGGTCTGAAAAACATTAAGGGGTCGATTCCGATTCGGGCCGGAAATCTCTCCGACCGAGCCGGACCCGGAGAGATTTCCGACCGAATCGGACCCGTGCAGTCCGACCGAACGAGTCCGATGCATTCGTATGCCACCGGACACGAGTCGGTCGGACTCCCATTGAACTCAATGGGGAGCCGGTCGGTACAACGCGTACGCGGGCTCCCATTGCCTCAATGGGTGCGAGGCGGACAAGGGCGCCCCTACAGCGAGTACGCCGCGAGCGCTGCGGCGTACACGCACAGGTAGAGGGGGACCCATGGGTCCCCCCTGTGTGCGCCTCGCACGGGTGCGCGTACAGGGGGGTCCGACACGGACCCCCAAAGTACGGCTCCGACAGCGAGTTCGAGTCGGACGGCGCGAGTCGGTCGGAGCGGTCGAGGTGCGCATCGTACTTACCCGGCCGGAAAACGTCTCCATTGCGCGGTGCGAATCGGGTCCCGAGCGAGTCGGTCGGAGCGGTACGATCCGGGTACGAGTCGGTCGGAGCTGTCGGGTCGCCCGGAGTCGGTCGGCGAGTCGCATCGTACTCGCTCGGCCGGACCCGCGTACGGTTCGGTCGGGAAAAAGGGCTCCGAATCGGATCCGGTAAAGCCGAATCCTATTCGGAGCCCTACCGGCCGAGATCGGAATCGGCCCCTAAGCCTTACCAAACAGTGCTATTGAAAAGCCTAGGACAAAAGAACACAATGCCAAACAGTACCAAACAAGTGCCAAAATGTAGCACTTTTCCTGTAGGACTTACAGCATTCAGGGAGTAATCCTATACACCAAAGTTGGCAAATGGGTAAACACAACGTATGATTGTAGGAGAAGAAAGAAGCAAAATGGAGCAGTGTGGGAGAGAGCCAAAGACAGGGGAAATATTTGGCTAGTCAAACTCATACCACAGAGATGCAAGCTACTGGCTTACTTCCCTGTACATGCCTCGAAGTCTGCTGCCTTTTTCTCCCAAGCCAGAATTCTGCTACAATCTAGTTGCTCTTCTCCGTAAGGCTGAGGCCTAGTGATAGAGGAACCATACTGGACAGACGGGGAAAGGATGTTCGGAAATTTCCAATCGTCTCAAGACTCCGAATGCCAGGTACGCCAGGCGCGAACACAGAGGTTGGAGAACAGGCAGGAAAAGCATACAATCAATATGCAACATGTGTGTGCACAAGCCTAAAGCTGGCATGCGTGCTCCAAGGCACAACCTGCCTCCATCAAGCCCAGTAGGAAGAATTGTTTAACTGTCACTCTTAAGTAGCTTGATGGTCATCTTAATAAGGAAGACTTATAAGGTAACCATCATGGGGAGGAGGTGGATTTAGGCGAATATAATTCTGTGGCAGCAGTGGTTTAATGTCATCAACAAAGGGAAGAGGACAAGTTAGGTTTGAAAGATAAGAAGGCAGTAGTGGTCGATGATCACCATAGCATGAAGGTGCATTATGATGATCAAATATATGAATGCACATAAGGGATCTTATGAAGATAAAAGAAAGTGTTAAAATCACTTTTGATAATCTCAGAAATGGGTAGAGAGCAGGTTTCGAGGTTTACAAAAAAGGCAGTATGTTTTGGTGACTGTCAGATGTCACAGCCACCCCCAAAGGTGGTTGTGGTTTGGTGCTTACCAGTGCAGGAAAGGTAGCCCGGCACAAGAGTAAGAGAACGAATCCAAAGAGGACAGTGCATTTTTGAGTGAATTTGTGAAAATTATAAAAACACAAATGACAAAAAAGTACAGCTGAAATAGCGGTATTAGGTATATATATGAATTTTTATGAATTTCAACAGCCAGCACATGGTATTTTTGGCCAATTAAGTGTGCTTATTATGAATCCATGGTTGAATCATATTGTTTACAGCTTTACAAATAGTAAAAAAACATTTAAAAGCAGATCTTATTTACTCTCTGGTGTTACTCTCACATCCTACAAGACTGGAATGTGAAAACATGTCTTTCCTATTCAAATCATCAATTACTAACCAAAAGTCTGAAAGAGTTACTTAATCACAAATAAATTATTTCCTCTAAAACCTTACTCAACCATCCCCTTCCCTAATTCTCAACAATTTTTACGGGATTCAGGGTACACCTTATAGGTCAGTCTCCTTTATTCAACATATACATGGATCCATTATGCCAGCTACTTTGAGTGCTTTGTGTTAGGATCCACAAACAAGTGGAGTTGTTTTTCTGTCCAATTTTACTGTGTTTATAGGCCGCTTTAATAGTGTTTTAAATTTGTGGTGCAGTTTGGTTTCCATGTTCTAGGGTTACCTTGCTTGCAGGTATCTTCGGATGATTTACCTCTTGTTGTTTGTCAAGAATTAAGTACTCTTCTGAATCTGATGAAGTTTTGCACTGCACAAATGGGGATTTGATATCTGTCCCACCTACAGAGAATGCCTGAAACCACACCACCTACCCACTATTGTTTTCTTGCTGCATTTTTGGGCAAATATTCTGTGGTGAATGTTTGATCGAAGGAGACATGTAAGGATGTAGAAAGGGCGTCTTTCTTAGAGAGATTTGATATATAAGGATGTGTAGGAATTTGAGACTGTAGTTTTGAATTTGATTTGCTACTCACTTTTGAGCCACACACTTTTGAGGTGCCCATTCCAGCTTTAGCAGTCAACCCTACCCGTTCCTGCTTTGGCAGTCAAAACTGGCGGAAGACACAATTGTCTGATTTATACATCATCTAAAGTCCTTCCATGATATAATCAAAAACTGGAAGCCATAGCTTTTTCATCTGATGACTCTTCTTTGACTGTTTGTTCCTGACTGCGAAGGGGCCCCTCCCTTCCACCACTCTAGTACTAATGTCAATATCTCCAGGCTTTACACTCTGCTACCATCTCTGAACACTCAAGCAAATCCATAAATTGACTCAAAGAGCTTCCTATTAATTGCACTTGCTCTACAAGCTCAAACCATGAAAGCTATCATCCAAATTACGAGCTGACGTTCAAAATTCTCCTACTTGGTGCTTCTCTTAAAGGAACCCTATTTCTTCAAAAAACTACCCCACACCACATCAAACTCCTCATCTATGGCCTATGTTTAGCAGCTTGCATTTCCTTCTAGCTCTTCTGTATCCTTTTTAAAGCTGTTCATCCAACATCGATCATCCTACTGCCACCAAAACGCAGTTGAATGCAGTTTCACCACTTGCAGCAAATATCTCCTCTATTAGATATTGTCAAAACAGAAATCTTAGGATAGGAATGTTCCGGTACCCTGAGTGAACATGTATGTGCTACTGCCTAGTTTTCCATTTTTGTTTTGGTCTCAGAACACACAACCACCGTGTGTGTGTGCCAAAAGCTGCAGTAGCTTATACTATAAAATGCAGTGACCCAGAGAGATGCATCAAGCATGCCTTCTGTGGAGAGTGGGACTACTGCCCCCTCACCAGATGTTAAGGTACTGATAGGGGTGTCAGTGGGAAATGTCAGTAGAACAGGCCTTTTTCTTGATACCTAGAGAACGAAGTGGTCTACCATCCTCGTTGTGTAAGTTGTACATACAGTTGAGTAAAAATGTATCTTACACTACATCCCTGTTTGTAAGAGTAGTGGCTCTGTGGATGCTAAGTGCAGAACTTCAGTATGATGGTAGAAAAGTGCAAGGAGTATGTGTGCCACATTGGCGTACGGAATCTAAAGAATTAATTTTGATTCCACTGTTGGGGTATTGGATACCAACTGGAGTATGGCAGTAACATTCCAGATGGGCAATGTGGATTGCAGAACCATGACTCAGACCTAGCATTTTGGTAGTTAATGAAATCACTGGGTGTTGAAGATAGTGGTGTCTTGGAAGTGCAAGTTGTTCCCTGGGCATGTGAAGCCTCCCCCTCCCCTGAGGTGCGATAGGCAAAATCTAGCTGACTGGCAAGTGTGATGGCTGTCCCCTCCTTTGTGTGCCAGTCTATTGGAAAGCCTTGAGAGAGAGCTTATCAAACCCACCCACCTTCCTGCTATCACCTGCAGAATCAAAACTGTGCCCGATTTGGCTGAACCCAATACACCAAATGTTGGAACGTTTGAGAAGTCTTTGTGATAACAGACCCAGAATCATTAAATAATTTCTGGAAGGTCTTTATAAAGAGTAGCTGGAGCTTGCACTCATGGTTCCAGGACTTTTCATGTGGGAGGCAGCTGTGATCCACATTTAGGGTCTCAGACTGCCAGATTATAAATGGGTGGGTGAGGGTCCATCTCCCTAGAAGACTAAAACCTACTGCTGAGCATCAGCTTTGGAATGGGGACTGCTGAGCTGAGAGAAGGGCAATGGAGCCGTCCCTACAAAGTGTCTGCATAGAGAGAAAAACCCAGAAAGAGCTGCCAGGTGTGTGGTCAGCTAGTGAGTTGTGTGCAGAAGTGCTTGAGGCCCTGTCCCAGGAGGAGCTAAGGTGTGCAGCAAATTTGCCAAACAGTGCAACTGAGCTTGTGCCCAGTGTGAGAGCGTACAACAGAAAAATGAAGGCCCAGAGCAATCAGGTCACTCTCATAGTTGTGTTGCTTCATTGTTTACCTGGACATGTTGCTGACATTTTTGTGACCCACCATGGCTGTATGCTTCATTTTGTACCAACCCATACTACCAACATCGTTAAGCCCCAGCGCGGCTGTGCTCCTTTATCATTGTAGGAAGCTGGCTCTTTAAATAGTATAGGTATGCTGTGTAAAGAGCCTAGGCATCGCTTATGAATGGACAGGGCTTGCTCTAGAAATCCCAAGGTGCTCCTTCTAGGGTAGTGTGGTCAAGCAGCATTAGGCTTATCAGAGAGGTGTGTTAGACATTTGTTGCACACAGAGTCAATAAATGATGCACACACTCAAAAAAGAGATCCACACCAATTTAGAAAAATAACAGGTATTTTTAAATATATTTTGAACCAAGAACTTCGTAATCATGTAAGTATTTTTTCGCAATATACTTTTTACAGTTTTAGCAATGTTAACCAACAGTGCGTTTTTACATGTAATGCTTTCCTATGTGAGAAAGAACATTCACTGCATACAGATACTTGAAATGCGTTTCCGTAGGACCCCTTTCGATCGTGAGGTGGTAGAAGGATGAGGAACAAAGTTCCACCAGCAGATCGGTATTATCTGCCCTGGTGAGTCCATGTGCAAAGGTGATGAAAGGGTTGGTAGCCTTGCTCGCTATGCGTTAGAAAGGAGGGGCACTTGGAAATAGGCTGCAAAGGGGGACCCGGGGACAAGTCTAAGAGCTCCCAACGGGGCTCTCGGATCGGGAGGGTCCTAGGAGAACAGAGGAGCAGTCAATTTCCTTAGGCCCGGGCAGCTCAGGTGCAGAGAATTTGTAGTTGGCTGGCTCTCGTGCGTCAAGGCGCTCACGGTTGTCAGTCAGGGCCAGCAAGGGGGACAAACAAAGGACAGCTGGGCCAGTCTCTGTGCTGGCCTCTGCAGTGCCGATATCCCTCACCACCTGGTCGGTGATGCCGTTGGAGTCCGGGCTGGACTTTCAACAAGCATTGGCCGCGGCAAGGGTACCCCGGGTATTGGTACAGGAGGGCTTTTGGAGGTCCTGGCATCTTCAGGCTTGGCAGGAAGATGAATCTACACTCGTAGAGTGTGCAGACCTTTTCCTGGGCAGCTACTGCTCAGTGGACCTGGTGGACAGCAGCTTCTTTAAACTGGACGCAACGGTCAGTGCCTGTAGGCGAGTAGCACTTCTACTCCAAGGGAGATGCTGGCTGCTGGGCAAAGGGCTGGCAACCCTCCAGGGCTTGTGGAGGATGCACAGCTGCAGGACAAGTCGGGTCTTTGCAATTGTCGAGTCTCTGTGGAGCAGGCAGGGTTTGGTGCCAAAAGTCCACAGCAGTCTCCAGTTCTTGCGGGAGTCAGCTCTTTAGTGTCCTATTCTTTTCAGTCAGTGGAATCTAAAGTTTTGGCTTCAGGGAGCCCCTAAATACTCAATTTAGGGGAGTGGACATTAGTAGCCAATGGGCTACCTACCCTTGGGGTTCACTACGCCCCCTTTATGACCACTTACTGTGGGAAGTGGGCATAACCCTGTCCCAGCTCACCAAGATGGCAGAATTTCCCTATAGTGGGGCACATCAGGCAGCTCACCTCAGGGGTGTGACTGACCTGGGTGCGCTCCACGCCTACTTCGCATACTGATTTCCTGCCTGTCCTGGTGCCAAACGGCCCTCAAGGCAGGGGGTGACATCTCCCAGGTCTGGGGGATGCCGGCATCGCATATAAAAAGCGGCAAAGGCTTTGAAGCCTCCGGCCTTGGTATGCTGCTGGCTAGCCATCCTGTTTGTAGGAAGTGTAAACACCTCCTGACAGAGCAGGTATTGTTCCTGATCTCCCGAGAGTGGGCTCTCACCTCCTAGGGGGTCAGAAAAGTGTCTGTGATGGCAGGCTGGACTGTACCAGTCAGCCAGCACACTAGTGGACTAGTAGGTTTTCAGGGGGTGCCTCTAAGGTACCCTCTGGGTGCATGTATTCATAAATCCATTACTGAAATAAATGTCGGTTTATTAATATAAGAGGCTTCGTACCAAACATCCTTGGTTTCAGTGAAGCCATCATGTAGCTGGGGTACTCGTATTCACCAGTGTCCAGTCCTTAAGATGACTTCCCTCTTCACTTGCAATGTCTATGAATCGACTTAGACATCACTGGGGCATATCTGCTCATGCAGATATGTCCACACATGTAATATAATGCACCCAGCCTTAGGGCGCTGTAAGGTCTGCTGTAGGGGTGACTTGCATATATTGAATGCAGTGTCTGCAGGCATGGCACTCAGGAGGTGTGCCATGTCGTGTCTTTACTTTTGTCTGCACCATGTCATGCAGCCAGCAATGGCAGTTTGCAGGAGTGTGATGAGGGGTGCCTTAGGGTGGCACAATACATGCTGCAGCCCTTAGGGACACTCTTTAGTACCCAGGCCCTAGGTATTAGGAGTACCATTTTCTAGGGACTTACAGGGGTGCTAAAGGCATTGCCAACTGGGGAACAGTTGTACAGTTTTAGGGAAAGAGATCTGGCACTGGGGACCTGGATAGCAGGAACCCAGTGCACTTCTGTCAAAATTGAATCAAATACTAGGCAAAAACTGGTGGTGACAATGTCATAAAGGGTCAGTTTCCTACATAACCCCTCCCCAAACAAAAGAGAATGAGCCTAAGCTTTCCCAAGAGAGTATCCATCATCTACGCTGAAAAACCTGGAAAGGCCATCTGCATTGGCATTGTCAGACCCAGGTCTGTGCTCCACTGTAAAGTCCATTCCCTGTAGGGAGATGGACCACCTCAAAAGTTTGGGGTTTCCACCTTTCATTTGCATCAGGTATTTGAGAGGCCTGTGGTCAGTTTGAACAAGGAAGTGAGTACCAAACAAGTATGGTCTCAACTTCTTCAGGGACCAAACCACAGCAAAGGCTTCCCTCTCAACGGCTGCTCTCTGGGGAGAAATCTCCTCCTAATGATAGCAACAGGCTGAATGGCGATCATCGTTGGTCTGGGATAGGACCGCTCCTATCCCATGTTCAGAGGCATCTGTCTGTACTATAAACTGCTTAGAATAATCTGAGCACATTGCTTCATTCAGAGTGTCAAAAGCCTTTTGACAGCTCACTGTCCAGTTTACCTTCTTTGGCATTTTCTTAGAGGTCAGTTCTGTGAGGGGTGCCACAATGGTACCATATCCCTTCACAAACCTCCTGTAGTACACAGTGGAGCCAAGGAATGCCCTGACTTAAGTCTGGGTGGTTGGAGCTACCTAGTCCACAACTGTCTGGCTCTTCGGGTTGTAAGGGTTGAACTTGGCCTCCACCTAAAAGATGGTCCAAGTATACAACAGAGCCTTGCCCTATCTGGCACTTGCTTGCCTTGATAGTGAGCCCTCCACTGTGCAGAGCCACAAGGACGTTTCTAAGGTGGATCAGGTGATCTTGTCACATGGAGCTAAAGACAGCAATATCATCTAGATATGCTGCACTAAAAGCTTCCAACCCAGCAAGGACTTTGTTCACCAACTTTTGGAAGGTGGCAGGGGCATTCTTTAGTCCAAATGGCATTACTATGAATTAGTAATGTTCATCTGGGGTCAATAATGCTGATTTTCCTTTTGCTCCAGGGGTCAGACCAATCTGCCAGTATCCTGATGTTAAATCAAAAGTACTGAGAAAATTGGCTGCCCCTAACCTATCAATTAGTTCATGTGCGCTTGGGATAGGGTTTGCATCTGCCTTAGTGACAGCACCGAGACCTCTATACTCCACACAAACCCTTAGCTCTGTTTTACCACCCTTGGAATGAGGCTTGGGGACTAAGACCACTGGGCTGGCCCAGTGACTCTCAGAGGGCTCAATCACTCCTTACTCCAGCATCTTGCTGACTTCAGCCCTGATGCTTTCTTTCACTTGGCCAGACTGTCTGTATATGTTATTTTTTACAGGCATACTATCACCAGTGTCCACATCAATGGTGCACCAGTGAGTCTGACCAGGGATGAGGGAAAAGAGCTCAGCATACTACTCCAGGACTTGCCTGCAGTCAGCTTGCTGTTGGGCAGAGAGGGTGTCTGAAAAGACCACTCCATCAACTGACCCATCTTTAGGACTGTGGGAGAGGAGGTCAGGGAGAGGTTCACTCTCTTCTTCCTGATCCTCATCAGTGACCATCAGCATGGCCACATCAGCCCTATCATGAAAAGGCTTAAGGCGGTTCACATGGATGACCCTGTGAGGTCTCCTGCTAGTGCCTAGGTCAACTAAGTAGGTGACATCACCTTTCCTTTCACGGATAGGGAAAGGACCACTACATTCGTCCTGGAGTGCCCTGGGAGCCATAGGCTCTAGTACCCACCCCTTCTGCCCTGGTTGGAACTCCACCAGTGCAGCCTTTTGGTCATACCAGAGCTTCTGAAGCTGTTAGCTGGCCTCAAAGTTTTTGGATGCTTTCTTCATATACTCAGCCATCCTTGAATGTAGGCCAAGTACATAGTCCACAACATCTAGCTTAGGCTCTCTGAGAGATTTCTCCCAGCTTTCTTTTACTAGACACAATGGTCCCCTCACAGGATGGCCAAACAGAAGTCCAAAGGGACTACAGCCCATTCCCTTCTGTGGGACTTCTCTGTAGGCGAAAAGCAGGCATGGCAAAAGGACATCCCATCTCCTTCTGAGTTTTTCAGGGAGCCCCGTGATCATGCCTTTCATGGTTTTGTTGAATCTCTCAACTAAACCATTGGTTTGTGGATGATATGGGGTAGTGAACTTGTAAGTCACACCACATTCATTCCACATGGCCTTTAGGTAACCAAACATGAAGTTACTACCTCTGTCTGACACCACCTCCTTAGGAAAACCCACTAATGTAAAGATACTCAAGAGGGCCCTGGCAACTGCAGAATCAGTGACAGTCTTAAGTGGAAAAGCTTCAGGGTTCACTTTCCCGGGTGGGGGGGAATTAGCAACCTGTTTCTTTTGGTCACCCCCACCATGAGACTTCTTGGATACCATAGTCTCTACCCAATGGTCAGCCTTCTTTCCCAATTCTTGGGGAGAAACTGGACTTAGGTCTACCAAGTGCTAACAATTATTTGAAACCCCAGTTACTTAACAGATGCTCTTTCATAATTAAACTATGAAGCCCAGCACATAGTCTTGCACCTGGTTACCTTTCAACCACCCACCCAGTGTTTTGACTTAGAAGTCAACAAAATCTACCCAGGTCTGACTCACTGATTTTAATCCTGTACTTCTCAGTTGTGAGTCTAAAGTCCTTAATCAAGGTATCTTTCATGAGGTCATATGACTCCGTATCTGCCTCATTAAGAGTCAGGAGTCTATCCCTGCTCTTTCCTGAGAACAGCTCCCAGAGTAGAGAGCCCCAATACTTCTGGCTGTGTTTTCTCATCTTACAAGCCCTCTCAAACGCTGTAAACCATTTGGTGATTTCATCATGGTGAAAAGAGTTTCTTTAGGGCTACTGCCATGCTCTGGAACAACCTCCCACTGTCACTAAAAGCGGCCCCCTCGCTACTCTCCTTCAGGAAAGCCTTAAAAACTTGGCTTTTCAAACAGGAGTAGAAGCCATTGACGCACCCGATGGACCCGATTAAGATATCATTGCGGCCTAAATCAGATTTCGATAGCGCCAAGCTGCCGCAGGGCATGAGTTTGCGCTTTATAAGTTAAGTTACATTACATCACCTTCTACTTATTTTGGGACAATCCCTTTGGGAATTTTAGGGTCAAAAGCTTAATCTTCCTCCCTATTTAAAATCTTGCTGCCACCAGAGATGGGTCCTAGGCCCATCTCAACTCTTTCCTTTTCTATGGCCAAGATTTTGGCCTCCAGGCTACTCTTCTAGCTAGTTTCTGTAGATCAGAGACTTCATCTTCTACTTGTTCTGGGGTACTGTTGGAGGTACTCTCAGTAGGGGAATCAGAGGAATCATCATCATCCTCACTGACAGCTCCGTCCCTTGAGAGGTTCTCTCTCATTGCCCGGTCTCTATCACATCAAAATGAGTGTCAGTAAATTTTCAGGCGATAATATACACTGTGAAATTTTAAATGGTCGTACCAGCATGTTACTTTTAGATGTTATTTGCCAATGATGATCACATTTTATAGCTATGCTGTTTACCCTGAGGCTCCCACTACTTTGGAAACAAGATACCATCTCACAGTGTTGAAGATCAACAAGAAATATCCAAGCAACAACCTCAATTTTCAAATGCAATGCGAGGAAACCGTTATGAACATACTACCCATCACAGGTAAGATTGCCCTGAAAATTGATTCCTGGCCCAGTAGGGTGGAAAGGGAAGAGGATGGGATTGGTGTATGAAGATAGACATAGAGTTCACCGTAACATGTATTCTTGGAATAACAGTATTTATACCTCTGAAACACCTTCATCCAGCCTTAAGTTAGGATATTTTTCAGACCAGCACCTCAATATTAAAGACTGAGAAGGATTGGTTATTCTTGGCCTCATAATTTTTCTGAGATTCCAGAAATTTGCAAGCAGAGTCAGGGTGAGAAAAACAGTAAACCTTGCTCCTTCTTTCAGTCTCACCCAGAGTCTGGTAGGAAAAATGAAAAGAAGCATAACATCCCTGGAAATTTTATTTTATTTATAGACTGCAGCATTTCCTCCTCAGTTGTTGACTTTAGGACTGGAAATGCATGAACTCGCATGCGATTCAAGCTAAGAGTAGACAAAGACAGACATCTCAACCAGGACTGTGCTCTACCACCCTGTCTGAAGGACTCTTCATGGGGAGTTTAATAACTTTACCACTTCAATGGGAGTGTTCATCTCATCCCCCACTACAATCCTTAGAGAAAGAAAACAGTCTAGCAAACTTCACATCCTCCTTGTCTGTGGGGAGTGATGCCTGAGCTCTGGCAGACACATAGTTGCGGTTCAAATATCATGATCCAACCCGGGTCTTATTCACTGGAGTCCAACCTTTTGGTAGGTTACTTCCTTGGATTTATTACTGCTAGTCCCACTCTAAGGTAAGCACTTCACTGCAGCTAAAAAAAAAAAAAAAAAAAAAAAAAGCTGTGCCACAGCTCCTGAGCATGACGGCCTACATGATAAGAAGGTGGGTCCGTCTGCACCCCAGCCCCAAGCATGACATTTAAAATAAAATAAAAAAATCATTCTGTAGGTTTAAGTTCATACACAATTAGCAAGAATGACAGGTTTGTAGGCTATCTGCAATAAATATTATACATTGCAAACAAAACACAGATTTGTCACCCAAAAACACACGCCTCAAATGTGAGCATACTGGGTTTTTCTATTTCTCCATTGTGTCCTGATCTTAGATGTAGGGCATCCAGTAGTTCTTACCTGGGTTGTACTTCTTTGCTTTAACCATGCCAGTATCAATGACATATTTTATCCCTGCAATGGTAATGGAGGTTTCTGCAATATTTGTGGAAAGGATCACTTTGCGATGACCCTGAAGAAAGCAAGCAAAGTAAGCATGTTGAAATATTTCTAACTAAACACTCAGATGTGAATGTAATGTTTTATAAACTCTTTTCAAAATTCTGCAGCTTCATTTCTGTCATGCTATAGAAATGTGTAAGGGAATCTCACTAAAACATTGATCAGTCCCAATGAGCTATATTTTCATCCAATAAAATGTTCTTTAAAATGTTGGTTTCACGAATCAATAAAGGATTCTTTGAGGCACCAAAAGAGCAAATTAGTTAATAGTCAAGAATCAGAACACACTAAAAACACATCTAACACAATCACAGAAACAAGCATGTAATCAAAAATATATGCTCTTGCCTACTGCTCTTACACAGATAAGGCATTTCAAAGTGAATTTACTAAATCCTGTTCTGTGTATTCTAATCCGACTTTCAGAGAAAGTTGAGATTGAATCAACCCTCATTTTAATGCAACTAACAAACACAAAGCTGATGGACTATTTGAAACCTTTGCGTGGGATCCTGCATAATCAATGGTTACTTGGACTATCTTAAGTGGGTGCAGTCAGTAATGCCCCAGGTGCACGGAGGCGGTTGTGGATTTTTATAGCATGGTTTGGGAGTTTCAGGTGGTCTTTGAATTTTGGAAGGAAGGACTGAGCAATGTCTCAAAGGTTACTGGCACACTTCTACCATATGATCCTACCGACTGTCTACTGAAGATATGAGTCAGGTTGAAAAATTAAACACTTCACGCTCTTTGGGTCCTAAGCCATGGCACTGGTAAAATGGTGAATAGCCATGGTGCAGAAGTCCGCCTCTGCTCCCTTGTTGTTAGAATGGACACATGCCGAGATTACGTCATAGGCGCCATTTTGGATTAGCACTCGAGTGGTGGGTGGGTAGATATACCAAGTGGGACATGCACACCGATAAACTGGAATCTAAGTCAGGTGACTATCCCCCGAGAAGCACAACACAGAGTAATCTAGCAATAACACTTCTGTAAAATGATACAGAGAAAGGTCTATGGGTGCAATTAGACTCTTTGCTGTTCCAGAAGATGGGATGTCGTTTTTCAAAAATTTACTTCTTCCTAAAGCAAGAATCCGATGTGGTAATGTGACCAGGCAGAGTGTTCATTGATGTTTAGCCGCCTTAACACCCGCTCAGTCTCCTGTGGATTTGGAGCAGAGTACCCTTCACCGTTATTTTCATTGCTGTTGGACCCGACATCCTTGGAATGGTTTTTCCCTAACTTTGCGCCTTCAATCCTCCTGTTTGTGCTGATTTTGTTTTTGCTGGCCTTTGGACTCTGCACACATTAGCACCACTAATCAGTGCTAAAGAGCTTGTGCTCTCTCCTTAAAACATGACAACACTGGTTTCCACACAACTGGCATATTTAATTTACTTGTAAGTCACTAGTAAAGTGGTTCTGCATGCACCCAGGATCTGTAAATTAAATGCTACTAGTGGGCCTCCAACACTAATTGTGCCACCCACAGACATAGCCCTTTAAACAGGTCTCAAGCCTGCCCCTGCAGCCTGTGTGGGCAGTTCTAAACTGCCAATTCGACCTGGCAAAATAAACCTTTTGCCAGGCCCAAACCCCTATGGTAGGCCCTAAACAGCCCAGAGGGTACAGTGTATAAATTCTGAAAATGCCACTTTTAGAAAGTTGGCATTTTCTTGTCTTAACCATTTGGTGCCTGCAGCATGTGTTCTGGGTCACATGACTAGGTGTAGCTGGCAGTTGGTCTTTGTGTATTGTTCCTAGACAGTGAGGCAAAGGGGGAATAGTTGTTGGCAGGACAGACCATCTCTGACTTGACAAGGGGAGGAGCAGTCACCTACCACACCTGCACCTCACAAAGACTCTGTCTCAGCACACTCACAAAGCGTTTCACACCAGTCTACTGTGCCCCCTAGATAAGCTGGGGCCGGGGAATGGAGGCAGGAAATTCCAGACACCTCTGCTGCGGGAGGATTCTAGAAGCTGGCATCAAGAATCAATATTTGACCCTCAGACCCAACTCTTCAGTACACATCTGGACTTGTAGCAGACTCGGGTGCAAGCAAGATTGCTACCCTGCTGCCCGAGTGAGAAGGGATGGATCTGCATCTTAAATCCAGGACCACCAAAGTGAATTCGAAGGCTATTTGGCTGGCCTACTAATCAGACCCTCAAGGACAGAAAAAGCTTTAACCACCTTGAACCCTGGACCTGGACTCTGCCTGCTGTGAGTCTTGTTCCTCAAGTGGTACCATCCCAGTCCTGGAGCCCAGAAGTGGGACAGAAGGTCCTCTGCCAGCCTAGATGCGGTCTTTTGAGCAGAACCGACGCAGCAAGACATCTGCTCGCATCCCCATATCGGAACCGCTGCTGCACGACGCATAGCCAATAAAGGTACCCACAGCTCTTCGGAACCGCTGCTGCGTGATGCCACCTCAACAGAGGACTTTGCATTGCAGCTCTGCAACTCCTTGGAACCGCAGCTGCGCGATGTATCCTCGACGCGCGACCTCACATCGCAGCCCCCTGGAATCGCAGCTACGTGATGCAACACATTATATCCTCAGCACGGGATCTTGCAACACTCCGCAACCAGGATTTAAGGTACTTTGTTCAGCGGGCCTAACTTGGTTTCTGTATCCAGGCTGCGTTCCATCACAGTCGGCCTGAACTTGTGACTTTGCTCCGGCCCGGCGAGACAAGATTACCACAGTAGGCACTTCAGGCTTTTAAGCACTATTTTTATTTAAATGTTTAAAATTGCATATCGCCTGTTCTACAAATTGGATTTTTGTTGTTCTGGTATCAAATAATGTATTACACTCTAATCTATTTTTTCTAAATTAGCCTGAGATTTATCTTGTGTACTACATAAATACTTTACACATGCCTCACAGCTTTTGTGCCAAGCTACCAGAGGGTTAAGCACAGGTTAATTTGGGGTTTGCTTGTGCTTCACCCTGACAAGAGTTGTGGTTGCTGCTTGGGAAGGGTTTCACCTTGCTGAACCAGTAACCCAATTGTTTTACAATCGCTTAATATTTTAATGGGCAGGATAGATCCCGCCTGCATCCTGTAATATTTCTGGCCATAATGTTTGCTAGACACACCGCAAGCCTGCATGCAACTATGGATAAAAATGGTTGGGTAGTGTGGTTATAATTCGATAAAATAGATGTTGTGATGTATGCATGCATGTACCCTCTCAGGTGATTAGTGCGCTATACAAATCAATAGACCATAACATAACATAATAGTTGTTTATATACTCACGCAGTTGTAAAAAATGGATAAAAATATATCTTTAAAAAAAAGTGCTTGCTGTTAATAATCAACAGTATCAGAGGCCCACTAATACCAATGCACCCAATTCAAGAAACCAGTTACAGCCTTTTGGAATCTAACTTTCCAGGAGTAGCACAATCAAGCAGCCTAGCATTACTAGGCTTGCTAGGTGATAGATGTACATATACAGCATTACATTGGATACAACAAACTGAATTTCATGTCAGTGGTATAATTTATTTGAAGAAGAGGACCTTATTTAAAGGTAGGTAAGCAGGGCAATTTAAACTATGACACATCCAGCTTCTGGAGTGGAGTTAAAAATCCAACCCTTTATACCATTTAAGTGCTAGTCACTCCACAGAAAAGTAAAAAGGGGCTCTACAGCTAACCTTACCAACAGAATAACTGCCGAACAGGCCACTTAGTTCATTTCAGAGGATTATCAATGTGCAGTGTGACACAGTTCATTTTGAGGCCGGTTGAGAGGTGCACCCCATGGCACAATATTTTGCCCTTTACCTGGGAAACAAACTACATCACCAGCAGCTACAAGAGCCAATTGTAATCCGGTCCTGATGATCACCTGAAATGTAAAAGAGCTGAAACACCGTCGACGACACATCGCAATTGTTTGGCGCTTTCTGGTTCTTGACATGTTTCTCATTTAATTGTAGCTTTGATTTTCATGTTTTGTAACTATTCTCCAAGTCATTACTTGTTGCGCCGTTTTCGCTGTTCCTTTCATTTTGTCATGTGTTTACCTGCACCGTTCACTTTTTGCAAAAGCACTTTGTGCACACTAATTTTTGGGGAGAGGATCTAGTCTTACGGCTAGAGCGGTCGACGTCGAAGCTGGGGAACCGGGTTCGAGTCTCGGCAGCGACGCTCAACATCCTGTGATTCTGGGAAAATCACTTAATCTCCCCGTGACTAACAAAAATGAATGTGTCCTTGTGTCACGAAACTGGTGCTATGTAAAGCACTCTGATACCTGATATCTTCGGGTCTAGTTCGCGCTATAGAAAACTCTAAAAAAACAAACATTGGGATTATATCTATCTATATACATTAGAATAGTGCTGATATATGGTCTATAATTTGCATTTGTGAAATCTTAATACAGACCGCTTTCTCTTCTTAAAAACAATTATTTTTGTCTCCTTGTGTCACCATTGGTTTTTGCTTTTCATTTACTTGTCAACAAATATTACCTGTTGAGACACTGTTGTTAGAGACAAAACATCTGCAGCAGGTTTGGATACGAGATTTATCTGGCCCTTTTGGTTGTCTTGAGTGTGAAGTATTTGAGCCCTGCATTATGCATGGGTTCAAACAGTGACTTAATTAACTGACTTAGCACCATGTTTAAGTTCCACATTGGTATGAGTACCATTTGGAAGCTGGAATGTCCAAGTCTGCCGATTACTCTCAGGAGCAGAGGAATCAGATAAAAACAATTTGTAGTATAACCTTCCAAACCATTAAATAGTAAAAGGCTCCAATGGACCTTTAGTAATAATTCCTGGAAACAGAGTTATCGCAAACATATCTAGGTCTGGCCTCGCCTACTTACAGAACATCAGTTGTAACTGACATGGATGCATTTGCCATTGAAGACAGTCACCTTTGTAGTGTCTCAAAGCATCTGCTTGTAGATCCCTTACTCGAGAAGGTATAGAGCTGTTAACCATTTCCAATGCTTGATTGGTAACATCCAAAGTAGCTAAGACAACAATAAGAGACCAGGACAGGTCATCAGCCTTTCCTACAAAGTACATATTGTGTTTTCTGTCTTAATCAGCAAAGGATTTTCCTTGGGTTAAAAGCAGGAAAGTCTTCAAGCTGACTGCTCTGAATCTGAAAATGTTAATGAGCCTATGAGATGGATACCCCCATCTACAAAAAACTATTAGTTTTTGCTTCAGAAGAGAAAATAGCATGCACCTTAAGAGATTACATGGGTCCTTCCACCGCGTCGTCATACGGTGGACTGCAGGTATCAACATCAACAGGTGTATACCGATACCACAGTTGTTCATTATCGCCTACCTCAAATGTATTCTCAACTTAGAGGGTCGTCGTTAAAAAAAAAAAAAAGTAGTTTTATAGCTTGAAGAATTTTTGTGCATTCACATGTACATTATTCTGCCACCTAGTGGTTGCGTCCCTTTATAGGCTTTTATCTTCTTCTCTCCTAAGCGTCATTGAACATTTGTTGCGGTGTCCCTCCTCTTGTGCCGTCAGATGTATGCCCCATAAGCTCTCTGTGTGGTCACTATCTTCAGATTCTTTTTTCCTCTTGGTGACTTATACAGTTTATTGGGCTTCCTATTTCTTTGTACATACTGCTTCCACTACTAGTTCCAATCTCCTAACTTCCAGGGAGGTGGGAGGGTGGCATGTAGATCACGAATCAGAAGCATGCTGTGCATAAATTCTGTAGCAGTGTTGTACCTCCTTGAGAGGCTAGGTTGAAATGAGTGACCTACATTCCTCCTGTGCTTCCTTGTTATCTTGACTGTCCATATAATAGTGTTTTGTGAACGGTATGTGTTTATGACCATGTGGCTGCCATGCACATGTCACTTATTGAAACGCTTGCGATAAATACCAATGTGGGTCTCTTTTTCCTTGTGGATTAGATCTTGTTACCTCTCTACCCTCCCGCCCCCCTACCCCCTGGCCACTCCTGCTGTCTTACTACATGTTTGGATTGTTTGCACTATCACTTTTGCAATAGTCCCCCTGGTGATTGGTGAGCTTAGTTGCTAATGCAAGGAAAAAGAATTGGCTCCTTTTTCAGAATTGTCTTGTTTCTTGCTGGTTTTTCATATACGCGCTCTAACATCCAAGGTATGTAGAGGCCTTTCTGTTTGAGTCTTTGGCAAAAGGTGGGTAGTTGGATAGCCTGATCAAAGTGGAAGAGTGAAATTACTTTATGGGGGAATTAAAAATTTCCTAGCTATTGTAACGGAAAGTGTCAATTCTATTAAGGACTCAGAGGCGAGGATTATACTATTCTTCCTTCGCTTACTAAATAGCAGCCATTTCACGAACTGAACAACAAACTACCATTCCCATGAACCTCTGGGAATGAGGTAAATGACAACATCCAGTAGGATAACAGTCCCAGGCACCATTCAATCGGCTATGAGCAATCCTGAACATAGCCCTTTGCTGGCGTCCCCTCAGCCTCTTTCATCACGTGTGTCATGCGCTGCTCTGCAATCATGCTTGCTGTTAACTCGTCTCAGACTCTAGCAAAAAGAGGGCAATTAGCAAGAAGCATCAAGTAGAACAAAAACCTGCAGGAAAACAGTGCCCTTTGCAAACAAAACATTAATGTAATGCGGTAGTCATAAAAAGACATTAAACTGAGCAGAAAAACCTTCGTACTTATTAGTCACAGGGAGGGTCAGCTGGATCAGAATCCACCGGGTGGGATAATCCTCGCCTCAGAGTCCTTAATAGAAATGAATCTTTGCATTACGATAGCTAGGACATTTTTCATTCTGTGCCAGGACCAGAGGCGTGGATTATTCTAGTTCAAAGGTTGCTCACTACCAGATGAGCCATATCCAATTCTGACTTAAAATAGAACTTCTTAAAGGTAGAGTCCGAAGACCAATCCGCTGCAATCATGTTATGTTATAGAGCGTGCACTACTCAAAAGAGTGTCCCGGCGCTAACAGAACAGTAAGGACACAAGAGAGCCGTCAACTGGACAAAGAGCAAGGTTTTAAGCCTTTTCCTGAACAGTCATTAATCCTTCATATGCCGGATTTCTAAAGGAAGGGTGCTCCAGCCCATTGGCCCCAAAAGCGAGAAAGAACGCCCGCCTACTCTTACAAGCAGGACTCTCGGGACTGTGGCCAAGTGAATGTTGGAGGACCACAACTTTCTTGACGGGCTGTAGAGGGAAATCCTCAACGACAAATAACGTGGTCCTGAGTGGTAAAGTGCTCTGGTCATAAGGAGGGGTCTTAAAAAGAATCTGCTTGTGCACAGGAAGCCAGTGCAAATTCCGCAAACAGGAAGAAATATGCTCCCTTCTAGGTAAACCGAGAATGAGTTTTGCCGCAGAATTCTGCACAGTTTGAAGTTTCCTCAACAAATATTGCGGAAGGACACCATATGGTGCATTGGCATAGTACAACCTGGACATGACCAATGCCAAGATCAGCGTGATCCGAATTGGGACTGACAAAAAGTATAGGAATTTCTAGAGCATATGCAGTATGCCAAAACATTTGCCAACCACAGAATAATCTGATTATGAAAGGACAATTTATTTTCAAATTTCACATCCAAGTTATTGACTGTTTCCACATGCCTATTGGGTGGAGATGCCCCCTCTGACCAGTACACTTCCAACTTGAGGTCAAAAGTTTGCCCCACACAGAGCACCTCCGTCTTCTCGGTATTACATTTCAGTTGGAAGAAACTCATCCAACGGAAAACGGCTGAGAGGTATGGTTTTATTTCACCATGTTCAACTGGCACCTGGCATTTTATCAAATGTGAAAATAATCTGGGTGTCATAGGCATAGGAGATTATTTTGGCCCTAAAGGACTTCACCAATTCAGCAAGGGGAGTCATATAAATATTAAACAGTATGGGCCTTAAAGCTGACACCTGGGGAACTCCGACGGAGACATTTAGACTGCCCGAGGAGAAAGGAGCTAGCCAGACCTCTTGCTGCCTATCTTTTAGGAAGGATTTCAACCGCTTCCAGGCCTCGTCCCCGATGACGATCTCCTGAAGTCAGTTGAGCAGTCTGGCATTTGGGACCCTATTGAATGCTGCAGACAGGTCAAGCAGTACCAGAACTACTTGACCACCTGCATCGTTAGTGCCTTTGATCAGCTCAGAGACCTCCAAGAGAGCAGTCTCAGTGCTGAATCTTGTCCTGAAGCCTGACTGACTAGGGTGTAATAATTTATTCACCTCAAGATGCTTAGAGAGTTGGTCATTCACAAACTTGTCCAGCAACTTGGATAGCGCAGGCCAAAGGGAAATAGGTCTGTAGTTGCCTGAGATGTCAGAGTCTGCATTTGTTTGTTTTTTTAAAGTGGTAAGATTTTTGCCTGCTTCCAGACACACGGAATTGTAGCTGTATTCAGGAACTTATTTAAAAGGGCGTTCATAAGGATTAATAATATCCACTCCCAGAGCCAGGAGGAAAGGAGGTCAAGGAGGGCAAGGATCGGCCGTTGAACCCAATTTAAGATTAGGAATAGCCCTCCTGGAGTCTTCAAGGGAAATTAAATTAAACTCAGTCATCAGACAGAAACCGCATTTAGGGATTTTGTATATCCAAGAGCCTCAACGTTGAATAGTACAGCTGTTATTAGACTATACTGGATCTCCTGAATTTTGTGAAAAAAAGAAGCCAAATCTGAGCACCCTTTGCCCGAGGGGGTTTTACTTCTATGGCATGCAACAGGGTCCAAGAAATCTTTTACAATCTGAAAGATTGCTTTCGACTTGTTACTTGCCGCTTTTATCCTACCTTCATAGAACTCTCTCTTTTAATGGTTTATCAGTGTCACATAGCTTTTGAGAGCCCTTTTATACAGTGCTTTGGCCTCCGCACTGTAATTCTACGCCATTCCCTTTCCGCCCTCTTGCACAGTTTTTTCTCCCGTCTGAGCTCCTCAGTAAACCAGGGGCTCAAAACCCTGATTTTGCTAGGCAAACAAGCTGTGGCAGGTGCCAAATTCTCCGCTGTGATGCGTAACCAATTATCCACGTTGAGCAAGTCAGAGGCAATGGAGCCCGACTGAATCGGTGTATTGTTTTCCAGAGCAAGCAGCAAGCTGTTTTGAGAAATCTTAGAGAAAGGTCCTGTCAAGCTTGAGGTAGCATGGATCACACCCTATGATATCTTCCAGGGGGGCAACCAGACTGAAAGTCTTCGAAGCCAATGCACCACAAGCAGAATGCTCTCCAAAGAGTTTCAGATCAATACCAGCCTCTTGCTTCACCCACTTTACTCAACGGGCAATGGTGGCGGAGAGACCCTATGCAGTTTCCGTAGGGGAATAAGGAGTTGACGTTCTCCCGGCGGAAAGAGTTTCTGCAGACATCTCCTCATATCCTTTAAGGCACTGCACTACGCACAGCTTGGGGGAAGTCTGGAAAAGCCGGGTAGGCAATAATCCTAGTGTTACATTTTGTCCTCCTGCATACCGTGAAGAACACTCCGGAAGGGGAGAAAGTCCTGCCAGTGATAGCCAAGGCCTGTACATTTGAGACCCATCTACAAGATGGCAGACATAGCAGCATAGCTAGCTTAGCTGAAAGCTCCTTTCTAGATAAGAATCTGTTAAGTTGCCAGGACATAAACAGGTTAAGCACCTGATAGACATCCCAGAGTGTAGAATATCGTGGTTCTGGGGGAAGAGACAGTCGGATCCCCCGAAGAAGTCAACACACAAAGGAATGTTTAACCAGCAGAGAGCCCTCTATCGGGACATGCCCCGCAGAAATAGCTGAACGAAAGGCATTGATGGAGCAATATGCCAATCCCTCCGTCACCAGGCTAGCCAGGAAGTTGATAATGTGGACTACAACCGCAACCACAGGATCAAAACCCGTCGCAAACACTAATGGGTACATCGCTCCCACGATGATCTGTACCGTTTAACTGTATTGTCGGCCCAGGCTCTGGACAAGAAATCCTCAGCTTGTCTCGAAAGGCCCAGAACAATCTTTAGTATGCATCTTTTAGGTCCAGACGGACCATCCATTACAACGGTTGCAGGACATTGCACAGGAGGTGGATGCCCTCTATTTCGAAATGACGGTATACCAGCCATTTGTTAATCTTGCGTAAGTTGATGACTGTACGCTGGCCCCCGTCGGTTTTGTCGACTAGAAAAAGATTGCTGATAAATCCTCAGGGATGCAGAACTGAAAGACATATAGCTCCTTTGCCCAGAAGAGAGGCAAAATCCACGTCCACCAGTGCGGCCTCCTGCAACAAAAACAGAATGGGTTGTGGATAGGCATCCTGCTGGGGAGAGCCATAAAACTCGATTTAAAAAGCTTGAATTGTTTGCAAAACCCACGCGTCTGTTTTGATTGTTCTCCAGATGTGGGAAAAATTCACCAGCCGGCCCCTGACTTTTAGAACGGTAGAAGGGAGAACATTCACCGTAAGTGGAGGAAGCACCGGCTCCCTTAAAGCCTCTGCCTGAGAAATGCCGGCCTCTGGTTGGATAAAAATTGGCGAAATGGGTTTGATCTTGGCCGCGTCTGGAGCCTTGCCCTCGAGGAAGATACTGTGAGAAAACTCGGCCGGACAAGCAGCCACTGACTCAGCCGGCCCCTTGGAGAATCTGAGGGTAAACACTCTTATAATAGACGACTGGGCCACATCCAAGGAAGTGAATGAGTTGACAAATTTGCCCAATTCTTTAATAAACGGTTCCCCGAAGAGCCCCCCGAAGGCTACCGCCCCTGCCTCAGAGTCCACCAGGTCCCCAAGCTTCGGGTCCACTTTCATTAACAAGGAGAGGCGGCGCTCAGTTGACAACAAGCAGTTTACATTGCCGAGGAAAATGATAGCACGCTACACCCATCCAGAAACCACCTATGAGGAGACTAGGGAGCCCAAAGACTTGGCATCCTCGGCGATGTCTAGTATTTTTTGTTACAGGACCAATAGCATCTAGGAGCTTCACCTGGCAAGCCTGTCAGGACCCATCTATACCCTTCTTAGGGTCTTTCATGAATTTTTGAAGGAAGGTGGCCATCCTGGGGTCCAGTTCAGGGGTTAGGGCCATTCAGTCCGAAGGCAGTTACGGGCCTCCTTCTCCAGTGGTTTGCGAATGCGTACTGCCACATAGTTCGCTACCTTCTCTGAAGAGGCTAGCTCAGAGGAACAAGGATGAAGGGTATTATCAGGATCCAACATGTTGGACCCTGCGTCAAGGCTATTGGGTGCAGTTGGGGGTGGAAGAGAGGAGGGGAGCCAAGAAGGGCAGGCCTCATCATCAGTGTCTCAGCGGGAGTCATCATCAGGGTGGGCAGAGGAAACAGGAGGAGGAGGAGGCTTGGAAAAGAACCTAACCCGGGTCTCAGGATGGAGGAGGGGGAAGGGGGAGCCTAGGCTAGGAAGGCTTAGTTCTGCTGTGAAAAGGCATCATGGTCAACCCCAGGTTCGCGACGACGCTTCCCTGGGGTTGCGCCAGAATCCGATGGTTGGGAGTCTCTCGAGGGCCGAAGGGACTCTACGGGATCTGGGCTGGACTTAGTAAACTTGACGGTTTGCGCGTAATCTACTGGGAAAGACATTCTTCTAAGGGGCACATGGCCTCTGATACTGCCCTAAATATCGTGGCATCCACCGCCTCATAAAAATCATCGTCCCATGGGAGGAATGCTAGAGGGTCTTCCTCCCTCAGAGTGTCATCATTGACCTTCATATCAAAGAGCCCAATAAGCACAGGAGAACAAAGCCCCAAAATGTGAACAAGAGCGCTGCGGCGTGCACAAGCACTAACCCAACAGAGACAAACAATTAGGTGCAGGCAGGGGACTGCAGATTTTTCTGGGGGCTATAAAATGCTGCAATGTATGGCCTTCAAGCCAGCGCTACTATAGTGAGGGACCAGTATGTTGCACAGGCAGAGTACTGCAGGTATGGTGCTGGGTTTACAGCCAAGAGATAGACATGGGCAAAGCCTCACTAGCGGTGGGTCTAAGCCTGGGGACACTGTTAATGGGGGAAGCCTGCATGGGAGTGTCCCCAAAATGGCCAGCATGGCCTGTTAGTACGTGTAATTACAGACTCCTCGGGCATCTACTGCAAGTCACACTCAGTAGTGACCCTGAATAGCAGGGCGTCAAGAAATTTCAGGATTGGCCCAATTAGGCAATACAGACCCGCACTTTGCAGAGCGTCACTCTCCAGGCAGCAAGGCTCTGCGGCTGATGGCGCGTGACTCTTATCCCGCTGTGAGGGGAATTCGAACATCATGCGTCACAGCCTAATGAATGCGCTATGTTTAGTGCCGCCTAGCGGGCGGAGGACCGCACCACGGCCGGAGTCACACCAAAGAGTAGCTGCCCGCGAAGGAACGAGATTGCGTTCCCGCAGCCCAATTCACAAGCACACCAACATTAAAGGCATACCATATAGCATATAAGGGCATACAATGAGATAAAGCTCCAAAAGTACATGCTCTAAAAACATGGAGAAAAGGAAGGATGAACTTATCTCGGCTGCGAGGAGGATAGAAAGAGGCTGAGGGCACACAAACAAAGGACTATGTTCAAGACTGCTGATAACCGATTGGATGGTGCTTGGGACTTTTAACGTACTGGATGTTGTTGTTTTTTACCTCATTCCCTGAGGTTCATGGATATGGTAGTTTGCTGTTGTTAAGTTCGTGAAATGGCTGCTATTAAAGGCAAAGGAAGAATAGTATAATCCTCGCCTCCGGTCCTAACCTGACATAGAATTGGGGATTGGTCTTCATGACCACCTTTCCTTATGTATCTCTAGGTACAGTTTTTAAATAGTGAGTGCCTGAAATTCACTGACCATACGCAGGGAAATGATAGCAATGAGAAAGGCTGTCTTGAGTGTTAGGTATTAGAGTCCTGCCTAATGCAAGGGATCAAACAGTGACTTAATTCACTGACTGTAGGAAGCTGGCTCTTTAAATAGTATACCAAAAAGAAGTATACTGTGCAAAGAGTCCAGGTATCGCTTAAAATGGACAGGGGCTTGCTTTAGCAATCCCAAGGTGCTCTCTTAGGGGGTAGTGTGGTTTAGCAGCCTTAGGCTTATCAGAGAGGAGTGTTAGACATATGCAGTATACACACAGTCAATAAATGATGCACACGACTCAATAAGGAGATCCACACCAATTTATGAAAATAACACGTATCTTTATAGAATATTTGTAACCAAGATCATCAAAATCAGGTGAGTACGTTTTGAGATAGAAATATTTACAGTTTTCAAAAGTTGAGAGTGCAATTTTCAGAAGTGGCAATGTTATCCTAGGGAGGAAAAACAATTACTGCACACAAGTACTTCACAGCAACTTACAAGACCAATCTCCTGGACTTAAGGTGAGTAAAGGGTAAGGTCCAAGGCAGCACCAATAGGTCACCTCAGGCAGCACTGGGGTGGCCAGGTGCAGAGGTGCAATACAGTATTGGGTGCTCCTTGTAAGTCAATGGGGATCGGTGGTCACAAAGAGGCTGCAAGATAGGACTGGGAGGCCAGTCGGGCTGAGCCAACAAGGGGGCTCAGATCTCACGATGCTTAAGGACATGGGAATACCTTTGGTCCTCTTCTCCTCAGTCCAGGGTGGCCGGGTGCAGAGGTGTTCTGAGGCATCGGATTTTCGTCATCAGAGACATTTGTAGACTGCAGAAACCAACTGACTTGTCCCCAGCCCTACTGGCCTGTCTGCAGCCCTCAACGATCCTGCGCCAAAGGACGAGCCGTACTGCAGCCCAGCGACCTCCAAAGCCTTGGGAGAACTGCCTGCCTTCGACAAAGATGAAGATCTCCCTGTTCAAGAAGAAACCAACTATAAAAGAAAAAGAACTCTGCCTTCAGGAACCGCAAAACTGTCCCGAGACTCACCACTGCACCCGACGCACACGGCCCGAGTCCAAGTGACCCACTGGTCCTGCGAAGGTTCCCCAGCGATTCTGAGCCAGAGTCTACCGTGGGCTGACCCCTGCCGGACTCCAACTTGAAGCCTGCAGCCTCAATCCAAAGACTCCCCCTGACTGTGACCTGCCCGGTAAGCTGTTCCCGATGCCAAAGGACACTCCTGCACCGAAGCCCCTGGACCTTGGGGAGCTTGACCAACGGTGTCCCTACGTTCCCTAGCATCACTACTTACCTGGGCAGCTGTGGGTTTTCGCCTCCTGGCCCGAGCCTGCAGCCTTTCTTCAAAATGGATCTCCCCCATTGATTTGCATTGGGTGCCCGACGCTGACTGACTGATTTATTTGTAGAGCGCACTATTGCGGAGGCGTCTTGGCGCTAAGTGGTGTGCAGGGACGGCAACAGACAGGTTCAGGGATGGATGAAGAGCCAAGTTTTTATTTCCTTCCTAAACACCGATCTGCTGGGCTGAAGTCTCAGATGTAGAGGAAGGGAGTTCCATAATTTAGCCGCTAAAAAAGAGAAACGTTTACCTCCACACCTTGCTTTTTTGATCTTTGGAAGGTGTACCAATCCAGAAGAAGAAGATCTTAAAAAACGCGACAGCACATATCGAAGAAACAAGGATTGCACATCCTTAGCCCCACCTCCAAATAGGGCTTTGTGTACTAGGCAGAGTGCCTTAAAGTCAACCCGTCGTCTCACTGGGAGCCAGTGAAGTTGCTTTATGCTGGTGGATGTAGGATGGTGTTTGGGTAGTTTGAGCAATACTCGCGCTGCCGCATTTTGAATTGATTGGAGTTTAGAGAGTTGGGCTGCACCTGCTCCCAAATAAAGAGCATTACAATAATCTATTCTCGATAAGCCCATGGCTCCTACCACAGTTTTCCTCAAAGAAAAAGGGATGAACGGGAGGATCTTCCTTAAGCCTTTTAACGTAAAGAAGCAAGCTGACGAGACTTGATTAATCTGTGGTGCCAAGGTGAGGTCTTTATCGATCAGAAAGCCAAGGTTCCTTGCCTTATTTACCGGTACCGGGCAGGTAACGGCTGCAGATGGCCACAATAATTGGCTCCAGACCGATGATTTCTGTCCAAATTCCACCACCTCAGTTTTTTCCGCATTCAGTTTTAAGAAGTTGGAATTCATCCAAGACATCAATGCAGAAAGACATTTGCTAAACTGGGCAGCTGTTACGTCCACTGTTTGTGCTACGGACACTACAAGCTGGGTGTCATCAGCGTATGACACCAGCGTGAAACCATAGCTTTTTATGAGTCGAGCCAAAGGGGCAACGTATATATTAAACAACTTTGGGGATAAAGCCGAGCCCTGTGGAACTCCACCAGGGAGAGTGAACTCTTCAGACTGAAGGCCATCCCAGAGGATCAGTTGTTCCCTGGATGATAGAAAAGAGGTAAGAAGGGCTAATGCTTTACCACTGATACCAATATCCTGCAGCCTTCGAACTAGTACTGCATGGTTAACGGTGTCGAAGGCTGCTGTCAGATCAAGCAAGATTAGGGCAGCCCTTCCTCCACCATCCATCACCTTCCGAATTTCCTTGTTGCCATAATCAAGGCCGACTCAGTAGAGTGCAGCGATCTAAAACCATGTTGGGTAGAGTCAAGGATGTTATTTAGCTCCAGATATGTTTTCAATTCTGAGTTCATAGCCTTCTCCAGAATTTTGGCGGGTAGAGGCAGGCAGGAGATAGGACGGTAGTTTTTCTCCTCTAAGGGATCCAGCTTAGGTTTTTTTAAGAGAGGACGAATACAGGCCTTTTTCCAAGTCAGCGGAAAGATCCCTGAGATTACAATTTGGTTTAATATTGGAGACAGCGAAGCGCTAATCTCCTTCGGGACCAGTTGTAAAATATGCGGCGGGCAGGGATCTAAGGGGGACCCCGATTTGGTTTTCAGCAAGAGATCAACCACTTTTTCCTCTCCCAACAATGGAAATCGCGTTAGGCTGCAGTGAGAGACCTTGTCCTCCTGCTTCTCTAAATGATTACTCCCAGCCACCTCGGCTGTTTTCAAAAGTTCATTATATACGGACTCAACCTTATTTTGAAAAAAAAACGGCCAGTTTGTGTACAAACGTTTGATCTGGGTGAACGTGGTGTCACGCGGACACCTCGTCAGAGCGGAAACAATTTTAAATAGTTCTTTTGGGGAGTTTGTGGCCTCCTGAATTTTGGCGGTAAAGTAATCTGTTTTGGCCTGGGTTATAGCAATTTTATATTCTTCTAAGGCTACACAGTAGTCTTTCCTGTGTGCCACGCTGTATTTAGATCTCCAAATGCGTTCCTTTTTCCTGCATTTGATTTTAACTTGTTTAAGTGCCGCCAAATACCAGGGGGACGAGGCTAGCTTTCTTCGAGAGTGCTTCGTCACTTCCGGTGCCACTTTATTCGCTGCCCTGTTGAGCCAGCTATCGAAAATAATTGCAGCCTGGTTGGGGTCAGTTGGAATTAAAGGCCTTTCACTCAGTGCTAATGACAGGTCATTTTAGCAAACTGATTTCCAAGCGCGAGACTTGACCACAGAAGGTCTGTTCTTGCGACAACCATTGGTTGTTGCAAGATTGATGGTGAAATGTACCGCCGAGTGGTCAGACCAGGGTAATGGACACACAGTCTTGACTTCTATAAGATCGTTATTAGTGAAAATGCCATCTAATGTATGGCCTGCTTGGTGTGTTGGCTCACTAACAATCTGATTCAGCCCAAAACCAGCTAGCTTATCTATTAGGCTGGACGTATCAGAATTGTTATTGGCTTCCAAGTGAAAATTAAAATCGCCTAGTACCGTGAAAGATTCGGTATCTAGGCATGATTCCAAGTAGGTCTGGAGGGAGGTAATGAAAGAGGATCTAGGGCCTGGAGGTCTATAGACAAGAAGACCCGGGAACAGTTCTCGGTTATTATATTTTATACTGAAAGGCAATGCCTCAGCATCCAATGTGGATTCTGGTGTAATTCTCACCGTGTAGTGGGATCGAGAAATTACAGCGATTCCACCACCCTTTGCCCCAATTCTATCAGAATTAGCAACAAAGTAGCCTGCCGGGATTGCAGCATTCCAGTCCGGCTCATTTGTTTCATTTGCCCAGGTTTCTGTGAGAACAAGCATTGGCATAGCCAATAGGTCTCGCCTTTGGGGCCTTATAAGTGTTTAGCCAGAGCTATTGACTTTGCCAATGTCTTCAAGCTGTGCTGTAGAGAAGTGTGGCTGCTGTGCAGCATGCTGAAAAGTTATAATAAAAAAGTGTCAGAAGCATTTTTGTTACTTTATATATGACCAAGAAGGCATTATGTAAAACTGAACGACCATATTAAAAAAAGTATTTACAATAAAAAAAATTCCTCAGTTTTCTTTTGTTCTTGCAATGCTGGCAACTTGTTTCTGCCTATTGCAATGGTTGTTTGTTAAAGCTTTTTTTTTGAGGGGGCAAAAACAATCGGAGGGTGAAGGTTGGGAACTAGTACCTGTATTATAACACTAGCAGCGTCCAGACGCTAGGGGAGAATCAACAGATGCCAGATTCCGAGAGCAGGCTGAGGTGGTGCTGAGTGATGCTGAGGTGGTAGTGGTGGTGGTGGTGACTGTTGCGGAGACGATGCTGAGGTGATGCTGAATGATACTCAGGTCTTGTTGAGTGATACTGCTGTGGTGCTGAGTGATGCTGTGGTGGTGCTGAGTGATATTGTCTTGGCGCTGAGTGATGCTGTGGTGGTGCTGAGTGATGCTGTGGTGACCCTGAGTGATGCTGTGGTGGCCCTGAGTGATGCTGTGGTGGCCCTGAGTGATGCTGTGGTGGTGCTGAATGATGCTGTTGTGGTGCCGAATGATGCTGTGGTGGTGCCGAATGGTGCTGTGGTGGCGCTGAGTGATGCTGTGGTGGTGCGGAGTGATATTGTGGCACTGAGTGAGGCTGTGGTGATGCTGTGGTAGTTCTGAGTGATGCTGTGGTGGTGCTGAGTGATGCTGTGGTGACGCTGAGTGATGCTGTGGTGGCGCTGAGTGATGCTGTGGTGGCGCTGAGTGATACTGTGGTGGCGCTGAGTGATACTGTGGTGGCCCTGAGTGATGCTGTGGTGGCGGTGCTGAGCGATGCTGTGGCGGTGCTGAGCGATGCAGTGGCGGTGCTGAGCGATGCTGTGGTGGCGCCGAGTGATATTGCTGTGGTGGCCCTGAGTGATGCTGTGGTGACCCTGAGTGATGCTGTGGTGGCCCTGAGTGATGCTGTGGTGGCCCTGAGTGATGCTGTGGTCGCCCTGAGTGATGCTGTGGTGGCCCTGAGTGATGCTGTGGTGGACCTGAGTGATGCTGTGGTGGACCTGAGTGATGCTGTGGTGGCCCTGAGTGATGATGTGGTGTCGCTGAGTGAAGCTATGGTGGTGCTGAGTGATGCTGTGGTGGCGCTGAGTGATGTTGTGGTGCTGCTGAGTAATGCTGTGGTTATGCTGAGTGATGCTGTTGTGGCGCTAAGTGATGCTGTGGTTATGCTGAGTAATGCTGTGGTTGCACTGAGTGATGCTGTGGTTGCACTGAGTGATGCTGTGGTTGCACTGAGTGATGCTGTGATGGCGTTGAGTGATGCTGTGATGGCGTTGAGAGATGTTGTGTTGGTGCTGAGTGATGCTGTGCTGGCTCTGATTGATGCTGTGGTTGCGCTGAGTGATGCTGTGGTGATGCTGAGTGATGCTGTGGTGATGCTGAGTGATGCTGTGGTGTTGCCGAGTGAGAGATAGAGTGAAGATATAATGCCCATTTAGAGAGGGTGGTGAGAGAGAAAGAGAGAGAAAGGGTGTACATAGAATAAAGAGTGGAGCGGGATAGAGAGAGAGAAAGAAGGGGAGAGAGAGTGAATGAAGGAGTTTGAAAGAGAAACAGATAAAGGGGTGAGAGAATGAAAGGCTAAAAAAGATAGAGAGGGGAGAGTTAATTAAGTAGAGAGAGAATTAGAGAGGGGAGGGAGAGAGAAGGAGAGAGACAATAAGAGTGGGGGGTGTGGAGTTTAAATAGAGTGAAGAAGTGATGTGGAAAAAGTAACCTTAAATATAGCTTTGTGCGAATAAATATTTAAAAAAAACAGAGTGAGACAAAAATACTGGTAATTAGGCTGTGACTCCCAATATAAAACAAATAGCGATATAAGGTGAAATCAACCCACCGAAGCAATATTTCTAACTAGACAAAAAAAAGCTTGCATTTCAATGCTAATCGCTGTTGTTTTTCATGTGACTGTAGTCCAGGGCCGTCAGTTGGTAATGTGAGCTGCTGCTGCGATTGAAACATCAGAGTCCAGAGAGTTAATGAGCCATGACGAGGAAATGAGGAAGAGATAGGAAACCCAGATGGCAGCTGCGCGCGTGCACGCTATCGTGAACGCAAGCTGGTCGCCAGCCGAAAGCCAGTGGGTTTGCACTTCCAAAACCTGCTTACTAGAAACTCTCGGCCAGACCAGCGCAAGCGCTGGTGCAGGCCGAGACCTAAAAATGAGGTCTGGATTTTCTACTTGGATCAGGCACTCTAAGTGAAGCTTGTGCTCGATCATTGACCTTGTGTTGAGTAAAATGCAGCTGATGGCTCGAGGGTTCTTGTTAAAAAGATCAGAAGTCTGAGCAGCTGATTGGGAGCCCTTGCTATCTCGTGAGGAGTTAATAACCCTGTTGTTGACCGGCTTGTTTCCCCCCAGGTCCTTGGTCATATAAATTGTGGACGGATTTAGGGCCATCCAACCACAGATGTTACAACGCCTATGGCAGGGAGGTAGATTATCCAACTGTATTTTATGGAGCACGCATTTACCAGGATTGTAACTCATAAGTTCGCTGCGTGAGTAAGCATACCTTGGAAAACGGGCAGGGGTTCTGGCGCTGGACGCGTTTCGGGCGCAGACGGGCTTGCCTTTGACGCGCCAGCAGCATCCGGATTTAAATAGGAAGTGCTGGAGGACCGAGCAGAGAACTAGAGCGCTGACCTCTGTGCGGGTCCGCTCTTACAGGCGGGCACCGCAATCAGCGTCGCAACAATTATAAGGTGAGCCTAAACCAAGAGTTTTACATTGCAATATTTTAAAAACGATAGTGATAATTTAAAAACAGCACAGGTACACATGAGATGCAACCCTCCCAGCGCACTGTGAGCGCTATACCCAAAGCACGAACCAAACGAGCGGTCGCATCATCCGGATTTAAATAGGAAGTGCTGGAGGACCGAGCAGAGAACTAGAGCGCTGACTTCTGTGCGGGTCCGCTCTTACAGGCGGGCACCGCAATCAGCGTCGCAACAATTATAAGGTGAGCCTAAACCAAGAGTTTTACATTGCAATATTTTAAAAACGATAGTGATAATTTAAAAACAGCACAGGTACACATGAGATGCAACGCTGTGTTGGCACTCTGCACCCGGCCACCCCTGTGCCGCTGAGGGTTTAAGTTTGGTGCTGCATTGTGCCCCCATACTTACCTTAACTCCAGGAGCTCGACCCCTGACAGCTCTTTATTCACCTGTGAGCAGTGCGACTACGAGTACCCCCAGTCTCCATTGATTAACATTAGGCGCCCAACTACGAATTTGACCTCTGTACCCAGCTGCCCCTGTACCGATGGTGGTGCACTCTTGGTACTGATTTGAACCCTGCCTGGTACTGACAAAAGACCCTAATGACTGAAATAGTAAGTCGAGTACATACCTACAAAAATTGCATTTTTGTTTTCCTCACATAGGTCAACATTGCAAAGCATGAAAATTGCACTAAGTCTCCACTTTTTTTTTTGATAACCAAGTTTTATTGATTTTGTGAGAAACCAGTTATCAGTGCAAAGCAAAAATGAAATAGTAGTACCCCAGCATACATGAGCTGATAAACAAGGAGAAGACTTCGCTGCACCCATCCTAGTCCTCGGTTGTTCAGCGAAAGTATCAGTCTTCTATCACCCCGACCCATTTGCCCCACATTCTGCGAAATTTTTCTGGCATCCTCTGACCTCGTACAGGGGTCGTTCTTGTGCAGCGCACCAATCCACCCCCCTGCGCCAACGTGCCATGGTGGGAGCAGCCGAGTTCAGCCAGTTAGCCGCAATGTCCGTCTTAGCCACCATCAATGCCGTGTTTAGAAAGAGTTTTTCAGCTCTGGAGCCATCCAACCCCTCAGTGATACCCAAAAGCACGTTCATTGGGTCAAGAGGGACCTCCCAGCCCAGAACCTCAGTAAGCTCCCCTGTCACTGATTCCCAGTAGCGCGTGATTGTGGAGCAAAGCCATACCATGTGATAAAAATCGGCTTGTGGGTGGTTGCAGCGGGGACAGGAAGCATCGGGCCGGAGCCCAGCGCGGTGGAGGTGCAGCGGTGTGAGGTAGGCAGCGTGGAGGTAATATACTTGGACTAGGCGGAGCCTTGCCGAGGCTGTGACTGTTTTGGGAGCCATCAATGCATCCCTCCAATCGGCGTCGTCCAAGGACCCGAGCCACCCCTCCCATCTGTCCCTGAGTTGGAATATTGTGTTGGGGGTATTGTTGGTAAGGGAGCGATAAATACGGGAGATCCCCCCCTTCCCCAAGTTACCGGTCATGATCTGAGCTTCGGGCGGGCTATATTAAGGCAAGGAGGTGCCTTCTGAGATATGAGAATGGAGGGCGTGGCGTAGCTGCAGGTAACGATAAAACTGGGAAGTGTGAAGGGAGTACCGGGTCTGCAAATCTTGAAAGGTGCGTATGTGGTTCCCACCCCAGACATCCCCCAGTTGTGAAATCCCAATGAGATCCCATGCCCTAAAACCAGAGAGGTTGGCGACCTCCCGGAGCCATGTGCCCCGCCACAATGGGGTATATTGGGTCAATTTAGCCGACCAGGGGGTATGGTGCAAAGAAGCCCGCCAGGCCAAAAGCACCCCACGCGTGACCTCAGGCAGAGTTTGGGAAATGGTGTCCCCATACAGCATCCCTTGAGCGTTATACAGGCCCAGGGTGTGCAGTTCCAAGCGGTATGCCGGGTCTGACCAGCCCCCATTAAACCAGTCATGCAAGGTGAGGAGCCGAGTAGCTAAATAGTAAAGATACAGATTCGTCATCCCCAGTCCGCCATCGAAGGGTGGGATCCGGCACTGGGCGAGGGCCAGCCGAGGCCTTCGACCTCCCCACAAGAACTTGGTGGCCAAGCTGTCCATCTCTCGGAACCACGAGCGTGAGAAGGAAAGGTCCGAGTTCTGGATCATGTAAAGGAATCTGGGCAGAACCATCATTTTGAATAGAGCTATTCTGCCCAAAGTGTCCACTTTTTAAAGTGTAAAGTATTCTTCCAGAAATACTTACTTACCTTTTTGCGAACATCTTGGTCTTAATATAAATCTGAAAAGAAACTTAGTTTTCTAAAATTGGTGAGAATGTCTTTTTTGAGTCATATGTCATTTATTAATCAATGGGTGCATAACAAAAGTCTTACACTTCTCTGTGTTAGACCTAAGGCTGCTCGACCATACTACCACAAATAGAGCACCCTTGGTTTACATTGAGCCCTGAACACTTCTAGGGAAATATCTGGACTCTTTGCACGATATACCCACCTAGTGGTATATCACATAAGGAGCCAGCTTCCTACAATGACTCGTCAACTGCTGTTACAAAGAGGATTTCCCCTGTGAAGGGCATGTTTCTCACTGCGGCCTGGACCTCGTTTAAACCAAACACCTGTAGCCAGGAATGTCTTCTCAGGGTGGTGCCTAAGCACATCTGCCTGCTGGCTGGGTCTGTCGCGTCCAGACCCGACTTCAGGCAGATATTACAGATTACAATTCGACCTGGTCCTCCATTTGGCTCTTACTCCTCAGTTCTTAAGGAGTTGCCAAACTCCTTCTTTTGTCTCATCTGCGCGTGTATGTCGGCCTCAAGATGGTGCTTTTTCTTCTCGACTGTGAGCGCTATCAGTTCGGTGTCTACAGCACTTTTCCTTTCAGTGCGAAGCTTCCTTTTCCTTGGCCTTCTTCTCTCTTTCAGATTTGACGCTGGCTCTGAGGGTTTACCACCAATTATGTCTTTCTAATTTGACCAGTGGGGCTCCTTGCGCTTCCACTTCCTATTGATCACCCATTGTTTCAGCATTGTGGAAGCCTTCAATGACTCGGGGTCCAAGGACCTCAGTTTGTGTTGTTACCGGGTGCCACTTCTGCTCCCCTTCCTTTGGCAACCTGTTTGATGCCTCCTTTTTCAGCTTCGATAACAACCTCATCGGCGTTGGGTCCTTCCCCTGTGCCACTTCAGTTTCATCAAGGGTCTTGTCGTCGCTGGATAGTTTTACATCTTTCAGGAGGGTTGTTTATGCTGTAACTGTGTTGTGGCATAGTGTGCCCACCTCCATTTCTCCCTGGTTTTCCAAGGTCTGTGGTAGGAACACAGCACAAACCGAGCTGTGATCCTTTGGCAGACAATGGTCACACACTTTGCAGCTGTCATTCCGGGCAAACCTGTGGTGGCACTTTGGGCAAAACCTAAATGGAGTATGCCCCATTCTCAATGCCTCGACAGGAGAAGTAGTTAGTTGGTGGACTGTTGATGCATGGTTATGTATTCTTTAAAGAGGTACATCTTCAACTCTTCCCTAAATTGGAGCCGTGTTGGGGAGGTCCTTATGGATATGAGGATTTTGTTCTAGGTGCTGAGTGCATAGGTGGAAAAGGTTTGCTGCCTTGTTTTTTCATTTTTAAATTTCTTACTCTGCTTAGTCTGTTTTCTTTGTTGGTTTTGCTTCCCTTGAGTTACAGGTCTAGTATTTACTCCCAAGTGTTTTCCGTGCTTTTTCAGTGTTTTCTCCAAGATCCCGTCTTCAACGCTATCAGGGCTCCTGAGCTCTCAACTTTGCTGGCAGAAACAATAATCTGAATATGGTGACCACGCAGAGGGGCTTATGAGGTGCATGCCTGACTTGACACAGGGAGGGACATGGCACCAAGTGGTCGACAATGCCCATGAGAGAATGGAAAAAACAAAAAGACTACAAAGGGGCAATTCTGGAACCAGTCACAAGATGGAAGAATAATACACAGCATGTGAATACAGACAAATCTTCCAGCTCCAAAACTACTCTTACAGGTAATCATTTTGTTTTGTTGATACTACACTGCAGGTTGAGAATGCATCCGAGGTAAGCGATAATGAGCAGTAGTGGTCAGGAAACATACACTGATACTGATGCCTGCATTCCATGACACAACCACGAGGTGAAATGACCCACATTAATCTCTTAAGCAGCACGCTGTTCGCTCTTCTGAAACTACAACTAACAATATCTGTAGAAGTTTCACTGGTCAGGTGGGGTTCTCCAGAAATTATTCATGCTACAGAAATAGCAAAACATGAGCCCAAGAAGCACCTTGCATTACTTCACCGAGAACATGACACATCATCAAGATTGAGGTGAACATCTGGAAATTGTTTCACCAGCACCTGCATGGTACTCTTATCTGTATGGAGGAACAGTACGGATAGCAAAATAGGTCTAACTAGGAAGAGAGTTTAAGAGATGCTCGGTTTTCTTGACCTTTTAGACTGAACCAACCCTGAAGGAGCCAGCCATTTAGGTAGGACTATCTATTCTCATGATGGGCTTTCCCAGCGGTAGACATTTTAAAAATACCTTCAGTCATCAGTCCAAACTGTAGTACCTTGAACAGGAAATCTTATATTTCTGAACAAGAAGCAAAGATATTTACTGCTTCAGTGGAATAAGTTCACTGCAGGATCTGAAAAATCCACACATCTAAAGTTACATATGAGATGTGTTTACACGCTTACTTAATGTTCAACATGTGATGCAGCAGTGCTGGGGGGCAGTCAGATGTCTGAGGGTGCATGAGATCTGAGTAACTATGCCCACACTATTTCATCCTTTCCAAAGTAAGACTAATATTGGACTTACTCTACCCAAGCCTAGTAGGTCTCTTCAGAGATGATCAGGACATGTAATATTTCCGATTTTGACTGACTGAGTCTGCTTTCAGAAGCCTTCAAGAATCACATTTCATGTAGCTGACCCTTACCCCACCCTTCTGCTTTTTACAGCTCATTCTGGCATAGGACCAACTATTCCTCTTACTGCCAGCGGTAATAATATCATGTGACAGACTCTGTTCCAAGCCTGCTCCAGAAAGGACCAGCAGTGTTGTCAAGCTGCCACATGTGATGCGACACCTTCAGCTAGACTGGGCTCTTAAGTCAGCAGCACACGGTCTTCTGGGACTTGTATGTATGTATCCATGTACATGGTATTTCTATAGCGTGAACCTACCCAATAGACAGAGGAGCACTGCACATGGTCAAAGACAAGCTTAAAGTCAATGAGTATTAAGAGAGAACGATGGGTTGTGAATGGCTAATGCACTGTGATGAAGTGTTCTTTAAAAAGGTGAGTCTTCAACTCTACTAAATTGGAGCGGCATGGGGGCAGCCCTGATGCATACAAGGGTGTTGTTCCAGATCCTGGGTGGCTAGATGGAAAAGGTCTGCTATAGTTTTGTTGTTTTTCCTTAAAGCTGACCCACACATTTCAATATGTGAGGTGTGGCTTGCTAATAAGGTACAACTGGCTACAGGTTTGGCGCTAAACATGGGACCAGTAAGCAAATATATAGATGATTGCTCCCCAGACCTACCAACTGTTCAGAGGATGAATAGAGAAAGAAAGCCATGCATGCAAAAAAATTAAAATTACATTTTTGAAAGACAGGCCTGGCACCTGCAGACTAAGTACACACAAGGATTACTAAAATTAGATTTAAATGGCAAGCCATAAAAAGAATGCATTTCTTCTCTGCACACAAAAACCAAAAACACACTTAAGACGTGAGAACCAGGTAAATATCAACTGGCTTGAAAAGTTTCCAGGCCAGCAGAATTTCTAAAAGTTCAAAGGGACACTGTGGCTTGCAAATTAATTAACTTGCTACATAGGTTCAAGTAAAGATCAGTAAAAAGATACTCAATGTATCACACAGAAAGAACATCTCTTTGTTTCCGAGTAGAAATCACAAACCATATGGACACACAGTTCGTTCATGTATTTGTTTAAGGACTGACCTCCAACCGTCCAACTCCACCTAGGAACTTGTTCCACTGCACAACTGTCTATGATTCACCACTTAAAACTGTTCTTTCTTGGCAGGGTCAAAATGTACTTTTTTGAGAACTCAAGTGGTTGTCTCTTTTTTTAGGCTGCCAAGTACCCACCTGTCAGAGGTTATATCTACCCGTTCCTTCCACCAGGGTACCAACATTCTAAAACCTGTTTAGTGTCCACCTTGATTGGTTGCTAGTGCTTAAATAGCCTCTCTACAATGTATTACTAGGCTGTAGCAGGACGTCTATGTACACAAAGTATCCAATATCCCTACATTCAGGGATAAAGGAATACATATTGAGATCCAGTTTCACACACAGTGTCTATATGCTATTAAGATAGAAGGAAACTATCCGTGACCTTTCTGCCTAGAACTTCTCAAAAAGTTCAAGCTTCGTTTCTCTCTTTTTATCACCTTCCACCCCTCAGCTATGCTGCAGTTGGACCGAGGAAGAGAAGTTCTGGGCCACCTCAGTCAATCCTTCCTCCCACACTATTAATGTTGAAATCAGCAAGTGGTAGGGTGATCACAACTAACAGTCTCTCACAACTAACATGCCAAATCCTTAGTGAAGAACTCTTAAAGTGATATGGGATTCACAAACCTTTCAGCAAATGAAGTAAGACTTGGATAAAAATACACTTGTAAAAATCAAAGAACAGGACAGGACAGGATGCAATAAGATTGGTGGAGTTATCGAGAGGACTACACTAAGAACAAGAAATGCTTCAATTGTAACCGCAGGGCTCCAAACTATGGTACGTGATGCTAAGATTATGCATTAGTGATCTCTTAAGTAACATTTTCAGTTTTCAGACATATGAATGAAGCTTATATATGTGCAAATGAATTCAGAGACATACTTTTGCTCCTTAATTCAGTACCTTTTGACAAATAAATAGTGCTATGTGTTTTAGCAACTCAACAGTGAATAGGAGTAGTAAACAATAGTAGTAAATAAATATTTTATTACTGTGGGTGCAGTCTGGAAGACCCGGAGCTGTTGCGAGTGTGGGAGGGAAGCATACAGAGGCATCACAGTCATCTGTGGACAATCATCTGGTAAATGTTTTACAACATCCCTGCATGTTTTTGCCATGGCTTCAATCTCTTCTTGTCCTGTCAAAAATACCAGTATGTCCTGAGAAAAAGGTGCTTCCTATGAAAGGAAAAAAGGAAAGAATAATAGAGATAATGAACAACTCTTCATTAGCTTTCAGTTTTGTAAGATGGCAACACTATATTAAAAATGTCTCACAAAAGCCAGAAAAGAAATGATGCAGAAATTAAGCCTCCTTCTTCCATTTATCATGTTCCTCTGCTTCTCTCCTTACTCTCTCCAGTCTAGCCCCCCTCAAAAAATAAGTTTCCTTCAGAAGTGAAGAAAATGAGTAGAAAGATGAGCCTGGCAGTAATATTTGATTCAGCTAGATTTTGTTGTGGCTAAGCAATGCATGTTTTTACAGTCTTTTCTCATTCACTGCACACATTCTCCCTCATTTTTATCATGACCCAGGACTCCAGCCAAAGAAGACTGACACCGCACAGCATCCCTCCCACACGCTGACTTGTCACTTTAAACAAACTCCACCGCCTGCTAGCCTCCTATCCGCTCTTTCACCTCACCAGACCCCGTTCCCACTCTCGCTATCACTCTATCTCCATGCCCTTCTGCCTCCTACTTCCACTGTGCAGCAGATTCCATCACCCTCTTCCATCCCTCTACTATCTGATCGTTGTCATATCTCTTCTACGCTTCTTGGAGGCTGACTGTTATAATCCCAATCCCGCCCCGCCCTCCTAACTTCTCTCCGCCTATGTTTCAAGCCTAACACCTCCTTGCCTTTCTTGCATCCCCATCAATAAGAGATCTTTGAACAAAAGTTACCTTACCTAACATCATGTTTGTAGTGTTTTCTGCTACAGAGGACTACATATTAGTTGTGTTCTCCTTCACACACAACTGCATACTGCTGATCGACAGACCCCTTCCCCTTGCAGTCACAGACGCCTTCCTTAACTACTGCTACCATCACTTTTGCCCACAGCAACCTGCACACCCTAGGAGACCTGAACAGCTAGCTTGATAAGACTGATCTAGCGCAACCGGGATCTGCCCCATGAAACCTAAACGTGTGCTCGCTTATAGCAACCCCACCAGTCAGCTGGACAAACCTCTGGAAGCAATCTTTGCATCTCCTGGATCTATCACTATCAAATGAAACAATGTACTCTTCTCGAGTGACCACCATTCTATCACCTTTCACCACAGCCAATCTTCCGTACAAACCACCACACTACCCTAAAGTGCAAGACCCTGGAGAAACTACATCTCTCCAATTACAGGGCAAACATACAAAGAAAATGATTGAAGGAGTTTGACCGGTGGCTTACATCTACCCTCAACATACTTACTGAGCTTTTCTGGAAACAGATGGGAGATTAGCTGGTTCTCAAAAGAACAGAAAGCAGAAAAAGCCAAAAACAGAACACTTAAAAACTTTGGGAAAAATATTACAACAATGACAAATTGCATTGCTGACTCAATTGTAGACCACACCAAGTCATCACCAAGAAATCACCCACTACTACACGACAAGCATCATCAAAGCCATCTACACTTCCAGAGAACTCCACAAAATCATCAAAACAGTAACACTGAATGCACTTCTCCTTGAATGACCAATTCTGAAGCCCTCAGTGACTCATATCCAGCCCATTCCATTACCAAAGCCATAGCTCTCAATACCTAATTTTCACCCAAGATCCTGGGACAACTCTCAGCTCCCATGTCTCTCTCAGAGGCCCTGATATAAACCAATCTTCCCAATTTTATTGATTTAGTCCATTCTCTAAAAACAAACTTTTAAACACCAGTGGAAGAGCTAGTTCTCCTTCAGATCTCTCCCTCCCAGACATCTTCAAGGGCATCACCACCTCAATGGCACATCCAGTCAGAGACATCAACAATCACATCATATCTCTGGCTCCTTCAACTAATTCATGATGTCTTACACCTCCTCAAGAAACTGGTTTTGAGCCCTTTGACCCAGCAAACATTGGGTGTTGGGTGACAGCGCGCTTGCTTGCCAGCGATTACTTGGTGTGGAGGATACCTTTTTAAAAAAACTATGTGTTTTTAAATTTTGCTTACTTCTTTGCGTATTTGCACTTAGCCAGTCCTCGGTCCACCGCAGCTTGTGCTGTTCGTGTGGAGGGACATGGCTCCGCCCTCCTCTCTCTATTTCCGCTACCGGGGGCATATTTAAAGCACATGTCAGCCCGGCCGCGCAGCGGACGCGCGCAGCGTGAGTGCCAAACGCAAGCCCGTCTGCACCCGTCCGCCGCCAGACGCCAGACATGCTGCCAATTCTATCCAATTACAACATACTTATGCTCGGAATGAGCTGTTGGCACTTAGGACGTTGTCTGTCGGGTGTCAGGTGCACGGTCTCAGTGGTTTAGAGGGTCCTTTTAGCTGTCGAGGCTGTGGCTTTACATCAATTATCCCTGTAGCCCCACATGCCAGTCCCCTTTCTTCAGGCAAAAGTACGATTATTTTGCTTCTTAACTGTCGCTCTCTGGCTAAACATTGGGTTGACGTTTATGACCTTTTGGAAACTGAATCGCCAGATACCCTGTTTTTGACTGAGACTTGCCTCTCTGAGGACTCAGGGGCAATCACGGGATTGGCACTCCCGGAGGGTTATGTGATTTACACTTTGAACAGAGAAACGAGAGGTGGGGGCATTGCGGTTATTGTTAAAACCGGCTATCCCTGTACCTTTACTAAACAGCCCATTGTGGACTGCGAATGTGCTTGTTTTAAAATTGCTTTTAATCCCAATTATACCTTGTCTGGTCTATTGGTATATCGTCCCCGGGTCCATCTAAGGTTTTTAGGGAAGCCCTTGTTGAAACCGTTAGCACTTTGGCGGTTAACACCCCCAATTTTACAGTTTTAGGTGACTTGAACCTTCATTTCAATAACCTACGTGAAGTGGAGGTGGCTAATCTAGTGGCGGATTTGGCGGCTTGCCAGCTTGTCCAGCGTGTCGCCGGCCCCACACACTTGGCTGGTCATCTGCTTGACCCTGTTTTCACGAACATTTCGTCCCTCACGGTCCAACCGCCGGTTCCTGTGGGTTGGTCTGACCACTTTTTAATTTCCTTGTCTATTCAGGACACTGTACCTGAGCGCAAAATAAATAATCCTCTGTCCCTTAAGCGCCCGTGGCACAAATTAAATTGGGATCAATTTCAAGCCCATCTCTCCGCTACAGTTCCGGAGTTATCTATGGATCCTGATAAGGCTAATTCGGCCTTTTCAGAGTGGATCATCCAACCGCTGGATAAGTTGATTCCAGCTAAATGGTCCCTGAATCGCACTTCCAAATCTAACCCATGGTATAATGATAAATTAGCTGCGCTGCGGAAAACTTGTAAAAAACATGAAAGATTTTGGAGAAGGGACTTTGACCCGCTATCTAAAGTTTTCTATCGGGATGCTGTAAAGATTTATCACAAGGCTATCCATACCGAGCGAGCTGCTTTTTATGCTAAAGAAATCAGTAACAGCACTAATCCCGCTAAGAGCATTTTTTCTATTGTCTCAGGTCTTAAAAACCCGAGGGGGCCCGCTAGCCCACTGATCTCCTCGGACAAACAATGCGAGGAGCTTGCTTTATTTTTTCTCAAAAAGGTAGAAGATATTCATAAATATTTTCCTGCGGCCCAAACCGACTGGCCTGCCCTACCGTACAAGGATACGATCTCCACTTTAGAGGCTTTTCCTCAGATTCAGTTGGATCGCTTACTTGCCCTCTGTGCTAAAATTAAATCGGGTTCACCGGCCAACCCACTGAAACCTGACCACTTTAGGAAAATTTTACCTGTTATATCTCCTCTCCTAGGTCAAGTGCTTAATAAATCGCTTAGCCAAGCTGTTGTGCCTACAGCATGGAAACAGGCTAGGGTGATACTGCTGCTCAAAAAATCCTCATTGGACCTAAAAAGCCAGAAAATTTTAGGCCAATTTCATTACTCTCATGGCCTGCTAAGATCACAGAGGCATACATTAATTCTATTCTTTCAGACCATCTGACTACCAACGATATTCTTGATCCCTCGCAAAACGGCTTTCGCCCGGACATAGCACTGAGTCGGCGCTCCTGGCGGTGACGGAACATCTCTGGACAGCTATGGACGCAGGACAGACATCGGCACTGATCCTTTTGGATCTTAGTGCCGCATTCGACTACTGTGTCCCATGCTGTCCTGTTGCGCCGTCTGCAAGAGGCTGGCATTGGTGGCCTTGCATTGAAGTGGCTGGCATCATTTTTGTCCGATAGGACTTTTCAGGTGATTGCTCCCCCTTTTACCTCGCCCACCTTTCCCATCAAGCACGGGGTACCACTGGGCTCTTCATTGAGCCCTCTGCTCTTTAACTTGTATGTACAACCTTTGGCTGTTTTAGCCAAGAGCAGAGGATTGACTGTGGTCTCCTACGCCGACGACATGCAGCTGGTGGTAGCCCTCTCGAGCAACTCTAAGCACGACGCCTCGAAGTTTCGAGGCGATCTTGCTGCAGTTGCCGGGTGGATGACAGCTAACTTCCTCCAGCTGAATGCTAGTAAGTCAGAGGTGTTGCTGGTGAGTAGGGATCACGGGTTATGGAATGAGCACTGGTGGCCTACGAATTTAGGCACCCCCCCTCCTCCGAAACAGGCGGTGAAGAACTTGGGGGTTTGGATGGACGCCTCTCTTAATTTCCAGACCCAAACAAAGAAGGTGGCGGGTACCTGTTTTGGTTTGTTGCGCGGTCTCAAACCTATTTTGGGCTTTTTTGATGCCCCGACCAGACAGATTATTATTCAAGCCTTGATCATATCGAGGCTTGATTACGCGAACTCTCTGTATCTGGGGGCCAACAAGGCTGAAGTACTCAGGTTACAGAGAGTTCAGAATGCTGCAGCAAGATCTCTTCTGGGTCTGCGTAAAGTCTGCTCGGTGGCTAATACAATCCGCCGCCTCCACTGGTTGCCTGTAGCTCAACGGATTGAGTTTAAGGCTCTCTGTTTAGCTTTTAAAATTTTGAAGGCCTCCTCCTCCAACATTTTGACGGATCTGTTATCCTTTTATGTCCCCTCCCGTCAACTTCGCTCTATGGGCCAACATTTACTAGTGGTTCCTCGGGTCAGGAGGACCCGGGCTGGAGGTCGTTCCTTCCGGTACAGAGCAGCTATCCTTTGGAACTCACTGCCCCTCTATATTCGTGGTCTCAGTAATTTCCTCGAATTTAGGAAGGCTATTAAAACCTTTCTATTCCCTACTGTGCAAGTCTTTTGGCTTCTCCTTAGCGCTGTTGTCTCCTATTTGCTGTTTAGCGCCGGGACGCCTCCTGGCTGGGGCAGCTGTCGCGCTCTATAAATCTCACAAATACAAATACAAACAGCAGGTTGGTCACTATTTGAGCATTCTTACGCAAGATAATTGACCAATCAACTTTTGTACAAATCTGTCTTCATTAAAGAAAACATTCTATTGAACTATCAAGCCAGATTCTGTTCTGGCTCTTGCACAGAAACATTCCTAATTACCAGGGAGGTCTAACATCAACCACAGAGCAGACTGGTGGGGCCAATGCTCCATCTACTTGAGCTTTCCACTGCCTTTAATGCAGTGCACCACCCTATCATACTACAGAGATTGGGCTACCTCACAATACAATTGACTGATTGATCTTATTCCTCAACAAGAGATCCCAAACAACTTCACTTTGTTTCGATCCAAAACATTCATCAATGCCACAGATTTCTTCCTAACCTCCACAATTGCTCTTCTTTTCTTCAGTGCCTATCACTGACTTGCTACAGTTATCAAATCCTTCTACCTCTCCTGCTGTAACTACAACCTTGGAAAGTATTCATTCCTTGAGTCATGCTCCCTGGAGACTGGCAGCTAACAGGGAACCAACAGCAACAGTAAGTAACCTACAACAGCTCTACTCAAAATCAGAGATCCTCACTTACAGAAAAGGGTACTTTCGCTGCCCAGTGCTCAGTGTCACTTGGAATTAAGAATTACCCTGTCTGAAACTATCAATGATGAGAACCTTGGGGTAAATATTGACTTCGGTCTCTCTATGAAAGCCAGGGTCAACTAGGTTACCAATACCTCCCTTACTCCACAGCGACCTTGCACAGCTGTTCCCACATCCTCAGTTCAAGCTACAATCACCTTAGTTCTCTCTCACTTTGACTACACTAACAGACTCTATCTCTTTGTCGTACAGACTACGGCTTTTTGTCCTACACAGACTACAGCGTCTTCAATACGCCACCATCAGACTTCCACAACATCTTTAAAGTCGAGAACACATCTCTCCTGCTATTTAAGCTAATTCACTAGCTTACCGTGGACAGGCATCTCTTCCTTTTTTTTTTTTTTGGGCAGAGTTTTATATAGCACGAACTTGACCCGAATCCGGTGTCAGAGCGCTTTACATAGCACCAGTTACGTTACATTAGGACACACATTCATTTTTGTTAGGCACGGCGAGATTAAGTGATTTGCCCAGAATCACAGGATGTTCAGCGTCATTGCCGAGACTCGAACCCAGTTCCCCAGATTCGAGGTCGGACGCCCTAGCCGTTAGGCCAACTCCTCTCCCCAACTGCCTCCTCTTCATTGCACAGAGTCCTTTATGGTGTTGGGTTGATGGTTTCTGCAACAGAAACTCTTCAAGTACCATCTAAAATGGCTCTCTGATGAAGATTAGTATCACTTCTACTTATCACCTTTACATAAAGTCCCACATCTGCAATGTTCTGGATCACCATCCCAGCACAATCTAAAAACCTCTCTAACCACTTTCAGTTCTGAAGAGCTTTAACAAAATAGCTGTCACACCCTGGCTCAGCTCACACCCACCTTTGATCTCAGATGTCCTTCTATCGTACACGTCACAAATAAACCAACAAAGATGCACTGACAGAGGCTTCAACAGGAATCGGTTGAGTACCAACAAGCACAATCCTTTCAACCTCATACTCTTCTGCATTCCCGCCATATTTATACCATCAAGTTTGCAGTAACAAAAGTTAAACGCCCCTCTTGCCCACATGCATGACTCCCAGTGCTTTCCCATAGGTCAGATTAGAAACTCTGTCCCAGTCAAGCATACAGGGCAAAGTTGTCACAAATCAGACAGGTAAGGGACAGAACTTCAGAGCCAGCCACACTAGAGGCCATATTATACTGAAACACTAAGGTGACCGGTGGTATCCTTGCAAACATCTTCGCCACATGCAATTATTTGAGGCCGCAAACAAGTCAATCGTTTTTTGCTCACTATGCTACTCCAAATACGGACCACTCATAAAAAATCAGACATGGCTCCGCTCCAACAGGGAAAGATTCAGCCTAAACTAATATGCGGGGTCCCCTTCAAGAAGGAAAACCAAGCAATGGGTGTGCCCAGACTCAGGTTCAATGGCTCACTGTGCCACAGAATTCAATCTGCACCGCCTCGAAGAGGCTCAACAAGGCTGAAACTGGTCTGAGGTTTCCATTAAGTATTCCCATGCAGGTTTCATTTAGAACATAAGCAAAACAATTATGCATTGATCGTGGACTGCTAGCATGAAGAAAAACACCTGCAGTGCAAAAGAAAGGATGTACATCTGGTAGTATCCTTGGTAGGTGTTATAATATCTAGGAGGAAGCAGTTAATCTTATTTAATTCCACTATCAATCTCATCAAACATGGTAGGTAAATAAGCTGTGCAATGTTAAATGTCTACATACATCTTTTAATCAAAAAGTGCTTTATAAAGTGCTTTATATTGTTTAACAACTGCCATTTAGGTACTTTGGACTAGAGAAATAGCAAATACCTGATGGATCTGAAAGAGTGTGACCACAGCTGCTTGGAGGTAATCACTCTGCGACTGTTTGGTGTAAAATATCTGGATGGGATGCTGTCGGCCTTCCAAGTAGAGTACTGGTGCTTTATTGAAATACTGTGAGAAAAGGTCTACATCCATGGTGGCGGACATTACAATCACCTGTAAGGACAGAAGTATCAATGAGATCTACACTTCGGTAATGAGATGTGGCACACGTGCCACTCGTGCTAAAAGTAGCAAATGTCAAAGCATATATTGCTGCATTGATTCAGCTATGAATAGCTTTAAGCATCTGGTAATTTAGCAGCATACACATCAACAGAAATGAGAACATCTGTCAATGTACCACTACTATGGAATTTATTAAACACATATATACGGACTGTTAAAAAGAAGACTATTCTAGAGATTCATGAACTCAATCACCTTTCCTGAAATAAGTTGTTTCTCTGCGTAGAAGCAGTACTCCTAGCTAACTAATGTTACTTTGTCAGAAAAATAAAAACAAGCCTTTACAGCCCAGTTGGTACTAATTAGATTTGTCCTCATCGGAATGACTGTACATGGTCGAATAAATGTACATGGTCAAAACACTGTCCACACCTGTGCATTCACCCTAGCGACTATATGGTTCTATTGAACAATTTGTTATTAAATAAAAATACTTTATTCTAATTTTCATCACTATCCCATAGTCGTTTGCGTATTCTGTATTTGCCATTGAGGGCACTTGCGTTTTCAGATCACAAATGAACAAAAAAATCCTACGTTTTTCAAATCCGGATAACATCACCCAAAAGGCACTGATTCTTGAGACAGACAAAATACTAATATATAGGAAAATAAATATGCCAACCAAAATAATGAAGAAAAAAAGAATTTCATTACCAAAAAAAAAAAAAAAAAAAAAAAAAAAAAAGGTGTTTATGGCAAGAAAATGGTGGTCTGTCTGAGTAAATTAAGCTGTGTTTACTATATTAATGAGAGAAAGAAACTTGAAAACTTTTAGATCAGAATTATTGGAATAGGATTTTGTTCAATTGAATTTAAGGCTGCAACTCGATTTTTTTTAATATGGAACAGCAGGATAATAAAGGTTGCATACAATTCTATGTCAGGACCGGAGGCTCAGATTATGCTTCTCATTTCTTTACTTAGAAATGCTCAGCAGCCAATAAAGACACAGTAACAAAAAGTCACATGACCAACCATAGAGTCTCATGATATATAAGGACCTAACACAACCATAGTGTCCTCTTTCTTTGCTGCTCCGCAGCCAGTTAAGTGCCCTTTACTCATACTGCTAAGTTATCTGCTGTATTGCGCTATACTGTTAAATTTGGGCGCTTACGATTTATGTGTTTTCATTTTGTAATGGTACTTGCGAGTGTATGACTGCTTTGGGCTACGCCTCTTGTTGGGTATTCAGATCGCCATTTAGTGCTTGGTGGATCGGCGTGTAGACTCACCTCCGTTTCGGCGGCGCATTCCGCTACTCCGTTTTCGGCAGGATTGGCCTCAGCGAGGCGCGGGTTTGTCTCCGACCGCTATCGGAGCTCGCGGTTTTCTTTGTGGAGCGGGAGGTCCCGGGGAGCGAGGACGCGCGTCTAGTTGACGCGCGGTCCTCTTTCTATTTCCACGAGCGTCAGCCATCGCGCATGCGCGGCGGCCATTTTGCCCCTACAAACTTTCTCCCGGGCATTAAGTGAACGCCGGAGCAGCGTTTGGATGCTTCAGACCCTCGTGCTTCTATAAAATGAAGCACACACGGCTCGTTTTTGCTCCCCTGACCCCCTACTTACACATAACCTCGTAGGGCTGCATAATAACGCATAGGCTTTGCGTAGAGTGGTTATTAGGCAGGCTCTTCCTCCCTCCACGTCTGAATTAGTCTTTCACTGGTCCTGTGTAGGACTGTTTGAGCTTGCCTGGGGTTACCACTCCCCCTGACCTCTTCTACATATATCTATATTACACGAGCCTGTCCTTGATTCACAAGGCAGTTCTCCTGGGTCAGTGAATCCACACTTGTTGTGTTAAGATGGCTGAGTACTATGAGGAGGACTATTATTATTATGAGGAGGAACCCTCTGGGTCTATAGAACAAGACCTCGTTGAGGCACTAGACGCAGGCGTCCAGCATTGTTAATTCGGCGCTAGTAAGGGCGATTGCACCCCTTAAACGTCATCTCTGCTCCTATGCCAAGCAACAAGGCTGGCTCCCCTCTACAGGAACTCGTGCGAGGCCTGGGGGTAAAGGAAGGTCCAATTCGCATGCTGCAGACTTCGCTAAATTGGCCAAAGCCCTGGCAGATCCAGAACGCACTACCCCTATCAGAGAGGCTACGATCACTGAGGTCACTCAGGATGATGATGACCAGGACACCTCCTCGGACCCTTCCACTGACCATGAGGAGGCTCCTCGACCCTCCAAAAAGGCACGAAAAGAGAAGCACTCTGAGCCGTCCCCGTCTCCTAGAGTCCTCAATTTTGAGCCGGCTGACATCATCCATCCTAATTCCACTGCTTGGCTCCCATCCCAAGAAGTGGCGGATTACGTCCAATCGCATCTACGCCAGGCGTTCGATAAGGAGGTACGGGCGCGACTGCGGTCGGAGTGCCCGAGGCCTGACCTGGCGGGTAAGGTCGCTGAAACCCCAGAGGTGGATCCCTCGATGCTGACTTACCTAAAGAAATACTCGAAGGACCCCAAGAAGGGCCTTGACAGGTCTTGGAGGTCCTGTCAGGACAAATTATTGGATATGGCTGGTCCCCTGACCAAAATTCTTGAACTTGGCTTTAGAGCCAAGGAGTCAGCTCTTGCCATTGATCCTGACGACCTAATTGGCTGGGCCCAGAGGGCAGTGTGCCAACTTGGCAATGCCAATTGTGCGCTTTCGACGGAACGTCGCCGCTCCATTCTCCTGAAACTTGACCCCAAGTTGGCCGAATTGTCCACATCGGAATCGGGCCCACTGGCCCAGGGTTTGTTATTCGGACAACCTTTTTTGAAGGAGTTAACCAAATTCGTGGCTACCTTCAGCGGGTTAGACAAAGCCCAAGGATCGCTCAAACGGGCTTTTCGCCTGGTTTTCGGCAGGGCCGGACGCTTTCGGGGGCGCTCGTTCGGCCGGGGTTTCAGTCAAGGCACCCCCCGCGGTCAGCATAGAGGGGGTTATCAGGACAACAATTCAAATACCTCCTCCTTCTACCCCACTCGCCGATCCCGGAACAGAAACCGAAGAGGCAGATTTGGCGGACAGTCCGGTGGTCAACAAGAGTCCGGAAGCTCAGGTGAGCCTGATTCCTTGTTCCGAAGTGATCTTGGGGGGAAGAATAATGTGTTTTCTCAAGAAATGGCGCGAGATCTCTCAAGATGCTTGGGTATTAGAAACAGTGCAGGGGTACAAGCTAGAGTTGTACGACTCCCCATCGCAAGACGTACGCCCGTCTCCAATGTCTTTTTCCCAACAAGATCAGATTTTTATCTCGGCAGAAATCGAGTCCCTTCTGCGGAAAGGCGCCATAGTGATCTCCACACTCCACCCGCGCGGTTTCCTCAGCAACGTCTTCCTTGTGGAGAAGAAAGGGGTGGCTCCAGGCTTGTTCTAAACTTAAAAGATTTCAATTCCTGGATAGTTTACAGGCACTTCAAGATGGAAGGCATCCATCTATTGCGCGACCTCCTGCAGGAAGGGGACTGGATGGTCCGGCTGGACCTGAAGGATGCGTATTTGTCCATTCCCATTTTCGCCCCTCATCGCCGGTTCCTGCAGTTTCTCTGGGAAGGGATTTGTTACGAGTACAAGGTTCTCCCGTTCGGCCTGTCATCAGCACCGTGGTGCTTCACGAAGATTCTTCGTCCAGTGATAGAATCCCTGAGAGCCCGGGGGGTTCGCCTTATCGTCTATCTCGACGACATTATTATCATGGCGTCCTCTCCCCAGCTGGTAAGCCTACACCTCAATTGGGCAATCAACCTTTTACAGGACTTGGGTTTCGTGGTGAATCCACAAAAGTCTATTCTGATTCCCACTCAATCGATCGAGTTTCTGGGCTTCTTAGTCAATTCCCTGACTTGTCAACTCTTACTCCCGATGCCAAAGATCAGAGCTATCAAACGGGAGTTGAAATCCACACTTCACAAGCAGACGATCTCCCTGCGATCCTTGGCTCGAATTGTGGGCCTGTTAGCTTCGTCAATTCAAGCTATCTTCCCGGGCCCCCTTCACTACCGGGCCCTGCAGCGGCTCAAGATCCGTCATCTTCAAAAAGGCCTCGGTTACTCAGAACAAATTCCCCTCTCAGAGGAGGCGAGGCTAGAGATGATATGGTGGCTACACCACATGGAGGCCTGGAACGGCCGAGCTCTGTTCGGATCCGCCCCGGATGTGGTAATCGAATCCGATGCCAGCCGGTGGGGTTGGGGAGCCCGTTGCGGCCAGTTGTCCACGGGTGGTCGTTGGTCGCCGGAAGAGCTGTGTTTACATATCAACTGCCTGGAACTGTTAGTTGGTTCATTTGCGATCCGTTGCTTGTCTCCCCAGAAGACAGATTGTTGTATCCTTCTTCGGATGGACAACATATCAGCTGTACATTACGTCAACAAACTGGGCGGTACGAAGTCCCGAATGTTGGCAGAGATTGCCAAAGATTTCTGGCACTTCTGCCTTCAGAACAGGATCTCGGTAGTGGCGGAATATTTGCCGGGCTACAGCAACAAGGTGGCAGACTGGCACTCCCGCCACCTTCAGGATTTCAGCGACTGGATGCTGCTTCCCCAGGTTTTTCAGAATTTGATCCGTCTGTGGGGTACCTGTCAGATAGACCTATTTGCATCCCGTCTCAACAGACAAGTTCCCAAGTTTTTCAGCTGGCGGCCGGATCCGGAGGCTCTGGCCACGGACGCATTCCTACAAAGGTGGCCGTTGTCCCTGTGTTACGCATTTCCCCCGTTCATGATGATTCCCAGGGTTCTAGCATGAACCAGATCTTATCGGACGGAACTCATCCTAATCACTCCTTTATGGAGAGCGCAGGCATGGTTCCCAGTCCTTCTGGGAATGACTTGTGCAGTTCCAATTCTTCTCCCTCGGTTAGGGAACTTGCTGCTGGACCCTCTACAGAATCCTCATCCATTAGTGCTATCGGGCCAACTTCCTCTGGTAGCTTGGCGGGTTTCAGGGACAGATGGAAAGTCCCAGGCCTTTCACGAGAGGCTGGCAGATTTATCGATGAAGCCTGGTCGGCCAACACCCATAAAATATATGCTTCCTCTTGGAGAAGATGGTGTGATTGGAGCGCTCAACGGGAGGTGGATCCCTCTCAGGCACATGTCTCTCTAGTGGTTAACTTTCTGGCCTCAATAGCGTCGTCAGGTTTGGCTTACAGAACAGTCAATAACTTTCGGTCCGCCATCTCAGCGGGTCATATACCCATGGACGGCAAGCCCATTGGTGAACATCCATTGGTGTGTAAACTGCTTAGAGGCGTTCGGATGGTTAAGCCCCCGTGTCCCAAGTATTCACATTTATGGGACGTTTCCGTTGTCCTTAAATTTCTGGCAGCATGGCCTTCTAATAAATATTTATCCAAGAAACAGCTTTCGGCTAAATTGACGATGTTATTATGCTTAGTTTCATGTAAGCGAGTCTCCGATGTGCGGGCATTAGATTTAGCGGGGCGTCGTTTTCCCCCGGAGGGTGTAACATTCACCTTATCTAGAAGGACTAAATGTAACACGGCATCTATTTCCTACCCAGCTTTTCCTAATAATCCTAAGCTGTGTGTAGTGCAATGTGTTAAAGATTACGAGGTAAGTACGGCAGAATTTCGTGCTGATATGCAAGGTCAATTGTTGATTGCTCTGCAGAAGCCCTTTCGCCCAGTGACTCCAGCTACATTGTCCCGATGGATGCGTTGGCTCATGGGCGAAGCGGGTATTGATATTTCCAAATTTGGGGCACATTCAGCCCGTGGTGCTATGGCTTCTAAGGCCTATTCAGCGGGTGTCAGTCTATCGGACATTATGAACGCCGCTGACTGGTCTACTGAAAGTACATTTAAGTCGTTTTATTACAAACCTATTGTGGATGTGGCTTCTGTGGTGGTGGCTAAGCTTTGAACAAGCATAAATCGGAGCCTCCGGTCCTGACATAGAATTAAACATTTGCGAACATTCGTGACAAGAATTTTCAATTCTATTAAGGACACAGAGGCGAGGATTATCCCACCCAAAATTAAAATGCATTGTATAACGTGCTGTCTGATTAATCATGCTATTTTTATACTGTATTATCTGGTTATCCCACCCCTTTTTTTCTGCATTGTTGATGTTTTCACAGCGGGTGATGGATTGCTATTACGAGATACTCTCTTTTATTCTTTCAGGGGCTGATAATAAATAAGGCTTGGATGATCGTGCAGCTGTTGCTGAATAGGATACAGTTTTCGTGTTTCCACAATGATGGAGTTCCTGGGCCGTGTCCCATGTTGGAAGTATAACCTTGTTGGGCTTTCAAGTTTGCTGGTTTGGAGATGTTCTCATCCGCCGGTTGTTCTTCTAGAGCAGGTCGTGCTTGGACTTAACTGCTATGATTACAAAGAAAGAGGACACTATGGTTGTGTTAGGTCCTTATATATCATGAGACTCTATGGTTGGTCATGTGACTTTTTGTTACTGTGTTTTTATTGGCTGCTGAGCATTTCTAAGTAAAGAAATGAGAAGCATAATCGTCGCCTCCGTGTCCTTAATAGAATTGAAAATTCTTGTCATAAATGTTCGCAAATTTTTAATTATGCACTGCTTCATCAGTAAATTTACAATATATATATATATATGTACTTTTCAATAAAGTTGGACTACCTACCATGCCCATTTTTGACTTTGCGTTTGTCACAGTAAATTAAATTCTGGTCCAATCGCCAGTATATATAATGTATTCCTTAAAATTTCTTTAAATTAAAAAAACTCATACCCTGTTCAGCAACTTTAATTGCATCTAAATCTTGCAGTAAGTAACTCTCATCCTAAATAAAATTAATAACATAAAATTAGCATCCTTGATCTATCACCAGACCTCAAGAAATCTACTCGCCTCTCTCGCTATTGCGAGTCAGATTTTATTATGGCAAGCTATTTTTTAGGGCCTACCTGCCTGGTCTGGCGAAAGAGCTCGAGTTGGCAAAGAACAGTTGTTCTGTTCATTCAGAAAGTGAATGAACAATAAAGATGCTTTTACATAAATAAGGTGTTTCAATTGATGACAAACTAGAGAAAATAAATGAAGCTAAATAACTGACTTGGCTTTGCTGTGACTGATATGTGCGTACAAAATTAGACTGGCAATTGGGGTACAATATTGTTAGAAAACCATGTTTATCCTGAATAGAACTCCTGTTGTGATGTTGGATGAATTCTAGTTATTGCAATAGCCAGGAGATGGCCTTTTGGGCAATGTCTTAATGTAACACAAGGTGCTTGTTATTTCATAAAGTTTCCAATTTTCATTATTAATTAATAGGAACACCAAAATGCCCGATAAAACTAAGTTGGTGATATTTATGAACATATTTATGGCATGAACACTGTCATACAGAATGTGGGTTCTTGATTGTAATATTTTAGTAGAAAAAATTCCCAAAACAATTTAAATAACCAGCGCAACAACCGATTTAAAATGATCACATAGTCAGATTTTCATGGTCACTCAAATTACGCTGCAAATGGAAAAAAACGTAGCTAATTACAGAATACTTTGTGCAGACTTGTCAACAAAAAATAAATAAATCACCATGTCAAGTGGGAGCAGAGCCTTGGAGGGGGTAGGCCCCATGCCGAGAACTGCCAAAGACACACCTCTGCCCCCTCCTGATCACAACCCCCTCCTAAAACAAAATAAAACAAAAACGTTTCTGAGGCTCCCACCGATGTCCTGGGGTATTTTCACACCCCTTAAAAGTCATCAGCCAATTAAAGCCTTGAAAGACGAGCTGAAAACTCACCCACCGCAGTGGTTTCTAGCTTGTCTTCCCTGCAACCATGTGATATTGGTCCTCACCGGGTGACTTTATGAAGGTAGTGTCACACATATAGCACTGTGCGAGTTGGCAGGTCTGCTTGTGATCAGGACAATACAATACCAAGAAATTCAGAGCAGTGTACAAACCTCTTATATAAATAAGATTTTGCATGCTATGCAAGCACTTGCACCAAGAGCCACTGAGTTAGAGGAAAAGTGTGGAAATACTTGGTTAACTGCATCAGTATTATACTAGTAAATGGGCTCCAACAGGCCTACACAGTCCTTTCAGCTAGTGATTGACAGTGACGCCAGAACCTTTAACACAGCACTAAAAAACCTGAATACATATCTAAAATACGGGCGGAGGGGAGATATTAAACCTCTTCTTATCACACTAACAAATGCATAGGATTGCTGCCTTTCTTAGGGCAGGCCAGGAAAATCTAATTCCCCTTTATTTTCCCCAATACTTCGGAGGTGTAATGCTACCCCATCAATGTACTTGCTTTAAGTGGCAATTTCCCCAATTCCTTCCGTTTCTTTTGAGCCATTTTCACCACTCCGAAAAGCACATCTGTGTGTATAGTTCTTTCATGCGCCTCATCTAAAAGAACAATGCTGTATTTGCGTAGCTGAGGGTCTCCAATCGCCTCCCGCAGCAGCATTCCATCTGTTAAAAACTTGATTCTGGTCTCATCGGAGGTGACATCTTCGAAGCGAACAGTGTAACCAACCTGCAAAAGAGGATTTTTGCACAATCAGATGCAACTCAAATCTTCATTCTGCTGATGTTAAGGAAGGCTTTTGACATTTCCCTTGCCCATCGACCAATCTCCCCTTTAGGTTCAAGCCTGCATAAAACATGACAGTTGTATTCTTTAGAAAGTGAGGTACAGGCATTCCAAGCCTAATGTGTGAATAGAGCAAGCTTCAAAAACAAATCAAAATACAATGTAGCATTTGTCAATCATTTTTCAAGTTTAAAGCTTACTAAGTTGACTATATATGTTGGCACAAAATAAGACGTGATGGGAAGCACCATATACAAGATAGGAGTCTTATTCAGGATGTTCCATTTTAAACATCTTAATATACTTTCAGTAAACACATTTATAAAATTTAATTTCATTTTAATAAACAAAAGTGAAGAACAGATTAGTTATATTTTCAGTTGCCATTTTTGAAGTTGTGTCAAAATCCCAAACTTTAACTTTTGGAAGCCATTCCATGCCTCATAGTTTGGGATAAATGGGGAAAAAAAACAATGTCAATAGTTAAGAAAATCAAGGGAGAGAACCTGAAAGCAAAGCAGCCAACAGAATGGGTAGGACTACCATTCCAAAAACAGCGATCAGCAAGAGGGACCTTGGGGGACACGACAGGAAATAAATTAGCGGTCAGCCAGGTTAAGAATATTTCCAATGCTCCAAACCTAGAGATCATACTTTTAAATACAATGGGGTCTATTTTAGTCTTTGAATTCTTGACTCATTTTTAAATGTTATAGGTGAAATAAATATTTTATTTATTGGACTAAAAAATATCCATAAAGGAACTGAAGCATTACGTTTTTATAATCTAGCATAAGAGATCAAGACCAAAAGTATAGCAAGTGTTTTTCTTAAATATGAGCGTAGGCTAGTTACATTAGGTGGTGTATTTTTCTGACAGATACCTAATATTCCCTCATTTGGAAGGACCCCCTGGATGTCAGACTCGAATTAGAAATTGTAGATCAATTCAACCAAACCTCCACCAGTCCCAGAGTCACCAAAGTCACTTGCAGAGTTGATGCAATGACTCCATAAGAGTGCTACCTTCACTGCTAATGTCAATTCTGCTTTTCACCTTACCCCACAGAGGTCTGGACAAAAGGCCAGAGCCAAAGGTATTACTATCAGAAAGAAATATTATACAAGAAAACTATCTTCTTAAGGAGAAAAAAAAGATTATGTGGAATTAAGAAAATAAAAGTGGTCATAAGAAACTTTATATCCATTGAATACTTTCCCCATGGATTTTCAACTTAGCAAGGTACAAACAACGACATGCGTGGAGGGTTTGAGTACTGAAAATAAAGTTGTTGCATCAAACTCCACATAATAATATTTTGTGCAAGTGGCAAATGTCAACAATGGGTATTACCCTCTCTAGAGCATACAATCCTGCAACAAGGGATGCAGAGATTTCAGTTCTCTGCACTCCAAAAATTGCTCATGAAAAGAGCCATGCATAGGTCCTATAGGTGACCCTCCACACCCCTAAAGGTAAGCATATTGACACATTTTATTCTGTGGCCAATCTCAACACATTCTGTGCAACTGACAACCAAAGAAGATTGCTGTACACCTTACTCTGAATCATCACTGGATTCCATCTGAACTAGCTCTACTGGGAACTGAGCCACCATTAACACAGCAGGCCATAGCTTCATTACAAAACAACCAGGTCGATGAGGGTTTGAAGATGATGCAGAGGAGAGTAGTACGAGAATTCTAAACCGTCAGGATGCATCCTACGCCACATGTCAGAGTGGTCTGTCCCTGATCCATGAGATTGCCTGGCTCCCCGTTGCCTGTAATGGGGGTGTTGACCTATCAAGTCCAATGTTGTGCACACAATTGAAATCTCCACCCCATATACACCGGGCTGACAGGCTCTGCACCAATATGGGGAGAGGCCATCAAGAAACCCTGATTGGTTGTTATTGGGGGCATAAATCGCCACTAGTGACAGTGGTTCCCCACAGTGGCGGCTGGTGACATTTGAAAGTGGTGAGCGTAAAACAATTCTGGTATTTCACTGCGGCGAGCGAGCGTGAACCATCTACAGGGGGTTCGGGAGGGTTCTCCCCCCGAGAAAATTTTGAAAAAAGAGTGGGAAAATGGTGCATTTTCAAGCAAACCAGAAGGTGTGAAGAACAGCGCAGTCAATACTACTGTTTAGAGTTGTGGGAGTTAAGAAACCTTATAGAAGTTTGACACATAATGATAATGCTCTGGGAACATGGAACTAAAATGAACAACAAAGTAAACTGCAATTTACTGGTACCGCAGTAGCACAACTATTCTTAATCACACTGGATTGAACCACAAGCTAACATGTACAATACCATGATTGACAGGGTGATGAATTTACTTGGACACTAGCGCTTGGGGAATGTAGCTCATCATTTTATCATACAATGACAATTGCTTCCTTAGGATTATAGTATCCCTCAGCAGCTCACTGTGGGTGACTCCTGTGGTGACAGCACAGCAGCAGTCACTAAGAGAGACGTCCTGAAGTAGGTCCCTTTGAGAGACTACAAGCAGCGTCCCACAGCAGCAGCTGTGAGAGGCTCCATGAAGACACGTCAGTGACACTGAGAAACTCCTGCAGTATTCCTCCGCAGCTCACTGAGGGAGACTCCATGCCCCCTCCAGCAGCAGCCACTGTGCGAGGCACAGACAAATTATTTAAAATCAGCTCATTACACATACCAAGTCCAATAATATCCAGGTAGATACATAAATCATGCAAATACTAGTCATGACCTGCATCTCTTCCCATTCATGCAATTCTTTCATTTTGTTGTCAGAGTTTCACGTTTCTGTGGCCTCTTTCGTCTGCTCGTTGAACTGTCTCCCGTGGTTGAAAATCCAGTTTATTCAGTGCTTCTCGCTGGGAGAGTGAGAACTTTCTTAGTTCCCCCTTAATGGTGTGGTGTGCTATACTAAAACTGCGAACTCTCAAGTTCCACTGGTGTATTTTTATTGGGAACATCATTAATAAAAAAAAACTGTTTCTGTTCCGGCAGCATATTGAGGGCCCCATATACACAGCGAGAAAGACTGAAAGTAAAGAGTTTCCCTAATTTATCGTATGTGTAACAGCAGTCACATAGCACAAAGCACAAAACTTGCAGCATTTTACACAGAATGGAGCGTGTGAACTAGGATGCTGAAAGTTATCGGGTGTTCTGTCACACTTAAAGAATAGATACAAAAGGATATTTGTGGAGGGGCAGACTTAGTTAAATAAAAAGACATTCAGGACAAACATATGAGAAGTCGGACGATATCGCGGTAGAGAGGAAAGGAAGAACAAACTCTTAACTAGTACAACAGCTAAAGAGAGAGAAATGACTTGGTGAACTTACTCTCTCAGATGGATGAAAATGCCTAACTTTACCGCTGCCCAAATTGAGATACTGGTAATATCGCCAGCAAGCTTAAACATTACAGAGAAGCACCATAAATATACGCACGAGAGTGGCAAGGGGAGAACATGAGACATAATTAGGGGTCATCAGAGGGTGTGTCAATCTCTCACGGGGGGGTCATTGTTGTATCCCTTTAACACCAGTCATGCAAAGTCATCTACATGTGAGTTGCTATCTTGGGGATCTTACAAATGTTCACATTGCGAACATGCATGGGTCGCTGTAAAAAGACCGGTAATAGGTACGTGTCAATGTGGTCCTAGAAATATCGTACAGGATAATTATACACATAAACAGTTCTAAACACCTAGGCAATGTACCGGAGTTCGTGCACATATATAAGAGAAAGCAGTTTAAACAACCCCACGTACACGATGCACATGGAGTCGTGTGTACGTTTTCAGCGGAGTCACATGCACCAGCGGCTGAGCATAAATATCTCCTCAGAAGATGTAGTCAATATTTCCACTTGAGGCCAACATCAGGGGAGGGGGAGAAAGTACCCCTTCTATATCTAACACGCGCAAGAGCTTCCAGGCACATGTTGAACCCGGAGAGCGCTACCACGGCTCAGACCGCGCTTAGAATCTTGTATTTTTGCGCAAACATTCACGCGCGCCTTTTGGTGATAAGTTTTGCACTCCATTCTCACACCAATTGTGTATATTAGTACATATAGCATATGCACATTTTGTGAATCACACCCATTAAAGAATGTATTTTTCGCCACGTTCAGTCGCGGCTGGCAAAACGGGTGGGTGGGTTCGCGCGTGGGAGGGGGAGGGGTGGGAAGAGGGAAGTGGGACGCAGGGACGGTAATCTAATTTATATCAAATAAAAAAAAACTTACCTTCCTCCAGTTCCGCGACCGCATCACGCGCCTCAGCTCCTGCTGCTCTGGAGTCCTGGCGCGTTGTAGGCAGCCTCCCTCCTCCTGCTCCCCTAAGCCAATCACAACGCTGCAATGGCATCGTTGTGATTGGTGAGGCGCAGCGGAGAGCGCCCCAGCCGGGCCATTTTCTCTATGTAGGCTGCATGCAGCAGCCTACATAGAGAAAAAGGGGGGGTGCGCATGACTGCTTTGTTCGGCCCTGGGGCCGACCAAACAGTCAGTACCCACAACAGTGGGCAAGCCACTCCCCCCCTGCCCTCGAGCGGGACCGCCCACCCGCAACCAGGCACTCTAGGCACTTCTGCTTTCTCGCAATGCGAGAAGCAGAAACAGAAAATGGTCGTTTTACCATTTTATGTTTCTGCCTTCTCGCACTGCGAGAAAGCAGTGGGGCGATGCCCCCATGGTGGAGCCGCCACTGGTTCCCCATCTAGTTCTCAACTCCTTACGTAGCTTCCCACGCACAGGCGCGAACGCCAGCAGGCAATGTGCCTTACTACTGTTATACTGTGCACCTGCATCACTTGTCCAAATACCTAGGATTCTAGCTTTGTCATAATTAACTGCTGAATACCGGACAACCATGTGGGCTACATGTCATCGCTCTGCCTGCCCTTATTCTTGAGACCCTTTCCCTTCCTGTCCCACAACCCCTGACCCCCCACTGCATTGCCAATATTGTGATTTACCTCCTGTGTAGTTTTGCTATTCTCCCCTGTAACATTTTTATTTGATTTTGTTTACTGTTTGCATTGCAACTCTTCTCCCTTCTGGAAATGCCTCTTGAGCCTATCCAATGTATGCAACATTCAATAAAATAAATTCACAAAAAGAAAGAGTGGAGGACGAGAATGTCCTGTGTATGACTAAGTCCCTCTCCTGTTTTGAGTGAGCAGTCTATGTGTTAGATGCTATAGCTATCAGGGATGAGGAGGTCTGCAATGTACGCGCGGAGAACAGTTTGAATGAGGTTTCAGTGATGAAGACTGTATCTAGGTTTTGTTGGGTGATAATGTTGGGGTTGTTTTGAGTACGTAGGACTTCAGTGTGACCTACTGAACATCAACTCCCCACCACCGCCGACAAGCCAACCATCATGACCTGGAATCCCGCCACCGAACACATCACCGCAACCATGAAGAAAACCCACTCAGGAGCCCCAACGGACCCCTGCCCACCGCACATATTCCACAGGGCCACCGCCATCGCACCCGAACTAGGGCGGACCATCAACACCTCCTTCATGTCCGGCATCTGCCCTGACGACTGGAAGCGGGCGGAGGTTAAACCCCTCCTCAAGAAACTAACGGCCGACCCAACGGACCTGAAAAACTACTGGCCCATCTCTCTCCTCCCCTTCGCGGCCAAAGTCACCGAAAGGCTCGTGAACGCCCAGCTGACCGCCTTCATCGAAGAGAACTCCATCCTAGTCGCCTCCCAGTCTGGATTCCGCAGCAACCACAGCACTGAGACCGCCCTCCTCGCCGCCACTGATGACATCCTCATGCTACTCGACCAGAGACACACTGCAGCCCTCATCCTTCTAGACCTCTCCGCAGCCGTCGACACCGTCTCACATTGCACGCTCACAGCCAGACTTCACGACGCAGGGATACAAGGAGCTGCCCTCGACTGGATCCAATCCTTTCTCTCCGGCAGAACCCAGAGGACCAGACTCCCTTCCTCTCCGAACCCACCGATATCAACTGCGGAGTACCCCAAGGCTCATCGCTCAGCCCCACGCTCTTCAACATCTACATGGCCCCCCTCGCCGCCATCGTCAGACAGCATGGGCTCAGCATCGTATCCTACGCCGACGACACCCAGCTCATCCTCTCACTCACGAAGAATCCCGAAGACACCAGACTCTGCTTCCAGGAAGGAATGAAGAACGTGGCAGCCTGGATGAAAGACAGCTGCCTGAATCTCAACTCAGAGAAGACCGAGGACCTCATCCTCGGACCCTGCACCTCCGCCTGGGACAACACCTGGTGGCCCTCCGCCCTCGGGAATCCACCCACCCCTGCAGACCACGCACGAAACCTCGGCATCATCCTCGACTCCTCCCTCTCCACGAACCGCCAGATCAACGCTGTCGCTTCCACTAGTTTCAACTGCCTACGCATCCTCCGCAAGACCTTCAAATGGATCCACCCCGACAGCAGAAGGACCGTCACCCACGCGCTCATAACCAGCAGACTGGACTACGGCAACGCCCTATACGCCGGAATCAACAGAACTCTTCTTCACAAACTCCAAACCATCCAGAAGGCCGCAGCCAGACTCGTCCTCGGGACACCACGTCACGAACACATGACCCAACACTTACGAGACCTCCACTGGCTCCCCGTCAAGAAGAGGGTCACCTTCAAACTTCTCACCCACGCCTACAAATCCCTCAACAACATCGGACCCAAATACCTCAACGAGAGAGTATCCTTCCAAGTACCCAAGAGGAACCTTCGCTCCGCCGACCTCGCCCTAGCAGAGGTCCCCCGCATCCGCAGAAACAGAACAGGCGGGAGAGCCTTCTCCTACACCGCGGCCAAGACCTGGAACGAGCTCCGTGTGAACATCAGACGCTCCCCGACCCTGCACACATTCAGGAAGGACCTCAAGATCTGGCTCTTCGACTGACCCGGAGCTGCTCCCCCCCTAGCGCCTTGAGACCCTCACGGGTGAGTAGCGCGCTCTATAAAACCCCTTATTGATTGATTGAACTGAGCATGTTGTGGCAGGGGTCTTTAATTTAGCAAAAGGTATGTGGATGAGGTTAGACTTGTCATTGTTCAAACACGGTGAATGTGCTTGAGTGGTTTGGCTGTGAGAACGGGAATGGTGTGAATTGTGAAGCAAGAGATAAAGTTGGTTTATCTGGAGCAAGGCTTCAGAACCTAGGTCGAAGCAGGTTGATGCCCTTGCCTGTGTCTGCCATTAGCTGGAGAGGCTAAGGCAGCAGGAGGCCCTAAAGAGTAGACTAAAGTAGGGAAGGAAACAGGAAATTACAGATGGAAACCAATGATGTCAGATTCTGGATGGGCGTGGCCAGGACGCCGATACAACATGATGCCGACCGAGAGTGCTCCCGCTCCGTATGAGCTGCAGCTGTAACTATCCGATGTTCCGGGGGCCCGCCAAATACAGCAACCGGCTGTGGAAGGTGAGGAAAGGAGACTGGTGAGACATGTGGCCCAGAGGATAGACTTGAACTCCTGCAATTATCCGATTCTCCGTTGAGCTGAGTGCCCAAGATGGCGGACGGACTTTCCGAGCCGCCAATAACTTATTGGGACTCCCACTGGCTTGAAGTGGACTGCTCAAACAGCACTTTCTCTACCCCCCCAACCACCCTCTATCTCTACTCCACCCCCCCCCCCCAACCACCCTCTATCTCTACAGAGACGGTCACCAGTGAGGACTGGTGCCGCTAACAGACATTCTACCCAACGAGCCAACAGCCACGGCCGCAGGTGGACATGCTGGAGAAGTATGCATTCAGGAGTGCTGAAGAAGCTGACGAAATGGACCGTCGAAAAGACACGTGGCGCAGCCGGGGACCATCGGTGCCCCACTCTCACTTTGATCAGGGTGGGCATGGGGGAAGATCTCAGAGTGTGTAACTGTAGCAAGGCCACCCTGAAGCGCCACTCGGGGCCCATCAAAACCCTGACAGCAGAGGTTGGCCAAATCAAGGAAGTCACCAGACATCTTCACGCCAGGGCAGAAGACGCGGAGGGCAGATCCTGCCGCAATAACTTCTGCTTCGTAGAAGATACAAGAAAAAGCAGAGGAAACAGATGTTGGGAAATTCACTGAAGACTTACTATCCACCAGGGTGAGCACCAAAGAGTTCTCCCCTATATTCCTGGCAGAGCAGCCCCACAGAGTACCTGGGGTCCAGCTGAAACCCAGTGCCTGACCGAGACCAATAATAGCAAAATTTCTTAACTTTAAAGACAGAGACACCGTACTACAACTGGCCCACCAGCAGGGCCTGCTCCTCTTCGAAAACCTATGGGCATAGTGTTCCCGGACTTTACGCAGGAGGTAGAGGCACGACGACTGTCTTTCGATAAGGTAACACAGGAACTGAGAAAACTCAACCTGCAAGACTCTATGCTATACCCTGCAAAACTGGATATTAGATGAGGCAAAGCCTGGTTCTGGGCTACACCAGAGGAGGCCATGGACTGGCTGGGCCGATGGTGCCTGGCCAGGGTAGGCAGCAAGGGAACTCCTTTGTCCCTCACCACCCCCAACAGAGGGATGACTGTGGACACCCCTGAGAGACCCAATGGAGTCCCGAGCAGATGATGGATTTAAAAACTGAAGATGTGGCAGCCGGCGCTGAGCGGACCATGCAACTACGAGACGTCCCTCGGGACAAGCAACAACCACACCATCCAAATTGAAACAATATATGGACTTAATAAGGTTTGGTGTAGGGAAGGGAGGGGCAAAAGAAACCTCAGGCATGGGGGGGGGGGGCAGGTAGTTCTCACAGCTTAGGGAGGTATGGTGGGGGATTTCCTGTTGGGGGTTTGCCACTGTTGATGGCACACACGAGCTGGCTGCGACAGTCCTGTCCTTACTTTCTGACCCCTGAAACTACAGGGAGAAATGGCAGCAGAGGGGCCAAAACTAGGCCTTACGTTACTCTCCTGGAATGTGAACGGGCTGGTGGAGTGAACTTGAGAGGGGTGGTATTGTGCTTTTTGGCAAGACAGAAGCCGGACATAATCCACCTACAGTAGACCCACTCAGTAGGTAACAACTGTGCATTCCTGGGGAGGAGCCGCTACACCGTTCAGGATTCTCCATGGGCATGTATATGCTAGTCAAGAAGTCACTTCCCATACTGGTTTGGAAATCCTGGACCAACACGGAGCGGGGGGGGGGAGGCTGCTACTCGGCGATCCGGGAAGAATGGAATGGATAACTAGCAATTGCCTCCTGGTATTTTCTACTTTGCCTCAAGAGGGACATGCTCCGAAAGGTCAGGGACTGGCTAGTGTAGATCCCACAGATGAGCATGGCATTGTGGCGAGGGGGTTGGGTGGAGGGGGGGGGGGGTCGGTGGATGGAGAATCACGCGGGACCAGAGTTATTGTGGAAGGAATACTCTGCTATTGGCATTTGTTGAGGCTATGGGAATGTTGGACATCTGGCGGGAATCTACCCTACTGTTGGCCTCTACTCATTCTCAGCTGAGACAGTGGGCTCTATGTCTAGGTTAGACAATATTCTGGTACCCCCAGACTAAGGGAGGGAGATCCGATGACACCAGCTATCTACCCAGGGGCATTTTGGATCACTCCCCAATATACATCAGACTGGGGGAGTGATCCGGGGGGGGGGGGGGGGTGGGGGGGGATAGGAGAGAAAACTGGAGGCTAGACCCCTAGGAACCGAGAGACTGGAAGTGGAACACTAAATACTAGAAGGTTCCTAATGTCCGCCACAGAGCTTTACTTCAAAGAAAATGCAGGGTCGGTGTCCTCGGACGTAACCACTTGGGAGGATGTCTAATATTCCAAGGGAAAGAAGCAGGAAAGAGAGGTAGCTGATCTTGAAGCGCAACTGATGGACTAGGAGGGAGAATACTCAATGCAACCTTCTACCGCACTCTGGCACTGTATTGCCCTGATCAGGGAATATCGTAGTTTGGTGGAGGAAGAGGTGAGGGTTTAATATCGATCTCAACAACATAGACTCTAACAAGCATTTGCAATGCAATAGGTCTCGCATTTATGAGGGTTTCAGCTATTGGCATTGTAAATGACAATGCCTTTTTTTTATGTGTTATTAAAACAGATAAATAAAAGGCATTGTTGTTTACAATGCCAATAGCTTAAACACTCGCAAATGCGAGACCTAGCATTGCAAATGCACGCTATAAAAATTAAATAAAGCGGTAGGAGAGAGCGTGTCATGCAGGACAAAGCTATTTGAGAAAATAGTGCTCGGAGGCTGCAATTAAAGCCTACCAAGCACCAACATACGTAACAGGGGGTGTCGCCATGGGAGGCTTCAAAATGAGAGAAGGCAGTACTAAGAAGGGACTACTAAGCCTTTTGACCAATGAATAGCCACAGTTTACAGTGGACAATGACATTCCCCTAGTATAGGCAAATGGTACTAAAAGTGTTTTGGTCCAACTGATACAAGGTTTGAGTCAATAGGAGTTGGCTGTGCTACATGTACACACGTACACACACACACATCACCCCCCCAACGGATTGCCACTGATCCTGTAGAGGACTATACAAGGCAAGAAACACGCAGGCCAATTCTTTCGACTTTTAGGCACATTCATTTCCAAGAAGATCCCTTTTGCTTTATTCAAAGAACGAGGGGGGGGGGGCTTAAACTATTTATAAATTCCCCTTATTCCTCAAGCTAATCTACTTTGCGTACACTTTGAGTTAGGCACATCAGACTCATTAGATATTTGGATAACAACTCTGGCAAAGAGGACCCCTGTGGGGCCCGTTAAGCATTGCAGAGCCAGCCCAACAAGCAGCACAGCCCAATGATTAAGCATGCCACCACTTGGGTGAGGGTTGGTACTCCACAACTAAGTTGCCTCTGATGACCTTCTCAATTTTTGCCATTCTATCTAATTAATACCATGGAACATTTCTCTGAACTACACACACACATTTAAGATATATTTGTAAGAGGGAGGACATGGGGGGCGTGGCTTAGTGAGCCAAGATGGCGGTCGCACCTTGAGTGTGCTCCCGGACCCCTCCGCCATCCGCCCGCAATCCGCCCGTTCCAGGAACCATCCTGCCCGGAGTCTTGTAGCCACTGCCTTGCTGCACCCCTGGCAGAGATCCTGGCCGTGGGGAGCCCGGGGAACCGGTGTTTCATCGCTCTCAGCCGGCATGCCGGGTACCCTCCTCTAAAATGGCGGCCTCCTTGCTCTGAGCCAGGACCCCTGCGTTCCTGAGACCAGGCTGCCGCGGCCCTCTCCTGGCCTTCCGTGCTGGCGGAGACGACCCCTGAGGCTGCAGCGACTGGTGGTGAACTGTGGGTTCCCTCGGCGAGACGCCCACCGCGTTTTCCTTCCCCCGCCCGGTTGGGATTCTACACAAGCGGCCGCTGCCGCTGGTTCCTGCCTGCTGGTGCTGGGTTGGCGCACCTGATATGGGGCTGGAGCCGCTGACTGCGGCGGTCGAAGACGTCTGAGATGTTGCCCAGGCTCCCCTGCGGCATTGCCGCGGTGCCGGCGCCATTTTCGGGCGGCTGGAGACCGGAATCGGCGGCGGTTGAGGCCTGGCTGACTGGATTGGAGTCCGGTGCTCGGCAGACCCGGAGACTTGGTGAGTGGCGGCGGCGGGGGGGGGATGGGGGGTGGCTGAGACTGAGCTGAGGGAGGCCCCCCGCACGCACAGACTGCCCGCTCTGAGAGTGACTGGGATTTAGCCCGTTGTTTCTCCCCACCCGCTGTGATCCGCTGCGGCCGAGCCGGCCTAACGGATCCCTGGAGCTGCTCCTGTGCCATTCCCTTGGGACCTTGACAATACTCCAGACGGGACGAAGCCTGAGACGGGTGGACCCGGCAGTGCCCAGTGGGCAGCGCGCGGTCCCTGGGACGAACCCCCTGCCGTCCCCTGCTCCAACTCACCGCGGTATCTCCAGTGCTGTCTTTGGGCCCTCGGCTGCGGCGAACCTCTTGCTGCTCTTGCTGCCCTTGGAATCGAGCCGCGGCTGTGCTGCCTCCCGGGTGCTGTGGTGCCGGGAGAGTGGGTGTCCGGCTGCATCCATCGAGCGGCGTGAGGTCCTAGGTGGGGTCTCCCCCGACACCCCCTCTGCCCCCCCCCCTGCATTGCTCCTTTGCCTCGGTTACGTCGCCTCTGGTTGGGAGTGCAGCCTGGGGAGTGGAATCGGCCGCATGTAGCGAGCAGCGTGGGGTCCTGGAGGGAGCATCCTCCGCCATCCCCCTGCCCCCGAACTGTTCTTGAGGCGCCTGGAGTGGTCTGGGGATCCTGGTGTGGGGGCCCTGCTGCGGCTCCTGGGGTCGGGCCTCTGTGCTGTTGCTTCCAGTCGTGGGGTCTCACCAGGAGAGGTGGAATCGGCCGTGTGTACCGAGCGGCGTGAGGTCTTGCAAGGGCCTCCTCCACTGCCCCCTGCGGCTGTATTGATCTGAGGCCCTCCGAGGCTGGCCGTGGGCCCCCCGCTGCAGAGGCCTTTGTAAAGGGCACGTCTGGGTCTCCTGCCCTGTTGAGTGGCGGCCATGGGTCGCGACAAGCCAGCCAAAAACCCACCACCCAGACTAAAATGGATCGTTTCACCACCACGGACTCCGGGGTGACTGGGGGAGGCGCGGATAAGGATACCCCACCTGCTGCGGACCTATCTACCATCCTTCAAGCTATCCAGGCCTCACAATCCTCCGTGGAGGGCAAGATTGCTGAGGTCCGGGTGGATGTGACTCATCCGGCAGGACCTTCGGAACGCCACGGCCCGGATTAAAGAAACCAAATCCCGAATCTCCACCGTGGAAGACGACGTTCAACAACTTAAGGGACATGTCGCTCGTCTACAATTTCACACCCAGGTGCTACACCGGCGGGCAGAGGACGCGGAAAACAGGTCCCGCCGCAACAACCTCCGCCTGGTGGGATTTCCGGAGGGAGCGGAACAGGCCGTACGGCGGATTTTGTGGAGAAGTGGTTGCGCTCCTGGATCCCCGAGGGCTCCCTCTCCCCGTGGTTCGCGATCGAGCGAGCGCACCGCTCCCTTGCTCCTAAGCCGCCCCCGGGGGCACCCCCAGACCGGTCATAATGCGAATCCTCAATTTTAAGGACCGTGACTCTGTCCTGGCCGAGGCCCAAGCAGCAACACCTCAAATATGACAATCATGTAATCATGATCTTCCCTGATTACACTCGCGAGGTCCAGGGTCAGCGCCGCTCGTTTGGGGAGGTCAAGCAGAAGCTCCGCGCTCTTAACATACAGTACAGGCTCCTCTTCCCGGCGCGTTTGGGAGTGGTGTTTTCCAACAAGACCCTATTCTTTGACACCCCTGAGGAGGCTTGGACTTGGGCCACGGAGGAGCGCCCCCTGCGAGACAGTGACCGCAATACGTTCACCCCGGAGTGCGGCTGGGGGATGCGCCCAACAGGGGACCCCTGCCCCCCGGCCTCAGCACAACTGTTCACGTAGGTGCCGTGGCCAGAGGCGAGCCCGCTCAGATTCCCCGCTGGGCCCCTCTCGGCAGCAGACGCCGCTCCCTGGAGACCACCTGGTCGTGCGGCGGTCTGGCTCCTCCGGCCGCCTGGACCCTGGGGGTGCTTCGCCTCGACCATCGCTGCTGGACCTACCGGATACGGATCTCTCACGTAGCCCGACGCTTCTCACGGGCCCCGCATGAGTTCGTCTCTGCCTGCCGGGCATGGCTCCGCGGCCGGAGGCGACACATCGGCTCACCACTACTTCAATTCCCGACGGACTTGCTTATGCACATCCTGATATGAGGAGGAGTCCTCCATGCTTCCCCATTCCCAAGCGTTCTAGTTTGGTCTTTGTTAGTTTCTCACTGTTAGGGCGACAGATGCTTCCGTTCCTGAGGTATAGGGCGGGGGGTGGGGTTTGGGTTGGGGAGGGAGGACCGTTGTCCCGAGTTTTATTGTTTGTTTTTTCTTATTTTTTGCACCAGCACTTCCGCTTCGCTGTGAAACGACCATACAGTGATCGACATTGTAATTTTATGTCTGTTACCCCGCGCACCTGTACTACCATGCTCCCTGCCCGTGCCGGGTGCTCAACTACTTGCCCAGCCTCCCCATGCCCGACGATCGTTCCGGATTAACATCACTTCATGTTATGTCCTGGGATGTTAACGGCCTCTTAGATAAGGTCAAGTGCACTGCGGTCCTGCGTTATGCCCAGCGACACAATGTAGACATATTGATGCTTCAGGAGACCCACCTAGTAGGCAACCACTGTACCTTTCTGGCGCGCTATGGCTCTGGTGGGATTTGGCACTCTGGTTTTACCCGTGGATCTCGGGGGGGGGGAGGGGGGGGGAGGGGGCGGTGCTGATGCGCCGCGTTCTTCCATTTGTGGCGCGTAAAGTAGTACATGATCCGGGAGGCTGCTTTGTCATCCTGGAAGGGAACATTGGGAACCAATCCCTGAATCTGATCGCTGTGTACTCCCCCCCCCCCCCCCCCTCTCTGCTGTCCTCCATGCTCCAGCGTCTTGCTCCGCTAGTGGCTGCCCTGCCCCCGGGGACGATTGTTGTTGGGGGGGGACTTCAATGCAGTTATGGACCCGCCGCGGCCCCTTCTGCCTCTCGGGTTTCCCAATCCGCGCTTCTTTCGAACTGGGCTGCGACTCTGGGCCTTGGAGACACCTGGAGACTCTGGCACCCGACTACTCGTATGTTCACTCACACATCAGCCTCCCACCACACACATGCCAGACTGGACTATCTCTTCCTTCCGGCCCTGGACTGTCAGTCAATCCAGGCGATCACCATCCTTCCCAGGGGCCTATCGGATCACTCCCCAGTCTCTATGCAGATGGGCAGCCTCCCGGCGTCTTCGCACCCAATTTGGCGGCTAAACGCCTGGTTTCTCCAGGACAAAGACTTTCGGAAACACATAGGGGACGAACTGCGTCAATACTTCGCCACTAATCAGGGCTCGGTCTCGTCTCCTGGTACTTTATGGGAGGCCAGTAAGGTCACCATCCGTGGCTTTGCCAAGGGCCAACTCAAAATCCAACGCACGAAACAGGATGCCCGGGTCACACTTCTGGAGGCCCAGGCTGCCCAGCTGGAAGCCCACCCGCCAGGAGAGAGCACAGAGGCCCAGGATCGGAAACTGGCATTTTTGAGGGATGAGATCAAACAGGCCTCTATGGAGTCCGCTAAGCTGCTATGGAGGTCCTCAGTGGCGCGGGTGTATGGATGGGGAGATAAAAATGGGAAGCTCCTGCATCGCTTGGCCACTTATCCTATGGCTAACCGTATTATCCCTGAAGTGACTGACTCCCACTGTGAAAGGCAGCGAGTCTTCTAAGACCCTCAATGCTGCCCGGTGCAGGGTTCCACCTCTAATTCACCTTGGGTTCGCTATCAAAATAATGAGGCAAGCGCTGGAAACTGGAAGACAAGAAAAAGGTTTATTTCTCATGAGGAGATCACGTCAACTGCAGACACCGGGATGTCTGAGGGAAGTGCTCTGCTGACAACTCCTTTGGCTCTTCCTTTTATACAAGTTTGACACAATGCATTTGTTTGATTAACATGGTTATACAAGCTTGGGGTCCTCGCCCCGGGCAGGTTGTCGCACAAGCCCAACAGTAATTCTCTTCCCACCCAGGTCAAACAGACAATCTTATCTTGCAGCTGGACCTTGCTTCAGGGTCTAAAACATGTGAGACCGGCCAGATCTAAGAGTCCGTTCTGTTGATAAAAACAGGTCCCATTGTTGGTAACAACAAGTCTTGCTGTTTGCAGTGCAATAAATCATGTTGCAAGAGTCTTTTTGGTGTTTGGAACCGGTTTGTGTAACTAGGTGCAGTGAGGGGTAGAGTGTCCAAAGGTTTGCCTGAAAACAGAGATGAGAGGAAAAACGAGTTTGTGGCAGCAAGTGGCGCTGAGGTTTGTTGTGGCAATAGAGTTTATAGCCCCCAGCACACATACCAGGTCGGTCAGAGGGTCAGAGGGATGCTAGTAAGGGCAGGGTGAAACAAAGGTGACCAACAGAGTACAAAATGGCTGTGATAGATTAAAATGACTGCAACTTATGTGCACATAGAATTCCACCAGATAAGATGGCGCAGGTAATGTTCATGATTATCGTTTTGCTTTTAACAGTGGCCCCTTTGAACATAACTAGCCAGCTTGTCAATCTATTTCGATCTCCATAATGTCCCGTATCGCTTGATCATACATTACTCTCATTTTTGTTAGCTGAGTGTCCATAGTCTTAGGGTGCAAGGTAGTTATGCAAAGAGAACACAAAGGTGGTATACAGTGTATACCCAAACAACAACCACATATTGTCAATACTGGGACCAAGAGAATCATTGATATTTTCCAACCCCACTCCTTCAAGATGCCCCAAAGCCAACTTCCAATTGTCCAAGTCTCTGATCCTTGATGAATTTCTGAAGATAGTCTATGGAGATGTTCGATTGCTTCATAGACAGAAGGTGAATTATCAGGAATGTATACACAGCAGCTGGCACCGATGATGCGGCATGCTCCTCCACGGTCCGCTAGTACCACGTCCAGGACCATGCGATTTTGCAGGGTAACCACACGGATCGCTTGGAGCTCAGCAGTGTTGTTGGTGAGGATGCCAGCAGTGACGTTCAGGGCGGTCTCTACCGCTTGGGACAGATGTCTGATGGCTCGGCTGTTTGCCATCGGACCCCATAGCGGGACGAGCCCTTTTGCTGCGTCGAGGAACTGTGATGAGGTAGAGTCTGCTTGATCAATGTCTTTAGAACGCTTTTCTCGATGATGCTCTGCAGGGGCTGTGTAGGTTGGTGGCAAAACAAAGGCGATGTAGCACGTGCCTCCCAGTTTCTTGGGAGACAGGTGTAGGCTTTGGTTCCACAAACAAAGTACATATTGGGTGATGCAACAAGCGCTGGGGGGTTGGCAGTGTTCAAAGTCCTTACAATGCTACAGGTGCTGTGCCCCACATTCTCAGTCCCACTGCCTTCAATGCATACAAGGCCAGAGACGTTCACCACAGATAGGGCCACAGTCAGTGTTGCAGCAGTTCTTTTCTTCAGGTAGGAAAATGTGGCTCTGTTAGGATTATTGAACACTTGCATTTCCACTCGTTCTTTGGAGGGGACATTAATCTGGAATGTCGCATTGAAGGTGTGAGGGCAGAAGGGGGCGGCTGTCCTTCCTGTTTTGTTTCGCCAGAACTCGTTGTAGAACTGGGCGATTGTTCCGTCGGAAGTGGCATTGTCTTTGTAACTTTCTTGTAGGAGCATCATCCAGGCAAGGCAAGATCCGTGAATAGAAAAGGGCGAAGGGATGAAAGGGATGGAATGTTCAGTGGCATGTGGTAACAGCCCACAGACCCAACAGTTGGTAGCATTGGTGGCAAGATTGTGCTGGTGCAACATCTGCACGAAAGAATTATTCCAGAATTCTTTGCGTCGTTCTCGGAGATGTGGCGGTAGTGATACGAGGTAGTGTTCTTTCTTGGTGGTTGGTTGCATGGTGGGTGACAATGTTCTGTATGCAGGTGCATTCTCTTCAATGATCCAGAGTGCGACCATTAGCAGGAGACAGGTGAGAAATGCGGCTACAAGTGCAATTGTCTTTGTGCTGTGCAGGTTAGCAGTCTTGGTGTCTTTGCGGTGGTTTTGCAGGTGTTCAGTTTCTTCCATCATCTTCGAGGAGCTCAACAACTGTTAGGACCACAGACTTTTGTCTGGCGCTTTCCTGGTAGCGTTGTTTGACTGTGCTACCGATCTGAGACCTTGACTTAGTTGGTGGCCTGGTCGTTGGAGCTCCCTCCTTTCGTCGATCTTAGGTTGTACCCTTTCCTGGATGGCACCGTGGGGTCGGGAAATTCTGATAGTTCGAGGGTGTCTTCTTGTGGGTAGCAACTCAGAGCTGGTCGGTCTCTCGCGAGTACTTCCTCTTGCACCTCCACCCCTTCTCAGGTTGCCAGGGTTGGAGGGACTCGTTTGCAGTGGTGGGCATGCAGCCAATTTCGTTTTCCTTCCACTCTGAGGGCAGTTCGGGTGGTGATCAGGACTTGCCAGGGGCCCGTCCACCTAGGCTCCAGATTCTTCGTTCTTTGGAAGTTGCGAATCAATACATGGTCGCCTGGCTTTATTTCATGTCCCGGGCCCCTGGATACGTCAGGCAAGGCTTGCTGCACCTGTTGGTGGATAATTGTTAGCTCGTTTGTCAACTTATGCAAGTAATCCGACATTAATATGTTCGGGACATCGTTAATGGAGGTGGGTCTTGGTGCCGCCCAAATGCTCATAGGCCTGCCGAAGACCACCTCATACGGGGTCAGTCAGTGTTTGGTTGGGGTGGAGCGCATCGATAACAATGCCAATGGGAGGGCGTCGGGCCATTTCAACCCGGTCGTGGCAACTATTTTGGCTAGTTTTAGTTTCAACGTTGCATTGTGTCTCTCTACCAGGCCCGCTGATTGGGGTGGAAGACGGCATGGAACTTTTGTTTTACTCCCAACCCTCTCAGTATGTTCTGTATCACCTCGGCTACGAAGTGGGGGCCGTTGTCGCTCCATAAAATTCTGCAAAGGCCGTATCGGGGGAAGAATTCTTTCAGCAATACTTTTGCAGTGGCTAAGGCGGTATTGTCGCGGGTGGGATATGCCTCCACCCATTTGCTAAAAGCGCACACAACCACCAGGACATATTTTAGACCAAGGCATCTCTCTAGTTGAATGTAATCCATTTGAAGGATTTCAAAGGGGTGGTCAGGGACTCCAAACCCTCCCCGTGGTACTACTGTCCCCTTCCCTGGGTTGTGTTGTAGGCAGACTATACATTGTTGTACTAGGCGTTTTGCAGATTCTGCTATCTTGACGTTATGCCATACTCTGGTGATTAGTTCAATCATGGGGGTGGAGCCTATGTGTGCTGGTAAATGTGCCATGGTCAATATGGGGATGAGGTAGGCATTGGGTAACAGCCATTTATTTCCGTCTTTAGTTCTCCCGCAATCTTCCTCGTCTTTTAGTCCCATCTTTTCCCACTCGGTCAATTCGTCTTGTGTGCCTGTAGTCTTTATGTCCCTTACAGTGGTCCTAGTGTCAGTCCATCGTTCAGCTTGTGACCTGGTCACTTACATTCGTGTCGTAGTTCTGTCTCCTGCCGTGGCTCGGGCAGTAACGTCTGCTAGTGCATTTCCCTGTCCAATGAGATCAGTCACTTTCCTATGTGCTTGGCATTTTATCACTGCTAACTTCTTGGGGAGGAGGACTGCTTGCGTCAAGGCGGAGACTAAATCTCCATGCAGGATGGGTGTACCGTGTGAAGTCAGGAACCCTCTTTCTTTCCATAAGATCCCAAAATGGTGAACCACCCCGAAGGCATATTGGCTGTCGGTGTATATGTTAACTGTCGTGTCAGTCGCTAAGATACATGCTCGTGTGAGGGCAATGAGTTCTGCAGCCTGGGCTGAACGTTGGGGAATACGGGCTGTTTCCAGAACGGTTCGGGCTGTGGTGACAGCGTATGCAGCTGAGGTGGTGCCGTCGGGGAGTTTGATGCACGAACCATCCACCCATAGTTCTCCATCTGGTTCTAGAAAGGCGGTGTCTCTGAGATCTATTCTACTCTTTGTTTGTTCATCGGTTAGTGTCACACAGTCGTGTAGTGGAGTCACGCTAGGATCATTTTCGGGTAGGGGTAACAGTGTGGCTGGATTGAGGGTGGTGCATCGCTTTCGGGTAATGTGCGGTGCTAGGAGGGTCAACTCATATCCTGTCAGTCGGGCGCTAGTCAAGTGTTGGGTTTTGGTCTGGTTTAGTAGTGTGTCGACTGCATGGGGTACTAAAACAGTGACTGGATTGGAGAGTACTATTCCTTCGCTCTGGCGTATCGATACTGCTGCAGCTGCTACAGCGCGCAGGCAGCGCTCTGGCTACTGGATCGAGGGTGGCAGAGAAATATGCACAAGGGCGTTGTTTGTGACCAATTGATTGTGTTAGGACAGACAATGCACATCCTTCCCTCTCGTGCGTGTAGAGGAAGAATGGTTTGGAGTAATCCGGGGTTCCTAGGACAGGCGCTGAACAAAGGGCATTGCGTAGTTCTTTAAAGGCTTACTGGCATTCGGGGGTCCAGGGGAGAGGTGAAGGGATGTCTTTAGCTAGGAGGGAGAGAAGGGGTTTGACAATGAGGCTAAAGTTCGGTAACCACTGTCGGCAAAATGAAGTGAGACCTATCAAAGAGCGGACTTGTTTCTGATCTTTGGGGACAGGGGTGTCTAGAATTGTCTGGAACCTGTCAGGCGTGAGTTTCCTCCCTTCTTTGGATAAAAGGTGACCCAAATAGGTCACTTGTGATTTACAAAACTGCAATTTCTTTCGGGAGACCTTGTGACCATTCTCAGCAAGAAAATGGAGTAGTTTGATGGTGGCTGTGACGGCTATTGGTATGGTGTCCGCTGCTAGAAGGATGTCGTCTACATATTGTATTAGTGCCACTCCATCTGGCAATTGTATGGCGTCTGTCTTTTAAGCGCCTGGCTATAGATGCTTGGGCTCTCAGTGTACCCCTGAGGTGCTCTGCAAAATCTGTACGAACGGGAGTTTAGGGTGAATCCAAATAGATAGCGGCTGTCCTTGTGTATAGGTATGGAAAAGAATGCGTTTTTGAGGTCAATTACAGTGAAGGTGGTGGCAGTGGAGGGGATTAAAGTCAAAATTGTCGTGATGTCGGAAACTACTGGGTATTGTGGCACTACGATTTTGTTTATCTCCCGCAGGTCAATGATGAAGCGGTAGGCTTTTCCGTCTCCCTCTCCCTGTCTCTTTACAATCGGTAGTATGGGACTGTTACAAACGTTGCTCACTACTTCCTCTACCACCCCTGCCTCTACCAAAGAGTGTATGATCTCTGTCAGTGCCTTCTCACCCTCTGGCGATATTTTGTACTGCGGTACTTTCGGTAGGGTTGCGTCCTGTCATATTGTTACGTGTACTGGGTCAATCATCATTCGTCCTACGTCTGAATCAGCCCTAGCCCATAAGTGTGATGGCAAAGTGTCCAGTAGGGATGCGTCAGTCTCGGAGATGGGAAACATGTGCTGAGAAGGGTTCTCTCTAGGGCGCTGGGGGTTGTCATACAGGACAACACGCACTCCGTCTGGTGAGCATCTGATAGTCGCATGGAAGTGTTTCAAAAGGTCGAGACCCATAATGGCGTCTGGGGTGTTGGAAGAGAGGAGGAATGTCGTTTCGGCACTATTGTTGTCAAGGTTAAAAGGGATCGGTCGGGACAAAGGGTTGGTGGAGGGCGTACCGTCAAATCCTATTGAGGTCACATGTGAGCCTGACAAGGGTGCCCTTGGAATCAGTCGTTTGGATAGTGCACTACGTGTTGCTCCCGTGTCTACCAGAAATGGCGACTTTGTGCCCAGGACCTCAGCGGTAACATAAGGGCCTTGCTGATCAACATAGAGCTCGACTGGATCCCTCCCTTGCCCCTGGCTGTCCTATGCAAAGTCGTACGTATTGTCATAATCTGTCTGTTGGTACTGATTCTGTTTGGGATGGTCAAATGTGTTCACTCTTCCTGGCCTTTCCTCGCTTGCTTCACTCGCGTACCCTCTCCCACGTCCTCTTCCTCTCTGTCCACTTGCTATTTCCCTCGCCCCTCTGCCCCTACCAGCTCCTAACAAAGCCGGGCATTGGGTTTTCCAGTGTCCATATTCTTTGCAAAATGCACATTGATCCTGTCCTAGGTCTTGGCGTCCTACATATGATGTCGATGAATTATTTCTAGGTGGCTGTACTCTAGGGGTATTCTGCTGGTATCCTCCCCTATATTGCTCCCTTCCTGTATTCGCCCCCTGGAGTTGTGCTACCATTACCCTCTCCTTCAAGTCCTTCTTTTTCCTTTCTGTAGCCCTGTCATTTTCGTTTTTCTGATGCTCATAGTACTGGGCCATTTGGAGAATGGCCGCCGGTTTAGATGCTGCCCAACTACTTTCGCTGGCTTGTAATTTCTGGGATACATCTGGTAGTAGTCCTTTGACATAGTTCTGCACAAATAAGTGGTGTCCGGTTGCGGTGGACATGTCTTGTCCACTGTAATCGGAGAACACCGTTTCAAATCTGGAGAAATACTCTGAGACATCCTCTTGTGGTTTCTGGCGGCACGCGGTTACTATGGACCAGTCTATCTTTTTCTCTGGGATCAGCGTTTTCACTTTCTGCACTATTTTGTCAGGGAGGTCCAATATTGCTTTAACCGGTTTTTGACCAGGGTTCCGCTGTTTATCTAATATGTTGAGTTGTTCCCAGGTATGACCAAGCAGTTCGGTATGGTCTATTTTCCTAATCTGTTTCCACACATCTGCTGGCAAACATAACCCGAAGAACAAGTCTATGTCGGCAAGTGTCATTATTGTTGATCCCAGAGCGGTACCTAACTCGGTGTAAAAGGCGGTGGGGTTCTTTCGCAAATCCGGTAAAGATTTACGGAACGTCAAAATGTCCTGTCTGTCCCATGGTTGATACACCCAATTGTAGACCACCCTTCCTCTAGCGTCTTGATGGTTCATATCGTCATGAGTCCCTTGTCCTCTAGGAGGCACCCAATAAGGGGCAGCTTCTTTTATCGGCATCATGCTATCTGGTTTTTCCACCGGGGGTCCTGCTATCTTAGATGTCCTGTCCTTATCTATCCGTCCTTGTTCCACGAGGTGACGGAATACCTCCAGTGTGGATGAAAAGAGTTCTGTAACATCGTTGTCGCCTTCATCTCCGGTGTCTACCTTCCTATAGAGAGCCACTAGCCGCTCGGGCCCTACATCTTGGTACTTCTCTTCATATGCAGTAAGAGTGTGGTAACAGAGACGTACAATAAAGTATCGTTTGCGGTTTTCAACATAGGAGTTGCATATGTCAGTTACATACTCTTCTGTCTCCTTCCTATCTATGAGGGATTTAACTATTTTATCAATGCCTGCTCGCTCATTTTTACTTAATCGCGGGACCCTGGGCGCTCCTTTTTCTTTTGATCCTACCTCTACTACTGTATCCTTTGATGAGGCATTTGGTGTGGGTGACTCGGTGGGAGCAGAGGCGGTGGAGACTGAGGCGATCGTGCCATCTCCGGCTATACTTTGGTGGTCCTGGCGTTGTACTACGGGATGAGTAGGGGCGTAAGGGGGTGGCATGTATATGATTGGGGGACCTAACAATAAATCATCATCTACCCTTTGTTTTGCTGGTAACTTGGGGTAAAGAGTCGAGGGCGTTCTAACAGGGCATTGACCTGATATTTTTGATTCCCGTTCCTTTTTATCGATTTCCTTTTCTTTTAGTTTTTCTTCTAATCTTTTACAGGCTTGGTAAGCTGATTTTCGCGTTTCTTTATCTTGTCTAGCTTCGTCCCTTTTCTTTCTTTGAGCTGCCTCTTTTCGCCATAAACCAAAACTGTCAAACATGGCTGGTCTAGTTTTCTTTTTGTGGAGAGCTAATTCTAACGTTTCTATTTGAGCGGGATCGAAAGATCCCGTCAGTGGCCACTGATTTACCCGGTCCTTCCTAGTGTATTTATGCCATAGTTTGCTATAAGCTACGGTGGCTAATCCATACTTTACGTACATGTCCTTGTTATGGGTGCCTTCCGGCGGTGCCGGCTGACTGACCTCTAACGAACAGTCGGGTCCAAAACAATTACAATCAAACAATCTAGAGAAAACAGGCATGACGTATTTATCGGTCAAAAATAAATATCTCAATCAATCAATTTAGACAAAAATCAAAAAAAGGAATACTAGTATTTCAATCAAACTATTCAATCAATCAATCAAATTAAGTCGTTTTTTCACGACCTTACCCGGACCGTATGGACAGTTCTTCGTCTTCCCCTTCCAGCGCCTGGTGGTCCTCTCACTCCAACAATCAATGCGGCGTTCCTCTAAGGTCCCAGTCAGGACCGCAGGTCACTCGAGAGAGGTCCGTTCGGAACTGGTGAAGTTCAGTCGATCGGCAGCCAGACAAGGGTCTTCTCAGGCAGGTATACCCCAATCGTTTAGTCGTTCACTCCGTCGTTAGGACCTCTCTACCGGACCCACGCGTCGCTGATGGGCCCCTACGCTTGGGCGCCAATTTGTGAAAGGCAGCGAGTCTTCTAAGACCCTCAATGCTGCCCGGTGCAGGGTTCCACCTCTAATTCACTTTGGGTTCGCTATCAAAATAATGAGGCAGGCGCTGGAAACTGGAAGAGAAGAAAAAGGTTTATTTCTCATGAGGAGATCACGTCAACTGCAGACACCGGGATGTCTGAGGGAAGTGCTCTGCTGACAACTCCTTTGGCTCTTCCTTTTATACAAGTTTGACACAATGCATTTGTTTGATTAACATGGTTACACAAGCTTGGGGTCCTCGCCCCAGGCAGGTTGTCACACAAGCCCAACAGTAATTCTCTTCCCACCCAGGTCAAACAGACAATCTTATCTTGCAGCTGGACCTTGCTTCAGGGTCTAAAACATGTGAGACCGGCCAGATCTAAGAGTCCGTTCTGTTGATAAAAACAGGTCCCATTGTTGGTAACAACAAGTCTTGCTGTTTGCAGTGCAATAAATCATGTTGCAAGAGTCTTTTTGGTGTTTGGAACCTGTTTGTGTAACTAGGTGCAGTGAGGGGTAGAGTGTCCAAAGGTTTGCCTGAAAACAGAGATGAGAGGAAAAACGAGTTTGTGGCAGCAAGTGGCGCTGAGGTTTTTGTGGCAATAGAGTTTATAGCCCCCAGCACACATACCAGGTCGGTCAGAGGGTCAGAGGGATGCTAGTAAGGGCAGGGTGAAACAAAGGTGACCAACAGAGTACAAAATGGCTGTGATAGATTAAAATGACTGCAACTTATGTGCACATAGAATTCCACCAGACAAGATGGCGCAGGTAATGTTCATGATTATCGTTTTGCTTTTAACACCACGGGGAGATCCATCAGACCCCCACGGTGGTGGCCCAGTGCTTTGCCTCGTACTACGCCTCTCTATACTCTGCCCAGCCTCCAGACCTCACACTCCCAGAGCTCCTCCGGCGTGAAAGGTTCCCCCTCCCGCGGCTCAGTGACACTGAGGCGGAGGACCTGGATCTCCCGATTACTCCGGAAGAAATTAATGATGCTATTTCCCGCATGGCTGCGGGTCAGACACGTGGACCGGACGGACTCCCGCAGGAATTTTATGCGTCCTACACGCTGGTTCCCCACCTCCTAGCAATGTATCATGAGGCGGCTGACCGCGGCTCCTTCCGTCCTGAAACAGACCTGGCCACTATCGTGGTGATTCCCAAGTCCCAGCTTCCCTCGGCCCACTGCTCCGATTATCGCCCCATCTCCCTCATTAATTCGGAGCTCAAAATATTTGCCTCGGTCCTGGCAAACCGCATACGTCCTTACTTGGATAAGCTGGTCCAGATGGACCAATGTGGATTCATGCCCTCCCGGTGAACCAGGCACTGCCTCAGACGGCTCCACCTCGCTTTGGCGAATCGACAACAACTGACCCCCTATCTCTCTGTGCTCCTCGTGGACTTTGAGAAAGCATTTGATTCAGTTGATTGGCAATATCTGGAGGCAGTGTTGTTGGAGATGGGATTTGGGACCCCCTTTCGTAACTTGATCAGGACACTTTACTGTCAGCCGCGAGCCCAGGTGATGGTCAATGGTGCCCTTTCACGCCCCTTCCCCATTGGGAGGGGCACGAGGCAGGGTTGCCGCCTTTCGCCCCTCCTTTTTGGCGTTAGCGATGGAGCCCTTTGCTTCTCTTATCCGCACCGATCCGCTTCTCACGGGATGGCAATGTCCCGGTCTGGCAGAGGACAAGATTGCCCTCTACGCTGATGACGTTCTGATCTTTTTGTCAGACCCAGCTCAATCAGGGCCTCGATGTCTCCGAGCCCTGCGTCTCTTTGAGCGAGTCTCCGGCCTCCGATTGAACGCGGCCAAGTCGGTCCTGGTCCCCCTCCATCTATCGAGGGAGTGCTTTGATTGGCAGTCCTCGATTCCTCTTCGGCGGCAGTCGTTCAAGTATTTGGGGATCTGGGTGGCCCTCCTTCCCGATCTCGCCTGGTCTCTCAACGTCACTCCTCTGGTGAAACGGGTTCGTGCCGACCTCCTTCGATGGCAAACGCTGCCACTAAACCCTATGGGCAGAATAGCCCTTTTTAAGATGAGGGTTCTGCCCGATTTCTCTATATGCTGCAGAACACACCCCTCTCCTTCTCACGGTCCTGGTTCCGGGAGATGGACGGTTTGGCCACTAAATTCCTGTGGGGAGGTCGGACACCGAGGTTGGTCCTCACCCAGTGAAGGATACCGCCCTTTGATGGTGGGTTGGGAATGACTCACCTGTATTTATATTATTTGGCGACTCGGCTCCTTACCGTGCATGACTGGTTTAATGGTGGCTGGTCGGACCCGGCGTACCGCCTGGAGCTGCATAACTTGGGTTTCTCCAATATTCAGGGGATGCTCTATGGCACCGCTATCTGCCACGCTCTGCCTGAGGTCACGCACGGGGTGCTTTTGGCCTGGCGGGCCTCCCTGCGCCACACCCACTGGTCGGGCAAATTAACCCGATATACCCCCTTGTGGTGCGAAACGTGGCTCAAGGACGTTGCCGCTCTTTCTGGTTTCAGAGCCTGGGATCTCATCAGGATTTCACAACTTGGGGATGTTTGGGGCGGGAGCCACATACGCGATTTCCCAGATCTGCAGGCCCGGTTCTCCCTCCACACCTCCCAGTTTTACCGTTACCTACAGCTGCGCCACGCCCTCCACACCCACATCTCAGAGGAGACCTCCTTACCCGAATATAGTCCACCTGAAGCCCAGGTCATGACTGGCAATCTGGGGAAAGGGGGGATTTCCCGCATCTACCGTTCCCTCACGAATAACACCCCCAACTCCCTCTCCCATCTCCGGGATAAGTGGGAGGGTTGGCTTGGCTCCCTGGACGATGTCGATTGGAGGGATGCGCTGATGGCCCCCAAAACAGTTACGGTTTCAGCGCGGCTCCGGTTAGTTCAGATATACTATTTACACGCGGCCTACCTCACGCCATTGCGTCTTCATCGCGCTGGGCTCCGACCTGATGCTGCCTGTCCCCGCTGTAGTTGCCCCCAGGCTGACTTTTCACATGGTATGGCTCTGTCCTACAATCACGCGCTACTGGGAGTTACTGACAGGGGAACTTACGGAGGTCCTGGGTTGGGAGGTTCCCTTGAGCCCGATGACCATACTTTTGGGTGTTACTGAGGGATTGGATGGGACCAGAGCCGAGAAGCTTTGTTTAAATACGGCATTGATGTTGGCTAAACGGGATATTGCAGCTCTCTGGTTGGACCCGACACCTCCGTCCATGGCGCGATGGCGCAGAGGGGTAGATTGGTGCGCAGCGCAGGAACGAACAATGTATTCGGCCCGAGGCTGTCCCAAAAAGTTTCAAAGGGTGTGGGGCAAATGGGTCGGGGTGGTAGAAGACTGAACATTCCTGATGCTCACCTATGGACTTGGGTGCGGACAATGTTGCTTGCTACTCACACGTTGAATAGTGTATGCTGGGGTATTATTTATTTTTTGTCACTGTTATGCCATGACCACTGTACTAAAAGCTGGTATTGTTTCCCTTTGCTGCAATTTGTTAAATCAATAAACTTGATTATCAAAAAAAAAGAGGGTGGACATGTGCTGGACTGGTAATCCTCTGTTCCCCTCCAGCACTCAGCAATCCAACAGGGTATAATAGTACCATAAGAAGTTGCATGCTTACATAGAAACTTCATATAAACCTCTGCAGTGGGGAATGGACAATGTATGCTTGTGATGCCCCTTGATCCTCCCACTTTGAGGCACACTATATAGTAATGAGGCCTAGAAGGGATCTCCCCGTATCGTATACATTATGTTAAGTAGGCAGAGATCCCGCTTCTCACTGTGTCCTCGGGGTCCAGTTCTATCTTGAAGGTCTGCTGCTGCAGGGTTTTCAGGGTGACCTGCACGGCGGCGGCTCGAGAAGCTTCCAACGCTGTCAGCGAGCACCATGCGAGTCACACCACCGCCATCTTACAAACCGCGGCGCGGCGTCACATCCGGCGCCTGCCGGAGGCGAGCATGCTATCTTCCGGTGGCCACTAGTCGTTCTTGACTTGCAGAGAATCGTCATTTCCTCAGCGGAGAAACGCCATCTTAATAATTTGCGGCACACGAAGAACGTTGCAGCCGCGGCCATGTTCAAATTCAGTGTGTAGTACACAGAGTCTGCCCTGTTCAGAAGACACGAAACACATGCTCCATGTCCTCGTCTCCCCGCCTCTCCTCACCTCAGCTTCCACTAACCTTCCCCACCTCCTGGCCAGTGTGTATGCAGAGTGTGCCGAGTGGCTGGTCGAAAGGGCTGTCAGTGGCGACGGCGAGACATAATCAAGGCGCAAGAACAACTGTAGAGGAATGCATCTGCTCTCATGTTAATTTCTTCGCCACTTCATTGTGCCTTATTGACATTTTGCTGTTGATTATGTGTGTAATTGCTGTGCAGCAGTACAATATAGACTCAGTCCGTCTGCATGCTGCTGATTACAGTCTGGGTTTCTGCTGGAGAGGTTACTGCATATACTGTGTCAGTGAGAACTTTTACCTGGGTAGAGACATGCTTTTTGCCAGTGATAGCTGTGTATTATCTATGGGAGCGGCATCGTTTACCTTGTCAGGTAGGGGGCAAGTGTCTGCCACAACTAAAATATGCCTATGGGTGCGCCATCCTGCACGTGTTTGTGTCTTGATAAGGTGGTGATCCCAGTCAGTGGTTCATTTGTAAAACAATAAGTGCTGGGGCTCTCGTCAGGAGGCAGCTTGCACCAGCCCATTTCTCCTGTCAGCTCCGCCTAAAACAGCACCAATTACTAACCATAAAAGTGGGGAGAGGATGTGGCATAATGGCCAGAGCTGCCGACTTCAGAGCTGAGGAACTAGGTTCGAGCCTCGGCATCATCCCAACATCCTGTGATTCTTGGCAAATCACTTAATCTCCCTGTGCCTACCATAAATGAATGTGCCCTTAACTGGTTCTCATGAAAAGCGCCGGTGTTGATGATTAAGTGCCAGTGCTGAGCACCGGAAACCACTGGCTCAAATTAAGCAGTGATCCTACTGTTTAAGGTACCAAAGCCCATTGGATAACCTTACACATATTATGCTGATTGAAGTCAATTCATTGTTCTGCAGCTCTAAATACCCCAGAAAGTCTTGGTTTAGCAAATTAAAACCCAGGGCTGGGAACATGGAAATACGGCGACAGGAGTCATCTGTGGAGGAGGCACATGTGCAGAAATTATTAGGGAGATTACACAGTTTTTCTTGGTTTTATTTCCAAATGCAAACCTGCAGAGATGCAATGAGAAAAAACGAAGTGGGCCCGATACTCATATGGAATAAATAAGATTCCTGCATATAGATTCAATAGCTTTATTACTGGCCCATTCAAACCCTTTCATGTGGAAACTCCCACCTTTTGTTGCGGCTCAGGCAAAGGTTAATTAGGCACAAGGCCATCATGCTAAGATTTCTCAATTTGCCCCTTGTCAGCCATGACTAATTCACTGGGTCCTATTATTTGTTCGACTTATGGCGTTTGCGGCTTTGCTTTTCGTATTATGTGTGCATGACCGCAATTACCAGAATGTACAGGGAAACGGAACACGGTGAGCCGTTCACACACCACGTGGAACAGCTCCAGCGCTGTCACAAAATATCTAACACATGATTATCTATGGGAATTTTACGGCATCTGTGAACACCTGACATAAGACAGCTTAAAACTGACCCATATTAACAGCAAGAAGTTACCCTTCAGAGGTCATCACTTTGCATTTCTGTGCTTGTAGTTTTATTTCTGCTGCCTACAGTTGCAGAAGGTAAAAAACACAGGCAAGCTAAAGTTGCTTGAATGAACATCTCAGACTGAGGATAAACGGCAGAACGTAAAGAGGGTGCATTTCCCTGTTGGCTTACCCTGGAGTCTGGAATAAAAAGGGCGACTAATAGAAATATAAGCAATTAAAGTTGATTATGAAAGCCCATGCGCCCCCGCACGGGAAGGGTTCAGTATTAGTCTCTCGCCAGTGGAGCCTGGCGCTGTGCACATCAGACGGAAGAGCGTATGGGGGGGGGAGAGGTTAGGGGGCGGGAGTCTGGAGCGGAGCTATCGCCCCATTTCTCGGCAGCGGCGCTGAGAGACCTCCAGTCTGTCGTCTCTTCCCCATCCCCGTCGGCGCGGCTCTGCGCAGGAGCGCTCCGTCATGCTTTCTCCCACAGATGCACAGCCCTTTTGTGCCGCCTGCCCCCGACTTTTCTTTCATCCCGCATTTTGTCTCTGCTGCGCCGAAATCGATCCCTCCGCGAAGACTGCTATCAAATTCAGCAACTTGCAAAAGGATAGCGTTTCAAAAGGCGGAGGAGGAGGCTGCAGGGAGAGTCGCCGAGGGATGAGTCCCTGAGCAAACAACATGGCCGAATAATAGAAATATAAGCAATTAAAGTTGATTATGAAAGCCCATGCACCCCCCGCACGGGAAGGGTTCAGTATTAGTCTCTCGCCAGTGGAGCCTGGCGCTGTGCACATCAGATGGAAGAGCGTATGGGGGAGAGTTTAGGGGGCGGGAGTCTGGAGCGGAGCTATTGCCCCATTTCTCGGCAGCGGCGCTGAGAGACCTCCAGTCTGTCTCGTCTCTTCCCCATCCCCGTCGGCGCGGCTCTGCGCAGGAGCAGCTCCGTCACCCTCTCTCCCACAGATGCACGGCCCTTTTGTGCCGCCTGTCCCCGACTTGTCTTTCATCCCGCCTTTCGTCTCTGCTGCACCGAAATCGATCCCTCCGCGAAGACTGCTATCAAATTCAGCAACTTGCAAAAGGATAGCGTTTCAAAAGGCGGAGGAGGAGGCTGCAGCGAGAGTCGCCGAGGGATGAGTCCCTGAGCAAACAACATGGCCGCCGGGGCGTGCTGCTGCGCACCAGGGCCCGCGTCCGAGGGATCCCACAGTGTGCATAACATAGTGCTTACTGACTAAATTAAGGAGACAGTATAACCTCGCAAGTAAACGACCCAATCCGGATGGGCCGTCCCAAAAGGAGACAGGGCGGTAACAAGGAGAGACTAAGAAGCCTCATTTACAATCGGAAGCCAGCGTTTACCATGTACGATGACGCCAGCCAATGAAAAAGAGAGGCGGGGCTTCAACTCGGGGGTCCTCGGGGGTCGGACTCGCGCTTAGACGCAAAACCACAGGACTCATTTTACAGCGAGCGGGATCGCAGTGCAGAATTCAACTGCCGCCCGGTGTCTGCCCATTGGCAGCAATGGCTGTGACGTCTTGAAAGTGCGGAATCCGCGCGGCTGCACGTGATTATTTCAACAATTGAGCAGTGTTGCATGATTTGTAGTGAGCTTACCCAGGCCAGCCTCTAAGTGTGCCGAGCAGCGCGCGCGCTGCACCGCCGGCTGCTATGCCACTACATTAGTAATTAAACAGGCCAGGGCTCGACCGCAGTGCTTGACAGCTGAGGACCACAAGCCCTAATATGTGTGACTTCGCATTTCAGTGCGGTGATGCGGACTACCACACTGAAATGCATTACTCACGCCTGATGCGTGGTACTTGGCAGGGCTGTCTAAGCGTGAGTCCGACACCCGAGGACCCCACGGGGGCCATCGTGGTCTTGGCGCCGCCCGAGCCCCCTGACTGCAGCTCTCAGCTGACACTGAGCCGGCCCAAGCGAGCTCAGGCTGCCAGGCATCAGACAAGCGGAGTCCCCGGGCGGCCGACATGGAAATGCAGCTGCTCTCTCGGCCGTCACTGCATAAAGTAAGTGTGTGCGGAAGGCAAGTCCTGGACGCATAAAATAATTCATTGAAGTAACATGTTAATTTAAAGTAACTTCCAAATGTTGTGCTTCCCATAATTTGGAGCCTCTGCCTGCCAGCAGTGTCTATTATTTAGTGATCGGAAATACTATTTACCAAATGTCCTGGATAGTGTTGGGGTAATCTTTGCTACTAAAAATGCCTGGTACCGTTGGAGCGAACACTTTCTGTGTAGAAACGCACATATTCTGACAGTACCGGCTTCTTTCAGCTCCTGCCTCCGGTAAGGCTTTATGGCTTTTTCCTCAGGGCACTCTGTTCCCCTTTTCCGGTCTGGAAGATTCCCTCGGGTCGCCTTCAGAGCCATATCTAAATATCCATTCATGAGACTTTTACTCCGAGTGTTTACACGGCTCGAGCTCTAGACGGTAACTGTGGATGGCAGCACTTTGTCAATGGAACACGATTACAATCCATTCGGAGCCAATATGATAACTACAAGTAGTGTTCACCGAGTTTGCAAGTATTTAAGTTTAACAAGCACCTGCTGTAGCCTTCCTTTCCTCCAGAAATGTTCATACAACAATAAAAATGTCACGATAACTCTGATTAATGTTCTTCCTGGAGTTCGATCATTTTGTCTAATGGAAGTTTTGACTGATTACAAAGTAGCACAGAGGGTTAATATGCCTGCTGCAAAGTACGTGATCCATGCAGATCACGGAATGCATATAATGAAAATAGGTAATTTTTTTACTTGAAGTGTATAAGTTAAAATCCCAGTATAGAACAGTGAGCTAATAACTGTCATAAAAGAGCTGGAAGCAGACTAGAAGGTATAGATTAGAGCGCTATGATTTCCCCCCAGTCTTTCATTATTATAATGTTGCAAAAAAGGTTCATTTCGATAAAAAATAAACAGTTATTATTAAAGAGAACCCCCAACCACGGTGTAACGTTTTGAATTCTGAGTTTGTGCTTCTCCAGACCAAGTACTCATAAACTATACTGTCTATCAGTATGGATGACATGTCACTCCTACACCTTGTAGTCCTCTGTCTTAAGTAAAATTCCTATACACTGATTTACACATTTTGATTGAGTGTCTGTGTGTAATGTGTGTGATGTAAAGTGCTCTAACACCCTACACTGGTATGAGTGGCACTATAAACCTAATTAAATGCATCTGAGCGAGAGTGGTTATGGAGACTTGAGGGGCACTGTTAAAGGGTGGTAGTGAGGGAATCCGCAGCGAAGTTGGTCATTGGGGGCCTCAGCAAACAAACGAGCCGGCCCTGGATATAATAATACACGTGCTGCTGACAACAAGCTGAGTGCTCTTCTGCAATGGCCAAAGTCATACAACTGAATTGAATTACCACCTGTGTTAGTGACTCCACTGTTGATTGAGCATTCGTCCAGTATGAACAGGCTTGAGAGCAGCAATGAGCCTGGCTGACTGTAACATATGTGTGCCTCAGCCTCACTCTCCTGAGGCTTGCCCGATGCGGAGAGTCTTTGGCTGCTGACCGATCAGGTTACAAGGGCACTAGGTTAGTGCCCTTCCATTTCTGGTGCTTTGCAGATATATTTTAAGATCTTCTTAAGAGTTTCTCGTTGCTCAAATGGGTGTCATTTCTGATAATTGTATGTTTCCCTCGTCTTCATTGCTTTATTTTGCTCGTGAGAAAGTGTCACTCATAGTTGTTTAAATGTCACTCATAAATACACTGAAATTATGAAATTGTCACACATAGCAATCTGAAACCTTGGCAGCTATGCTTAGACGCAAAACCACAGGGCTCATTTTACAGCGAGCGGGATCGCAGTGCAGAATTCAACTGCTGCCCGGTGTCTGCCCATTGGCAGCAGTGGCTTGTGACTTCTTGAAAGTGCGGACAGCGTGCGGCTGCGCAGTGATTATTTCAACAATCGAGCAGTGTTGCATGATTTGTAGTGAGCTTACCTAGGCCAGCCTCTAAGTGTGCCGAGCAGCGCGCGCGCGCTGCGCAGCCGGCTGCTATGCCACTACATTAGTCATTAAACAGGCCAGGGCTCGACCGCAGCGCTTGACAGCTGAGGACCACAAGCCCTAATATGCGTGACTTCGCATTTCAGTGCGGTGTTGCGGACCATCACACTGAAATGCGTTAGTCTCACGCCTGATGCGTGGTACTTGGCAGGGCTGAATTGGTCAGGTTTACTTAGACTCCTCCGGAGGCTTGGGAGTGCTGGCTGCAGTGGTCCCTGGAGGGCATTCGATATTTTGAGGTCCAGGTTATGGGTGGACCCCGGAGAGTTCCCGAGGCACAATCTAGGCTGAGCCCTGGGTGGTTATAGAAGGGACACAGGACAGTGGAGGACACTCTCCCACCTCTACTTACTTCAGAATACACTTTTCGAAGTCTCAGAGGAGTTTGTTTTTTAAATCCGGGGACGCAGTGACTAGATCCGTTCTATTGGATGGCATTGTATGGGACCCTGGTCAGGGCCTGAAATGAGATGCAGGAACCCCCTGCATTGCAGGCCCTTACCAGAGACCAATACAATGAATGACCCAGAGCTTTGTCTGTACTACTGAGCCGCACAACTACTATTTGTCAGTGACTTTGCATGTGCCCCTCAGGAGGATCCCTCTCTAAAGCAGAGAGAAGACTGCTGGGCCCCCGGGGATACTTGTGGAAGCTCTATGACGAACACAGGCCACTCCGACACCTTTCCCAGACAGACTTAGTGATAAAAATATTGAACAAATCCCCCGCCCCCCAAAAAAATGGCAAGGCAGGGAAGGCTCATGTTAGAGACCCCAGTATGGGACTCGGCCCTTCTGGAAGCCTTGCAGGGGATTGGACCGTAAGCACCCGTGGGACATGACTGGGATATTGAAAAGGGGAGATATTTGGGGGCACAAGGTGTGCTCCGCTTCTCCGATCCACAGTCTCAATATGAGCTTGCGACATCTCATCACTTCCAATACGTGAAGTCCCCGACGGAGCGTCGCTGGAGTTTCAGCTACTATTGGCCCCTCGGAAGAGCCACACTATTTCCCTCGCATAAAGGACTCTGCTGGCCAGCAGCCAGCTTTCCCTGGACGTGCTTGGTGGGCGTTAGGAGGTGGACCTGGGGGTCCTGATGGATGAAGATTGGGGGAGGTGTGTCAATACCCCCGGGAGGTGGCCATCAAAGCTGGCTACTGGTTGGTACAGTTGAAAATCCTTCATCCTACATACCTCACCAGAATTAGATTGCCACAAATGGGTGGCGCTGACAATGACAGGTGTTTGCAAGTCTGCGGCTATTGTAGAACCTTGGTACACACTATCTGGGACTGTCCACTCATCCAACCATTTTGGACACAAGTGGGGAGTTGCCTTACCACAGGACCTTAGAGGCATGGGAAGGGGGGGCACCTAACTCTGCGCATACACCCACTATTGTTCTTTAACATAGCCCTTGTTATAGCCCGAAGGGGCATTGCTCGTAATTTCTGGAAGTACAGACATAACCACACTATCACAATTGCAGGAGGGGATGAATTGGTACATGCAGGCAGAACGCGCAATATATAAAGGCAGGGGATGCCCTCGAAAATTAGAAAAGAAACGGGCCTATGGAGGGATTACAGGGATCTGGATTAATTGCTCAGATTATCAAACGGTCAGCGGTAAATCCAAAATGTATGAATCACTGATGTTTGATCTGTGTGCTATATCAGTATCAGAAGTTGCCCGGTATGTTTTCTGTTCATAGCATAATAAAAATATTTCAAAATGATGTAAGCTCCTGCAGAGATGGATGTTGGGAAATGCAGCAATATATGTACCTGTAGCAATGGATTCTGAGAAATGCAGTGATGTCACTTCTGGTAGAGATGGATGCTGGGAAATCTAGAGATGGCTTCCTGTTGAGATATATGCTGGAAAGTGAAATCCACTAGCCTGGCATCTTCTTTCAAAATGGTCATACAAGATGTCAGTGATGTCACTTTCTGTACAGATGATTGCTGGGAAATGCAGTTAGGTCACTACTTCCTGTTAAGATGGAGGCTGGGAAAGTCTGAGTGATGCTTGTTGTATGAAAACATTTATTTCTTCTTCGCTGCTTCCTGTGGCAAACTATGTTTTTTTACTTTGGAAAAGTTCATAAGCCCCAAACTTTCAAGCCTGTACTCGCCTGTCTTGGATCATACCCAATCAGTGTTCCAATCCACTCATAGGGCAGAAATGTCCTTGCGGCAGCCTTGAATGACATCAGGTTGGCGCTTAATGGAGGCATGTCACCGTATTGGTACTTTTGGACCCGTAGGCAACTAGGTTACCTGCCTACACTGGTCTCCAGTGTCTGTGACCTCAATGTCCTGTATGACTCTCACCTTTCCTTTGTCTCCCAGATCAATAAGGCCCATTTTCTCTTCCTCAGGACTCGACAAAAAAACTCTCCCCATCTCTGTTTTTTATGGCTATCATCTTGTCATTCAAGCTGACATTTTCTCTAGTCTTCACTACCTCAATGCTCTATTTCTGGACCTGCTCAAATATTTGCTTGACACACTCCAAGTTATTTATAACAGGGGCCAGAGGGAATTGACGAGCTCTCCTCTCACTTTGCTGAACTCCACTGGCTACCTACATCCAAAAGGGTCTCTTCTAAAGGACTCTGTGTGGTGCTATGGGTCATCCAGTGTAGCGTCCTATCTACTTGCAAAGGAAATTCATGCCTTCCATTTCAGCACAATCTTTTTCCTCTATCTCTAAAACTCTCTAGCAGATATTCTGCTTGAGACACATCTGTACTTGTGAATGTAGTTTCTTCTTCTATGCTTCTTCTATATAGAATCAGCAATTAATAATTTTACTTTTATAACCTATAGAACTGCTGGTTGTAGATCAGAGATAATAGTCTTCCGCTTCAAAAGAAAGATTACCACTCTTCTGCCTTTTGGATTGTTCTGCATCCTACACACCTTAAAGCAGGCAGATGTAGATAGGCTGAAAAGTGACAACCTTTGCTGCTGATGGCTTCCCCTTTCAGGTTTCTTCCTCTAACAGGTGCAAAATACACGAGGTCTTGTACTGGCAGGCCCAGTGAAGAAAACATAGCACCATCATAAATTAAGAGGCTGACAGAACTGCCTTACTGGTGAAGGCTAGATCCAACTTAAGAGTCGTAATCATTCTCGGCTTGAAATTACTAAAGGAAATTGTCAGTATTCTCGCCATCAAACAGAACAGCTATCATTCTAGATTGGATCAATCAATCAATCAATCACAGAATTTGTAGAGCGCACTACTTACCCGCGAGGGTCTCAAGGCGCTGGGGAGAGGGAAGGGGGGGGGATGCTGCTACTGGTCGAACAGCCAGGTCTTGAGTAGCCTCCTGAAGGTCAGCAGGTCTTGGGTCTGTCGTAGGCTTAGTGGAAGGGTGTTCCAGGTCTTGGCGGCGAGGTGTGAGAAGGATCTGCCGCCGGTGGTTGTTCTTCGAATGCGAGGGACGGTGGCGAGGGAGAGGTCGGCGGAGCGGAGCTGGCGGTTGGGGACGTAGAAGAAGAGTCGTCTGTTGAGGTAGGCTGGGCCAGTTTTGTGGAGTGCCTTGTGTGCGTGGATGAGGAGTTTGAAGGTGATCCTCCTGTCGACGGGGAGCCAGTGCAGGTTCCTCAAGTGGGGGGTGATGTGGCTGTGGCGTGGTACGTCGAGGATCAGTCGTGCGGAGGCGTTTTGTATGCGCTGCAGTCGCTTGATGAGCTTGGCCGGGGCTCCCGCGTAGAGGGCGTTCCCATAGTCCAGTCTGCTACTGACGAGGGCCTGGGTGACTGTTCTTCTTGTGTCTGTCGGGATCCACCTGTAGATCTTGCGAAGCATGCGGAGGGTGTTGAAGCAGGAGGAGGAGACTGCGTTGACTTGCTTGGCCATGGAGAGCGTTGAGTCGAGGATGACTCCCAGGTTGCGTGCGTGGTCGGTGGTTGCCGGGGCTGCTCCCAGCGTCGTTGGCCACCAGGAGTCGTCCCAGGCTGAGGGGTTGGAGCCGAGGATGAGGACCTCCGTTTTGTCCGTGTTCAGCTTTAGTCGGCTGATCTTCATCCAATCGGCGACGGCCTTCATTCCTTCGTGGAGATTGGCTTTGGCGGCGAGGGGGTCCTTGGTGAGGGAGAGGATCAGTTGAGTGTCGTCGGCGTAGGAGATAATGTTGAGGTCGTGTTGTCTGGCGATGCGTGCGAGCGGGGCCATGTAGATGTTGATTGGATGCTTCCAGAAATAAAAATAGAAAGCATACACCAAAGAATGAGGGCAGATGGCCACCGCATCCGCAACCAAAGGGTCACTGCATCCAGATTTTAGCAAACCACTTACTTGGACACCATCATCCCATCCTAAACTACCTGAGCAACAATCATCCAGGACACAGGGATAAAGTCATCGCAGCCCCGCCCACGGCAACTATTTCCCTATTGCAGAGCTAGTCCCTCTAACAAACTGGGGTTGCACTGGAAGATTTGTGCCACAAACTGTACAAACACTAAATCTGCTCTACCTGCATGTCTGTACCTTTCATGAACTTACACCACTGGGCTTCGTAGTGCAAAGCGGCTGCTCAACTAATGCATATTTGTACGGTAAGCAGATGCACTTAGATGAGTGAAGGCATCTTTGTAACTGTAAATAAGTCACCAGTCAACTTCAACCAATTTTTGGAAAACACTAAAGAAAGGGGAAACAGCTCAAGATATCCAACTCTGGATGTTTACCAAATATATGATGAATTAGAAAAGGGACCAATAGAATGCAAATCAAAAAGTCAGGTTGAACAGAGGCGTTCTGTAGTGGTGGATGTGGTTTGTGAAGCGGAGTGAAATCAGATAAAAGGTGGAGGGATCTGTGAACAAAAGGAATGACTGGCCAATTAAAATAGAAATGCAGGCAAATTAGAAGTCATTTAAATGAGCAGTCAACAGTGAAGTCCTTTTCAACACGCTGACAGATGTTGCAGAAAAGGTAGACAGTGAGGAGATATGGCAATAGACTGAGTGAGAAGATTAGCAATATGGACTAATTGGAGAAAAAAATCCTGCAAGAAAGAAAATATGGCATAAAGAGAAGTGCTTGGGTGTACTGAGAAAAGCAGAACGGAGAAACACAATTTACATACAGCTTGTACACAGATAAACACTTACTTCTTAAGCATGCTCCCAGGTTGCTTTCCACTAGTAACTATGAACGGCAGAAGCACTGCATACATGGCGTGGTTGTGTTAGCGAGCTCTATTTCTCATGAACAGTAAATTCTGATTTTTTTATCCATATAACTAAATCATTTCTCAACACTCATCCTCTTGCATGTGCTTTTCTTTTAACCTAAGCTATGCATTAATAGGAAACACCACAAGAGGGGTAAACTTCAAATATGTTCACATACAAAGTTTAAAGTTATTGTTACTGGTTGCAATTAATGTGATTCAGATAAGCATATTTGAACATGTTTAGAAGGTGTCATACCAGTTTTCCCAATTCGGTTTTCTTTTCCTCCGCCACTCTCGTTGCTAGTGATATGGCAGCTACTCGACGCGGCTGAGTCACAGCTATAATGCCTTGGCGGCCAATCCCAGATTCATAGAGATACTGAGGAATTTGTGTGGTCTTCCCTGATCCGGTTTCCCCTAGAAAACAAGAAACGTGGTTAAAAATTCTACTCTGTGAGAAGAACTAACAGAAACATAATGTTGACACAATAATGAAACATCAAGAACACAAGATGCTGAACCATGCAGAGACAACTTCAATTTGGGGGTACGTCTGGTCACAAACATGCTCTCTCAAAAGCCAAGATTCTATTAGGTTTAGACATACTTGGTTTCCACAGACACAGTGCACGGTTTCTTATCGGGTATAACACCTGGAGCTTGGTAGATGTAATGCTGAACATGATACAATGTGTTCATACCCATGTCTATGACACGACTGGATCAAACCTTTAGGTGAAGGATGCTATCCCTGAGGACCCTGATGGGGACTTAGTGGAGTAGGATAGGCTCCATAATCATGAGTATTTTTAAAATCATTTTGCACTTTTATCAGGTTTTTATAACAATCACATAGTGACAAGAGGGTTAGCCAAAACAATATTGGTTTCGGAGCGTTAACTCTAAAGGAGGTGGGAGGCAGAGAATTCTCATACAAAACAGTCTGTAAGATTCATTAAAAAAAAGTGAGTTTTGACTGCTTTGGAATGTTGGTTGTCCTGTTGTATTCCGTTTTAGGGGTCCGTATATAGGTTTTCCTGTATCATGTCCTTATATAGGCACAATTCGCCTTGCCCTTATATAGGCATAGAATCCCTGTCCTTATTTAGGCATTAACCGTGCACTCCAAATACAGGCATGGTCACCGACATCCGTCCACCCTAACGTCACAACGAGTTCTTAGAAACCAGACCCTTAAGCTTCGGGAGTTCCCCTAGCACAGGACTATTGATTTCTCCAAGAACTCGTCTATTATGTATGAACCGTTATACCTTAAAGGGTTCATTACTGACATCTTCCTCTGTCCGACTTCACGTCAATGCTAACCTTCCACGACACCTACCAGGTATAAATATACCTTCCCTTGCCCAAGCAAGTTAGAGGAGACCTCGACTTCAGAGGAGCCCGTATCCCGGCCTGACGCACTGAGAAGACGCTGTCATTCCTGCACGCAGACGAATCCAGCTTCCAGTGTTCTGACTCCCTTCGCGGGGTGTTAGAGTTCCAAGATCCGGCAGGAGATTCCCACCTCTCTCATTCTCAAGGTATGGAGCTGACTAGATCCTAGAGGGACTCTTGGCATACTAGACTTAACATACTCTTAGTCTACCATACTAGAGAATACTCCATCTACTTCTACCTTTCCCTACACCAAGACTAGGTTAGGTACATTGGGGTAGAACTAGCTTAGAGACGCATCGTATGAGTACTCGCATTCTTAACTCATGTTATTTATGTACGTGAATATATGCTAAAAGATAATGCTAGTGCAGTATTATTTATTTCTACTGCTTACGCTGTACATTATTTATCTTGCATACTGTCTTGTGATCATAACAGCACATATCTCTTACACGAGAAACAAGACTGTTCAATAAAACCCTTTTTATTGAAACGCCCGTCTTTCCTTTCTGTGTAACTCTGCAGAAACTAAACATGCACGATTGAATGAGTGAAACTGTTATCTATTATTTCCACGATTCTGAGACATGTTCCGCTTCTAAAGGGAAACAAAGTTGTCATGTTGTTCGGTTGCCAGAAACTACTCCCTTCTTGTTCTCAAGGAGTTTCTAGTGGCCTCTGAGCTAGCTGGCACAGGTAATTAAGTTTAATATAAATCGATAGGGACATACCGACCGTAGTCCTATGTCAAACCTATAGGTTATATTATTCCAATGCGCAGAGCCTATTAGGGAAATAGGAACTACACTACACTCCAGGTGCTGTCAGCCTGGGCATACTTCCTGTGAATGTATTATGCCTTCATCCATTATTTGTAGGTACAGAATAGTGTTAAAGTCTGCGGGACCCTGTACCTGGTAGACAAATGAAGAAATTCTGCAATCTTCTGGAGAGGCAGGGGGAAGGGTCTTAACATGTCCATAGTGCCGCCACCACCCGTAAAAAGGCATTGCTCACAGTCAAGTTTTCAGACTTCCTGCCAAAGATGCCTCTCAGGGCCATTCTTGCCTAAATTATCATAGAAATGCCCTCATCCCTGAGAACCAACGCCAGATTCCAGCAATTATTTGGCAAGTGGCAGGCAAAGAAGCCACAGGCACAAACCTGTTTTCTCCCAAAAATCTCCCTGGTTGCTTCAGACCTAAGGATGCCCATGAACTCAGTCTGCCCCAGTAACAGTGCCACCACAAGTCAACTGACCACCAAGGCTTTTTAATTGTGCAAGGGACAAGCCACCTACAAACAACAAGCGCATTAGGGTCATAAGTCAGAGCGAGACACGCCCAGACACTTTATGAATCTGGCTGGAATGCTCATTCCATACCAAGATGTCGGTTATATACAGCACAACAGGTCTCGAAAAATCATTAAAAAGTTACCAGACGTGCAGGTCTAATGACATGATTAATCCACACGACCCAACTGTAATATTTGTGACCCATCAACTGGTCTTAAATTATGTGATCGATGGTTAAAATCACAGGGATAACAAAACATACTATACAGTTAAGAGTGATGAAGACACAATAAATAAACTTACAGGTTGCTATATGAATGAACACAATAATTAATAATAAAAAAAATAATATATAGATTAACATTGACAAAATCAATTAAAAAAATAAATGCATTAAATGATGGTTAACCTACAATATAGATTATATATGTGGGTCGATACTTCACTCACAAATATAATCATCCAATTTCTTAGGTTTTTTTCACAATTCGACCCAATTTACTGACTGTACCCCTAATACAGAGGTCTGGTACTACAATATTGGGTTGTTCTGGTTCACTTTCTCAAGAATCTCCAGTATCTTGGTGTACCAAATTCCTTTAATAAATTTGAATGGATTGGTCATGCACATCTACATCATCCAGCCATTCAATTTCCTTCTTCACACTTGTTCGCTCCTCATGTTGAGCCACACTTCTTTCATTTTCCTTACACAAGGATATTGAATTCTAGTGCCACACCTTTCTGCCACCCAATAGTGCAGAATTGCAGAACACTTTCTCAACCCTCAAAAGCTCTGAATATTTGCTGTTACCCTTTCTCATCATTCCACCTTTATTCACTCTTACCCAACCACCAATATCAAATGCAACATGGTTTACAGCCATGTTTTTTATCATCATTTTTTTTGTATGTGACTTGAGCTTAGGACAACCTTTCTCTAACCGTCTTAGGGGACCACCCCACTTTCCTTTGATGTAGTCATGCAGCCTACATTGTCCTTAGAAAATGGTGTGACCCTCTCATCAATTCATAAGGACTACACCCAGTGGTAGCGCTATGGTGTGAGCCTATAGGACCATACCAAGCAGAACAATTCCTTTCTCCACTTTAACTTGCTGCTGCTGGCCAATTGAACAATTTCTTCAATAACTCGGTTGAATCTTTCTACAGCACTGTTCCCTGCTGGATTATATACAGAGGCAGTCTTGTGCATGATACCATTCCTGCTCATGAAGGATTTAAAACTCTCCGAGATAAGTTGTGGTCCATTGTCACTCACAACCATTTGGGAAATCCTTCTTTCAAAAGCACTTTGTCAAGGATGCTAATGATCTTACTAGAATCAGCCCTTTGCACGATTTCCACTTCCGGCCACTTAGAATAGTGATCAATATAATCAAAACTAAATACCACTGTTCGCTATTCTCCCAGATGGGCCCAGTAATATCAATACCTACCCTTTCCCATGGCATGTTGGGACTACAAATAGGATGTAAATGTGTTTTGAGCGTAGAATGAGTTTTGTCAGAAAATGACAAAACTTGTTGCACTGAACACAATTTCTCACCTTCCTTTCTATTTCCTTGTCCAGCCCAGGCCACCAACACAAATTCTTCATCCTGCACTTAGTTTTACCAATTCCCAGGTGTCCTTTGTGACAAAAATCCAACAATCTTGATCGCTAACTCTAAAAATTTTGCTGACGAGATTAAATTGTCTAAAATGCTTTACTCGTTTTTTGATTGAATTTGACAGGTTGTAAATATTTATGAAGGAATAAATGTCTATTGAGGCTCTTCTTCAGCCACCCCCTTCAACATCATTTTACTTACTTCTCTAAGTGTCTCATCATCACTCTGAGCAGTTTCCCACTTTTCACCTGGAATGTCATTTATGTTATTCGCAACACAAAATTCCTCACATTCTTTCTCCACCACATCTCTAATGCAACAGCATTCTGCTTAGAAAATCTGCTACCACAAATTTACCCCAGGCGTGTACGGCACGTCAGAATTATAATCCATTAACTTAATGGAGAAACGAGTCAATCTGAGTGACGCATTATATAAGCCCTTAGTGGTCAAAATGTTTGTAAGTGGTTTATGATCACTTCGCAAAGTAACTCTTGCTCCCCAAATGTACTGTCTGAAATGCTCCAGACCCCATACACAAGCAAGTGCTTCTCCCTCAATCACAGAATACTTCTCCTCTGTGGGTGTCAATGAGCGAGAGGCAAATGCTACAGTACATTCTTTGCCATTCTCTCCGATCTGGGACAAGACTGCACTGATTCCTTTACCACTAGCATCTGTGGTGACATCACTATGCAAAGTAGAATAATAACCCTGCAAAGGAAGGGCACTGCATATATCAGCTTTCAGTGACATTAATGCCTCCTGGCATTATTCTGACCATTCAAATTTTTTCTTGATTTTTAGTAACTGGTGTGATAAGTTTTTGCTGAACAATTTTGAATAGAATTCTGCCAGTCTTAAAAAGTTTAGCTTTTTGGTGTTGGTTCCTCTCTAATAGCTTCCAGCAGCTCTTTCTTTGGTTTAATGCCTTCTCCTGTGACTTCGTGCTATAGGTACGTGACCTGGCTACTGGTAAAATTGCACTTGCTGTGAAACCCCCTTGTTCCAGAATTTGCATTACCTGTAAGAGTTTCCGGTCGTGTTCCTCCTTGTTTCTGCCCATACCTAATATGTCATCCTGAAAAAAGATTAAGTCCTTAATCCCCATAACTAATTCATACATCAGTCTTTGAAACAAAGCCGCCGCAGAGGCCAAACCAAAAGGAATCCTTTAAAATCTGAAGCAACCAAAGGGGGTAACAAACATAGTCAGGCTCCTATCAGGATGTAGGGGAAAACTAGTGGGAGGCAGCAGTCAAATTTATTGTAGTGAACCATTTTACAGACTCTCCAGCACTGCGCAAAATAATTGCGAAATCAGCTAAGCAGCGTGATGAACGCAATATTTACCATTTTGGCTGCAAAAAAAGGTCTCACAGCAGTTAGCAAAAACATTATGAATTCTCATTGGCTGTAAGCACACGTCACTACGTGCGCCGTACAGCCGTAATAGCTGCTTCCTCCTGCATGTTTATTCAGTGGATCTGGATGCAAACTGCATGCTATATTATTTCAAAGGCTCAACTGCATTTATTATTTCGAGGGCTCAACAGTCTGTGGCGTACACCAGATGAACCGGACAAGTGACAGAAAGGATGCACCAGCCCATCATACAGGTTCCACTGATTGAAATAAAGAGCACCGATGATACTTGGCTTGGACATTTCAGGGCCATAAATTTAAAAGGATACAGGTGCAAAAGGGTTTAAAAAGCATACTCATTTGCACCGGACTGAAACCTGGAGCAAATATTTTTGTTGCAATAAAAATGTAGCCCTGCCGTTTGTAAACTCTTAGGCAAAACAGTTCGAACCCCCCATTATTCCTTAAGAAAATAAATAAACGAGTGACAGCATGCAAATGACGCTTTCCGTGGTGTCAGTTTACCTAGAAGCAAAATGCACAATTTACAGAAAACCTGATCTACTGCCCCATCCCGACGTTTAAATAGCCTCACCAGGGCGCAGGCAGCGGAGAAATAAACACACAGTACACGTGTACCCCTCTCGTCAAGTTACACACACACCCAATACGGCACACTCGCACCACATACATACATTAAGCAGTGTTGCCTGGTTTCTACCTGGGACACGTTTCAGTCAGCGTACTGTTCTTTTAAGGTTGCCACCACCTGTATTCATTGAGGTTGTTTCCTGTACCCTATTCAAAGGCTACTGCCAAACCCAAGCACACAGTGCCTAGAGACCATCAATGGCACAGTATGCGCTTAGCAAAGGCTGTTAATCATAAATGAAACACGCGCACATCATAGGATGCCCTTCAGTATTGGAAGTATGCCCCTGTTGTGAAAGCTTACCTCGTTTAGCGGCTCAGCCATTCAGGAATTTCAATATTTCCTGTATCTCCCTGTCGCTCAAGTGCAACATCTACTGCTAAAGCCCCGAGAGACAAATGAGCTGGTGCACCCTACACACAAAGTCATTAATATTAGCTGAGCTGCTTACTCGAAGCTGAGAAAGCTTTGTCCAGGAGGTGCTTCTTGGACTCACAGCACATACACAATACCACCCAGCTTATGCCCATTTCAAGGTGGAATACTCTGCTAAAACAGTTTCCATTGATTTATGGCTGAAAGGAATCAATTTCATTTTCAATTTCAAGTTTCATTTTTGAGCTGCAAAATTTGCAAATCTATGCCGCAATACCCGGGGGGAGGGCGGGGGGGAGGAGGGTCTGATTTTACACCCTTAGTGCAGGGCAACATTTCACCAATACTTGGCAATGGAAATTGGTCCACCAAAATGTTTCTGTTAAGGTCCACAAATAACCTAATTTTGCCGTTTGCACGTTTTGCTACCACTAAAGGTGCTACCCACTCAGCTGACTCAACTCGCTCGATCACGCCAGCAGACTAATTTCTCAAGTTCTTTTTCCACTTCTTCTCTCAAACTAAGCGGAATATTCCTAGCCTTGTGTACTTGAGGCTCTGCACCAAGTTTTAATATAATCCTGTGTTGAAATCCCTTAAGCATTCCTATTTTCCCTGGAAAAAAACGTTACAATTTATTTCCAATACATCGCGTCCATGCTCTTTATCTGGTTGTAGCAACAAAACTGGTTCAGGGCTATTGAGGTTCAAGGTGATTCCCAACATTCCCTAATCCATCCACCCAAGAACTGACAGACGATTGAGAGTTGTTACTATGGTCGCCCTAAGTGGGAAAGGTATGTCCAGACGTGGGTCCCATGCTCGCTATGCCACTGGATTCAAGCTAACCTGGCTGATGAGGGGATACCCTGAAACCAGTCCCAGGATGCCTGTTTCCCAGTCCAGGGAGGACTTGGCCTGGCAGTACGGGCTGGACTGTTCCCATGGACAGCAGGCTTATGACAGATTTGCATATGGCTGGGACCAAACTGGGGTGGTATGGTGAGCAAAGAAAACGATGAATTTAACCCAGATCTGTGACAGGAGTGAGTGTTTGACAATGTTCAACATTTCGTCCATCATCTTTTTGTGTTGCTATGGACCACTGAGTGACGCACAATTTTCCTAAAGTCTCCCTGTTCTTGAACTGGGAGAGTAATTTCCTATACCCGACCATGTCTATGGGTTTCCTCGTAAATGTCTTAGGAGATGTCAGGTTGCTCTAGATCATTTCCCACAACAGGAACAAATTGATCACACCAAACACTCTTGTTAACCATCGCGTAGGGAGACTCAGAATCCGCTACTATGGATATGTGTACTCCACCTACAGTCATTTAACACATTCGTTTGTTCCACTTACCATCCACACTTAAAACATCCCCATCGATGTTCAGCACACACATATTCAAATCATCACTGTCTGACACCTCCAAATATGCCTCACTGTCAGAATATACCATTAATATAGATTTACCCTTTTTCTTCTGACACACTTTGTGAAAGTGCCCTAGGATACCACAATTTGCGCATTTCTGTTTCAAGGCAGGGTACTTTCTACCATTCACTAAATGTGTACTACTTCTGAGAAAAAGGTTATATAATATGAACATGAGTGCATTTTTTTAAATCCACCTGACTTTAGACAACATTGTCTGAGGAATTTTCCATGTACGTCCTGACATTGTGCATTCTTTTATTTTTTCTCCTTGCCCTTGGAAAAGTACCGAGTGGTTGCTAGAATAATTACACTTTGTTAATCATTTGTGCTTCTCTGAGATGGAAAGCCACACAGTTTTTTTTCCATTCAATTTGCAATTAGCGATGGTTTGTGATTACGTATCTTGAAAATGTAGTGTGGTTAGCTATTCTTTTTGTATGTATAACTGGAAGGAAATTTCCAATGGATTAGGGAAGGGGAGTGAAGTCTGTAGGCAGACTTGTTTGAAGTATAGTATAAATATGAAAGGAGAATTCTTTTAGTTGTTCATTACCTTTACGGAACAGGTTTTTCCTTGTTGGTTTTGCATCCGCTTAATCGTGAATAAACTGATCTGTTTTACCTCCGACTACCTATACTCCTTTGAACTTAAAGTGGACAAGAGTGGAATTTTCCAGAGCGCAGAGGTGCGTTCTCCACAAATGGCGCCCGAACGTGGGGCCTCTACGTGGGAAATTCAACAGCATTTGTGTCTGTGGCCGAGGTGACACGACCCGAGGCTAACGGATTGCTGGGGCCTCTGCTAATGAGACTAGTTTCTCGCAGCTGCCATCTGAAGTCCCGAACTACTGTCCCTCGGCAACAGGCTCTCCCCCGCAGAGGTTCCAAACTGGTACTGAGTAGAGTCGGACGTTTTCAGGAAATACCTGGTGAGATTGTTCGGAGTTATTTTGTAACAGGCGTTTTGAATTAGTGATTAGTTTTTGGTATTGAGAATTTTATTGCATTATATTGGTTGGGTTTCAGGTTGAACCTGATAAATAGGCCTGTATTGGTAAGTTTTCTCATTTAGATGATCTATGACTTTAAGGCACAATGAGCAAACTAATGAAATATATTTCACTGTGTCGTTGTTGCTGTTTCATGAGTCCACGCCTGGATGAGTCCCAACCAGTTCCAGTTGAGGGTAGTCCTACATGTAAGATGATGGCAAAATATGGGACAGGTGTGAACTTGTGGAGCAAACTATGGCATCGATATACTAAGGGAAATGAGGAATTGGGGTGGCCGCTGGACGGTTCATTTGATCTAGATAAAATTCAATATTTGCAGCAATGTTTGTTTGAGAAAAAGGTCAGACAAGCAATGTGGGACAGTTTTAATAAATGGGAAAAACATGCTACAATGTTAGTAATCAAAGAATAAAAAGAGAAGGAACGAGAACAGAAAAAGGGAGTGTTGCAGAAAGTCAAAGCATATGATCAATTAAAACAAACTGAAAGTATTGAATGTATGGACAGAGCGTCTAGAATGTCCACTAACAAGACATATGTGACACAAGAGAAAGAACATGTGGACAAGGATGAGGTATTAGAGAGACTTTTAGAGAATCCCCCACCATATGTACCACAGGTTCCCATACCTGCCGCACAGGCACAAAATGTACCACTACAGATCCAGGGAAGACATGGCTTGGCAGTTCGGGCTGGACTGTTCCCATGAGGCACAGGGTCAGACTGATTTGCATATGGCCATGTCTGAACTGGGGTGGCGGAGTGAGCTAAAGAATGATGATGGATTAAACCCAGATCAGTTGACTGTGGGTGAGTGCTTGCAATGTTCAACACTCCGTCCATCATCCCCTTTGGTTTTGTAATAAAAATACCCCACAAGAGGTGTTACAATTGTGGCATGATGCACAAGGTCACATGATCCCTTCCCCAGATGTCCCACGGGCTGTTGAAAATTGTTTGCATTGGGGTGTTAAGGTTAGAAGAAAATATCAAAAAATGAAGGGGGAATATCCCATGAGGGAAATACACCCCTTTCCTGCACCCCCTGCTGCTGGTGTTCCTGTTCAGAATCCAGTTCCTCAATTTGTTCATACTCCGTGGAGTAGGTATAAATTAATGGCAATAAAGAAAGATTTGCCAGACTTTAGGAAAAACCCAAAGGGGTTTTATGAAGCCTTAGAGTCAGCCACTAAATTATGTGTAATGACATTCAAGGACTTGGATCTATTTTTTGATGCCTTACTCCCCAGAGAAATATGGAATGGAATACGTAGACATGATGATGTAGCGCACTTTGGGCATGCTTGGGTACATTTTGAAAATCTTGACACACAGAGAAGACCAGGAGATAGAAAAGATCAACTTATACTTGATTTACTTGACCTTATTATTGCTAAATTGCTACGAATAATACCAAGGGAAGATGTAAATTGGGATAAAATAACAGCTTGTAAACAAAAACCTACAGAAGAAGTCTCAGACTATTTCACCAGGATGGAGGAAATATTCAGGGCTCATAGTGGTCAGGATTTGGCAACTGTCACGGGGAAAAGAATGCTGACAAATTTGTGAATAATTTGATGAAAGAATTAGGAGAGTTGATTAAAGTATCAGAGTGCCAGGCCAACTAAAGAACCTGCAGATCTTTTGTTAATGGCTACATATTATGAGAATTACCAGAAAATAAAGAAAGAAAAGAATGATAAGAAAATGAAAGAATTAAAAACAAAGGTTTTGCTATTGCAAGCATTCCCAAACAGGGGAAGACAAAGGGGTATGGGAAATGTGAGGGGAGGAGGATGTGGAAGAGGGGCTGGCAGAGCCTCATCAGCTCCTGCGCAGCAACACAGAGCAGGATTAGGCCAAAATTAATGTGCCTATTGCTTTCAGGGGGGTCATTGGAAGGATGAATGCCCTAGCCTACAGGGCCAAGCAACTGTGGCAAGAGGAAGAGGTAGTTCAGTGCCAAGGGGTACAGGGAGAGGTGGCACTAATAGGCAAGATTTCACCCAGCGTCAGAATGACAATAGATGTCAGAGTTATTTTGATGGTCAACAAGTTGACAGAAGTTTTTATACTGAAGATTTCACTGACATTGATTACAATACCTTTGAGTATTTACAGTAGGACAGCAATGGAAAGGGTGGAAATAGGGCCATGATTCCAGTTAATCAAGCAGGTCCATATGTTACCATGGATATAGAAGGGGAAGTACGTGACTTCCTTGTTGATACAGGTGCCACTTGCACCTCTGTGGCTCATGACCAATTTCCAGGGGCTCCCCTATCCAGCAGAATGAATCCATCAGTGGGATTCTCAGGTATCCCCATCTCCAAACCCTAGATGTTACTATCGGTCCCTTCCCCACCTCTGCCTCATTTGTGCTCACTAAAAATTGTGCTGAGAACTTATTAGGTCTGGACCTATTGAAAAGACTGAATGCTAACATTTATTGTTCTCCTGATGGTGTTTTTATATCAATAGCTTCTGATAATTTTAGCAAATGTTTTACAATGACAGATGTTACTCACCTACCACCTGAATTACAGGCAATTGATAAAACGGTCTGGGCATCAGGAGATAATGATGTTGGTAAAATGGACATAGATCCCATAGTAATCACTGTTAAAAAAGGTGTTCCCTTACCCCACATTCCTCAATACAAGATATCCTGGGAGGGAGAGGAAGGTCTCAAAGAGGTTATCTCCGATTTAATACATAAGGGGATAATAAAAGAAATAGAAGGCAGCCCATGTAATAGTCCTATACTTCCTGTACTTAAAAAAAACACAGAGGGAATCCCTGATATAGATTAGTGATTGATCTTCGAGCTATTAATAAAATTGTAGTACCCCAATATCCTGTTGTTCTCGACATGAATTCTATTTTTACCATGATTCTGTCTTCAGCCAAATATTTTACTGTGCTTGATTTAAAAAATGCATTTTTTAGTGTGCCCATTGGTAAAGGAAGTCAATATTTTTTTTATTTATTCCAAGGGCGTTCCTTTCAATTTAAGCGCGCTCCTCAAGGGTATACAAAAAGCCCTAGTATATATAGTCAAGCTTTGAAAAAACAATTGGATCTTTTTACCGCCTAAAAAGGCTCTGTATTACTAAAATACATTGATGATCTATTAATTGCCTCAGATACAGAGGAAGGTTGTAAGGAGACACCAGTTAATTTCTTACATCATTTAGCACTCCTAGGACATAAAGTGTCCTTATATAAAATGTAATATTGTCAACAGGAGGTTGCCTATTTAGGTCACCTCCTGTCAAAGGTGGGTAGAAGACTGCACCCACAGAGAATTTATTTGGTACAGAAAATAAAACGTCCCCAGACCCAATCTGATGTTCGTGCCTTTATAGGTATGACTTCTTTTTGCAGGCAGTGGATACCTAATTTCTCTTTAATTGCAAAACCTTTGCTTGCTCTAACATCTAAGAATATTAGTAACCCACTCCCTTGGACAGATGAGTGTGATCATGCTTTTCAACAACTAAAGAAGGCTTTACGCAATGCACCTGCTTTGGATAACCCTGATTATTCTAAGGAATTTTGTTTGTTTGTCCATGAGAAAGATGGCTGTGGTCAATCTGTTTTAACACAATCCCATGGGGGAGGAATAAACCTTGTGCTTATTTTTCCACCACATTGGATCCAGTAGCTAAGGCTTTGCCAAATTGCTTGCGCTCAGTAGCAGCTGCTGCTGTTGCAGTCAGACAATCTGAAATATACGTTCTAGGTCACAATTTGACAGTTATGGTACGGCATGCTGTGGATGTGCTACTAAACAAAACTCAGACCCAGCACCTGACCAGTGCACGTTTAACAGGGTATGAGTTAACACATTTTGCTCCAAATATCATTCTGAAACGTTGCAATGTTTTGAACCCAGCCACAATGCTACCCCTCCCCAGTGATTCAGGGGAAGAACACCATGATTGTGTGTTCACCACTGAAGAAGAGACCAAGGGACGGGTAGACCTAACAGATACTCCCATATCTGACCCACAGGGAGAGTTGTTTGTGGATGGTTCATGTTTCAAATTACCAGATGGTACAAACACTGCTGCATATGCCATCACCACTTTGAAAACAGTGGTAGAGTCATGTAAAATACCACAAATGTCAGCACAAGCAGGAGAAGTAATTGCCCTTACACGGGCATGTGAATTGAGTAAAGATCTGATTGTAAATATTTATACTGACAGTCAGTACGCCTTTGGTGTTGCCCATTCATTTGGGCAATTATGGAAAGGAAGAGGCTTTTTGACCTCACATGGTACTAAAATACAGCATGGGGAATTAATAGTAAAGTTATTGGATGCTCTGATGTTACCAAAAAAAGTTGCCATTGTTAAAAGCAGTGCCCATAAAAAGGTTATTGATGAGATAGGTCAGTGAAATGCTTTTGCAGATGAAACAGCCAAGCAAACAGCTAGATCTGAATATAGTTTAATGTAGGTTACAGGACCAGCTAGATGGGTCCCTGAAGTACCAATGTTTAATAATACATTAAAATGTGTTAGAGAGATACAACAGGAGGCTACCATGGAAGAGAAAGAGGCATGGCAGATGTATGGTAGATTAGATGATACCGGAAGTTGGATAGATCTGTCAGAGAAACAAAGATGGATGCTTCCTAATTGTTATGTTAACGCTATTGTTACAATGGCACATAGCCCGGCTCACATTAGTGCCAAAGGAATAGTGGCAACATTAGACCAAATATGGTTCAACAAACCGATTCCCAGGGTGGCAGAGTCCTATGTCAAAAGATGCATGATATGCGCTACTTATAATCCAGGAAAAGGTACCCCAGTCCCGACAGGCCATTTTGCACTCCCAGATTTGCCCTTTGAAGTCCTGCAAATGGATTTGAAAGAAATGGAACGAGTGGGCAAGCTTAAGTATGTCTAAGTGGTGGTTTGCACCTTAAGTAGGTAGGTGGAGGCTTACCCTCTATGAGATAACACAGCCCTAAGTACTGCAAAAGTACTCCTGAAGGAGTACTTCTCAAGATTTGGTTTGCCCAGAGTTCTCTGGAGCGACAATGGGCCACACTTCATTGGCCAAGTGATGGACCTGGTCTGCAAGGGCTTGCAGATAAGGCAAAAGTTTCATGCTGCCCACCATCTACAGGCTGCATGCCTAGTGGAAAGATACAATGGTATCTTGAAAGGAAAACTGGGAAAGATATGTGCTGAAACAAAATGAAAATGGCCTGATGCTTTGCCCATAGCTTTGTTTTCAATGCGCAATACTGAACACTCGAAAATGGGTTTATCTCCATTTCAGGTAGTCATGGGGAGGCCTGCAAATGTATGGGGTGTACCATTAAAGAAATGTTTTTGTGAAATTGAATATCCTCTGCTTGTTGATTATTGTGACCAACTGACTAAAGAATTGCGTTTGATTCATTTACAGGTGAAGGCCAGTCTCCCTTCTCGTCTTGAAGGTTCAGGTCATAATCTGAAGCCTGGAGACTGGGTCTTCACCCGTCACTTTCAGAGGAAATCCAGTCTTGAGCCATGCTGGAAATGACCGGTGCAAGTGCTACTCGCCACTCAGACTGCTGTTAAGTGCATGGGACACAAACACTGGCTGCATGCCAGCCACATTAAGAAAGCTCCATTTTCTTTGTTCTATGATCAATGTGTGAAGCGAGGAATTCCTGATTTGGAAAGTGAACAAATTCCACAGCAAGTATCTTTTAATGATGGTGAGCTGGTTGAAGAAGAAGTAGCGCATCCACTGATCAAATTCACTCTGGTTGAGCCCAAATTGATACCAATACCTCTATTTGAGCATCCGGATTGTGATTCGCCTAGGTATAATTTGAGACCTACGACTGTCAAAAACTATAGACTTTGAATGAAAAAACTATCTCTGGAGAGATAGCAACCAATGCTGGTGGTCAAGACTGCCAACGTCTGGACCTGTACATAAGCTTGCCAGTGAGGCTTTGAAGTAAAGGACACTGGGAACTCTTGATGTTCTTTGGTAGAATAGATAGGGATTTTTAGGAGGTTTTAGCCACGTTACTTTGCTTTTGGCTGTTAGGTGTTTTTGATTGGTTTCTCTTTTTGAAAAGAAAAAAAAGGGAAAAGGCCTGCAAAAACAAGGTTATCTATCCAAGGAAAGGAAGAGTAGAAAAGAGGGGGGGAAAGGAGAATGGCCTGAGCATAAAGACAAATATTAGGAGAAGCATCACTCATCAAGAACAGGTATTTGTACATCCCACACAAATAATACAATACGGGTAAGACTAGCAGTATTGAACTGAGACAGTTTGGGAAATCACCCTCTGATTTATGGCAGGAGGAGAAGACTCCAGTGTCTGGTATACAACAATTTTGGACCAAGAAAGTGAAAATTGTTGTGCTTCTCTGTCTTTTGATAATAATACTAGGAATGCTAGGGTTGTTCTGGTGGTTAGAAGAAAACCACCCAGTCTCTAAATCAGTGACATCAGTCACCACACCAATACCAGAGCATCAGTACATAACCCTTGCCCCCCATAAGCAAGCACACCGTTTGCAATATGTGAATAATACATTCATTCAGGTTTTACATAATGCCCATCTTGGATATAATTAGGGCTCCCGGTTTTCCGTTTAAACGGATTTTTACATATAAATACAGACGGGAAACAAGTTTTCCTTTGTCTGTATTTATATTTAGAAACGGCAAAATACGAGTAAATTTTGCCGCGCTGCCGTGGTTCAGAGTTGCCGTGCCACGCCCCTGTTCTGATACTGGGAACTGGGAATTCCTTTCAGTGACGTGCTGTGGTGTGGACCTATTGGCTCAGGGTCTTCTAGTGACGGCCGTTACCCTGAGCCAATCCTGGTCTATCGAAGCATCACTGTGTGGGCGTGCTAACACCTCCAACCCCGCCCTGGGAACTTTTGCCCTTTATTTTGGGGGCTCACCTGCCTGTTTTTCCTTTTGCCTGCACTACGGAACAGTGACCTTTGAAGACGCCTTCCTGTTCGGCATCTCCAGGATCCAGGACTCCGCCGCTCGGATTAGCTCTGCGCCAGCCCGCTACCCGAGTTGGCTCTGCGCCAGCCCGCCGCCATTTGAGACTTCCAAGGTACGTGTATTTTATGTATGTGGCCTCCGATCAATACGCCTTGAAAGCTTCTCCTGCCTTTCTCTGTCCGTCTGCAGCCTCGGGCTCCTGCCCTCTCTCCCCCACCCCACGTATGAAGCGGCAGCACCAGGTGTTCGCTCGCCCCGTCTTGTGGTCTCGTTTTCATTTCGTTTTTATTGTGATCGGTGTGCCTAACTGTAGAGTGACTGAAATGCCCTCTAATGCCTTTATTCATTTTTTTGGGGATTAGCTGTTTTAATAGGCAGCTATTGAAAATTTCGTCAGCACATTTTTGTGCCCAACTGGTCACTGTGCACCATGCTCTCCTAAAGGTGAGACTTGTTGCCAGCCCCAGACTTCTCTATGCCTAAACTCTGCGCCTCCCACCCTCCGGCATAAAGGCTATCGCCATCTGTCTTGTGACGGCTTCCGAGTACCAGTAAAAAGCGGAGTGTTAATAAATCCTTTCGTGACAATGCTCCTAATGTCCTTCATGTATTTTCTGTGTTCACGATTTGCTCACCAGCCCTCAGACTTGTGACAAACTCCCCCCCACTCCGCGCTAGTGATTAAACGTGAATTAAACAATTGATTGTGTGCACTGCAGCATGCATTCCAAACATTCTGTTACTGCCTGCATAAGCCTCACTGCACAGGAAAGCTCTGAGGAGCGCAGCAACTCGGTGTTTCAAGTGGAACATTTGTAATTTTTAGTGGAGTCGGAAATAGAAGCTTGGCCCCAAACACATCTGCATCCGATGACCCTCATTGGCTGCTCATCCGCAGATGCAGAAAATGATGCCTCTCTCTGTCCCTCTGCAGCCTCGGGCTCCTGCCCTCCCTCCCCCACCCCATGGGGTTCTGGCTTCATGTGGTAGTGTCCAGGGTATGTTGCATATACAGGTTTTCAATATATTTAGTGGATGACCTTAGGCACTAAAAGCAGGGCTAGTGGCAATTTTGAAAGAAATCGAGCAGAAATGATGGGTTGTGGCTCTGAAATGCACATGTGCTTGTACTACAATGGCAAAGTTTTCAGATGAATGTATTGTGTTGACCAATAACAACTGAGCGCATGTGTGCATTGTCAATTTAAATAAATGTGGAAAAATACTAGCTGTAGCGTCGTCTTTTGCTTGTGGCAAAAATAAATGTGGATAAATACAGATAAAATGGCCCAAAAATAAATATGGATAAATACAGACGGAAATGGCCGAAAAATAAATACCATAAAACCGGGAGCCCTAGATATAATGCTACAGATTGTTGGATATGTGGCTTCCTGCCATCTTCAGTCAAAAGGAAGGCACCTCTTATTCCTCTACCTTTATCCTATAATGGGTCTTGTAGTGCCTGGTGGGAATTGAATTTTGCTTCTTATATCAAAGTTACTAATAAAGCAGTACAGAGCCAGCTTAGGGATCACCTTTATTATCTATGCTGGCCAGATGCTGTTAGAATCTATGGCACTATGGAGGAGGAGGAGGAATTTACAGGCTATGATAACTCCTCTATGTTATTATCCTTAATAATGAGAGAAAACTGTCCAAGGTGGCTATGATACCCATACCTGTGCATGCCCATAACGCCCCTTTTTGTGTTCAAGGTGAAGGTCCCTTGCTGTTGGGAATAGTATTTGCTCCCATACAGTGATATTAAATTGCACTAGTTCTCCATCATTTGTGGCTTCACAAAACACCTATTTTGTTTGTGGTGATCAGGCTTATGTCTGGTTCCCTAAAGGTTGGTCATGCAGATGCTATATTGCATCTATTCTTCCTCCCACTTACCTTGCACCATCTGATTATCACAGGACACATCGACTTAATAAACGGGAAGTACAGGTTTACCAGACAGATACCATGCTGCAGCAATTTATTGATGCAATGAAGGGTCTAGTGCCTTTTTGGGGTCCTATGGCCAATAGTGTACAGGTGCGCCGATTGATCAGAGTAGTGGAAGCGGTTATTAATGAGAATGCTGGTGCACTCAGTAACATTACTGTAGAAATGCAAGCTACCCGTCTTGTTTCCCTTCAAAACCGTATTGTATTAGACATTCTTTTAGCAGAGAAGGGGGGGGGGGGTATGCCAATTAATTGGTAGTTCCTGCTGTGTATATATCCCAGATAATGTTCCTAATGTGAATTTGGCCATTCAAAAACTTCACAAAATTGATGCTGAAATACATCAGGATACTGGAGACTGGACTTGGTCAGGTTGGTTTAGAGAAGTACTGCTCACATGAGGTTGGAAACTATTAGTGATAGCCTTGGTTATAGGAGGGAGCATTTTAGGGTGCTGCCTATGTGTCAGTTGTCTTCTCAGGCTGAAAGGAGCAATATGCTCCTTTCAGCCTGCAAGGCCCCTCCAGTTTCTGTTCCACAACAGAATATGCTTATGATGAAAGAAGAAGAAATATGGGCTTTAATGAACATTAGTGTTAGTGCTCTCACAGATTAACCTTCTTACAAAAGCCCATGTGTTTCTTATTTTCTCTGTTAACAACCCTATAATGGAGAATATCTGAAAATGAAGTACTGTCATAATATGAGGGGCCAAATCAAATTATCTATTACTGATTCTATAGGTTAGTGATGGCAGGCAATTGGTAAATGTTGAACTAATGTTCTAGGACCATTTGAGGAAAAGGTTATTTGATATGAACATGAGGGCAGACATTTTTTTAAATCCACCTGACTTTGTACAACGTTGTCTGAGGAATTTTCCATGTACGTCCTAACATTGTGCATTCTTTTATTTTTTCTTCATGCCCTTGGTAAAGTACCAAGTGGTTGCTAGAATAATTACACTTTGTTAATCATTTGTGCTTCTCTGAGATGGAAAGCCACACTGTTTTTTTCCATTCAATTTGCAATTAGCGATGGTTTGTGATTACTTATCTTGAACATGTAGTGTGGTTAGCTATTCTTTTTGTATGTATAACTGGAAGGAAATTTCCAATGGATTAGGGGAGGGGAGTGAAGTCTGTAGGCAGACTTGTTTGAAGTATAATAAATATGAAAGCAGAATTCTTTTAGTTGTTCATTACCTTCACGGAACAGGTTTTTCCTTGTTGGTTTTGCATCCGCTTAAGCGTGAATAAACTGATCTGTTTTACCTCCGACTACCTGTACTCCTTTGAATTTAAAGTGGACAAGAATGGAATTTTCAAGAGCGCAGAGGTGCGTTCTCCACACTTCCACATCTGTAACATTGATGGCAGTACGATATGGCTGTTGGAACGGTAAATGTATTTCGATATTAATTTATCCTTTTACGTACCCCTGTAGCAATCATCTTAAAGTGCAGATTACCTGAATTTCACGTTTCTTAATCCTGGGCTGTACGCTTGATTCGGTTTCCATTCGATTTCTGTTTCACACCCCCAGGGCAACTGCTGCTGGCTCTTCTCGGTAGTGCCGGGGCGTAAAGCAGCGAGACGCCAATTCTGTAAAGAGGAGCTTCACAGAAATTCTGCATGCCCTAGAATTTATTGGTCATTTTTCACCGTTGATTGCTTCAACATCATACCTACCTAGGTGTGAATTCATTGATTACAACTTCTCTTTTGGCATTTTCTCTTCCACGTTATCCAAAGGAATTAGAGCACAGTTTGACTCAGAGTCTGGAGTAAACGCCACATTACACCATATGATATGTTGTTGTAAGTTGACCCGGTTACCCAGAAATTTCCAAATCGCATATACAGTGAAAACGAATGTTTTGCTGTCAACTGTTGCCTCTGCACATGCTACCCTACCTTTCTGTCTGTCATTCTCTACAAAGCCTGTCAAAATGCTCCCAAGGTCTATATTTTTTACACTCTTTCCACGAGACACGGTCTATAAGAAGAAAAGGGAACCCTCCACTTCTGCAAGTTTTTTTCTTTGAGGTTTGGTTTAAATGCTCCTTAAATCCATCCTTCATGCAGTGCTTCGCTACTACTATCAAGACATAATATGTTGATTTAAAATTCTAATTTCATCCCTGTTAGGACAATCACTATGTCCTACCTCATAAGGTTGATAATGCGCTGAACTGTGACTGCTCAGAATCCAAATTCTTTTTAAGTGCCCGTTGGAGATGCCATAGTCGTCCTATTAACTCAATCCCTCTTTGACATTTATGCATTGAGATTGCAGAAATTTAAAGTCTCCGTACAAAGAAACATCCACTTGACCTCTGCATGAACGCATGCTAGTAGCTTTCTCCTTCCTTGATGAACACTGACCTTGCTCACAGAGCCCGACCTATCCAAGCTAATTATTTTTAAAAAGGGGTGAATTGGTTCCTTAGTGCTCACCTGAGTAATACACCCATTTAGTACACATTGATTTATTATGTGCGGTGCACAAAAGGGAAGGATATTCACCCAACATCCACAAATTGGAACCCCACAAGAGGTTCTAAACAGACGTATGTACATCCTTATGGCACATGCAATTTTATATGCAACAATATTATTAAGAATTCAGTCTTCGATTGACGTTTTTCAGTCTTGCTCTTTACGAGTGCTATATTTCAATTTCATAATATTCTTCACAATAGCCAACACGTGTTTTGTCATAATCACAACTTCCTCAGGGCTCAATGTCAATGATCTCGGCACAAACCGTTGATGCACCAAGTCTCATATAAACCACAATTCTGCCCTATCATAGTATGCAATAACTTATTGTTGTATAGATGCGAATCCCGATTTTGGGTCCAAATAGTTCCAGAAACTCCGACTTTTCACCAGTAGCATGTGCGTGGTGGGGTATGGCACAAGCATTGGATTCCTGAATCTGGTCCAAGTAATTCCCAAACTATCTGACTTCTCTCCTGTTTAGACAAAAATCGTGTTGGCTATTGTGGAGGCTATTGTGAAGAATATTATGGAATGAAATAAAGCACTCCTAAAGTGCAAGACTGAAAAACAGCAATCGAAGACTAAATTCTTACTAGTATTGTTGTATACAAAATTGCGTGTGCCATAACGGTGTACATATGCTATCCAAGCTAATGTCCGAATGCATGTACTCACTTGAGGCTCCCGGACAGGTTTCTCTCTCTATTGCTCATAACCCAGAGAAGAGGAGATAACTACGCAACTTTGCTCATGAATTTGCCAATTTAAACGATTGAGGGGAATTTTCGGTATGGATATGATACGAGGTCTTTACTGACAGAAACCATAACTAGGCGCATTGCTCAAATAACTCCTTTTCTTCTAGGTAAACTAGGGGGAAGAGGCTTTTAAGAGAACACAGGTGGAAACTGCCTACTATAACAACAGATGAGCCTGCTGGTTCCATGAAGTGCTCACAGTGAAAGAGGGCTTCTATATATTTTACTTTCTGAGCAATTTATCCAGAAGGGACAATAACGACAGTAAGGTGAGAGTAGAGTAGACACACTATAGGTTTCAGAGGAATGAGTTAGTACTGGTAACTTCTTTGCCGTTACAGTAGCAGCTATCCCAATTAGTGTCTGAAAATATTTCAAGTCCTTATGTGTCATGGACAAGATTGAGCCAGAGATCTCCATGGCAGTCAAGTTAATCTACAGACCTCGGTCACCTGATCTAATTAATAAGGAACCACACAGACTCCAGGAGGTATTGTGGGACAAAATGAAGATGGCGATTTTGATGCATAACACTATTGTGTGTAAGAGACTGTCCTGAAAACTGTACAAAGTTAAAAGAGAAGCTATGTAATCATTTCAAATAGACATAGCATTCCATTCTAGGTCTCAGGCAGAAAGACATCAACTGGAATGCAATGCCCTTCTGACCATCTACTTTCATATGTTAGTGAGAGAGGACCCTTCCCTCATCCTAACGTCAGTCACTGTGCAGAAGAGCACTGGGAAACAATCCTGCCCTTTCTGTAATGTATGCGAATGTGAGTTTAACCCTCCATCTGGCTACAAAATATCAATAGTATGTATGTGTATATACACACACCTCAAAACATCTACTCATCTACTCGCTATGGCAAGTCAGATTTTATCAGGTCGAGCTATATTAAGGACCTACTCTCCCCAGGTGCTCTGTTCAGTCAGAAATTGAAGGACAAACACAGATGCCTTTAAATCTTGTTTTTATCTTGTGACATTTGCTCTGTGTTCAGAGACAAAGGTAGGAAGTCAGTTTACAATTCATTATCCTTCTCTGACTGCAGAGTTCAAGAATGTTGTAAAGTGAACTGTCTGCTCTTCTGTACAAAGTGTGAAATGAAAGGCTGTAGGGTATCAGGTATTTCCTAGCACACATTTAAATAGCTAATAAGTCAACTGTACAAACATTTCAAAATATATTTCAGTAGCTGTGACAATCCATTTTTTGTACTTGTGTGATGAAAAAAATATTGTAATAGGATGAAATACAAATCAGAACACTTTAAATGTGGATGTGGAAATTATAAATATATTTTCTGAAACCCAATTTTCACAGATAATTGTTAAAGCACTATATTGTTTAATCAGTAAAGCTCCAAGGTAGTAGGAAGGCTTTTTCCCATTTCGTGGAAATGTACTGTCTATAAAGGACAGTGCGCTACCACATCATGCTTTAGTAATTTATTTTTTTATAAATGAGTGTTTAAACATGAACTGAGAAATGATTCTGCCCCCGCCCTGATGGCAATGCTATTAGTAAACTGAGAGGCAAGTCAGGGATTATGTGTACCCTGATATGTGGGCTAGATTTTTATTACACATGGAGCAAACGTTTAGTCTATTTAATCAAACAAGAGTTTTGTACAGCAGAAATGCCGAATTCATATATTTGAAGGTGCACTCATATGTGAGAATGAAGAAAAACGCGACTTAGTAAAATAAAATATTTGCCAATGATCACACAATTTGAGACCACTTTACGGGTCAAGTACATTACAGTTCGGTTGAGTAAATTATTCAAGTTACTAGACCTGCTGGTCTAGCAACGTATTATAATTTTTCGAGGCCTGACACACACTTTCCTGTGAATATCAAAAGAAAGAAAGGAAGGAAGGATGGATAAACCCACTGCCTCCTGGAGCGTGACTGTTGGTGATGCATTTTCCACCAATGCACGCCAACTATTAGAGCAGGCTTGCGATTGATACAACTGGAGATCCTACATCGGGTACATTATACCCAAACTAGGTTTGTAAGATGGGCAGGGTAGTGGATGATAGATGCCTGTGAAGATGTAAGCAACAAGGTGCACTTATACATACAATCTGGCATGTCTGCAGATGTTTTGGTCTGGGGTGCAGGGACTGCTTAGAAGGACCACATAGCTAGAAACAGATCTGAATGCACAAGTGGTGTGTTAGGGGAATATAGGAGGAGCAGACGCTGTCCAAGCATATGCTGTTGTTTTATAATGTTCGTCTTATGATTCCCAGAAGGGACATTATGCAAGGCTGTGGGGGAGATAGGGCCTCATCATTAGACAAATAAGCTTAGAACGTGGACTGTTGTAGGTTGGAAGAAGAGGCGGTCAAAAGGGCAAGAGGATGCATCCAGAAATTTGGGGAATGTGGCATAAATGTATGACCAAATACTCTAATTCTTGCACAGTTGATCTGAAAATGTTTGGCGGTACACCAGGGTTTTCGTAGTATCCGGATCAATGTTCATCATTAGAATACTGGGTGATGGTAACTGTAATAAGATGTTAGGATGAGAGGGTGGGGTACCATCCCCATAGCACATTCTGCCTATATGTAAAACCTGACATGATGAAACTTGAATAATGCTGCCAACATGCTGATATGTTATGGTTATTAGTTCGTATCTATGCATAAACAAAACTAATAAAAAGTTTTTTTATTTAAATAAATTAATTTAAAAAAATGCCAACTGGATGTCCTTCCACCACTATTTCCCGCAGTTATGCAGTAAGAGATGAGTCCAAATGCAGCCAGCCTTTTGGTTTTGTCAATGCTCGTTTTATTTTGTCAGGGCTTTTGTAAAAACTTTATTGTTAGAACCTTGATAATCTAAAAAAATATATATAGATTGGCTAGAAGCAGAAATATTTTTAGTCTAAAAAATCCTGGGGCTACTATGACACACACTGCCATAGTAACCCCTGGTACTGAAAGGAGCTACATTGTGTTCAAATGTGCTCCTTGCAAAAAAACAGAATGCCATCACTCCCAGTGAATTTAGCCAATGGTTGAAGTAGGCTGACGCATTGCCCCATTCTGTATGTTGTAGTGCAGCGGTTGTTAACCTGTGGTCTGCAGACCCTGAGGGTCACAATATCTACTTAGAGGGTCTGTGAATGTTTAGAATATTAATTTTATCAGATTAATACGGCATGCATATATAAAAAACAAATTTTAAAACCAAGAATTTTAAATCGATCTGTTAAATGTGAAGGAATAAAAAGAAAAAGAAAAAATCTGAGAATTAACATTACATTGGTATCCTTAGCTTGACTTGCATGAGCCACGCATGTACAGCACATAGAATCTAGAACAGACAATCGGAAGCCTCAAATGAAGCGGTCATCGGCAACAACAAGGTGATGGATGCAGTTAGCGCCTCAAGTGCGACGGGTATGCCCAGATGTGGTCCTGTGCTCACTGTGTCACTGGAATCAAGCTATACCTTGTTGAGTCCTAATCAGGGCTAAACTAGTCGTAGGTTGCTTGTGTTCCAGTTCGGGGAGGACCTGGGCTGGCATTTCGGGCTGGGCTGCTCCCATTGGAGCAGGGTCAAGATAGGTCCAAACTGAGGTGGTATGGAGGGAGAAAAATAATGGATTGGGATGTGGCCCTGAGCTATTGCAAGTGGATGAGATCAATTCAACCACTCCATCCATCACTTTGTTGTTGTTTCAAATAAAGTGGTGACACGCCAACAAAAAGCAGGGCATGAATAAAAAGAAAAAAGTGGTATGCTGGAATCTTTTCAAATATTTTTGTTAGTCTCCAACACTCCCGACTTTTCCAATGTATGTTGCTTTTTCTATTTGTTACTCAATCCCTGATCTCTATTTTCTTTGTTTTGTGTTCCGGTTTGGGTGAAGCCCACAGATCACTAGGTCCTTGTAGAAACCTTAATTTGCACGTGCCCCACAAGTGGGGAGAAGAAAACTGTGAATGAAAAAACCACAAGTCAATGGAGGAAGAGAGCTAGCTGAAACTCCTCAAGTTTATTATACATAAGATTTTAGTAAAATCAAAAGGTTTTGCAGATGTGCTCCTTATAAACTAGCAGAATGCGGTCACTCACAGTAAAGCTAGACAATAGTTGAAAAAAGCTAACCCACTGCCACACTCAATATGCTGTAGCCCATTCAATATGCTGTAGAAAGCGGAGGAAAATTTGAATGACACAATCACAGACTAACGGAGGAATTTAACTGGCTGAAAGCTTCTTTAAATCAGTGAAGTATGCATATAATGTTAGTATAATCAAAAGATCTTGGCTAGCACCAGACATGACAAGCACTGGGAATGCCAATTGGTCTGGCTTATTTATGAAAGTGCCTTGGGTGTCATTGATGCAAAAAATGCACTCGTGTAAAAACTGACATGAGGATGCATTTTGTGCAAAACAGATTTTTATTTGGCAGAATTTTCCCAAAATTTCACAAATTTGGTAAAGGCTTTACCACAGTGTAATAATAATCCACCTTTACAAGTCTATTGCCTTTAACACATGCTTTTCACAGTAGGTCAGCCCTGCTTGCTTTGTCGTAACTTATATAGACAGTTCACATGTAAGGAATCTGGTATACCTTTACCCATTGAACCGATAAGGCCAATAGCCTTAACCATTGGCTTGACACGATAACCAAACACAGGCCTACTGAAGCTCACATAATCTGGCAACCATCATAAATATGGTTGTAAAATTTCAAATATGTACTGCATTAAAGTTGGCAAAACAATATACAGCCCCTCTCAATAGGGCCTAACGAGAATCATCACAGTGAAAATCTTCTACTCCTAGGGTTTATCAGAGTGGGTGACCAACACCAAAACACCTGCCTACTATGGTAATCTGTGAGAATACATGTAACCAAATATCTGTCTGTAGCCTGTAAAATAGTGTAATAACAATACGTAATAATCTACTGTTAGAGGCCTACTGGCTTTAACCATAAGCGGGCCTGCTGCCTCTTTAAAAACTTTTCAAAATAAACAAACCAGAACATCTAGTATAAATGTTCCCTGCACACCAATCAGGCCTATTGGTGTTATCATTGGCTTGCCACCATAACAAACTCAGGTCTACTGTACTGAGCATAACTTTTCCCACAAAGCAACCATCAGGCATGAAGTCATCAAATTTACAAATATAAACAACATTACAGTAGGCAAAGCAAAATACTATCTCTATTAAAGATTCTTAGTGTGAATCTTCTATAACCACAGTTTTTTTAAAGCTTTACTTTTATTCATGCATAGTTCCATACAGTAGTTTGCCTGCTCCAGCATCAACAATATACTACTTACATCGCATTAAGTAGTAGAATACACAATTTGTTACCTGGCTAGTTAGCACTGCCATCAATTCTGTATCCTGTCTTTTGTCCCCAGTTCAAAAAGCTATTGAATTATAGTGAGCAGCCCAACCCTGTGACATGTCCGTGGCAACCCAGCATGGTCACAAGCCCTCTCTTTCATCAGCATCTTCGTGCGCCCCACCAGGACGGCAGTCCCTCAGTGGTCCCTGTATGGGCATAATCCCCCTGGGAGCAGGGTGCAGTATTGCTCTGAGTTCGTGTTACAGGATGCCAATTCACTAAGCCATTTGTCTTCTGTAGGAAGGTGCTCCTCTCCCGACAACATGGATACCAGTTCTTTACCCAACAGCAAAGCCAGACCAACAAAATTTCTATGGTGTTTTGGTACCATTTTAACAAATCTCAAGATGGTCAGCAAAGCCTCATATAGTAAACAGTCTGTTCCAATAATCTGTGATTGAGGCACACTTGCGTGCAGGTGTAAGATGTCTGCCACATGACTAGTACATCTCATTCTTGTGTCATCATCTCTCCCACCATATCTGTGCATTTAACTGGGGTATAATAAAACTGATGGAGGAAGTTATCATGTATTAATCTGTGTCTACCATTCATGAAGATCTCTTTCGTATGTCGACAGCATTATTCCCCACTATACGTCTTAATTGTGTGCCTAGATCACTCAACCAGTGATCCCTGGAGTGGTGTTCCAACCTAGGCATGTCTCATGACTTTGATGTACATTACAGTAATTGTCTTGGTGACCAATGAGCCTGCTGCGGCAAGGTTCAACAGTCGCCAATCTGCTGGTTCTTGGAGTTATGTGGGGAATGCCTCTCCCATTGACTCTCAAAGTCTGATGTAGAGGAACGCTGCCAAGGGTGTAGAGCAGCCTCTTTGCAGATACTCCGTTATGGTGATGGACTGCCCACCCATATAACTATCTCCGAAAGTGAGAAGTCATCTATCCCGCAAGTGTCGCACTATTAAGGGTTTACTAGTGGAAACTTTGGGTTGAGGATCAATTTTATATGAGAGGAGCACATGATGTCGATGTCTGAGATCCGAGCCAACTGTGCCCATACCCATCCTTTGCAATATACTACATGTATATCAAAACATGACCGCGTCACTGTTTTCATAATGACACTGGTAAGTTTATAGGGAGCCACCAGTCAGTTCTAAATCCCGGTGTGGCACCTGTCTATGGTTATGGAAAAAGTGTGTAGCTAACTGTGCAATGTAATAAAAGATCTCCAAGTATAGTGCAGCAAAAACACCCTGGTGGTCAAGCCTATGCAATAATTTCTAACTGACCCGTGGCCATGTGAGTTTGATTAGGGGGGACTGTAAACGACTGAAGAATCCCCAGGTCAATGGTATTGGAATATTTTGAAACAATACCCACAGTTTGTCATAGGTGGCAACCCTTGCCTACTATGGTAATCTGTGAAATTCAATGTAACAAAATACCTGTCTGTAGGCTTTTATACACAGTAATAATAATTAAATGTCTTTTACTTTTAACATATGTTTTCACAAACTATTGCCTTCTTTGTAACATTTCATAATAAATAGATCAGGACTCCAAGTGCCATCATCAGCTTGTCACTATAACCAATTCGGCCTTTTGTATTGAGTATAAGCTTTACCACAAGTCAAAACGTGCAATTCAATATAAGCACTCTTTTTAGTGGAAGCACATAACTTCGGCCCAATCCAATTCTCTACTCACGGAAAAACAATGTGTGGGTGGAGCCTAAGTCCCCCTCTCTCAGTAGCACTCAAATGATGTTGGTAATCACATACGGTGATTACCACCTCTTGGGCGGAGGGAAACCCGACTCTTGCAGCATGATCCCAAGGGACCTCAGCTCGCTCACCTCGCGGCAACAGCTTTGCTGTCCAAGCAGACCTAAATTTTTTTACTGTGGATTACTGTAGCCCTCAGCATCCCATACTGCTCCAAAACACACAACTACACTTTAAAGTCTAAAGTTAATGGGAAAGGAATTTGTGCTGCTGCCGAAGAAAGCAACCATTGTAAATTGTGTACTTATCCAAAACATTTCAACAGCTTCATGTGCATGCCCCTGAAAATTCAAGCTGCATCCCATCAGAAGCTTGATACATTATGTGTGTTAATTAGCCTTCTCTAGGCACGTCTGCCTCTTGCCGTTGGATTACCAAACAAATTAATCTCAGCTGCAGTGAGGGGAAGCACTTTCTCTGTGGAAGCACACAATGAAAACACTTACTCCTATCCACCAAGTGGTTGGGCACAAAGCCCCTCCCTGTACTACTCCTGAAATATTGTTTAGGTTGCGCGTATAAAGTCTATCGACAGCTGTGCTGTCGAACCATACCTAAAAAAGTAACATGCCTTCTATTTGGTTACCCTCCTTCCACTCTTGAAGCATCACCCAAAAGAGTTTTTCCCCCTCCATTCACTTTAATTAAATCACCTTCTTAAACTCCTGGCATCGACTCATTCAATAGATAACAGGTTGCCAGGTATCCACCGTACAACCCAGCAGTACGAGTCGTCAGAGTCAACACTGATTACATGGTAAGTGCCACCCTTTCTTTCACATCTGATGATCACTATACGCAGGAACACTAGAATTATGCGATTCTGCCGCTTTTCCCCAGCATAATTATGGGTTTGCAGCATTCATCATACAATCCATCATCTGCTGCACAATCTACAAATTTTTAACAAAAAATAAGTTTTGTTCCTGTCTCAAACATATCAAAAGTTACTAAAACTTTGCGACATGTGCTGCTCGCGCGCACTGGAAGGCCCTTCGCAAAGGTTAACAGGTTTTAGGTTGCTTATTTCTGTACTTAGTTGTTAAACTGGTACTGAGAGGTTAAATCTGTGCCGAGACAGTATTACTATGGGTATACATTATTAAAATAATGAATAATACAAAAAATGTGCCGCAGAATTTGCCTTTTCTTGCAGCATAATTTGTTAAACCCTGCCCCATTATTTGGTTCTCCTATACGTCCTTCTCACCTATGAGTACGGCGCAATCCAGCCCCCGCAACTGCGCCAGAAGCTGTGGCCGAGCATGAAAAATGGGCAGTTGCCTGCGCTGCACCTCCAGAGGCACGGTGGGCGGCTTGCGGGGGGTGCCCGTCTGCATGGCCGGCTTGCGGGGGAAGGTGAACAGCGGGGAGCCCGCCTTGAACCTCTTGGGCGGAGGGAAACCCGACTCCTGCGGCATGTTCCTAGGACACCTCAGCCCGCTCACCTCGCGGCACCCGGTGTCACGCGAGGCCCCGGCTGAGCGGACCCTTCCGGGCCGCGTCTACCACACTCCGAGGTAAACATACTGGCATGACCCATGTCTGGGACACGTGTCCCCGGTTTGTCACTGAATGATGATGTCACCATTTTCCCCACAAGCGTTTTGCAACATAATTTTGCAGCCAGATACACACGAGAATCCTTATTTCATGAGCCCTTTATTCTGGCTAAATAATAACGTACTGTAGGTTCGCTTGTATGAAGAAAACCTGAATCTTTGCGTTTCAATGTAAAGTACGATTCTCATTTAAAGTAAGGTTTTCCAACTTCATAAACACACTGTAGAGAAATCTAAACGTTTAGACCTTTTATATACAAATTAGAGCCCAATTCAGGTAAGTCTCTATGCAGATCAATGACACCACTTATTGAAAGATGGCCGTGCGACTAGCCGGAAAGAGTTGAAAATAAAAAGGGTTTATTTTAGGAAGGGGCAGGCTACGCCTGTATTATGCAGCGCAGCGGCCATCTTGTAATGGTGAATGGAAATTGTTTCAGGCGGTGTGATGTTAAAGGGAAGAGTGTATGGAAACCTGGGGAAGATCATTTAGGGGCACTACCTTCTAACCTCAGTCTGTGTATACATTCGCTGCTCCTGAAATCACCTGAGCTATTCAAGCCACTTGCATTCCTGAGGTCACAGGAATCATTGTTTCCGGAGGCTTCAAATTCTCTCACCTCACTATCATTCATTTCTTTTAAATCAACTAACATCCAACTCTTGTTACTTTTTTCTTGATAATCTGTATGTTGGCCATAGTCCCCTAATTACACCAGGCCAATTTACTGAAATGCCACACATTCGCATCAGTGTGTTTAGCTGAATTTGTGAACAATTTGACAACCTGAAATGGGCCATCAAACTTCTTGCTACCCTTGATTTTCTAATGTGGCTCCTTAACCATAACCCAATCACTAGAGTTTAACGGAGTGCTATTATTGCTCACTAACGCTTAAGAAATTCCCTCCAGTAAAAAGACTTCATCGAAAAATCTTGTCAATGCCTCTGAAGTTACCTCCTTCAAAACGCAAAGCCCAGGCCACTTGGTAAATGAATCTAAAAGCACAACAATGTAGCAGGCTATGTTATTGGTATTCACAATAGGACCAACAATATCAATGGCCAATTCTTCCCACGACCCTTCAGGACACAGTGGTGGGCTAAAAGTGACCAGAGCCGTATCCGCATGCACACATTCATGTCAACTCCTAACCAATCTTCCAGTTTGAATATCAGTACCTGGCCACCAATACAAAGTTTTAATTCTTTTCTTATTTTCACATTCCCTTAATGTCCTTCATGATTAGTTTCTAAAATGTTCTTCCTTTAATTTGCAGGAGGCACCACTCTCTCACTTCTCATTCAAACCATTATAATCTCAAGATAGTTCATTCCGGATTTCCCAATATTGTCTGATTCCATCTTCCATATGTTTTTGACAGGCCACCCATTAGATAAGTAATTGCACACTTTGTTTAAAACAGAATCCAATTTATATCCTTCCACCCATTCTTCCTTAGATATAGTCTCACAATCTACTTTGTCCAATACAGCTACAGTGAAACCATTCCATCTGTCATAAAATGCATTTAAATCAGTCGTCAGTGGTCCTCTGCTGAAATAAGTCAGCAACCTGATTCTTCACTCCAGGGACATACTCTGCCCTGTAATTATAAACAAGTAGATGCAAGGACATACGTGCCAACCTTGGTGTAGTGACATTTATGAGTGCTGTAGTAGGAACTTTAGTGAGGGGTTTGTAACCGGTCATGAAAACAAATTGGGAACCACACACATATTGCCTAAACTTACCAATCCTTCACACACACACTAGCATTTCTCTTTCTATAGTTGAATTTTTTTCTTCCACTGGGGTAAGGTGTAAGGGAGCGAGAAGCAAATGAGATGGTAGATTCAACATTGTACTTATTCCTTTGACAAAACTGCCCCAATACCTTTACCACTAGCATCCGTGATAGTGATGATGACATAATTGGGGTCGAAGCCCTGGATAGGAATGGCATTACAGATGTCACTTTTAATGCCATTAAAACATAATTGATGGATCCCTTCCCAAACAAATGGAACACGTTTTTTCAATCATTGCCTCAATTCGAATTGGTAGTGAAATCCTTCGCAAATTTTGAATAAACTTCAGTTAATCATAGAAAGGATCTTCTTTTGTCCTTGGAAGTGGGAGAGGGAGCATTGCGTATAACAACTAAAAAAAGTATTTTCCACTGTACTATCACAGCTGTTTAATAAAAAAGAGAATTAAAAAAAAAAAATTATTTTGGGGAAAAATCAATTTCTCGCTGATTTCATGCCTCTGGTAAGTCACAGAATTAACATCAATTGTGCACTTTTCTAGCTCTGCTGTAAGACCCTTCTCACTAAGTATGTGCAGCACATCTTTAAGCCTAAAATCATGTTCATTTTGTCTTTTCCCACGACTAATATTTTGTCCTGTAAAAAGACTATGCCATTAAGATCCTTGAACAGCTGATAAAATAACCTTTGAAATACTGCTGCTGCTGATGCAAGCCAAACCGGCATGGGTTTGAACTGGAAGCAGCCCAAGGAGTTATGAAAGCTGTGAGGTGTTCGCTGTCTTAGTGCAAGGGAATCTGATGGTATGCTGCTGTTCGATCCAGTGAGGTGAGCCATTTGAATTTTTAGTCATAGCAAGCATTTAATCTATCGATGGCAATGGAAACTTGTCTACTAATAATATATGCAAATTAAACCACAAAAATTGATGCACAATCGGACTTTGCCATTGGTCTTGTGAACTATAACCAAAGGAACTAACAATTTGCTCGATTCAATGCTCTCAATAATGTCACTCACTACTAGGTTCTCCAATTCGAGTGTCACATCTTCTCTTACACTGAACAAAATGTTGCTTGTCTTATGTGACACTAGTGTGCACTTGTCTTTTGAAATTATCATATGATGAAATACATTTAAAACCCCCACCTTACCCAAAAAAAGTGAGAAAATTGTTCTAGTAACAATTGAGAAAACTTAGGGTGGCACTCTGAAATTAACACTGGTTCAGTATTGTTAGGATTCCACGTGATACCCAACTTCCCCTGATCCATCCACCCTACTTCTGAAGGATCTTTTTTCTGCCACATACAGCTTGCCCACAGCTTTTCTTTCTTTATATTCCAAACTTAGTTTACAATACCCCACCAAGGGTATGGGTTCGCCTGTCAAGGTCACAGGATGTACATTGGATGGTACCAAAACAATGCCCAGAATTTTTTGAAACTTTTCTTCCCATACTGTACGATTTATGGTGGTGAAAGGCAAGCCTGAATGAGCCACAATCTCAATTAGAATCCCTCCTAGTATAATAGAACAAGATGTTTTTTTCTTACTATCATTATACTGCTGTAGTAAATCATAATCTATACAAAAGACACATTCTGTTTCAACATCCTCCCCGCCTGACGAATCCGCGTTTACCACTCACTAAATTGAGGCAGATGCTCCTTCTTTATGAAACACTCTCTCAAAGTGTTCCATTATACCACATGTGGAACAAAGTTGTTTCAGGGCTGGAAAATGCTTAAAGTACGCTAAATGGTCTTTGCTCCCACATCTATAACATTAGTTATTGATTGACAGGTTCGCCTCATGTTTCAATACTTTATGCTCTCTATTTCCTACAGGCTTCCCTGTATATTTCTTGCATTCATTAACAGAAACATCTGATGACTTTACAGCACACACAGAATTCTCTTTGCTTGTGTTATTTAGAGCTGTTTTGGCACATAGCTTAGACAGTTCTGCTTTTTTCGCAATAGCAGTGGCTTCCTTCAAAGTTGTTTCCCTATGAGCCCACAGCCATTCCTGTACGTTGAAATCGTTAGAGTGCATGACAATCTGATCCGTTATCAACTCATCTTGTAAGGTTCCCAATTTGCAGGAAATTGCCAATCTTTTTAAATCTGCAACAAAGTCATCTATCGATTCCTTAACACCCTGATGCCTTTGAAACATTTTAGAACTGGCCACAGAAATACATATTGATGGTGTGAAATAGCTGTCTAAATCTTATATTGCATGAGCAAACACACCAGTGTCGTCTGCAGACCTTGTTTTTTTCTCCTTTAGATCATAAATTCTTAGTTCTTCTAGCCCTAACGTGTGTAATAACATCTACAATTTTCTTCTTGCTGAAAATTCTTCCTCAGAATCATCCTCAATTGTGGATATGTAATTGAGGAAATACGCTTTCCACTAGGGCCATTTCATCAGAGGCTCCCCTGGAGACATTAAGAATGGTTGAGGAGGTGTCAAGGAAATGTTTGTGCATACATTGTAACTTTAATTAAAAGTGAATAGAAAGAAAAATGATGCCAAAGGAGTGGAAGATGCTTCCTGAAAGTTGCACTTGAAATGTTCAAGAAAAAGAGTCATGTGATCCAGAAACATTACAGTGCATCTAAAATGTCCATGTGCCAAGCCTAATACCTTAAAGTTAGTTCCTTTCTTGGCTTGTAAAAACGCAGCCTTTTCCGAAATGCAGTGCAACCGTGCTAATTATATTAATCCGGGAATAGCACCCAATTCAAGATGTCCATCATGTGCAGTCATGTAACCAGCATTTAATGTCATGTGCAAGGCATTGTGGGGCAACTGAAATCTGGGTCACAAGAGCTGCGCAAGGATAAAAAAAATTCTAGCTATCGCGTCAAGAATTTTCAATTCTATTAAGGACACGGAGGTGAGGATTATGCTTCTCTTTCCTTTACTGTTCAAAACACAGCAGCCAATCACATGACAATATAACAAAAAACTACACTTCCCATAAGTCCCAGTAGTCCTGTAACCACCAATCACAGGGGCACAAAACACATAAAACTCCATGTAACGATCCCACTTCCTCTTTCTTTGAAATCAGTCCTCAACAGCCATTTTTTAACCGTTTTTCAGATTAATTCAACTCGAATCCTCTCGGAACCTGGATTCCTGTCACCGAACTGGAACATAACGACAACGAAGGTTCCATCCCTTCCTTGATACTTTAGTGCCTTGCACCACTACTCACTCCAGCCTTCACGACGTCTTAGATTCTGTACCTGAAACAAAGGTTTAAGAGGTAATACCTCGTCCCTCAAACCACTATATAAAATACAGGGTGGGAGAATAACCTGCATATTTAACCATCATAAGTTCAATATCATGAAACAATCCTCAATAATGATTAACCAAGAATTTTTTCCCCAAACAACCTCTAACGGGTGGGATAATCCTCACCTGCGTGTCCTTAATAGAATTGAAAATTCTTGACACAATAGCTAGAACATTTTTTCTTCTATGGCAGGAGACGGAGGCTTTGGATTATGCTAGTTTAAAGCTGTGCCACAATATTGGATGCCACATCCACAACAGGTTTGTGATAAAATACTTTAAATGTTGAGTCAGAAGACCAATCCGCTGCGGCCATGATGTCCTCCAGACGAGAGCCCGTAGAATACGCCTTAGATGCCATGGCTCCCCTGACTGAATGTGCTCCAAAACGAGACACATCAATTCCCGCCTCAGCGAGGATCCATCTGACCCAGCGGGCCAATGTTGCTGGTGTAACCGGGCGGAAGGGTTTCTGTAAAGAAATAAGTAATTGACCAGTCTGGTCCCTTTTCAATTCTCTTGTCTGTTCCTCATAACATTTCAAATATTTAACCACACATAACTTTTAGTGATGAGGAAAAGCTGGATATGTAATACATTTTGAATCAGTTTTAGTGCGCTTTGAAATAGAAAAGGAAACACCAGAAGGAGTAAATACTCAAATTCAAAATTACTTTATTCGATTAATGCAATATTAATCATAAAAGTTGCACAGATAAATCACAGATAAAAAAATTGTAAAAAACAAGCACTTCATATCAGCAGATCATTTTCCTAGTTCTCAGAGACGCACATAAGAAGGAAGCAACACTAAAACAGGTTAGCGGATCAGGCAACATTCGTAAAAAATATAAGGCAGGGCGACATTGTCTAAAATCAAGCTTACGTAAAAGAGGAATTAAGAACCTTTTCCGATGATTACAATAAAATTTACAAAATAAGAAAATGTGCAAATCAGTTTGACACGAGAAATCATCACATGGGCAACAAGGAAGATCATTACTAGAATAAATACCAGCAGGGTGGCCCAACATACACGCAATATAATTAAGGCGAAATCTTAACAGAATAAATCTGTGCAGAGGGCTTGTAACAGACTCCAAATAGGAGAATAACCCCTCAACCTGCAGTGGGCCCTCCAGGTATTCCCTTATAGTAGGTTTATTATGGAGTGCATTCGTTCTCACATCATTGGCAAAGGCTAAAAAACAGGTTTTTAAAACTTTTTTTGAAACAGATACACAATTTCCTGGTAATTCAGACTCCCGAAATCTAGAGTAAGTAGGGTATTTTTCCCGTACTTTAACCATTGAATATTCTCTGTATGTTCTAGGGCTAAACAGTCAGTTATTATTTGTTGGGTGAGGGACACGGTATCTCTGGACCATACTGAGTGCCAGAGAAGAATAGGGGCTACGTTGATCTGATCAGTTATATAAGGGATATTTAGCTCTTGGTGTAATTTAAAATTGGAACAGCTAATGGGAAGACTCAACATGGATTTCCAGAAACTATCCTCTATTATTTGCATCCCCTTTACATTAACGTGACCCCAGACTCCAGCACCGTATTCAGCTACTGCACTAGATTTAGCCCCACAGACCTTCCTTACAATAGCTGGGTTTCTTGATCCCAATTTTTTCGAAAAGGAGCGATTGGCGTTTGTACTCTTTTCAAGCATAATCCCACGATTCGCCACCATATTCAACCAAGATGCTCGATAGTCAAAGGTCACCCCTAGATAGGAAAATAAGTCTGCTTGCACCACTTTGCGATTTGAGATAAAAAAAAAAAAAGGGGGTGGGGGATTTTTCAGCTTTTTCCCTGCAATTAAAACAAACTACTTCGATTCATTTGTATGAAGATTCAGACTTTTCATAAATTGTACATAATTATTCAACAGTTTCTGGAGCGACCTCCCCGTGCGCGCAATTTAAAACTGCATCATCTGCATACAATAAAATTGGAATGCGCATCTTATTTATTCTAGGTACATCTATGGCTGATTCAAGCAGTCAAGACTCCACCCCATTAGTATAAAGCGAAAACAGAAAAGGTGCGAGAACGCACCCTTGGTGAATGCCTCTAGGAACTGGGAACCATCTGGTACACTCACCCTGTTTGCCATACCTTACACAAGCTTCGCTCCTCGCATATAGTTGTCTTATGAAGGTGATTATTTCCCGGCCTACCCCCATTTCCCTCATGATCCTCCATAGATGTGAATGGGATACACAGTCAAAAGCTGCGCTAAGGTCCATGAAGGCCAGGTATAGATTGCCTTGCTTAACATGGGTGTACTTCGCTATGAGCAGACTCAGGTTCAAACACTGATCTTGGGTACCTCTTCCTTTTCTAAAACCATATTGTGTCGGGAACAAAGTGTTATTTGCCAGAGCCCATGCCTCCAATCTATTTAATGTTGTATGCAACGGCAGGAGTATAACCCATAAACCACGTTGAGATGTGGGTAGGTACGTGAGGTAAAACAACAATATCTCAACTGGTATGATTAGTGAGGGCAGTTAGAAATGCATGTACAACACATTACATGAAAGGAAAGAGGGAGACTCTAAGTGAATTTTTTGAAAAGTGCACTTGGCATTATATATTTTAAGAACACAAAGTGGGTACAGTTGTAGCAGCACTGTAGACAAAAAATGCAAAAGCAACCCGAATTGGACTTGGTGCTGAATTGTGTTTGTGACACAAAAAGTGGCGACGCAAGTGACAATGTGTAATCAGCGAAAACGGCGCAAAGTGCAATTAGTGAACAGATATATACAGTGAGTATTTGTGGTTCACAACAGTAATTTTCAAGTTTTTAAATGGAGACAGTAATTTGGTTGAACCACAGAGGGTAAGGCGCCATCAGTTGCGCTGAGGGGTCGACGACGTTTCGATCCTATGACTCAGGATCATCTTCAGGACCGGGTTGCTGTTTTTAGCGGTGCTGTACAGGGAGGGAATGGAGAGGGGTCAGGGAAGGGGAGGAGGTAGAGGCACTGGTTAAAGCGCGTGAATGTGAGATCTGAATTCAAAGTGACGGTCAAACTGTACACGTCGTGTGAGGAACGTGAGGGGTAGAAGCGGAGTGAAGCGCGAGAGGGAGGAAGTTGGCTGGTTGAGAAGTGGCCAACTGTGAGAGATACAAACAGGGTGTCTCCGTGAGCGTCAAGCGACTATTTGAAGGAGTGAGAGTGATCTGTGAGCGCATGGGAAGTTGCATAAACTATGATAGCGCCGGGGAAGACAAGGCTTATGGAAGTGCTCAGGATGCAGGCGTGCGGACGCGGTCTACCTGAGAAGGACACGGTCCCGTGTCCCTGGAGGGCAGGGTAACGAATGCAGAGATAGTCAGGATTCCGGGGAAGGAGATCCTGGGGATAAGGAGGTAAACGTAAGTAGACTGGACGGTGCGTTCACGGCAGTGATGGAAGCGCGCGGGGAACCTAGGTTACCTTGAAGCATTTCACGTCAGTTGAGCGTGTATAAGCTGGCGCCGTGTCACGGAGAGAACATCAGCGGCTGGAAAGAAAGTAATTGAAGATGCTCCTCGGTGTACCGCGAGTCGGTACCGATGGGGGAGGTCTATGGAAAAAAGGCGGGTCAATTGTTACCGGGGGCCGAGGAGGAGCCAGTCTAAAGATACTGCTGGAGGTGGCAGCGGAGCTTACCTAGTAGTGAGGAGTCAATCCTAGAAAACACGGGGACGCCGGGGTCAGCGTCTGTCCGCCACGATCGTGTGTTGAGTGGTGAAAAGCCGCGGCGGTAGTATAAGGCATAAATCGCTGCTTCCGGGATAGTGAACGTCACGGAGCATGTGATCACGTTGTGGGCCTGTAGAAGGTGACGCTGCACGATGAGGGGCGGGGGTGGGAAGGGGAGGAAGGTATAAACCACATTTGGAACAGAATAAATTGCACATATATAAGCGTGGTGGTAGATACATGAAAACAATCCAGTCACGTATAGGATATAGAAGGGAAAACATCAGTGGCATGGTTGCAACAAATTAAAAGTCAAAATGCACATCGGGGAATTGTGAGCATACAAGGCCGAACAAAGTGTTTTCTGAGATGTCGCAAAGGTTGTCTCAAGGCGGGGGAAATATACAGTTAATAGATTGAATCAGGGAAGCAGACCAGATGGGCGGTATGCATGCATCGTAAACCTATGTTTACGGAATATTCACAGAGGTGGATGTCACAAGGCGAGGGAATAGTGCACCTAATCAATGTGAATGGATAAAGGTGGCACCCCTGGTGGGCGGTAAAGACAAGGCAAGCATGGCAAGGGCTGTGTGTCAGACTGGTAGGCGAGAGACAAGGGGGCCTGAGTGTTGGAGTTATGCCTTGCTGGAGGAAACAGGGAAGGCATGGTACATGAGGCTCAGGTGCTAGTCTCATATGTAAGGGTGTCAAAGCGAAATGGTGCTATTCCATTCGTCAATTGTGTTCAAGCCTGTGTTGACTGAGTTACAAATAGTGATCCATTTGCATTCGCACTTGTTTAGGAGGGCTTTGATGTCGCCGCCTCTGATGGGAAGTGTGGGTTGGTCTATCACCTGCCAGGTGATATCTGTTTCGCAATGGTTTTGTTCAATGTAATGTGAGACCAGTGGTGCTGTAAGAACTTTGCAGTGGATTCTGCTTCTGTGTTGAATTATCCTTTGTTTGACCATTTGGGTGGTCTGGCCAATGTAGATGAGGTCGCAGGGGCAGCGGATAGCGTAAATAACATTTTGGGACCTGCATTCGTAAGGGTGTTGAGTTTGTAGGATTGGTTGTTGATTTTGAAGTCTTTGGTATTCACTGTGAGGTCACAGACGACGCAGGCTTGGCATTTGTAGTGTCCAATGGCAGGGGGTAGACCCCAGGAGGCAGTGATGGTATTCTTGCCTCGGGTTTCGGTTGGCCACTTGATGGCATGTACTAGATGTGTGGCTAGATTGCTGCCTCATTGGTACGAGAAGAGCGGTGCTTCTCTGAACGTTTCAAATGGTTGTAGCAGCGGCCAGTTGCGTTTAATGATCTTGCTGACTTTATTGCTGCAAGGGCTGAATCTTGAGACGAAGGGGATCCTGGTCATGTTTTTCTTGTGTTGGGGCGTGAGAAGATGTTCTCGGTGGCAGTACCAGGCTCTTTTGCGGGTTCTGGTAACTAGACGTTTGGGGTATCCCCGGTCAAGAAGTTTTTGGATCAGGATGTCTGATTCCCGGAAGTAATCTTTCCGCCATTTGCAGTTCCTGCGAATGCGTAGGAATTGGCCGTAGGGAAGGCCATCCCGGAGACCTCATGGGTGGTAACTGGAGTACTGAAGAAGGGTGTTTCTTTCGGTCGGCTTACGGTACAGGCAAGTGCCGATTTTGTCGTCTTCTGCATGTATTATGACGTCTAGGAACGGGAGGTCATTGGGTTTTGACTCGCAGGTGAATTTGAGGTGGGTTTGGGACTGATTGAGCCATTTGATGAAGGGGTTAAGGTTCTGTGTGGTGCCTTTCCATAGTAGAAGAATATCATCGATGTAGCGTCGCCAGAGAGAGATGTGATCGATTAAGGGGTTATTGGCGGTGAGTATGTGAGTCATCTCCAGGTTATGGACGAAGAGAATAGCAAAATTTGGGGCGAAACAAGCTCCCATGGAGACACCTTTGACTTGGAGGTAGAAGGTATCGCGGTATAGAAAATAGTTATTTTCTAAGGCGATGTGGAGTAGATCCATGATAAATCTGTAGGGATCAAAGTGGGTCTTGGCCTAGTCTCAAGTAAAGTCTCAATGACTTCAAGTCCTTCACTGTGTGGGATGTTAGTGTATAATGATTCTATGTCCAATCCGACCATCAGATCTGTGTTGGTGTCAAAGGGTCTGTCTTCAATGGTGAGAATGAGGTCCATAGTGTCTCTGATGAAAGTATCTGTGGATGGGACAAATTCTTTTAAGACGGCATCAATGTATTTACCCAAGGGTTCGAGGATGGAGCCACAACCTGAGACGATGGGGCGACCCGGTGGGTTGGTGCTGTCCTTGTGGATCTTCGGCAGTACATATAGAACCGGTGTGCGTGGATGTTGATTGTTGAGGATGGTGTATTCTTTCTGAGATATGATATTGAGGGATCTGGCTCGTCCAGTGGCTTGTTGTATTTTGGTTCTGAGGTCTGGTAAAGGGTCTTTGGTGAGCGGACGGTAGTGTTTAACGTTGGATAGTTGTCGTTTCACTTCTTGATCGTATTTGTCGGTGTTCATGACCCCGATGCCTCCGCCTTTATCTGCTGGTTTGATTATTAAGTCAGATTTGTTTTTGAGGTTGATCAAAGCTTGTTTTTCAGGGAGCGGTAAGTTGTAGGGGACATATTCGAATTGTGTTTGGAGGTCTTTGACTTCGCGTAGAACAGTGCGTTCGAACGTCAATATTTCTGGAGGCATGGAGGAGGGGGGATTGAATGTGGAAGGTGGGTAGAATCGTGGTCCCGTCGGTAGAATAGATGGGGGTTTGTCCGAGAAGAATTGTTTTAGCCGAATTCTTCGGAAGAATAGTAGCAGGTGGGACTGTAGGTCCAGGAAGTTGGTCCGTTCTGTGGGCACGAAACTTAGGCCCCTGCTGAGAAGTTGGGTTTCGTCGTGTGATAGGATGTGGTCCGAGAGGTTGAAGATGGGTATGGATAGTGGGTCCAAGGTGGTAGGCGAGGGAATGTGGTCGGTTATTGTTGTGGTCCCCATTGGTAGAACCTGTTTCGTGTTTGTCTTTCTCCTGAGAATTGAGGTTGGTATTGGCGATTGGTCCGTGGTCGAGGTTGTGGTTGGCCGCGTCCACGGCCTTGTCCTAAAAAACCTTGTGGTAGTAACGGTGGTGGTCTGTTGGCAGTTCTGGAGGTGCTGGGTCCCTCACCTGGATCAGAGTCCTCAAGTGAGGTATTGGAGGAGTCGGAGAAGGTAATCTGTTGATTGTTGCAGTATCTTCCCCAGTTGCGTGTCCTCGGTGGGATGTATGGAGTGTTGAAAAATTCGTCACGTAGGTAAGGATATGTTTTATCTACGTTGTAGAATTTGATGTCCTTCTGGATTTTCGTAATTTTCTTGTTGAGCTCAAAGGTATTAAAGGTGGTAATGGTCGTGTTGATTTTCTCTAAGAGACTTTTCGCGTCTGTGAAAGAGGTGTCAGCTAGGATAAGTCACTCTAGTTCTGCTAGCTCTTCCAGTTCCTTGAGACTGTCTTCAATTGCTGTGTCAATTCCTAAGACCATCCAGTGGCGTGAGCAGGTAGTGGCTAGATGGCTAAAGCCTGTGCGGAATTTAGGGTCTTGGGTGAATATGGCTGGAGTGTTTCTGATTTGTAGACCCAATGGGATGACGCCTGATTTTAGATATTCTGTGAGCATTCGGGCGTGAAGTTCTGTTCTGATTTGTTTTTTCTTGAGTTTTTCAAGTTTATCTAATAACACACGGGAGGTATTAGGCGTGGGGATGGTGGTAGTGGTGGTTGAAGGCCCTGAGAGAAGAGAAGGGCCCCCGATTATGCGTTGAATGTAGTCTTCCGAGTAAGAAAGAGTCTCCCTAGACATTCTTAATGTCAGACAAATGGCAAAAAGAGGACAAATAAATTGGTCTGAAAGTCAGGTCCACAGAGGGACCAACTCTCGCAGCTGTGCAGCTGCTCACAATCTTGTATGCAACGACTGGAGTATAACCCATAAACCATGTTGAGATGTGGGTAGGTACGTGAGGTAAAACAACAATATCTCAACTTGTATGATTAGTGAGGGCAGTTAGAAATGCATGTACAACACATTACATGAAAGGAAAGAGGGAGACTGAGTGAATTTTTTGAAAAGTGCACTTGGCATCATATATTTTAAGAACACAATAAAGTGGGTACAGTTGTAGCAGCACTGTAGACAAAAAATGCAAAAGCAACCCGAATTGGACTTGGTGCTGAATTGTGTTTGTGACACAAAAAGTGGCGACGCAAGTGACAATGTGTAATCAGCGAAAACGGCGCAAAGTGCAATTAGTGAACAGATATATACAGAGAGTATTTGTGGTTCACGACAGTGATTTTCAAGTTTTTAAATGGAGACAGTAATTTGGTTGAACCACAGAGGGTAACGCGCCATCAGTTGGGCTGAGGGGTCGACGACGTTTCGATCCTATAACTCAGGATCATCTTCAGGACTGGGTTGCTGTTTTTAGCGGTGCTGTACAGGGAGGGAATGGAGAGGGGTCAGGGAAGGGGGAGGAGGGAGAGGCACTGGTAAAAGCACGTGAATGTGAGATCTGAATTCAAAGTGACGGTCAAACTGTACACGTGGTGTGAGGAACGTGAGGGGTAGAAGCGGAGTGAAGCGCGAGAGGGAGGAAGTTGGCTGGTTGAGAAGTGGCCAACTGTGAGAGATACAAACAGGGTGTCTCCGTGAGCGTCAAGCGACTATTTGAAGGAGTGAGAGTGATCTGTGAGCGCATGGGCAGTTGCGTAAACTATGATAGCACCGGGGAAGACAAGGCTTATGGAAGTGCTCAGGATGCAGGCGTGCGGACGCGGTCTACCTGAGAAGGACATGGTCCCGTGTCCCTGGAGGGCAGGGTAACGAATGCAGAGATAGTCAGGATTCCGGGGAAGGAGATCCTGGGGATAAGGAGGTAAACGTAAGTAGACTGGACGGTGCGTTCACGGCAGTGATGGAAGCGCGCGGGGAACCTAGGTTACCTTGAAGCATTTCACGTCAGTTGAGCGTTTATAAGCTGGCGCCGTGTCACGGAGAGAACATCGGCGGCTGGAAAGAAAGTAATTGAAGATGCTCCTCGGTGTACCGCGAGTCGGTACCGATGGGGGAGGTCTATGGAAAAAGGCGGGTCAATTGTTACCGGGGCCGAGGAGGAGCCAGTCTAAAGGTACTGCTGGAGGTGGCAGCGGAGCTTACCTAGTAGTGAGGAGTCAATCCTAGAAAACACGGGGACGCCGGGGTCAGCGTCTGTCCGCCACGATCGTGTGCGGTTGAGTGGTGAAAAGCCGCAGCGGTAGTATAAGGCATAAATCGCTGCTACCCGGATAGTGAACGTCACGGAGCATGTGATCACGTTGTGTGCCTATAGAAGGTGACGCTGCACGGTGAGGGGCGGGGGTGAGGAGGGAAGGGGAGGAAGGTATAAACCCCATTTGGAACAGAATAAATTGCACATATATAAGCGTGGTGGTAGATAAATGAAAACAATCCAGTCACGTATAGGATATAGAAGGGAAAACATCAGTGGCATGGTTGCAACAAATTAATAGTCAAAATGCACATCGGAGAATTGTGTGCATACAAGGCCGAACAAAGTGTTTTCTGAGATGTCGCAAAGGTTGTCTCAAGGCGGGGGAAATATACAGTTAATAGATTGAATCAGGGAAGCAGACCAGATGGGCGGTATGCATGCATCGTAAACCTATGTTTACGGAATATTCACAGAGGTGGATGTCACAAGGCGAGGGAATAGTGCACCTAATCAATGTGAATGGATAAAGGTGGCACCCCTGGTGGGCGGTAAAGACAAGGCAAGTATTGCAAGGGCTGTGTGTCAGACTGGTAGGCGAGGGACAAGGGGGCATGAGTGTTGGAGTTATGCCTTGCTGGAGTGAACAGGGAAGGCATGGTACATGAGGCTCAGGTGCAAGTCTCATATGTAAGGGTGTCAAAGCTAAATGGTGCTATTCCATTCGTCAATTGTGCTCAAGCCTGTGTTGACTGAGTTACAAATAGTGATCCATTTGCATTCGCACTTGTTTAGGAGGGCTTTGATGACGCCGCCTCTGATGGGAAGTGTGGGTTGGTCTATCACCTGCCAGGTGATATCTGTTTCGCAATGGTTTTGTTCAATGTAATGTGAGACCAGTGGTGCTGTAAGAACTTTGCAGTGGATTCTGCTTCTGTGTTGAATTATCCTTTGTTTGACCATTTGGGTGGTCTGGCCAATGTAGATGAGGTCGCAGGGGCAGCGGATAGCGTAAATAACATTTTGGGACCTGCAATTCGTAAGGGTGTTGAGTTTGTAGGATTGGTTGTTGATTTTGAAGTCTTTGGTATTCACTGTGAGGTCACAGACGACGCAGGCTTGGCATTTGTAGTGTCCAATGGCAGGGGGTAGACCCCAGGAGGCAGTGATGGTATTCTTGCCTCGGGTTTCGGTTGGCCACGTGATGGCATGTACTAGATGTGTGGCTAGATTGCTGCCTCGTTGGTACGAGAAGAGCGGTGCTTCTCTGAACGTTTCAAATGGTTGTAGCAGCGGCCAGTTTCGTTTAATGATCTTGCTGACTTTATTGCTGCAAGGGCTGAATCTTGAGACGAAGGGGATCCTGGTCATGTTTTTCTTGGGTTGGGGCGTGAGAAGATGTTCTCGGTGGCAGTACCAGGCTCTTTTGCGGGCTCTGGTAACTAGACGTTTGGGGTATCCCCTGTCAAGAAGTTTTTGGATCAGGATGTCGGATTCCCGGAAGTAATCTTTCCGCCATTTGCAGTTCCTGCGAATGCGTAGGAATTGGCCGTAGGGAAGGCCATCCCGGAGACCTCATGGGTGGTAACTGGAGTACTGAAGAAGGGTGTTTCTTTCGGTATGCTTACGATACAGGCAAGTGCCGATTTTGTCGTCTTCTGCGTGTATTATGACGTCTAGGAACGGGAGGTCATTGGGTTTTGACTCGCAGGTGAATTTGAGGGGGGTTTGGGACTGATTGAGCCATTCGATGAAGGGGTTAAGGGTCTGTGTGGTGCCTTTCCATAGTAGAAGAATATCATCGATGTAGCATCGTCAGAGAGAGATGTGATCGATAAAGGGGTTATTGGCGGTGAGTATGTGAGTTATCCCATTCTTCTTAGCTATACTGGGCTTTATATGTGAGAAGTTGGGACCATGAATACTTCGCCATTTCATATTCCAAGTTAGAGCCGCATGATCACTAAAACCCAGAAATTCAACATTTCTATTGCTAAAAACTCCTGCCAATGTAGCTGAGGCTATTATAAAATTGATTAATGTGCTATGTAAGGTAGAACAAAAGGTTTCACACAGGAGGCCAGTAGATTCCGACCGGGGGTTCATAATCTCCAAATCTTTTATAATAATAAGTTTGTTTAGGGCATTGCCATATTGGCTGTGGGAAAAGTGTACATTACCACCTCCATCCTCGTCTGTTAAACCACAGGTAGAGGTTGATAGCAGAGGGCAGGGATGCACATTAAAATCGCCCACCCACAGTACTGTCGGATCTTTGTTACATGAACCAATTAACCTATTCATATTTTCCTCCACTATAGCAGCAACTTTATACATTTCACCCCCAAATAAGTTATTATAAAAATGAATCAATAATATAGTGTCGCCTTCCGGACCTTTGAGTAAAATGTTAAAATATTGACATTCATTAAAAAAAGTTAAAACCTCAAAACGCAAGGTGTTCTTTAGTAATGTCACAATCCCACCCTTTGCCCTTCCGGCCGGTGAGGCAATTGCAGGGGTACAGTATGACCTATAGCCGTCTATATTAACAGGACCCACTGCCCAAGTCTCTTGCAGACATACTAGGTCAAAAGAAGAAATATATTTTAACCAATCTGGGTCCAACAATTTCTGCCCCAGACCTGCAATGTTCCATGAGATGGCTTTAAAGGTATCCATGTCCTTTACAGGAAGAACTTCGACTGCCTGGCTCACCCGAGGGACACATGGTACAACATTCAGCGTTGGGTTCTTCCCTGGTACAAAGTCAATCACAGGCATCCATGTCCGTCAATGGTAAAAAGCGATTTGCAGTTGGTAGTGAAGAGATAGTATTTCCTCTGTACTGTAAGAATAATTGAGTCTCTGCTCTGAGGAGAGGAGACTCTTGAACCGTTGCCATCTGTTCCTTGTTGATGGGACAATGGTTTATAAAAGAAACCGAGGGGTAGTGCAAATATTTGTGTTATTGCTGAAGGGTTATTGGGTAATAGTTGTAGTAGCTTTTCAGCAATAACCGGGGATTTTAAGGTTACAACCACACAGTCCCCAGGAATAGATTTAGCTTGCCTCCCCAACCAAGAGACTCTGCGGGCCATTCGGATGTTACAGAGACCCTCTGCCCGACCATTCATAGTTTTAAGAAGCCAGTGACGGGCTTTATGACTTAATTGGATTGTAGTTTCTACTTGGTCATTTCTTAAAGTTGGAGTGTTTGCTAAAATAACTACGTAGGTGGATGCAGCTGGAGGGAGATCTAGCCTCCGTCCCTCCTCCGAACTCTGTGAACAGTTAGGGCTCCTCTCTAACCTTGTGGCTGAGGACTCCTGTTCCAAGACCCTTCTATCCGAGTGGGGATGAGACACTGGCGCTAGTCCTGGACCTACCTAATAATCCTCACCTCCGTGTCCTTAATAGAATTGAAAATTCTTGACACAATAGCTAGAACATTTCTTATTCTATGGCAGGAGACGGAGGCTTCGGATTATGCTAGTTTAAAGTTGTGCCACAATATTGGACACCACATCCACAAAAGGTTTGTGATAAAATACTTTAAATGTTGAGTCAGAAGACCAATCCGCTGCGGGCATGATGTCTTCCAGAGGAGAGCCCGTAGAATACGCCTTAGAGGCCATGGCTCCCCTGACTGAATGTGCTCCAAAACGAGACACATCAATTCCCGCCTCAGCGAGGATCCATCTGACCCAGCGGGCCAATGTTGCTGGTGTAACCGGGCGGAAGGGTTTCTGTAAAGAAATAAGTAATTGACCAGTCTAGTCCCTTCTCAATTATCTTGTCTGTTCCTCATAACATTTCAAATATTTAACCACACATAACTTTTAGTGATGAGGAAAAGCTGGATATGTAATACATTTTGAATCAGTTTTAGTGCGCTTTGAAATAGAAAAGGAAACACCAGAAGGAGTAAATACTCTACCTGCAATATCCAAGGCTCTAACATCCGAAACCCTTCTGCAGGATATAAGGCATAACAATAATGTAAGTTTTGCTGAAAGTTGTTTACGCGCAAGATCCTCATTCGCAGGCCAGGTCTTAATAAAGCGTAAAACTACCTCCACATCCCATAAAGTGGAATATTTAGGTTGTGGAGGTCGTACCATCTTTATGCCCCTTAAGACTGTGTAAACTAGGGGATGTTCCCCTACTGGACGAACCTCCACAGGAGGATGTCCTGCAGATATAGCTGAACGAAAGTTGTTCACAGATCTGTAAGCTAGGCCTTGCTTTGCTAGGTCTGATAAGAAATTCACAATTGTATGGATACCGGATCCCATGAGATCCACCTCCCGTTCACCGCTCTAAGCCACCCATCTACGCCAGGTGCCTTCGTATCGCTTATGGGTAGAGGGGGCCCAAGACTTGGATAGGAAAAACAATGTGTCTTCCGAAACTCCTGGCACTTGCTAACGTCTCCTGAAATCCGCCATATCATGAGGTACAATAGCTTCTGTTCCACTAGGGGATGGAGATGACCTACCGGATCTGTTAGGAGATTTGATCGGGGTTGAATGCGAATTGGAAGGTCGCAAGTCAAGTCCATTGCCGTTGGAAACCAAGACTGCGCTTTCCATATCGGGGTAATCAATACAACCTCCGCTAATTGCCTGCTCACTTGTGCAAGGACCCTCGGAATCATTGAAAAGGGAGGGAATGCATACGATAGGTCCGTTGACCAATTCTGTAGAAATGCATCTGAACTCAGAGCCTGAGGATCCGGTCTTCAACTGTAAAACCTCGGTAGCTGAGTATGGAGTTGTGATGCAAAAAGATCTATTGAGCAGGGGCCCCTGCGCACGTTCAGAATCTGTAATATTCGCAGAAGTAATTTCTAGTTGCAGGAATCCCAAAGAAAAAACTGAGATTTGGTTCTGGAGGCAAAAATGCCAAAAATCCTTGGTAATCTCCGCCAGCAGACGAGATCTGGTTCCACCCAGGCGGTTGATGTAACACACCGCTGACACATTGTCCATTCTTAGGAGGATACAACAACTCGTCTTGTGTGGTGCTAGTGTCCGGATCGCAAATGATCCCGCTAGCAACTCCAGACAATTGATGTGAAGTGCTAGTTCCTCGGAGGACCACCGACCTCCAGTCTCCGTCGAGCCACAAAGCACTCCACAGCCCCATCGGCTGGCATCGGATTCGATCACAACCTCCGGAAGTGAAGCAAATATGGCCCTGCCGTTCCAGGTGTCCATGTGCTCCAGCCACCAATTCATTTCTGTCCTGACTTCCTCCGTCAATTCTATTTGTTCCGCATAAGATAAGCCCTTGCGCAAATGAAAGATTTTCAAGCGCTGAAGGGCTCGATAATGCAACTGACCCGGACAAATTGCCTGAATGGAAGATGCTAACAGGCCTACGAGGCGAGCCAGGGTCCTCAAGGATATTGTCGGAGAGGCAAGCGCTCTCCTTTTTGATTGCTACCCTCTTGCGCAAAGGGAGTAGAAGCTGGGCCCTGATAGAGTCTATTTGGAAGCCCAGGAAATCCAGAACTTGAGGCGGAGTCATGATAGATTTCTCCCTGTTCAGAATGAAACCCAGGTCTTGAAGAAGCCGCAGTGTCCAGGCAAGATGTATCAAGACCGTGTCTTTGTCTTGTGCCATGACGAGAATGTCGTCCATATAAATGATCAGGTGAACCCCTCGTTCTCTTAGGTATTGAACTACAGGTTGAACAAGCTTGGTAAAACACCAAGGGGCTGACGAAAGGCCGAATGGCATGGTGGTGAATTCGTACCAATGATAGCGCCATTGGGATTGCAGCAATCTGCGATGAGGGGCAAATATGGGAACCGCCAGATATTGCGCCTTTGAGATCTGATTTGACTAGCCAATCGCCCTCTTGTAAGAGATCTCGCAATAAGTGAATGCCCTCCCTTTTGAAGTCGCGATACACTATCCAAGAATTTAACTCTTTTAGATTGAGCACCAGCCGATAACCCTGATCCTTCTTGGGGACTAAAAATATCGTACTGGTGAAACCCCTAGGGTATCTATTTGCTTGGGACACCACCCCCTTAATTATCAGCGATTGAACCTCTTCGTCTATGAAAGACATTTCTGCATGGGAAAAATGGAGAGGGACCGGAAGGGTATCCTGGGTTGGAGTTGCATAAAATTCCAGGCGAAACCCCTGAACTGTTTGCAACACCCAAGGATCTTGAGATATCATGCCCCAATTGTGCAAAAACAGTTGGATTCGTCTCCCCACTTTGGTCTCTGACTGAGGAACAAAGCTCACCTGCGTATTTAGCATCGGCGTTGTTGTTTCTACCTTTGTACCGCCTCTGCGGCCTCGACCTCTGCCTCCACGATTTCGTGTCGGGTAGAAATCCGACAGTCTGGGAGCACCACCTCCTCCTCTAGGGGTATATCCGCTTGCGGCCTGTTGGAAGCCATGGCCTGGCGCTCGGCCACCATAGCGCCCGGCCCTGACTAAAAGGCCCCTGTTGAAGACCTTTTTTAGTGATGTCTGCGCTTTGTCTAAGGTCGAAACGTATTTACCCAATTCCTTGACTAACTTGTTGGCTAATGTGCCTGCTTCATTGGAGGCCAGGTCTGCCAGCTGGGGGTCTATCCTCATGAGCACCGATTTGCGATGCTTCATAGAAAGCGCGCAATTTGCATTGCCTAGTAGACAAGGGCTCTTTGGGCCCATTCCAGAATCTCCCCCGGATCAAGTTGGACCTCGTGGTCTTGGCCTGAACTGTCAAATCTAGGATCTTGGTGATGGGGCCAGAAATATCCAGTACTTTGTTCTGGCAGTTCCTCCAGGCTCTGTCTAGACTCTTTTTGGGATCTTTGGTAAACCTCTTTAAGAAGGTGGACATATTCGGGTCAAGTTCCGGAGTGTCCGCCACCTTCCCCCAAGAACGATGGACGTGGGCACTTGGAACACAGTGTGTTGCGCCACCTCCATACATGGTACCCACTCCGTGGATCTGGGATGAATGATCTGCTTCGGATCGAATAAAAGATTTTTGTTAGGAGGGAGGTCTGGTTGGGTATGGTGCAACTTGCGTTTGCGATTTTGGGCATGACCAGAACATCCTGGGAGGTCCTCGTGGTCCGAGGAGGACTCCGATGTGGAGGAGGTTGGGTCCAATGTGGTGGTGGGACTTTTAGGGAAACCAAATGATCCTGAATCCTCTGTACTTCCGTATTCGTGATCTAGCAGGACCGATTGCGCTAGCTGTGAGAGAACCTCAGCCGAGTACCCTTTAGAAGTACTGAGGGCAAAACCCTCATCCTGCCAAGCCATATCATGCCTAGACGTGCCCCCTACTGCACCCAGTAATTCTCACCAGCCATACCTTTGCAGTGGTTGGGTAAAGGGGTGTAACGCTTTAATTAACGCCCGGCTCACCGAGCATTGCACTTGGGAATCAAGTGCCTCCACAAGACGCTCCTCCATGTCTGGCTCATATGGGACTTCTGAATATTCTAGATAGTCCTCACCCATGTCGTCTTGGTAAGCCATGATTGTTATTTTTTGACTCTTTTCCTTCTAATTAATCCCTGCTGAAAACAGGTTCAGAGGAGGTTCCGGGGGGAGAGAAAAGCCCCAGTCAGGTGCATGCTATTACTGGTAGCTCAAACGGGGTCAAATAGTCCCCAAAGTAGTTGCATGTATTAGTTGTGGAGGGAGGCACCTACTCTTCTAGGGTGAGGCCCTTATCAACGTAAATTCGCCCCGTCGGGGGTTCACTGGGACCAGAAGTGGTGTATGCAGCTCTCGAGCACGGCGCGCAGTGAGCCGATTAGACAAAACCCGATTTCGGCCTCACTGCGCATGCGTTAGTGCCCGGCAACGAGAGAGGACAAGGACCGCTTAGCGCGTATACCGCACGTCCCTCTCCCGCTCCACGGCAATAATTATGCGGGCAACAGAGGTCCCGCGTATTGCGCTCGATCGGCAGCGTTAGCGCTCGCTTACACACACACATATAACCATGAATAAAGCACTAAGCAAAATGGCTTAACTGCGGCCACTGCAGCAGCAAAGAAAGAGGAAGTGGGATCGTTACATGGAGTTTTATGTGTAATGTGTCCCTGTGATTGGTGGTTACAGGACTACTGGGGCTTATGGGAAGTGTAGTTTTTTGTTATATTGTAATGAGATTGGCTGCTGTGTTTTGAACAGTAAAGGAAAGAGAAGCATGATCCGAAGCCTCCGCCTCCTGCCATAGAATCACGCAATTAAGGAATCTCTCGCTCGAGCCCACAAAGCCAACAGTCTACACACGTGCCGGCTGGCGGAATGAAAGTAAAATTTACAATATTGGCTGTACCTGTATAGCAGAGTGTGTGTCTAACCGTCTGCACTTGCTTGCAGAGTTGCCGCTGACACAGGTTCGGGGAGAGTTACTTGCAACGGTCGCTTCTGATAGGATGCCAATAAATGTTGTAAACCGCTTTAGACACACGTCGTGTACGCTGGGGTTAAACCAAAGCTTGTCGTCATCTTTGTAAAGAAAGCAAGTAACAGTGTCTGTAGAGATGTACAGTTTATTTCCAAAATAAACCCCAGCCAACTGAAGCAATATATGGACGTCTACTCAGCTCTTGTCCTTCTCTCCAACTGTCACAGCATGTAGCCTGGAAAACAAGCATTCCATACTGCACGCGGTGGTTGACATCACAGCACCACAGGGCACATGGAGCTGTATGCATTAAGGTTATACAAACAGCACCACCTCTCTCACTTTTTTCCAGCCTTCGTGTCCCTGCGCGCTTGTTTCTTTCAGTTTAAAGTGGTTTTATTGATACCATAGAGGGTATTTTTAATAGCCCATTAGCCCCCTTCCTTGCCCTCCCTACACCCATCACTCCTGCTGACTCACACCAAGACCATCATCAATGCGATGCAGGTAAACTATGGGTGATTTAGGTGAGCTGTGGGAGGTCTGAAGTTACTTGTGTTTAGAGGTCATTCACTTCTCAGACAGGGCCTGACTGATGAACACAAAAGGGACCGTCTGCTGCCTCATTTTATTCACTATCATCAGCAAGGGTGCCAAATTTCTCTCCGACCAGGGCGCTATCATAACAAAGGCCGGCTCTGGTTTCTGCACACTGCGTGGAGCCTTGAAGTTCCTATTCCTTCTATCAATAAATCCCTAATCTCGCTGCAAAAAAGCATCTGGTTCAATCAGAACAATCAATTTTTTGTACCTCAAGTTGTGAGCAGGTCATTCAAATAATTTCTTTATTTTGCTCTTTGGTACTTAAAGTTGTCCATTTATAATTGCATACTTATTTGATACAAGTAGCAGAATGCAAACAAGCTTAGACTAAACCAATTTTTGCAAACATTTGCTCGACATTCAGGAAGCCAGTTACTACAGTGTCAAACCACATTGTATTGTATAAGTATTGCTACATTTATATAGTGCTTACTCCCCCTGAAGCACTTGCCTACATGGGTTGTATGCTACACTGTGTAGGCTTTATGGTTCGAATTGTGTTGTCTGTTTTGATTCCATGTGAGAAGTGTTTCCGTATCATTCATGTGTGATGACCACTGAGGTGTGGTTATCGCAGCACTTAGCAGTCTGATGGATGAAGAAGTGTGAGAGAGAGGCACACAGTTTATGCTTTTCAGTAAGCTGGAAACATTGAACAGCTCTGCAGGTCCCTTCATGGTATTTCTTATGGTCATAGTCAGGGCCACTGGAATTATGTGATTGTGTGTCCACAGCATTTTTTTGCCTAATTATATATTTGCCACATAACCCACCATCTGCTGAATAATAAAGCACAGCGATACGTTTTGCAGCGCAGTGGAAGGCCCTTTGCAGAACTTGACTGGTCACCTTTCTGTTGCTTATAGTAAGTAAAAATATTTCTAAAGCGCAACGTATGCCGAGGCGTCTTGGCGCTAAAAAGCAATGCTTCAACTAATTTGCGAGAAGAGTTACTTACACTTGGGGGAAAAGAGCCAGGTTTTAAGCAACTTCCTAAAAGAATGTCTGTTACATTGAGATCTAATAGAGGCAGGCAAGGCATTTCAAAGTTTGGCCGCCCGGTAGAAGAGGCTCCTGCCACCTCACTTAGCCTTTCTGATCCTGGGGATGGGGACAAGACAAGCATTAGCAGACTTTAAGTCACATTGGGGGATATACCAGACAAAATATTTCTGGAGGCCGCGTGGCCCACCACTATACGAAACCTTGTGAACCATACAAAGAGCTTCAAATTTAATCCTCAGTTGGACTGGCCGCCAATGGAGGTCCTTGTTACTGTTGGATATAGAGCTGAATTTTGGAATTTTCAGCAGCACTCAGGCTGCAGCGTTCTGCAGAGACTGTAATTTTGACTGCAAACATTTGTCAATTCCAAGATAGAGAGTATTACAATAATATGTCCTGGACAGAATCAAGGCAACTATCACAGTTTTTTGCAACTCTAGTGGAATAAAAGGGAAAATCTTTCTTTGGATTTTTAGAAGGAAAAAGCATGAGGATATGAGGTGGTTGATCTCTTCTGAAAAACAGAGTTGGTTATCAAACAGTACTTTGTTTACAGGATCAGGACACGGACCAGCGTCATTCCAGAAAGAGGGGCCATTCCCAAACAATATCACTTCCATTTTATCTGTGTTTAGCTTTAGGTAATTTCCATGCATCCACCTAATAATATGCGCCAGAAAGTTGTTAAACTGACTTGCCACAGAGTTTACATCAGATGTAATAGATTTAGCTATTTGCGTATCATCCACGTAAGATATGACAGAGAAACCATAAGCTGGAATGAGTTTTGCCAAAGGTGTGACATAAATGTTGAATAATGTAGGGGACAGCGATGAACCTTGAGGAACTCCACAAGGGAGGGAAAATGAGTCAGAGGTGAAACCTCCCCAAATCACCTTCTGCTCTATGTGAGAGAGAAAAGAGGTGAGCAGGGTTAGGGTAGCTCCTTCTATTCCTACTGTCTCTAGCCACCTGAGTCCGGCTGAATACCAGGGGGCTGAGGGATTTTTCCTGCGGTGTTTAGTAGTTTTCTCAGGGGCCAATTGCGTCACAGCAGGACAGATCTAATTATCAAAATTAGACGCAGCTGTGTTATTATTAGGGTCTAACATAGGGCGGTGTCCGTATAAAACAGATTCTAGCTCTGTTTTATTCAGTTTTTGCCCAGGGCGAGTTTTAATAAAAGAGCAGTTGTTAATAGAGGATGCTTCTTCAACTGGGAGGGTCAGTTAAAAAAAAAAATGGTACCGTGATCTGTCCATGTAAGTGGAAGTACTTTAACCAAGGTAATGTCAGTATTGTTGGTGGAAATCCCATCTAACGTGTGGCTGGACTTGTGGGTGGGTTCCGTTACCATCTGTTTTAACCCAAAACAGCCCAGACAGTCCACCAAGTGATTAGTTTCATTGCTGTCCATGCGGTCAAGGTGAAAATTAAAATCACCTAACAAGATAAAAGTGGAGGAGTCCACGCATGACTCCATAAAGGTTTGAATGGATTGTACGAATCGATCTCTGGGGCCTGGCGGGCAATATATTAGCACCCCAGAGAAAGTACTGATGTTGCTGAATTTAAAAGTGAACAACAGGGCTTCTCCTTCTAAATGCAAGATAGGGAAGAGGGCAGCTTTGATGTGACTGCGATATATAATCGCTAAACCGCCCGCGTTTATTATTGCTATATTTGAGTGTTGAACTGAAACTAATGAGGCTCAACCACTGCCCAGATAGTGTTAACAAGTGTAAAATGACAAAATGATGATGTAATACTATCATAAAATGTCCTGCATTCCACATTACCTTCTAGGTGGCGCACTGTCAGAGCGCCTCCTGACTGACCGCTTCTTTGCCTCTGCGCCCGCGTCTGTAATACGGCGCGGAGGCAAAGCAATTCCCTCATTTGCATGGAGCCACACCCCCTTACAAATGAGGGAACACCCTCTGATAGCGCAGGCACTTTATGTGCGCCAGTGCTATCGATATTACAGAAGGGGAGCACAAGCATCTAGGGCCCCTTCTGTAATACCAAAGTGCCCCGGGGGTGGACAAAGCTGGCGCGAACGCACGTTGTGCCCCTAGGACACTTTGGTAATGTAGCCTTAAGATGAGCAAAATTCACCAGAGGGTTCCGGAGATATATATTTTTAAGTAAAATGTACATTCAGCTTTTTAGTCCAAAGTGCAAACAAACATTGGTAACTGTAAAGTTTGTAAACTTTTGAAAAGTTTGAAAGAGTTGTGTTTGGCTACTTCGTCCTGGACTGGGCAACCAATTCCAACACGGAGAAGCTCAGAGGGCATATAAGGAGTATTTGGGCAGTTACTTGGTCACCAGAGCAGTCTTGAGTCCAGTTCCACACTTTACATCAAGACCACCATAGACTTCAGTGGAGTGGTCCTGATGCTGAGGATGCTGAAAGATGCTCTGGGTGCCATGTGGTCGACAGGGGCCTTCCTGAGGTTATTCTTTGGTCCACAGGTAAGGTGTGGCGACTTCTCGACATCTCGAATGTTGCCTACAAAGGTGTTGTTCTCCCTGCACATGCTTTTGCAGGTTTTTTTTCATGCACTTTCATTACCCTTTCAGGCACAGACACAATCAGGTGCTCATAAATGTAAAGCCATGATGCTAGAGAAGCTGCAGGCTTTCTGAACAAGCTGTGGACCTGCATAAGGTGTAGTAGCTGGGGCCGTGACAGGTGCCCATGAGAACCAGGATCCACTCGTGGCCATGCGACAAAGAAGCTGGCATTCGCGTGACTATAGCTGCCCACTCAAGTGCTGCGGCCGGTGTGGGAGAGGAAAACTGAAAGGGGGAGGAGAGGCAGGTAAAGTGGGGAAAGGACGGGGACACGTAAAACAAAGGGGGCCAAGGAGCACCGCAGAGATCTCCCTGTAGAGCCACATGACCGCACTCGGCACGCAAATCCCAATAGACACCCATGGGGAGAGAGCAGAGATGAGAAAGATGATGTGCCCCTGGGGAGCAATGGAAAACATGCCCGCGACCCCTCCTACTCCTGGAGCCTGACATACATGGCTGCCAACATGTACCGCATCCGAGGTATGTTGGGGATGATGAATGGGAGCAGGAAGCAGCAGTGATAGGAGCAGAAGTGGGGCGGGGGCAACGGTAGGGGATGGCATGGCAAAAATCACGTCGGCTTAAGCGCGTTGTTTCCCCACCTCTAAAAACCAACAAACCAAAAACCAGAGGCAATGACACTGGATCTAGGTCAAATGGATGGAGACGATTGGATGGAGACGATTGGATGGAGGCGCTGGCGTCTGCGCGTGGCGCGGCGATTGCATCTCGGCTACGCCTGATCCAGTTTAAGTACTTGCACCAGGTATATTACACCAGGCAGAGGCTGTGGAGGGCGGGACTAGTGGCATTCCCAGCGTGCCTGCGATGTGGACACGCAGAAGGCACCCCTATACATACAATATGGCACTGTACGACACTCACAAAATTTTGGCGGGGACTCACGACGTGCCTCTCAGAGGTTTTTGGGTGGGAAATTCCTATTTCACCATGCTTGACAATCTTGCATATCACGGAGGGGATCGGAGGTAACATTTATAAGCTTCATTTACTGTTGTTGGGCCTTACTTTGGCTACGAGTGATATCACGAAGCAATGGAAGGTCGCCTCCCACCATCAGCAACTGCCTGGAAAAAGGGACTAGATCACTGCATGGGTATGGAGCTGCTGGTGTTTAAGGCCAGGGAATGCCCACTGAAACACCCCAAAATCTGGAAGAGATGGGCAGATTACCGGGGCCTTTATATAGAGCCCATAACCCCGACAGGAATAAACACTACATCATGGAGTCTGTATGTAGATAGATAATGGTGGAAATGAGAGATCTCTTCATACCTACAATACTGAAGCTATGGGATATAAATGCGAATGACAGTAACACATGTGCAGCACACTGGGTTTGGTTTCGAAATGTTTATGATATATTTCACTATATAATTTCCCTTTGTTGGGAATATAAATCAGATGTCAATATCAATGATGCACGGTATAATGTATTGCAATCGCCCTATAAGTTTAGTCGATCTGAACTGTATTTGGCTGTTGACACAATAAACTTTGTTCTTAAAAAAAAAAAAAAACAGAGGCAAGGCAAAGTAAGAAAATAGTCCATCGAAAGTAACCTAAATGCCCCGTAAGACGTGTAAGAGGGCCAGTTGCATGGGCGTGAACCAAACCACAAAATGAGGGGCAAATGTGACCGATTGACCACACAAAAGAACTGGATTTAGAAAGGCACAGAAAGGAAGCATTGAAAAGCGAGGGGCATGCACAAAGTCCATACAGTAGATACAGCATGCCTCGAAGAGACAGTGCATGCGCTGCCTGGACGAGACCTAAAAATGTACTGTTCCTTTGAATAATTGAGGTTAACACCATTCATGTACCTTAGTGGTTGTCCGTTTAGGCGGGACATTGAAATTATTGGAGCAAAAGCCCTCACCCACCCCAAGTGGTGGCATGCTTCATCATCTGGCTAGCTCCTTGTTGGGCTGGCGCTGCAATGCCCAGCGGGCCCCTGCGTAAGGGGTCTGTGCCGGAGTTCTTTTCTAACGTGTGCTTTCAGAGTCTGAGGAATTAATCCCTCAGAAATACAATATTGCCTGAATCTGTAGATTGGTAAACCAGAGATTAAAATTAACTAGGGTATCCGTCTGAAAATACTTTATCACAAAAGTCCCTGTTAAAAGTAAAAAAACAACGCAGGAATATAATGGGAAGTAATGTCCACCTATATTCACCTAAAGGGTCGACTTGTTTCTTGCCTTATTAGCCTTCGCAAATCTATGGGAATTCTTCAGGACCAGATCACCTAATCTACGAATAGCGGGGTCCTATGCTAAATCCATAAAGTGTCCCCACACATTGGATCACCCTAATCAATGAGGATAAAACTATACCTCTTGCATGCTGTAGGGCGATTTCGCACCCTAAACCTGACCTAATCCCTATTCAAATTGAGTCCCTTGGGACTTGTGGGATCTTCAGCCACTTGTAGCTATTTATCTACTTTCTTTGGGTGTTGCCCGTGACCTACCCCATCTTCACGATCCTGGATAATTTCAATAGCCAGTCTAACCTGATAAACCACTAATGTACACGAATGCTGTTAACCTGAATTATCTGAAGGAACAGCACATTTTATCTTTGGGGATTATATGTTGAGTGTGTGTGCTAGACCTCAGTTACTCCCAGACTTTCTATTTTTGTTGATGACTTAAAATATAACCCCATAGGAAATGATGTTAAATAAATTCATTCATTTAGACTTAAAAAAACACATTTATTTAATATTAAAGTTTATATAAATACAAAATAAATATTACATGACCTTTTTAATAACCGTTTTATTTAAAAATAAATGTAACTTAGATTAAAAACAATTAATTAAAATTAATTCTGTAAAGGACGTTTTGTAATTTTTAATACCTAAGGTAAACACTTCACTGTAGGTTGTTTAAATAAAACTTTTTTAAAAATAAATTTAAAATAATTAAATATTCAAAATTTAATTAATAGTGCTGTAGCGCTTTTTACAATGTGTTCTACATTCAAAATAAATATATAAATTAATTTACATCAAGATTTAGCATAACATATTTTACTGTTTTTAAAGTTGAATTAACTTTTTAAATTATCCCTATACTTTACCATAGGGAGATTTCCTCTCCGGTGGCAGAGAACTCCCCCTCCCCTCCCCACATGTGAAAGGTTACTAGTAGTAACTTTACACTCATAAATGTGACTCCACCCCAAGGGTGGAGACATGTAATCCTACACCTAGTGGTAAATTTACACTCAGAAATGGCGAGTAGCCAAAAGTAGTAAATTTACAACAAAGCGTGAGTCAATTTACACTTGTAGATATACTCCCATGTAAATTTACCTTTTATAAATAGGCCCCAAAGTGTGTATTGTAATTCCATTAAAAGTTAGATACAAACTTGCAATTTTGCACATTCTTTATCAGGTAATGTAGAATGTGGTCATGCCAGAGTATGTAGAAGCTCTAAACACAATCTCATTCCACCTTGTATAGTGGCCAAGTATATTGTTTTGTGGCATCATTCATAGTCTCTGCAAAAAACTCCCTTTGTCAAGAATCTGCTAGGTACCAGCATACTCCAACCGCTTCAACAGTTAAAATAACAGTTGAAAATATTTCAGTAGAACTGCAAGACAGCCATTCCAGACATTAGTTGGGATGCCAACCCCCACCATTCAAGTTCAATGAATAGTTACCAAGTTTTTACTTTGCTTATGTGTGACATTTCCATGCATGCAGTGTGCTTATGTTTGACAATGTGCAGTGAGGTTTTGGTGCCGTAAATGTGGCACGAGTGACACGCTTTTGCTAGCAGAACAAGCAATATAAGTGTGAAGAGAATAATTTCAGGAACTACTGAAAATTGTGAAACTGGATGGTCTAGAAGGGACCTTAAGAGAACTGCAAAATTCCCGAAATGCTGATGCAAGTTATTTGACAAGGCGCAGATGGAGCAGAGGTCTCGTTATTGCAAAACACTGGCAGTATTCTCAGTCTGGTAAGTTTAGACATAGGTGATCACTGCACCAGCATATGAGAGCTACAAGGGGAAGAAACAGGCAAGAATAACCATTAGCAGAAAAAGTAAGCCTACACTGCTTTATTTACATCTGTCCAGAGAGTGACACAGGGGAAGAGCACAGGTGCAGCTGGGCTCAACATCCGGGCTCTTGGTACCAGAGACTGTTCGACAACCACCTGACACTGAAAGTCCGCAAGTATTTTTTCATTTGACATATTATCTCTTTGGTGAATGAAGCTCCACTGATGGACTATATATCAGAATATTCTCCAGATTTAGTACCTTCTCTAAATCAAGTCGTTATGCTGCTGGACCACAAGGAAACTACAATATTGCGTGTGATGCTATATCTGTCTTTTACTTGTTGTTACAGATCATGTAGGTCCTGACACCACCTGCTCCTGCCCTCCCTTTTCCATATGTCACTTCACCAGGCACTCATCTCTTCTTTTATTGCCTTCCTTGTCTCCACTTCTATTAACCATACTCCTCTTTTGACTTTCCTGTCTCCAGCATTTTTTGCTTCACTCTGTCTTTTTTCCAATGTCATTCTTCTCCTCTCACTTTCTTTCCTCTCTTTTCCATCTTCTGCCACTTGTTTCTTCCCCTTCTTCCTTCATCTTTCTAATTCTCCAGTTTTCATTTCCTGCCTCCCCAGTCAACTTGGTAATTGTTTACCTCAGATTGTTTCTCCCCCCCTCTCTACTTAACACTGTTTCTCTCTCCTCATTCATCCTTTTGTCTGCTTCCCTCGCATCCCTCACCTTTTTTTTTGTCTGTTTCATTTCATCACTAATCGGCCTCCTTCCTGTGCCTCTCTTCCTAGTTCCCTCTCACACTCTCATGCTTTGTCTCTTACACTCATTCTTTTACTGTGTCCTCTACTCCTTTTGTCTTTGCCTCTTTTACCACCCTTATCCCTCCTCTGCCTACCTCATACTTTTGTCTCTCTCTCAATCAATCAATCAGGGGGTTTAAAGCGCGCTACTCACCGTGAGGATCTCAAGGCGCTGGGGGAGGGAGAGGGGCAGCTCCGGTTCAGCCGAAGATCCAGGTTTTGAGGCTCTTCCTGAAGGTATGCAGAGTGGGGGAAGGTCTGATGTTGACTGGGAGTTCGTTCCAGGCTTTGGCCGCGATGTAGGAGAAGGCTCTTCCTCCTGCTCCGGTTCTGCGGATGCGTGAGGTTTCTGCTAGGGCGAGGTCGGCAGAGCAGAGTTCTCGTTTGGGTACGTGGAAGGAGACTCTATTGTTGAGGTTTTTGGGTTCGATGTTGTGGAGGGATTTGTAGGCATGGGTGAGTAACTTGAAGGTTACCCTCTTCTCAACGGGGAGCCAGTGGAGGTCTCGCAGGTGCTGGGTGATGTGCTCATGTCGAGGGATGCCGAGGACGAGTCTGGCCGCGGTGTTCTGGATGGTCTGGAGTTTGCGTAGCAGGGATTTGTTGATTTCAGCGTAGAGGGCGTTTCTGTAGTTCAGTCTACTTGTTATGAGTGTGTGGGTGATGGTTTTTCTGGCTTCGGGGGGGATCCACTTGAAGGTCTTGTGGAGGATGAGGAGGGTGTTGAAGCAGGTGGAGGCCACGGCGTTGATCTGTCAGGTCATGGTGAGGGAGGAGTTGAGTATGATGCTGAGGTTCCGGGCGTGGTCCGTGGGGTTGGGGTGGGGGGCTACCAGGAGTTGTCCTCTCTCTTGTTCTCCTTCCCTTGTATTGCTTCCTTCTCTACTTTCTTTTTCTCCACTTTCCCTGTGACTACTGTTCATATGTGGTGTACCTCTGTCATATAGTGTCATAGGTTCTCTGTTTGTGAACGACAAGTGCCAGAAAGAACTGCAAATTCCAATTCGAGGCCAGAGTAGAGTTCAATCAATCAATCAATCAATGGCTTGTATAGCGTGACTACTCACCCATAAGGGTCTCAAGGTGCTGGGGGAAGGAGGGTGGGGAGCTGCTGGTCCGTCGAGGGCGCTGTGATTCAGTTGAAGAGCCAGGTCTTGAGGTCCTTCCTGAATTGAGGCAGTGACGGAGATTGTCTGATGTGGAGGGGCAGGGTGTTCCAGGTCTTTGCTGCGGGTTAGTAGAAGGATCTTCCTCTGGCTGTGGTCTTCCGGATACGTGGAACGGTAGCCAGGGCCAGTTGGGCGGAGCGGAGGTCTCTGGTGGACTTGTGGAATGCCAGCCGGTGATTGAGGTATGCAGGTCCCGCGTTGTGTAGGGCTTTGTAGGTGTGTGTGTGAGGAGCTTGAAGGTGATTCTTTTGTTGATTGGGAGCCAGTGGAGGTCGCTTAGGTGGCTGGAGATGTGGCGGGGGATGTGGAGGATGAGTCTGGCGGAGGCGTTCTGCAGTTTCTTGAGGAGTTTCTGGGTGAAGCTGGCGTAGAGTGCGTTGCCGTAGTCGATTCTGCTGCTGACGAGTGCGTGGGTGACCGTCTTTCTGGACTCTGTGGGGATCCATTTGAAGATCTTTCAGAGTAGGCATAGTGTGTGGAAGCAGGATGATGAGACGGTGTTGATCTGATGGTTCATGCTGAGCGAGGAGTTCAGGATGATGTCGAGGTTCCGCATGTGATCTGCTTGGTGTGGAGGGAGTACCAAGTGCTGCTGGCCACCAGGAGTCGTCCTAGGCTGAGGGGGTGAAGCCCATGATGAGGACTTCTGTCTTCTCTGAGTTGAGCTTGAGGCAGCTGTTCCTCATCCAGGCGGCAAGAGCCTTCATCCCGTCTTGAAAGTTGTTCTTGGTGACTTTGGGTTAGCTGGTGAGGGAAAGAATCAGCTGGGAGTCATCGGCGTAGGAGACTATGTTGAGTCCGTGGTTCCAGACGATGGCTGCGAGTGGGGCCACAAAGATGTTGAAAAGCAGGGGGGTCAGGGAGGAGCCCTGAGGTACTCTGCAGCTGATCTCTGTGGGTTCCAAGAGGAACGGATGTAGTCTAACTCTCTGGTCAGCCGGTGAGGAAGGAGCAGATCCATTCCAGGGCTTTGTCACGGATGCCGGCATCGTGGAATCTTGTGCATAGGGTGCAGTGGGAGATGGTATCGAAGGCGGCAGAGAGGTCCAGGAGGATGAGGGCTGAAGTTTCGCCTCGGTCTAGGAGGGCGCGGACGTAGTCTGTGGTGCAGAGGAGGGTGGTCTCTGTACTGTCGTTGCTACGGAAGCCGGATTGGGAGAGGTCCAAGATGTGGTCCACTTCGATGAACTCGGAGAGTTGGGCATTGATGGCCGTCTTGATGACCTTGGCTGGGAAGGGGAGAAGAGAGATGGGTCTGAAGTTCTTGAGATCTGTCGGGTCGGCAGAGGGTTTCTTCAGCAGGGAGTTGATCTCTGTTGTTTTCATCTTCCGGGAAAGAGGCGGAGTTGATGGAGCAGTTGATGGTGCGGCATAGTTTGGGGGTGATGGTGGTGCCTTCTCTGTTGAAGATGTGGTGCGGGCCGGGGTCCTATGGTGCTCCGGAGAGGATGCTCTTCATGATCTTGAGTGTCGCCCGCAGTGAGGGGGGGTCCAGCTGAGTAGGGTCTGTTTGGGTCAGGCGACATAGGGTGTGGTGGTTGCGGGTGGGAGGGTCTTGGGTATCGAGGCTGTTGAAGCAGTCATATATCTCCTTGATCTTGCGGTGGAAGTAGGTGCTGAGGTTGTTGCAGTGGTCTTGGGGGAAAAAGGGGGGTGTCTGCTGTCTCTGTGCTTCTCTGTAAGACTGTACCATCCAGAAGGGAAGACAGCTGAGGGATACTGGGTCTGGAGGAGGGCATCCTTTTTAGGTCAGTGTTAGCCAAGACCTTTTGATTTTACTAAACTTATTTGTATAATATGCTTACTGAAAGAGTCTTTCAGACATCTCTCTTCATCAATTGGTCTTTTGTGTCATTCACATTTTGCTTCTGTCCACTACAACATACAGCACAGGGCTATGCGTCTGCCTACTTCAGGCACTGGCTAACTTTGTGATTGCATTTCACAAGGATCACATCTGCACACAAGGTAGTTCCCTTCAGTGTCAGTGTTTGTGTTTTTACTTTATTATGACTTTAGTGTTGCCTTTGTGTTTTGAGCCTAGTGCGATAGCAGAACACTTTAAACCAGCTATTCATTTTGCTTTTGATGTGAGCACAGGGCACATTCCAGCTTCATCAGTGCCTGTCTCCTACTGTTGTAAATTCCTTTTGTAGTGGTCTTTGTTTATCCGACTGCTGCTATTTCGCAGCAGATTGTGTCAATTTGTAATTGTTTTTTATAGTTATCCTTTTTTTTAGTATGCACACAATGAAGTGAATTTATTACTGCACTCCTGTATGTCATTCTAGTATTATAAAGGACTACAGTTCTACTTGTAAACCAAGTATGTATTGCTTGTATGTCATTCTGGTTTGCTTTCACTGCTCTTGTATGCCATGCTTATATAGACATTTTACTATTATATTACTGACCCTATGCAGTTTATGCCAATTATCTATCTATCTATCTATACAAACATCTCTGTCTTTGTAAGCCTCTCTATCTACCTGTCTTTGCCAGCCTCTCTATTTGTAATAAAGATTTACAAAAACATTAAAAGAAACGATTAGCAAAGGCAAGAGGCTCACGGCCAACATCAGACCGATTGGCCTTTTTAGGTCTGGTGTTACTTAGACCTTTTTGATTTTACTGAAGTTATGTTCATCTCATAGTTAGTTATAGGGATTTCCAGTCAGACTTCATTCATTAGTCTGTTGATATGTCAGTCACGTTTTTCTTCCACCCACTTAACATGCTTCTTGGCGTAATGGTTCAGCCACTGAATAACTTCACTGTGAGTGCTTCCCTTTAACAAGGAGCACATCCACACACAAAGTAGTTCCCATCAGTGACATGTGCTTTGTTTGAGGCCAAAAATATGTTTGCCTTTAACCAATATTTTTTTTAGATTGATGAGGGCACAGCAGCTTCCCCAACAATAAAACTTTGCAAAAACACATGAAAAAACAAAATAAAAATTGCCAAAGGCTGGTGGCTAACGCCAGACCAATTGGCTTTTCCAATAGTTGTTGAGGCGTGGGCTACAGGCAGCACCAGATCCCCCTTTTCTGTGGTGAAGCCAGACAGAGGACAAGAGGAGGGGCAGAGAGGACAGGCAGCAAGAGGATTTAGTGCTCTAGCATCGAGCCAGGACCAGAAAATGAATATATATTAGTTCAAGATACAACAGGAAAGTAGGGGTACACCTCCCAGTGTCAGAACATTTTGTGATTAGGCTGCCTCTAGAGCAAAAGGACGTGCTACAGATCAGCCTGTGAGCATGACTGGTGGTGCGTCGGAGAAGGCACAAGGTCGGACTGGCCTATAGGGTGTGTGGGCCTGTTTGTTGGCTGCTTGTGGGCCCGTTTTATGATATGGTGGGCTGATTTTTAGTGTTGATTTTCTTGATATTACCACATACATTGCCTGCAGCCAGCACAAATACAGGCAGGCTTCTATACCTTGCAAAACACCTGTACAGCATGTCTTTACAAGTTCAAAAGTGCCTCGATTTGCAGGTGTGGGCCACTTTTTAGCTATCTAAGTCACTAATCAGGTACACATTTATGTTGGTGCCCGGGCCTATTTTATGCCCCAGTCCGAGCCTGAGGGCAGGGGCTGGGACAATTTAAAAAGTTCAATACAGTGCTGTAGGCAAGTCTGATGTAGGGCCCCTATTGAGCGGTCCACACTTAATGAACTTAAACTACTGTGAGAGGCTTGCACTTTTACTCTGACCTGCACACAGCAGCAGGACTGGTGCCATGAATCCTATCCTCCTGTTGTCCATGACTTCTTTAATCTAGGCGGCTCTACCTACAATTTCCTAATGGATCACACACACAAGCCCTGCACGGCAGATCCAATTGACAGTAGGCGGGGCCATGCAGAGCAGTGCACTGCGAGAGAAGTAATAATTTTCCAACAAGCATTGCCAAAACCCATAGGTCTCACCTTTGGGACCTATTTGCTTTGCCAAGGATTTCTAGCCAAGCTACACAGCATCCCTGATACTGTGCAGCATGGCTAAATGGCTAAAAAGTAATAAAAAATAAAAAGTCTTTGACACAGCTGGCCATGTCATTTTGTAGGTGCAATGACCATGCATGTTCCTGCCTACAAAATTATGCGCTGCTTTTTTTGGCTTTCTAGTTACCGATTCAAGTTGGAACGATGACTACAAAGACAAAAAACACCAGAAATGGGTCAGAAGAAGCAATAAGTCATGACAGAAGCATCACACGGTGGGATTGGGGGGGCTGAAGATGCGGCAGAAGCAACACGAAGGGTGCTGGGTAGCGAAGCAACACAGAGAGGTGGGCTGCATAAGCGAAATGAAGGCTCAAGTGGAAGAAAAGCAAATGGGCAAGAGAGAGCAATGTGTAGCTGGCGGGGAGAAGCACACAGGTGAGAGAGAGGAAAACAGAGCACTGCTGATGGAGGAGAGATAAGTACATAAGGGAGACTGCTGGAAAACACATCCACACTCATGAAGTGCTAAAACAAAAAGAAAAAAGTAGTGCTTGGAAAGCGAGCAGTGGAAGGACACACGTAATGCATCCGTGCTCTAGGGGAGGAACAAACACAAGAAGAGGAAGGAAAGGCCACACAAGCTGATGAATAAGAAACAAGCAAATGAGTGACAATAAAGCCAACCAATGGTAAGCAGTGGGTGGGCTCTAAGCCCGCTGTAAGATAGCAATACGTCTAACAACAGACTCTAGAAGGCAAAACCTTAAAACAGCCAGCACAGCATCTGTTGTGACAGCAAACCTTTGCAGCGAGGGTGAGCGTTGAGCCCATGCCCACGATTAGCTGCAGTGTTCCATTCCTTCATTTAAGACTGTCATTGCCAGCAATCGGAGGGGAAAGGACAATGCAGAGAAACAAGACATGCACATAGTTTACTTGCTCAGATCATTACATAACAATCACTGTTACAGGCGGTGATGCAGAGTTTGTACCAAAGTGCCCTAGGCTAACCTCTGATGTATGGCACTTGGCAAGGCTGCCAATGAAAAGATGTTTTTGCCAAAGCATTAAAAGAGTTTTCCTTTTATAGTGTTTGATGGGATTGCTCATGCTGCTTCATATTCAGAAAGGTTTTCAATGTACTTGATAATTAGCATATATCTCAACTTGTGCCACGTCTGCAGTTCACTAGCTGTTAAAGGTTTCTTCAGAAGGACTGTACAGTTCGCGGATACTTTTCTTGCTAGTCCACATCCTGTTTCTTGTACAAAACCATCAAAGGTCCCTTTTAAAGTCCTCATAACGCATTGGTGAATTACAGGAGGTTCACCACTTCTTCTTAAAGTCACCATTCAGGACAGACAGCTCAAGGTAACTCAGTGCTGGATATTCATTATTTTTGTCTATTTGTTCCCTGCACAGATTGACACATTCTAGGCTCACGCTCTAAAGAGAACTCACTGATGAAGACTATTGTCACTTGCTTTAATTAAAATGGCACAATTTGTTTCTTCAGTAGCAAGGATGTGGAGGTTGATTGCACCCTTGATATGCCCTCCTTCATATCTGTAGGAATATTTACAGTCAATTATAAGACATCTGTCAATGTAGGTCTGAAATGTGCCTTTCAGCACAGATCTTATCATTTCAGAAGTGATGAACTGTAAATCCTGTTGCCTCCCATCTGTAGTAAGTAACAGGTACACCTGTGAGAAATCACCTGTAAGATCCATTGATCACAGTCTAGAACATTCTCTATCTCAGTATGGGAATAGGACTTTGACTGGAGCAGACTTTGTGCAAGGAAATACCTATTTTTGCATGACCCCCCCAAAGTTTTGGACTGATGCTGCTGGGTTTTTGACACAGAGAGTGCACTGAGGCCTGCTAACTGGATCTCAGTGCCAGTGCTCTAACCCCTTACAAACTATATGTTGAATTGGCCATGCCAAATTGGCATACACTGGATTACTTAGAAGTCCCTAGTATATGGTACCAAGGGTACACAGGGCATGTAAGATAGATTCTCCCTCCCCCCCCCCACCCCCCTCCGAGCTGCAGCATTGGTTGTGCCACCCTGTGTGTGGCAATGTACAAAATGGCTCCCGGCCTGCCACTGCAGTCTAGAAGAGCAGTTTTAAACTGCTAATTCGACTTTGCCATTTAAACCAATGCCGAGTCCCCACTTCTCTTAATATATATATATATATATATGTCTCCCCTAAGGAAGGGCAGTAGAGCCCTAAGGAAGGGAGTTGTATATTATTAAGTAAGACATATACTTTTAATATGTCCTAACAGCAAAACTTCCAAATTGTCGTTTTTGCTGTGGAAAGGTTAGTAGCCCCATTGGCTAACACAGAGTTACTGGCTTACCTCTGCGTCAAGCTAACTTCTGAATAGGACTACTAAAATGGGTACTTCACGGTATCAATTAAATCGTGGCATTAAACCCAACTTGATGGCCAAGTTGAATTTAATGTCACTTTTAAGGAAAGGCAGCTTTTAGAAAGTTGCCACTCTGTTTCCCAGTTTGTTCAGTGGCCTTGCACAGTTGCTGACGAGTAGACAGCCTTCTGCCCTCCAAGGGAGTAGTGTGAATGACTCCCAGGCTGAGGCAATAGAAGCCTGCTATAGGGAGAGGTGATACCTCCCTCTTGCAGGAAGACACTTACAGGCACATGCATCAAGCTAAATTGCGGTCGCAAATTTTGCGAATCGCAAAAAAAGCATGTTTGCGACCGCAAATTAGCCACTCCCAATGCATGAACCCAAATTAGCGAAAAACCATGAAAATCGCAAAAATAAGGAATCGCTAAATTTGCGATCACCAGTTTAGCGATTCCTCAGTTGCGAACTTCAAAATAGCGAATACCAAATAGCGAATCGCAAAATAAAGATTCGCAAACACATGCATGACATTTTTTTGTTGAAAATCGCAAATTAGCAAGTGCAATTTAAAGAAGATTACAGGCAGGTGGTAACCATGAGTAAAAAATCCCTACAGGTGCTAATTCTTACAAAACTATTTAAACTGACCCAGGAGGCCTCAGAATCTTTCACAATGGCAGCGCTCTATGTGATGGCGAGGAGGATGAGGCTCCATGCAGCAGCTCAGCGAAGAAGGAGAATACAGGACCGTATTTTCAGAGTGCGCATCACATTGTTGGGACAAACAGATGATGAAGTATACGACAAGTACAGGCTGAATGGTGCCATGATCCTTGATCTAATTGCAGAATTGGAACCCCTAATGCAGCGCCAGACTCGTAGGACCAATGCCATCCCCACTCATGTGCAGGTCCTAGGTTGCCTGCACCTACTTGCGTCGGGCAGTTTCCAGGGGGTAGTAACTGTAGCTGGAGGGGTGTCACAAAGCTCCCTTTCACGTTTCTTTCAATCTATCCTGAATGCCATGATGACAAGGATCCACAACCACATTACCTTCCCCACAGGAATTGAATAAGACCAAACTGGACTTCTACCAGGTAGCCCGGTTCCCACATGTAATAGGTTGCACAGCAGTGAATGAATACATTTTTAGTAACCGTAAATCCTATCATTCACTCAATATACAAGTAGTCTGCAATGCTAACTATATCATAACAGACATCGTGGCTCAATACCCTGGAAGCACACATGACCCCTATATATTTCGACACAGCGGCATACACACCCGTCTGTTCTGGGGTGAATTTGGCGAAGGACATCTGCTTGGTAAACATATGTAATGATTCCTCTCACATAATGGCCAAATGGCAATGCATAACTGTCACTAACCCTTTGCTCACTACCCTGTAGGTGACAGCGCATACGCCGTGCGAAACTACATATTGACACCATACCTCAACCCAGCCACCCCAAATGAGCAGAGGTATATGCAGCGCACATCGCCACACGAAATGTCATCGAGCGCACCTTTGGGCTGATGAAAAGTCGCTTTAGCTGCCTCCACAAGACTGGCGGAGCGTTGCAGTACCGGCCCGAGACCTGCTGCAGAATTGTGGCTGCATGTGCCATGTTGCACAATATTGCTACCAGGAGAGGCATACCCATTGAACTGACTGACAGTGAGCCTGAGGAGGACAACCAGCAAGGGCCACAACTACGACCAGCACATGGGGCAAGCTCAGCAGAAGGGCGAAGGAGACGTGCCGAAATTACACAACATTATTTCTGAGGTGAGTAATGATGAGACACAACACAGCATGTTTGAACTGTACTGTATTTACTTGCATTAAACCATGTTGTTGTGTTAAAGCACACATAGCAGGTGCAAATTAGCACAGTGATTGCACGCAGAAACTAAAACCAATACCTCATTTTCGGACTTGGATCACAGTCACTAGTATGGTATTGTCAATGGTTACCTCACCATGGTTGAGTTGGTCTGCCAAAGTCAGTCTATCTCTTCCTACCACGCACTCCCAAACACCTTTCGCCGGCATCATCTCCATCCCTCATGGAGGCTTCGGAAGGTGTTGTGCTCCGAGTGGTGCGCCTCCTGCATGTGGTGACTGGCACTGACAGGCTACTGAGGCTGGACGCCTCTTCACTCCCCTCTCCCCCGTCACATTGCTGCCCCCAGCAGTAGCAGCATGGATTTGTTCCACGGCATTAGTTACCTGGACCAGTGCCCTGGCCACATCCCTACAACAATGGCTCATTTCTAGCTACATGGCCACGCACCGACGGGACAGCAGTGCAGTGTTGGTGCTCAGGCGGTCGTTTGATTTAGTGTAGCCTTCTAAGCGCATTATTAATTGGCGATGCCTTCTTCTTTGTGTCACCTGGCCCTCCTGCATCACCCTTCTCAGCTCCTGCATGGCCGCATTGGACTGCCTGTTGTCTTCCACCACTGCTGTTGTGAGCTCTCACACAATCGCTCATGACTGCAATATTGGTTGCCATTTTGCTGAGTTGTGCCTGCATTGACCTCATGTGTTTTGCCTGCAGGCGTTGCACCATCAGCATCTGGCTCTCCAGCCCACCCCAGACATTTGGACTTTGGTCCTCCTGCGATGTGATGCGTGCCCTTGACCTGCGCCTCCGTCTTTGGATTGTGCTGTGCCGGACCTGTGACTGGGGTGTCGTTGTGGGGGTACCTCGAGGCTGGCTTGTCTGTGGAGCTGGTTCACGCTCCTCCTCAAGTTCTATGGGCTGCAGTGGTAGTACTGGGGCCCTGCGTATAGTGGGGGCAGGGGCTGTGCTTTGTGGGCCCACAGGTGTTTCCACGTCTGCCTCAGCCAGAGTCCCCTGTGTGTCTCCGCATTCACTTTCCCCCCCCCGACTCTCCTTCTGCTGCATCTGTGATGTTAAACAGTGCAATGTTAAGTTGTTGTAAGGGTAATGTCGTGTCACATTCAGCATACTTTGGGTCTCATTAAATTACTATCTGTCACACAGTGTTCACGTGTTTTACTTTCTTATTGTGTGTTTGCCTACCAATTTGCCTAACCTGCCTGTTACTCCCATAATGCATTTGGGTGTTGCAGGAACATGTGGACTGGAGTTAGTATTTGTACACTAGAGCTGAACTGAGGTGATGTTCACATGTCTCTTGAAATGGACATTTGCATGCATCTTACCTTGTGAAGTACTGGCCGCTCCGGATGTATCCAACTGGGTCCCTCCCACCACATCTTCAGGCTGGAGTGTGGACTCAACTAGGTCCTCCAGGGGTGTATTTCCAGGCAGTGTTGCTGGTCCCCCTCCAGTCTTCTTAGCCTCCTTCAGCCTGTCCGCAATCCTCTCCTTGGCACGGCTGCGCAGGTTGTACCACCTTTTTTTCAGGTCTATTGTGCGGTGGGTGACCCCCACTGCGTTCACTTTATTCTGGATCCTGAGCCAGATTTCCCTCTTCTCTGCCTCCGGTACTTTGAGAGACAGTTTCCCAAAGAGCTTATCGTGGCTCCTCACAACCTCCTCTATGAGGTTTTCAATTTCTTTCTCACTGAATTTCAGTTTGCGTTTTCTGGTTGATGCACTCTCCCCTGGTGCTGATGATTCCATTATTTGGCACTGGACAGGTCTGCAAACCCAGAAGTTGTTTGTCCTGCTCTGCTCCTGCACTCAGCCTCCTCCTCTCACTCTCTCTGTGCACTGAATAAAGCATGTGCTGAATGACTTCCTGGTTGTGATGTCATCAACATGCATCAAAAGCGACGTGCTATTTGCGATTTCGCTATTAGCGAATTCGCAAATTGTGAAATCGCTATTAGCGTACTCGCAAATAGGTATTTCTGTATTTGCGTTTCGCTATTGTATAAATCGCCGATTGCGATTTTTAGCGATTCGCAGGAAAATCGCAAAAACGGTCATGCATTGGAGATAGCGAATTCTTAATAGCGAATCTTTAAAATTCGCTATTAAGGATACGCTATTTCTGAGTTTGATGCATGTGCCCCCTAGGGTGTTGGCTTAGAAGGCATGCTTGAAAGGTGAAGCCGCCTTTGGTGGGCAAATGGCAATCACACTCCTGAAGGGTTCCCCCTGTGTTCAGGTAGATAGGCTGGCAGTGGGAACAGAGAGGGGAAACCAGTGGCCAAATGGGTTTTCCCATGGGCGTGCAGCCCACAGGTGGCCACACCTCCAGGGTGGGCTACCAAGCTCCTAACATCCAAGGAAGGGTTCAGACATCTTGAGAGTGGCCACAGTAGTGCACTCTGGGTTTGCTAGATGCCACACATAGCCAGAAGATGTCACATGGTGGGAGGGATTCTGGTAGCTCACTGGCTATTGACCGCATAATCCCCTCCAGGGCACGTTCTGGGTATAAATATGGCACCCCCAGTACCCTGAAATCACAACAAAACTGGAGAAAGGTCCGAAGAAGGATTGCCCTGCTGATCCCTGGACCCGGCAATCAAGGCTACATCGACTGCTGGACTGCACCTGCCGCACCTTGGGCTAGCAAAGAGAGGACTGTGCCTATGTCTACTGGAAAATTCGCTCCCGACCCCCAGACCAAAGAAGTGACTCCAAGGGTCAGTTGGCTGATCATCTGGAACCAGCACCAGGGCCATCAAAGCTGAAGAAGCCTACTCCGGTACGTCAGTAGCCACATTCTTCAAATCATCACTGACCGCCAATGGGCGACCCAGAGACAATCCTTGACAGTCAAAAGTTGCACTCAAGTCTGCCAGACCCAAGAGTGTCCTCTGAGTCCAGATTGGACGCCAAAACGGGACACCAGCCTTCAACAAAGGATATCGCTAGACCCGCTGTGTATGGAGACTGGTAGCCCAGCCACAGCTGGCCTTCTTTTGGCTCAAAGAGGACTTCGAGGGACACCGACCCCATTAGCCAGTCATACCACCTTTTCCTTATTCAAGCAGTACTTTTGCAGATGTGTACTATATTCTTATGTCCAGTTGGCTGTTAAGGCAAGAATTAAATCTGAAGATACAGTCCTCTGCCGATTGGCACCACTCTCCACACCAATTCTAAAGTGTTTGACAAGTGCTGCCCAGTCCCTGCAGCTGGTCCGTGGTGAGAGCTAGATTGGACACCAGGGATAGGAAGGATGGAGCTTATTGATGAAGAGCTTAATATTATGTGTTTACTTCCTTTGTAGAGCTCAGAATTTCCGTCCTCACAAGGAAGAGAAGAGTGCAGTCTCTTTTATAACTTGCAGGAAAACATATATGGCATTTAGGTTATGCCCACATTACTTACTGGTAATCTTCATTACACCAAGTCCTGCTGTTTCTCTCAAACGTCCTCACTAACGAAGATTATCAGTAACTAATCTGGTCATTATACCCTTGTCCACTCTTCCTTGCCCACTCCCCAGGAAAAAGGATGCAGCAAGGAAAAGCAGATGTCCAGAAATATATATGCAAGAGTCAAATACTGTCAGTGCATGTCACACAAACAGTTTTAATACAGACTTAAAAAGAGGCATAAAACTGTTTAGTCATCAGAAGTGGAAGCCCCTCTAGGTCTCTCTAAGCACAGCAGTCCTAGAGAAAGCTGAAGTCACTTCCAGCTTATAGAGAGAAACACAAATATGAAGGGAAACCCAAATGGGACCTTACATATGTCCACCATAGTCACTTTTTTTTATGTGCTTACCTCAAGAGACTACTACCCCCTTGCAGATTGACCCTGAACAGAAAAGTGAAGGAACCCACACAATGGCAGAACAAATTTGTCTACTAATAGGGGCGTAATAGACTATAGGTAGAACATCTTATTTTTGTCAAAGAGAAAGCGGAAGAACCCAAGAAGGAAACATAGCCTGCACCCTAAGATTATGGCAGCTCACACACTCTCAAGAGGTGTAATGCATATCTGTCACTAGAAGACAAAGTCCCTCAAAATGCTCTAAAGACCTGGATGGCTGCCAGCTGGGCACACAGAGAAGAGATACCATCTCACAAAAAAATCCTAAATCACACACAGCCAAGAAGCAACAATATTCGAGCCTCACACCAGTATCAAAAAGACCTTCAATGGTGTGATACACTTGAGGGGCTCTATTCACAAAGGTAAATTTACACATGTGGATTTTCTCTACGTCTATCCCTGCACCTAGGTGTAAGTCTCCGCTTTTTCGCTATTCACCATTTCCGAGTCTAAATTTACACCTAAGTAAAGTCTTACATATTTCCAGTGGGCTTAGACATTTAAGACTGAATTTATGAGTATAAAGTTACTACTAATAATTTTTCACACCTAGGTGGAGACCTCTGCCACTGTGGCAGAGATCTCCCTCTATGGGAAGGTAGAGGAAACATGAAAACATTGTTTTAATTAAAAAATATATATATTTTAAGGTAAAATAGAAATATAAAATAATTCAAAACAATTCTTTTTATCCTACACCTAATAAACTAAAATACTAGAGCACAATAACTCAATATAAATGTTTATTTAATAATTAAAATTCATTTATTTTATAAAAATACATTTTTATACAAAATAAAATAAGACTACCCTTGTTAGCATTCTTATTTTTAATTCATGTTTAGTAAATTTAGTTCAGTAAATCTAATTAAAATGTGTTTAATGTACATTCATTTTTAATACACCCCTTGGACACAAAGGTGCGTAATAAATTATGGGCGGAATGCCAAAGGTCCTTGATCACTGCCACCCCTAAGTAGAACACCACCATGTCACATTCATCAACAGGCCTATTTAAGACTCCAAGAGAGGTATAGATAGGTCACGGTGCCCATTCCAGGAAAAATGGCTTGATTTTGCCGGGCAGATTAAAAAGATTATGGAAATGGTGGAAGACACCAAAGCACAGGCAAGGCAACTGATCCCAAGATTCTCTCAGGTTGGGTCCAGAGGGCAGTTTGCCTTTTGGGAAATGCCAATTGGGCTTTATCCACTGAGCGAAGACGTTCTCTCCTACTTCGTTTGGATCCTAAGCTGGGAGAGCTAGCCTCGATGGAGGCAGATTAAGAAACAAAAGGCTAATTGTTTGGTGACACCTTTGTCAAGGATTTGGCAAACTGTATAAAATAAGGCGCAGGCATCACTTAAAAAAGTGTTGAGCCCTTGAGTTTCGACCGGTAATGCATTTCCAGAGGCGGTGGTAGAGGAAACAGCAGTTCCGCAGGTGAGAACCAGATTTTCTTCCTTAAGATTCGGAGACAGAACAGTGCAATGCCTACACAAAGGCAATATCCTCAGATGAATGGGTTTTTCCGACAGTAGAAGGGTTCCACATAGAATTCTGAGGTACCCTGAGACAGCTCAGCAGGCCGTTTCCCCTTTCTTTATCAGAGGAGGCTACCACCCTAATAGACTTGGAGATTCAAAGTCCAGAAGCAAAAGGGGCCACAGTGTGATCTTTCCTCCATCCAAGGGGATTTTTGAGCAACATTTTCATTGTAAACAAGGAGGACAGTGATCAATCTGTGGCAATGTAACTATTAATTAGTGTACCATTACTTCAAGATGGAAAGCATCCATCTTCTGAGGGACCGGCTGGTCAGGCTGGATATAAATGATGCGTATCTAGCTATCCTCCTCTTTCCACCTTATCAAAGGTTTCTGAAGATCCTTTGGAGATCCCAAATAATGGGAATTTCAAAGTCCTTCCCTTCGGACTGTTGTGTGTCCTATGGTGCTTCTTGAAGCTCCTCATACCAGCGGTAGCCTGGCTGCAATCACAGGGCTGCAGGTTGATAATTTACTTGGATGATATGATTGTCACGGGCCAGGACAGGACTACTCTTATGCATTAAGCCCAGATGTCGGTCCAAATGTTAGAGTGCTTGGGTGTCATTATCAACAACTCCATGTCAGATTTGATACCGAATCATAGGATGGACTTCCTCTGGTTCACCATCAAAGCACTAGCGGTGACCCTGCAGCAGCACCCCATGACCAAGATCCTGGCGATCCAGGTGTTGAGAGCTTTTATATCATTCAATCGCATCTCTTTACGTAAACTGGCAAGGATAGTAGGGCTTTTGTCCTCATCGATCCAAGTCATTTTTTCTGGACTGTTGCACTACAGGGCACTTCAACGACTGAAACGTTACCACTTCCAAAGGGGAGTATCATACGTGGAAGAGGTAACCCTGACAGAAAAGGCCATAATGGAGATGACTTGTTGGCTGAACCACATGGAAGCGTTAAACAGTCAAGCGATTTTCGGATCAGCCCCGGATGTGGGATAGATTCGGATACCAGCAGCTGGGGCTGCAGTGAAAGATGCAAGAATGTCTCAACAGGTGGATGTTGGTTGCAAAATGAGCTAAGCGCTTCGCAGCCTGATGAAGGATCAATTGAAGTGTTCCATTAAGTTGAGAATGGACATCTCAGTGGTATATTAGGTCAACAAGCTTGGGGAAACGAGATTGAGGACTCTGATGGAGATAGCCAAGGGCTTTTGGCACTACAGCCTAGAAAATGAGTTTTCGGTGTCAGCTATTCACCTCACAAGCACTGCCAACACAGTGGCAGACTGGAACTCGTGTTTTTTGATGGATTCCAGTGACTGGAGACTTCATCCTTCATCCTCAGGTCTTCCACCTCCTATTCGAGAGATGGAGCTTTCCAGTCAGGGACCTGCTTGCCTTCACGTTAAATGTGCAAGTTCCGCAGTGCTTCCTTTGGAGACCTGACCCGCAAGCCTTTGCAGTGGATGCTCCATGATTGGAGCAAGGGGCTGAATTATGCCTTCCCTCCATTCATCATGATCACCAGTGTGGTGATCAGACTATGCATCAGCGAGCGGAGTTAATCTTTGAGACACTACTGTGGAGATCTCAGGATTGGCTACCTCTTCTCCTCAAGATGTCGATCGCATGTCCAGTAGCCCTTCCAACCTTTCAGGACATCTTACAGGGAGCCGGAGGAGAAATTCATCAGATGATCAAGGAAGTCGAATTGACCTTGATGGCATGGAGAATATCAGACGACAGTAGAGCATGCTAGGCCTTTCGGACTCAGCTTCTGCTTTTATGGCACAAGCTTGGGTATCAGGGACTCAAACGATACAAGTCGGCATGGTCTGCCTGGAACAGTTGGTATCATCAACTCTTTCAGTTCTGCCATTTCAGTGTGACAATTGCTGGTAAGTCAATTGGTTCACATTCCTTAATAAGCAAACTAATGAAAGGCATCACGCTGGCTAATCCCCCAAAATCTAAATACACCAAGACCCCGGACGTCAACAAAGTACTACGTTTATTTATGAGATGGCCTCACAATGCAGACCTCTCTAGAAAGCAACCATTAGCCAAACTGACCATGTTGTTATGCCTTACATCATGCAAAAGGGTATCGGATGTCTGTGCCTTGGATCTAACAGGTAGGTCATTTACTCCGGAGGGAGTTGTTTTCAGTCTCCAATTGTACGAAACCCAATACATGGTCAGTGTTGTATCACGTTTCCAGACTCACCCAAATTATGTGTGGTGTCGTGTTTGCAGGAGTAAGACAGTGTGTCCCAGAAGCTGCAGCCCAGAGGAGTAAAACAGTTAAGAGCAATTAAAAAAAATCGCATTATGCGGTCTCCTCATCCACTATGCCAAGATGGGTGATGCAAGAGGCTGGCATAGATGTTTCTATGTATGGGGCTCATTTGCCCAGGAGTGCAATGTCCTCAAAAGCGTTCACCTTATGGTTTAGATTGGAAGGTATTTTGCAAACGGCAAATTGGTCTTTGGGTTCCACGTTTAAGAGCTTCTATTTCAAGCCAGTCTCCCAGTTCGCCTCAGCGGTGGCAAGAAAGCATTAAACAAGCACAATAGAGCCTCCGGTTCCCGACATAGAATGAAACATTTTCTGGCTAGCGTGAAGGAAAAATTCTATTAAAGGCACAGAGGCAAATATTATCCTCCCCCCCCCCCCTTTTCATTACTAAACCCTCCTGTTAAGGAAGCAGATCATGACAGAAGTCAGCATAAGTATTCTTTATTATATAAAAGCATCTTATGTCTGATTACTATTGGGTCCTAACTGTTATTGTTTCCACCACAACTGTTATTAATTTGCTTCCTATGAAGTATGGATGGCAGAATAATTTGTGTTAAGTTGTTTCAGTTAACAAAGAGAAGCAATGAGGTTCGAAAACACTCCGGTTGCGAGATTCTGAAGCTACCTTTCGCACAAAGAAAGAAGACTTGTGGAAGATGAAGCCAGATTATATATTTTTGTGGACATTATGATTGGTTGAAGGGATACTATTGTGGACATCATGATTGGTTATAGAAATCACGTGTAATGGTGTTACATGGTTGACATGGAGTTTGTAGTTTTTATTGTCAAGACTGCTGTGAGAAAAGTAAAGGAAGTCTATGCATAATCTTTGACTCCGGGTCCTTAATAAAATTAGAATTTAAATTTTCCTTCAAGTTGGCTAGGAAATGTTTCATTTGTGAATAGGCCCCTATGTCTAAAAGTGGGCCTAGACAGCGGCAGGAAACCTATTACCACATTAGACATACCCATACTCAAATTCATATCCATTCAGCCATCAGCTGCAAAAGGGACATCTGGCTGAGGAATAGTACAGGCCACCTGAGAGGTAGAGGGGAGATGGGAAGAGACCATATGAGCCGGACTGCCATCATTTGAAGAAGATGGAACCAGGACATGCAAGGCTAGAAGGGAGTGATCAAGATATTGTGCTGTACTTTGGGAAGAAAAAGGGAAAGACAAATAATTACCATCAGCAAAATTAGAGAGAGAATCCTGTCCTCAAGCCTACATCACATTTCTCTTTGTAAAAAAAAATACAGACAGCAGAATTTTCTGCGTCAAGTCAAACATGTTCATTCAGCGCTTGATGTCCTGAAAGATCTCTATGCTAGGAGAGAAGTCCATCAAGGATGGAAAGACCTTCTCAGATTGTCAGCCTGCACATTCTTCTAATTCAGGAGGTAAGTGGCCTGGAGAGAATGGAGATAAGACTTTGCCTGTGTCCACTTGGAGTGTGACAGGCATACCAAGGAGGAAGATCTGGTAGCCCCCTATCTGATGTAAGATTTTGTGACCTTGTTGACAGTTTGAACTAAAAGACCCTTCCCTTGGATCTGATTGGCATAAGACTGCATCCTCATAGAGGCTGCTTTCAGTCCTCTCCAAGTGGAAGACATCTTGGGGTCTTGATTGACCACAACTCTTGAGCCGAGCTCAAAAACAGAGTGCTGTGTCCCCGTTCCATGGAAGCTTAAGCTCAAACGTCCCCCCGCACTCCCACACGGATGGGCTATTGCTAATTATAACTGGAGTAAAATTTCAAACACCCAGCCATCAGAGCCCAAGTTTAGTATGGCCTAAGACTTTCGCCATCTTGAAAATGACCAAAGTGGGAAGGGTTGGCTCCAGGAACCTTTACCCCATTTGTTAGGGCATGCCCAAGAGTCATTCCCACCCACTAGCTCATGCCAGGCATAGATGTGGCATCTCGAGTTACCCACTTCAGAACACTGCTGAACCTCAGGATGAATAGAAGGGACTGGATCTGCTGCCTGTGACCCGAGAGGAGCCCTGAAGGACGGGGCCTGGCCCCTCTTGTACCAAGAAAAAGAAGTGGACTCCAAGGGTCAGCTGGCTGATTTCCTGTTCAAGCTACAGGGATACAACAAACTCCAAAACATCTTTCCTGCAACTGCCCAGTTGACCAGTAACAACTGGAGACCTGAACTGGACCCTGCTGTTGGCCCCCTTGTGAATCTCTAAGGGCCTCCCCATACGTCCTAGGGGGGGGGGGGAGCTTTAGATGTGACTCATATGGTGGATTGGGACTTAAAACACTAAAATCAGAACGTAAAATCTTTTACCAGGATGAACCAGGTTGGTGCATTCGACCTGCACTCTATCGTGGTCAGCCTCAAATTGGGCCTACATCCGTGTTTATTGCCAGCATTGACGGTCATTGCCACTTTGTTCTTCTTGGCGCTATTCCTACTTAAAACTTTAAAAACTCATATCTCCAGTTCCCCTTATTGGATTTTTCTCATATTGGTATTTTGTTTATTAAACTTTACTCTTTTTTCCCTAATTTGGGTTGGTATTTTTATTGTTTTGCCTTTCTACTCTATTACGGTTTTGGTAGTGCATAAATAGTTTACACATTACCCCAAGTTAAGCCTGTCTGTTCCCTGCCATAGCTACCAGGGGGTAGAGCTCAGGTTAATTTAAAGGCTTTGTGGGTTCGACCTGACAAGGGCCATGATTTTCCTTGAGGTGGGCATAGAATGGAGCATCACAGGAGAGTTTGCTGGGGCAGGATTTACACAGGAGCCTTCACTGACCAGAATCTCCCACAGCAGAAGAAGCTCCGTCTATTCATGGTACCTACTAAAGCTGCTGTCGACTCATGTAGCATGGACATCACATACGAGTCTGCAGGGGGGCAGGAAACACCAGGGAACTCCACTGACCAGAATCCCCTGAAGCCCCACCCACTCGCGGCACCACTAAAGGTATACCAGATTCCCACTTTGCAAGACCAGCCAAGAACAGGCAGATTTCGGGTTCAGAGGATGGAGGAGGACAGGCTGGGCCCAGTCTCTTCGCTTTTGTTCAGGAATAAACAATGTTCTTCAGTGCCCGTAGCAATTATGTGTTAAAGGAAGGCATCAATTCCCCATGAAAATGATGTACTGTTAAGAAAGTTTTTGGGGGAAAAACAATTGAGACAATTAATGATGAAATAGCCCAAGTTGAAGTATAGATTAACAATGTTCAAGAGGCAAGTAAAAATGCAAGTCATGTAGCCTCACTTGACAAGTTAAATGATGAAAATGATTCATATGTTGTAGATATGCTCTGAAACTCTACGGTTACTGTTTTAGTTCAGGCAGATTTACATGCAAACCTGCACCCTAGGTCCTTGTAAAATGGTTGGATAGATCCAGTAGTATAGCCAATAAAAACTTGCATTGAGTTCTGAAAAACTTGCCTCTTTTCTGCAGGTTACCGGAAGAGCATCCTTATGGTAAGGCATCGGAGGATTTGGAAAAGGCCAGCGTCCTTAAAGATTTTTTAACGCTTCAGCAAGATTGCCCTTCCACACCCGACAAATATTTTTTCTGATTCCCGGACTGCCTTTTTCAGGTTTGGCCTACACAGCCCACACGTATTGTTACAATCCAGTGAGCTTACAACCAGCCCACAGCATACCATTAGTTGTTTTTGTTGTCACTCCCATTTACAATCTTCCAATTGCTTTGCCCCCGTAGGCTTACCTTCCTTTCTTGTGTGAGCTCCTCCCTAAAACATGGACCAAGTACATATGTTCTTCCTTGTCTTTTTGCAACACATTTTTAAAATTTTATAAAACGCTCTAGTATTATTCCTAGACGTGTTTGTACTTTCCTACTTCTAACACAGGCATACGGGTTCTTATTTTTTGCTTACCTGTCTCTACGCTTTAGTTACTTACATCCACAACTGCACTACTATACGCCACTCTACTCCACATGCCACTCTTCTCTATGTCACTCCACTCTATGGGTCTCCACTCTATGCCACTCTACCCTACGTCACTCTACTCTATGCCACTCTAGTCCACTCCATTCCACCCTACTCTACACCACGCCAATCTACGCTACGCCACTCCACAACTCTCCGCCACTCCAGACCACTCTAGTTTACGCCACTCCACAGACTGCCACTCTACACCACGCCACTCTACACCACGCCACACAACACAACACAACACCACTCAATGCCACTCTACTCAACTGCACGCCACTCTATGCCTCTCCACTATATACCAATCTAATCCACGCCACACGAGTCCACACCACTGAACTGTCAGCCAATCTACTCTGTCACTCTCCTTTATGCCACTTTATTGTACGCCACGCTACTCTAAGTGACTGCACTCCACACTCCTGTGCTCCAATGTCCTCTACGCCGCTCTATTCTATGTCACAACACCAGTGGCGGCTGGTGGATTTTGTTAAGTGGTGGGGCGAAAAATGTTGTACCCTGATGTAACAATCGAGCGAGCCAAGCGAGCGAGCCCGAACTGCAAATGGAGGGATTTGAAAAAAATGGATTCAAATGGTGGGTTTTACACCACATATTTACTGCAAATTGTTGAAAAAAGGGGGATACAAATATAGCATTTTGAAGCACAAGTGTGAAGAAAACATTAGAATCAAATCAAAAATGTGCCCAATCCTCAAACTGGTCTGCTTGCAAAATGACCCCCAAGCCAAGTACATACAACCAACGGAAACAGGCCCTCTAAGTGTTTCCCACCTGTAACACATGTCTGAACCACCTATGTTTTCATTGTACATAATAATGAAAATGCTGCAGTTTGTTCTTATTTATCTTATGCAACTTACAACCATTGACAAAGCCTATAGTCCTGGCTGGTTGTAGGTTTAATGTCACTCGTATTATATATCTGGAGGCAATGACAGAAGAAACAAAATCACAAGGTGGCAATAGGAGAGAAACTTAGACAAAATACCCGTTTCTAGGGTATTTTTCAGAAAACTATATGCAACACAACTTGCTTTAAAAAATACTTTATATTAGAATTATGCCCAAAAATGCTTTAGTTGAAAAAATTCTGTTTACCCCATAAAGTTTTGACATTCTTGTGTGTTTAAGGCGTTATTGTGATAGCAAAGTAAAACAAATCAATGAGCACAGGAGATAAATGAGAACCAGGACTAGGTTGTCCCCACATCACTCAAACCCAATGGAAACACAAGTAGGTCATTGTCACCATCTTCAAAGTGCCATAGCCTTGAGAGACAGTCCATCCAAACAATGGCAATGCATGAAAAACGCAGGCAAGTCTGTGGCCGAATTGGGCTGACCAAGATAAATAAATCCATCAATAAATCCATCCATCGACTTAAAAAAAAAAATTAGACAAAAAGGAAGTCACAACCATATCGACGTTCCATAAACAGATAAGGCCTCAGCCATTTCTTCTGCTTTAACAAAATGCCGGATTTTCTCCATGCAATAAACTGCTGAATGTCTTGAAGAACCAGTGTTTTTAACGGAAACATTTCCAGGCCCTGGGGCTACCATTGTAATGATTTAAAAGCAATTTTTAAAGCAATCTTAAATGCATACCACAATGGCATTGCAAATTAAAGAAGTTTAATATGCCGTTTTTCCCAAGAGCCAGAAAAAGTAAATTGCGAGTTGTCCATAATGTCACTTGACATCCCAGTGTGCACAACTGCAGGCAACACGAGAATTGAACACCCACTCTCTCCTCACACTCACACATTCACACCCCCTCTCCTCTTATAAAAAAACTGAAGTTTATGTTCTTTGTGTCCTGTAAATGGCGTTTACATTATTTGTAGCCTATATACTTTACATCCAAGTCTAGGTTTTAAAGACAAACGATAAAGTGCTTGAAATATATTAACAAAAATTGAAAAACTCGTAGGTGTCTCGATTGTATTTAAATATTCATAGTATACTACAATGCAGTTTCTTCAATAAATAAATAATTCAATAATTGACAATAGCTTAAAAATAGTATGTGGCCAATGCTGATCAATCCAGGCATGAACAAATAAATCACGTTATTTTCCCCAAAAATATATATCTTCATTTTTATGAAAAGGGCTGCCATTTTGGGAGCACATGTTTTTTTTTCTCGTTAGCTTTCACCATAACTCACAATTACCATCCTGCATAAACAGTAATTTTTAATTAGGGGTTGTTATAACTATGCATGCTCCTGATATTCATCTGCATACTATTGCTTTCAAACAATTTATTTGTATTTCTAATTTCTGGTGCTTTCGTTTGCTTTGCAATGCGAACATCTATTTCATGTAGCCAAAGTCGGCCTACATACATTAATCATCTAAGATATTTTAATGTACTCGTTTTTTGACACTGTCATTTGTTTTATGTAGTACAGACTGCGCACTTAGAAAGTCACGCAGACCTGGCCTGGGTCAGGAAATGGTATTGGTGGAGTCAGAGAAATTGCTAGTTTGACTCACAAGCAGCTTAGTGTTTTACATTGGCATTTCTTCCAGCTCTAAAATATTTCCTGTGAACTTATTGTATAAATGTGTCTTTAAGAATAAAAACGTTTGAGGCTTCACTTTTGCATTCATCAAGCGTAGCAGAGACATTGAAATACTGTACCATCTTTTCGTCAAACACCTCTCAAGCTATCACCAGCAGGAGCGGCTGTTGTTTCAGCGATGATCATTCACAAAACGGGCCGCCTAAACTCAAAGGGTGAGAGAGACAGATTCCGCTTCCAAACCCAGGAGCACGGAACAATAACGTTGTGTGACCGAGTGAAGTGATCATTCACACCTACCTACTAGTTTTTTTTACACAGGACTGTCTGGATCGACTCCAGTCACTCGACACTGACTGCAGACAGCAACTCTCCCAGGTAGTCAGACACAAGAGAAACTGGCTGTGGGCTTGCGGTGGTCAAGTCAGACAAATGTGACCCGAGCCAGTACAGTACAAAAAACAACATGGTGGTGACGACGAGTTCTGTTCTTCCGGACGACGAGTCGACTACTGTACTGCTGCACGTGCACGAGGCCCAGAGGGGAGGGACAGAGAGCAGGGCTGGCTGAACACAGGCAGCAATGCTAGAAATGGCCAATCACTGCATGCCTTCGCAATAAGTCATGACAGTGATTGGCCATACTCCGTTAGAGCCTCTTACGCCCCCCCACCTCATGTGCCTCCGGACTGCGAGAGGCCGCTGGCACAGTGTGGCAACACCTCTCAGCCAATACAGACGCTGCTCCAGCAGCGCCAGGATTGGCTTAGCAGGGATACTCGCCGCCCATTAGGAGACCGAGGGCTGCGGCGTTGATCAATCCTCGATCTCCTAATGCGCAGCCGCCAGCCAGAGCAAACACTAGTGCGCATGACTGGGCTGGTCGGAAAAATTCTCCGACCCAAACCCAACATGCGCATTTGTGAGTTGTGCGCTCCGCTCGACCACCCCCTGGCCTCCTGCAGTGGTGAATCTGACAATGACATGTCAGTCAGCATGACGCCGGAGTCAACCTGCTGGCTGCCCCGCCCCACCCCCTACCTGTCTGCTAAATGACTGCCTCTAGTGTCTCAGGAGTCGGACGCGGCCCGGGAGGTAATAATAGGCTATTATTGCCTTCTTTAGGGGCCAGAAATTACTTGTGGGTCAACGCCCCAGCGCCCTAATGAACGCACCACCACTGCACACCACTAACCTTTAGCCATGCTGAGCAGCAACCATGCTGCTGTACAACATGCCTAAAATAAATTGGCAAAGCTAATAGCTTTAACGTAGGCGAAATCAATTGACTTTGCCAATGCTTTTTCTAATAAGAGAACATTATAGTCATATCGACTGGAATACTGATATCCTTCTAATTACTGACAAGAAACTAGTATTTCTGCTGCCTGATGTGGTTGACTCCATTAAAATAAGTCGTTCTTGAAAAGCTTCCGGAGCTGAAATTTCCCCATTAATCTTTTTAAAGGTAAAATCGATTTGTGCACTACTGTCATTTCTAATGTATTAAATGCGGCTGGTAGAGATGGCTCATGGTATCAAATGGCTATCGACCCCATTAAATTTTTTTTTTTTTTTTTTTTTTTAAAAAGAGAGATGGGATGCCCCAATTTGTTTTTGACAGGTTCCCTTGATAGACTGTTGATAAGATGACGCATATACTAACCTGGCTCAAATTAGCGGGATTCTAGCTGAAACCCAATATGGCTTCAGGGCAGATTTTGGAATGGTTGAACAATGCATTTATTTGCATTCAACTGTAAATATACTGTGGTCCAGAGAGGGTCGTTGGCTAGGAGTAAATTGTGGCTCATCACAGAATCCATTCAATCACGGACTTCTTGAGAAGTTTACATCACAACCTGTCAGCTAGAGTTAGATGGGGTGAGTACTCAGATAGTTTTGATTTGAAAAGAGATATGTATTAAGGATGTGTCTTGGTCCTTCTTTTTTAATTTTTGTAACCTTTTATACCAACTAGCTAGAGACTTTGTTTTTGGAAGAGAAGGATCAGCACACCCTATGACTAGGAAGCAGACCAGCACACTAATAGGTGTATTGTCCAGGGACAATAAACGGAAACAGATACGAATAATTCTTCAGCAATATTATTTTCAATATGTATAACCGTATTTCTCTCGCCATGAGTGCCTAGATATATACTATACTAGCTCTACAATTAACACAAAGCCCTTGGTCTACATGTGTTAAGCAAAAATGTAATGTCTAAACTTTTGTCAAATTTTCTCTCCCTATGTCACTAAATATATCTGTCCATTGTTCAGATTTATTGTTAAGTATATAAATGTGCCCTTTATAATAAACTTCGGCCACCCGTGTCCTCGTGTCATATATTCGGTCAGTTATACTGTTTAACTCATACTACCTTACTGTTTTTCACGTCATGTCAATATATGCCTACTAATGCTACATCACACCCATCAGACATAAGAGGACATCCTGCAAGCAGCATTTTGACTCCGTCAGCAGCTGGTCAGGTAATTCTACGACACCTATACATGTATCACTATCTACTGTAACGTCCAACTTTTCTTTCCCTTTGTTATTTCTGCCAAATGTTTGTCCACTGATCAATTTCTCTCTCTTCATTGAACATCGAGCCTTTCTGTTGCCGATTTTTTGTCTTAGGAAAATTAGTGTAAAAACTCACAATTAACCTCAGTCACACCGACACTAATCTGGTTTTATTTTAACTGCTGCTGGATCTAGGGACACATATCCAACACCTTCTTCCAGGACCCAGCTGACAGCTAAGGATTTGTCCACAAAGAAAGCATTCATGGCAAGCGCAGACAAAATGTTAATTTATATTATTTCTTTGGCAATATTAAAACCACTAATATAACCTCTATATAAATACATTTACAATTTATCAACTAACAGTACATAATAATGTAATATTTTAATTAAAATGATAATGTATCATTTGCTGATTTCCAGTTGTGCATAATCTTTCAGTTTAGGAACATGGGAGGATCGGTTTTTCCAGCTTCCAGCAACAATCGACTATGCAGGAAGCCATTTGTCAAATGTGGGAGTCCCTTCACACCATCTCACCAGCAAGAGGTGCCTAGGTTCATGGAGGGACAGACCGGTGTCTTGGAAAAGATTAAAACATCTCTCCAACACATGGCAAAGTTACACCGGGAACATCTTAGTTTGTTGCGGCCTGTAAGGCACATCTCTGCAACAAACCCTGGCAACAACCCACCTGCATCACCCACAACCCTCCAGGCTTCAACTCCACAAGTACGACCTCAACCTCCAGTGAGTGGGCCCAGTATTGCATAGCCGGATACATGGACGATTCTCCAATCCTCACCCTTGAGCGTGGACAACATCCATCAACCCCATTAGCTATTTTTCGACCACTCTATCACCCATCCTCACAAACACACTACAATTGTAAAATTCACCCACTGCACAATTATAAATGTACATGGAAACAATTATTATGCATCTATTTCAGTAAATATAATTTGCATTTACCTTTCACCTCAACTATGAATATGTCTGTAATTATACTGATGCAAACCAGTGTGTCACTGATGGACCATTTAACAATAACCCTTATAACATAGCAAGTCACATACATGCCAGGCATCGCCACACATACAGAGCAATCTTATGAATACAACTACCTTAAGGTTTGTTTTAAATGTTTTTATCTGATATATTAAAACATGAAATAAATATTATGCCTATATTTTTGGAAACAGTCTGTTCTTGGGAAGAGGATAACAAGCAAAAATAGAAATTGAGTCCATGGTTAGCGATGTAACTTAGTGGGGTGGGACAACTTAGAAAACATTTAGAATGTCAGCAGAACAGTCTGTTCACAAACTCAAATTGGGATAATGTTCACAAAATCATTCTAAACGTTTAAAAAAACATACTGTCCCAATTCAAGTTCAAAAGTCCTAATTTAATGTCATTATTCAAACAAAAAGTCAAAATTAAATATAAATTCAATCCCCCACGACGGATAGGTTTCGGAAAGGCTTCCCTAGGTTGAGTAACAAAATGTATGGTCATTCTCTTTCTTTTTTTGAGAGAGTAGGACTACCTGGACCTCCTCCGAGGATGCAGGCCGTTAGATTTGCAGGGCGGGACAGGACACCAATTGGAGATGTGTGAACATTTGGGTAGGTGTTGGGACAGAGGCAGAAAACATCGCACGAGCTATAACAACACTGAAGAGTGTTGGACATACAATGTGTGGTTAAGGCTGCAGTCCAGGAGGACATGAGGAAGCAAACCTCTCTGTGCTGATCAGCATGCACTACTCTTGAAAGTCCAGAGAGACTTTAAAATTAAATTAAAAAGGAAGTTCTAGATACATTAGTAGTACAAGTATTTGTTTATGAAGATGTGTGAATGGAATCCAACTTTACTTATACACACATACACTACATGTGGGGTGTTGGAATGTGACTTGAAAAGTAATTGTGTGAATGATGCATATAGGTCTAACATATTATCTATGAATAGATCAGTGAGTGCGTGATGTGTTAGAAGATGCATATTACATGAAGTCTGGATGCAACATCATGGTAGTACAGCACTAGAAATCATGTTTTCAGTGGCTGGGTGACTGAGGTGCCACTTTCAATGAATGACACCTAATACCAAGCGAAGTGGGCAGTGGCAAAAGATTCCCTTGCCATCTGTTAATTTTTTGCCAGTGCCTGTGATATGGCGATAAACAGGTGCAATTGGCTAGTGATGGCTCTCGGCACCCGTCACAAGAAGCTTGATTGGCTTGCCTGTGAGCCCACTGGAGAGATCCAGTGGCCAAGAAATGGAGTGTGCCCAGTATTTTGCCATGTGCTGGGGGCTACGTAGCATTGCGGCGCCATTTTGAACTCCTATTTATAGGCAATACAGTTCTCTCGCCTAGAGGAACACAACGCAGGGTAACCTGTAAGTATACTGGATTCCTTCTGTTTTATTTAAGACTGCTCATCTACTCTCACAACAGTTATCCAAACAACTTAAATGTATTTTAGATGAACAACAGTCATTCTTAAGGTACACTATCCTAATTCATGACTAAAAAATGTACCTTTTTTGCCATAAAAAATAAATTTTTCTTTTAAACAGAATTGCTCGAGAAGGCCATGGTTTTGGACTACATTGCACGCATTGGTATTCTCTATGCCATTTCGCATTTACTGTCTATTTGGCTAAATAACCAGAGTGATGTTCACCCTATTGCCATATTGAGTTAACAAACTGGAGTAATCAGGTGTAAATGGATTCACTCTTAGTATTAAGTGCGGGTATTTGGCATTAAAGTACAACTCTACTGAGAGAATATGTTTTTTTAAAGATTTGGTGTGAATCTGGTCAATACTTATTGAGATATTCATGTTTTAAAAAGGTGCTCGATGGGTATTAAAGGGTTAACACTTTTGTATATTTCACACGTCAATCACATTTTGATTACTTTGCACATTAGATTACCATGATTAGGGCTGAAAAGGTTTTCCCATCCATCTCGAAACTCGTAAGTTAGCACTGACTCGAGAGTTTTACACTGGAAAAAAAAAATCTATTCATGGGGGGAGCGCCAACCCCACGGTTGACTGCTCTGAGGGCAGTGGTGAGTGCTGCCTAGACGCATGGAAAATAAAAGATGCTTTTGCAAAAAAGTGCTCTTTTTTGTGCACAACTCTCGAGTCATTTTTACAGCTTGACTCTACTACTATTTTGTCCCTAACTTTCGAGTCGGAGCAGCGTCCTAAGTGTCATGAAGTGTACAAAAAGATGCACAAGGAAAACCAAACACTAAAATGAGTGTCTGTCTATGCTTGAAAGGCAGGATGTATGGCGCAGGCCCGTACCACATGCCTGGCCCTGATGCACTTTAGCACTGATTAGCAGTGGTAAAGTGCCCAGAGTCCTAAAACCAACACACACAGGGTCAAAAACAGGAGGGCAAAAAGTCTGGGGGTAAACCCGCTGAAAAAGCCAAGTCTAACACAACCCCCTCCCAGCCTAAAGCCAGGGTAGACTAATCAATCCCTTGATGGACTTCCCTGCTTGGGGCCCACCCCCCCACCTGCTCCAACAGGGCTGGAAAGACCAAAACCATGCACAGAAGAGGTTGAACAACTAATTTTGAGTTGGGTGCAAGGCAAGCCCTGTGGCCAACTCCCACTCCGTATGGCCTTTGGCTATGCCCAGCACAGTCGAAAGCAGTTGTAGCAGGGGTGGAAAACTAAGTGATCATAAAACAGCAAGGAAATTCTCCTCTTGGATTTGTGTCTCCCCTAGAACATACCCTCTTTACACTTTTAAATGGCTGACTTTTATCCTTCCACTGCTCATATTTAGGAAACTACTTTTTCCTTAAGCACTACATTATTTTCTTGCTCTCTTCCTTGTGGTAGTTTCCCTTCCTTCAAATACCCACCCCCAACGATGCTTACCCTCCACCCATCCCCCACCTGCTCCTCCACCGCTCTTCGATCCATCACGGTCCTTAAAAATACTTTCAGTTTAGTTTTTGGAGGGTCCAGCAGCTGGCATTTGCTGTTGAACCACTCCTCAGTTTGCATCTCCATTGCTCACATAACCCCCCCTTTCCCCCGTCCACTCCTTGTTGTGTCCCCCACCTGCTCCTGATCTCCCCCCTACCCTCACAGTTGTTTAAATAAATGTATTTTATTTGTTTTTTTAGAGGGTCCGGCAGCTTCCATTTCCTGCTGAACTGCTCCGCATTGCCAAAAGTGCTTTTGGGCTAAGAGAATGTAATTTTATTTAATTTACTGATCTAAGTGGCATTTGCCATTTTAAATCATTAAATATAAAAAAAAAAAAAATAGCACCCATGTTATTCCGTAGGCACACACTTGTGTGGTGATGCATACACGCAGCCACATCATCATGCCTTTTCTTTTTTAATCTTTTTTTTGATGCACAGCATCAGCTTTTTGTCGATGCTCTACGACAATATTGGCAAAGCCAGTAGGTCAACAAGGCGAGACTCAATGTCTTTGCCAATGCTTATTTTAATACTCTTAGGAGAGGGAAAACCCCTTCCAAACCCCCTTAGAAAAGTGAGTGTGGTATAGGGGTAAGCTTATCAGTGTGAAATTAAGAAAAGTGTAGATTGAATCTATAGGCTGGGACACGTGTCTGTTAACTTGCTACAGCTGAGCTGATAAGTGCTATTTCATACTGCATTTATATTTACTGTTTTTTATGTTATTGTAAATTGTCCTTCGTTCCTGATTGGCGTATCGGATGAGTGTTTTATTGCTACATATATTTACTGTGCCAGAGTAAAGCAGACTTTGATTGGTCTACTGTGTGGCATCTACATTTTCCCGTGGTGATGATCAAGAGATTGGACCTCTGATGAACTGTTAGTGAAGAAGACAATTCTTCAGTTTTCTAGCCTTGTTACAGTTTTACCCCCGATTGTAGGACACCTGACTTCCCCCGAGGGAAAAAGCTCACATCCGACGTTGAGAGATGCAAGTGTAGCCTACCTCCACTCCCTGCACCTTCTGAGGGAGAAACTTTGATAATTTCTTCAAGTAATTGAGGATAGCATATGCCCATACCTGGACATTTGCTTTTGCGATTGGGCGTCGTATGAACACCTGCCCACATCATCTGCTGCTTTTATACTGCATGAGGTATTCAACACCCAAGCAGTCCATCAAACACTTGGACAGCATGCGTTGCCGTAGAGACATGCTGCTAGTTGCCTGTGTAAGCATGGTCAGACAGATGCATGTCTGACGTACATTCAGGAACCTTTGCAAGCGGTCAGTCAAATGCATCTGTGAGGCCACCGCGGATCGGCAGAGAAGTTACCTGGAACCACATGCACTTGTAGGGGAAAGAGGTGGAGCACTTCCCACCATCAACAAGGGATTTCACTTTCTTCATGTGACAATAGACGGAGGGTGTCTTTTTTTTTTTTTAGAGAAAAAAATAAAGTCCCTACAGAAGAAAATTAGAGCAGCAGGGAAACATACAGTTGAACAGTAGTCTACCACACATTGCCTGCAAGTCACCACTTTTCAACTTCATGTTACTTTCCAGGGGACGAAAACCCAGGAGCTGGATTTCAAGTATCTGATTTGATACTGGTGAGCTAGACAAGCAGATAGTGTGTTGGTACTCAGCATATTACACAGGACAGTGGTAGTGCTTCATCCGTCTAGCGTGAAGGAGTTTGGAGGAGGAAAGGGAGTGTAAAGTTTAACTTAGTTGTCAAAATGCAAAACGTACCAGCACCACCATTTTTCCAATTCACAACAGGTGAACCAAACATTGGGTGGAGTAAGTAGGTCTTTGTGCATTATGCAAGGGTGTGTGGAATCAGTTTATCAGCAGAAAGGAAGACGTCCGTGAGCATTCATCGTTTAGTAGTGGAGCTACAGGAGGTCATTTAAGATTTGTATGTTAAAGTTGGATAAACCTTTCTTCTCAAAATGAATACTACTTTGGAGCGATATCATTTCATGATGAGAGCGCAAAGGAGGTGAGAGCATGTAAGACTATGTAATGTCTCTATGCAAATTGGCCTCAAAATGTACATTTCTTGAGATTATGGAAGAAAGAATACATGGCCAACACAGGTTGAAGTGAAGTAATAAGAGGTTTGGAGAGTACTGGTAAAAGAAGATCCAGCCTTCAGCATGGTCACTGTGGCAGCTAAGTAACTGGAGCACTCAAGGGCTTGCTTAGAAGAGATCAGGAAAGTCAGTGATAAAGGTGGTATTAAGGAAGGAGAACGAATGGTGCAATAAGTATTGAAGAAGGAGAAACCTACCCTAAATAAGGACCCCAAGCCATTTTGAGGGGAGTGCTACAGATGTGGTGTATAGGGTCATAGGGCCAGCTGGACAGATCGCCCAACAAGCAAAGTAGTAAGCAAGTAACAAAAAGGGACATTTTGCAAAATGTTGTTGTAGTGTGCAATCGGAAAAGAAAGTGATATTTCAGCATCTGTGGAGACGATCATTCTCCAGGTGGATGGTAACGCTTGTGCGAAACCTGAAGATTGGCTGTAGGTTAATGGTGAGAAAATTCGAATGCTATTTTACTCGGACATCGTTAACCCTATTTGCTAACCCTTTGAATGTATAGGAAGAAAAAATTGCTAAATGCATACAGTTGAAGTCCTGATTTACGTAGGGCATGAAGGCAAGCCCATCAAGTTGAAAGTTTTTCTTTAGGCTTGTCTAAGATTTAGGAGTGGAAGCATGAATATAAAAGTGTATTTTGCAGACAACGGTGATTGCATAGTGTGCTGGTCTCATCATAAACTACTGGGGTTAATGTTAAACTTCAATGCCACCCTCCAGATACAGTTAAAGGAGTTGGAGGACAGTTGCTTCATTTCCATGGTTTGAATTCTTCCTATTTTATGGTATCTTAGCAGCGTAATTTATAGTGGTTAAGTTCGATTTTGTTAGCTTGACACACAACATCATATTTCAACAATATATAAGAATGTTTTTATCTGCCAATTGATCAGTAGGCAAACTTGTATGTAGTGTCATCAGGAACAATTCTCCTAAAGCATGTGAATGCGTGAAATTGTAGCCGTTAATCAGATAGCTTCATGGATTTTCTATAGACAACTTTTCTATTTCAGAAAAAGTCTTAAAGATCCTTCTGTGATGACAATATGTTCCGAGAGACAGCCATACTGTGGAGACATATTTCATTGTTCCCATATGAACGACCTTCTGTAAGTAGATGAGATTTATGTGCTCCACATTCTCTGTGGCTAAGCAGCTTTGATCATAAACTATATAGTTTCTGTGCTAAGGTTTTCTCCTTGATAACACATTCCATAACTATTGAAGTTCTGTTTTTTTCTGACTGAGTGATGTAGGATGTAACATATGGAGCAATAGATGTGCAGCTGTCAGAAACAAATTGTACATCAGTATAGGCATTTCATAATATTTCTTGGATTGTAGTCATTCTTGTATTTTGAATACTTCTGTTGTAAATTGTAGGATTTTTGTGATTGTCGAGTAACTGTGTGGCACTTAGCTAACAGGCTATTTATGTGTCCCTTTTCACATGCTGATCTTGGGAAATCATATGTGCACCTTCTGTAGTTTTAATTGTTTTGCTTCCAACTCCTTCTGCAGCTAGGAGTGCATTTGTGTTGTTATTACTGTAGACCTTTGGTTTGTAAATTTTGCCAGTAACATGCTTTTGAATTAAAAGTAAAATAGTGCAACCGGAGTGCAAGCCAAATTTAGGTGCATCTTAACCTATGATATGTATCTTCCTTGATATACTTTTCCCAAATTAGTGTATAATTTCTCCAAGCTGTGGGGTCGCTATTTTTTGTTGCAAAGCAGTTTTACATTACTCAACATTTGTGCTGGCATTATACACAAACATTTCTGGATCAACCAAACATAACTGCTCAGGTGTTATTATTTGAAAGTTTGCATTGCCCTCATGCATAAAAATATGAAGATCATCCTATGCACATTCTACAGTTCAACGTCAGAAACCATTTTGAAGCTTACACGTTTTAGCATACAACTAACATCTGGTCATTTCAATAACAATCTTTATTTGATACAGGATCATTAGCTAAAGCACATGCAGGCCTCAAGATGTCTACTCGCCCACTAGCTATGGTGAGTCAGATTTTATTAGGGTGTGCTATTTTAAGGGCCTACTGGCCCTCTCTGGCAAGAGAGCTCGAGCTGACAAGAACAGGTGTTCTGTTCATTGAGAAAGTGAATGCCTTTAAATCTTATTTTTATCTGGTCACTTTTTGCTGTGTTCAAAGACAGAGGTCAAATGTCAGCTAATGCCTTATTACAAATTGCTTATTTTATACTGAAAATTGGGGTTTACTTTTCTTTCTCTGACTATAAAGACATGCTTTAATAATATATTCATTAAAAGTGAGTTTTTAAACATGAACGGAGAAAAATGTCTGCCCGCACCCTAATAACACTATTAGTGAACTAAAAGTCAAGTTAGGGTTCGTGTGTACCCTATGTGTGGGCTAGATTCTGATCATACATAGTGCAAATGTTTACTCTATTAAATCAAACAAAACTTTTTTTTGTACAGCATACATGCTGAACTCACATATTCGAAGGAGCTCTCAAATGTGATGATCAGGAAATAGGTGACCCATGAAATAAAATACCTAGGATCACACAATTTGAGATCAGTTTATGAGATACGCGCATTGTAGTCCGGTTGAGTAGATTATTCAAGTCACTAGATCTGCAGGTCTGATAAAATGTTTATGATTTTTTGAGGCTTGACACGTAAAGTCACCTTCCAGTCAAGGGTGTTTATTTTCCAGTGTTTTTGCGAGTTGCTGGATGGCATGCGGTGCTAAATTTTAAAGTCTGCAAAAGCAGAAGAAAACAGATATTTACGATTAATAAAGGAAATAAGCCATTTAACTATGATATTTTCTAAATCATGGCTCTTCAGAATATTTACTATAGGTATGAAATTCTGATGCACTTATTTCTGAAGGTCTTTCATATGGTCATCTGCCTTGTCTGTCTAGTAAGAGCAGAGAGAAATAAACTTCTAAAATGTTTTCTCAAATGTTGATTGGTTCCCCTTAAAAGCTTTCCTTGTATATCTTTACCTTCTTTTCCAGCATTTTCTGAATGTAATGGTTGTATTAAGTAAATGTTCATAAATATGTTCAAGGTTTTACAGCTGTATTAATTTCTAGATGTCTTATACACATTTCTTGTTGTATAGTATACATTTGCTTCTTGAATAATATATTGATAGTTTTATTTTGCAGAAAAGGATTATGTGATATTAACTATATAAACGATTTCCTAGTTTTTTTTACATACACAAATTGTTGCCAGAGTATGCAGTCTTTAATGGGACCTCCGTTTATTAGTTAGTACAGGAAGTTTGCCATTTAAAATATTTTAAAATCCTAATGTTTTATCATTTCCTGCAATATTCAATGGTAAATAAAAATTGTTTTCCCATGTAATCACTTAAATTGTGCTTTAGATGGCACAAAATATTTTTTACTTTGTATCTGGGTAACTGTTTGAAATGGATGAACAGTTTGTATTAATAATATTGTCAGACAAGTGTGGGTTTTGAAGGGCTTCTGGTGCTTCACAAACTGCCACAGCTTAAAGGACACTTAAGGTAGGGGCTTTCATAAAGCTGATTAACCTCGGCTGCACGATACACAGGTAATTGGTACCACATATTGGTCTTTAGTGTTAAATATTCAGTTAGACTTATCATTTGGACTTAAAGTTGATAAAAAAGACTGTTGACAATATATGCATAAATCTCTTTGAAATTCCAAACAAGCAATTGCAATGCAATAGGTCTCGCATTTACGCGAGTTTGAGCTATTGACATTGCAAATAACAATGCCTTTTATTTTGTTTTCGTTTTAAGAAACCTAAATTAAAGGCATTGTCATTTACAATGCCAATAGCTTAAACTCGCGTAACTGCGAGACCTATTGCACTGCAAATGCTTGTTGTTTTAGCCTCTCAGGTTTAGGCCACTGCAGTATTTTACTGTATTGTATTATAGCGCTTGTATAGCACTTACTACCCCTATGTGGGGCACTGACGCGCTTATCCATGCAGGTAGCACACTACACCCTGTGGCTTGTGTGGTTGGAAGTGTGTTGTGTTTGATTAAGGCTTATGTCATGAGTGAGGGCCACCGTGGAGCAGTCATCGTGTTACAACGCAGCACTTGTCGGTGTAATGGACGAGGAAGTGTGAGAGAGTGACATATGTTTTATAAATTGTGTTATGTTGGCAGTACACATATTTATGCAATGTTGTTGAGGCATGAGGTGCTGACAAGCCCACGGAAGGGGAGGAGTCCACATGTATGTGAGGGCTGGGCCGTGGGATGAAGCAGACTTTGTCATTGGTCCCAAGATACTTCCATCTTTGAGGTACACACAAGGCTCTTCGGATGCTTCCGGGGTGGCCAGATACTGCTTCTTCTCAGAAGACTGCCTCAACTGATGGGAAAGACGCTCAGATGGCAGGGGTGTTATATTTCAGCTGCGTTCTTTTATGTTAAGCGTGTTTTTTCATCCTTTCTTGTCAGACAAAGACCAATACAAGGCCCGGCTAGTGCCCAGCCCTTCTGTTATTCCCGAAGGGAGCAGATTGGCTTTTATTTGACTCAGGAAACCTCTTCTTAACCAGTTGCTTACTCTAGTCACCGACACAGGGCTTACTGGACGACACAGCTGTGCTTTAGGTGCCACAGGGAAAGAGAGACCACTGCTGCTAAGGATTTCAGGAGGGGGATATCATTCGTTAACATTTTCCAAACAATAGCTCAATGGCACTTATTTAGATCTGTGATGGAAGGATGAAAGTCTGCGCCGGCCCGCCAAGCCTTGAACCCTTGACCTGCAGGCTACCCTAATGCACTCAGCAGGTGCATTATGCAACCGAGATTATTCACAGGCTTCTTCAGATAGGCTGATGGGACTCTGAGGCCGGTGTGGTAAAGATTCTGCGGCAGGAAACATGTTTTAGTATCTAACACAGGCGGAAACACAATCTCTGCTAAATATAGAAGCCTTGTGTGGGCTTTGGCAACAGGCTTCTGATCAGAGCCAAAACGCAGAATGCCGACACTCTCAAACCTTTTCCTTGACTACATGAACACTGCAAGTAGATAACATTAACAAGCTGTCGCCATTGCGCGAATGAGAAAAAAAAAAGTGCTTACCGACTTAATGAAGGAGACAGTGTAATGCGGCAAGTAAAAGATCCAGTCCTGATGGGCAGTCACAAAAGGAGACAGGGCGGTAACAAGGCAGGACTAAGAAGCCACATTATCAATCGGAAGCCAGCATTTAGCATGGACGATGACGCCAGCAAATGAAAAATATGGGCGGAGCTTCCACGGCACTTCCACATCTGTCCCTACTACAATATGCCTCGCAGAGCGAACAGCGCATGCACTGCAACGCTAGGCTCGACCTAAAAAGTAATTAAATATTTATTAATTTCTGCCAGAGAGCACCAAACTCGCATGCCACAGAAGCGATACACTCTTACAAAATTAATACTAACCACCCAGTAAAATAAAGGAGACAAAAAGTTGAATCGGGGAAGTGGAATAGGTCATCACTCTGTTGGGCACTGACAGTTACAAAGTGAAATGGATAGCCAAAGGTAAAATCTAAATATTTAGTAATCTGGTATTAACCTCTAGCACCTGGGTACTCACAAACATTTCGCCAGTGGTCAAAATGTTTGGTCGGTGATGTGACTGAGGGCAGCATTGATGTCAGCAGGGTGGCGGTCAGGAGGAGGGGCGTCTAGGAAGGGGGGGGAGGCAGTGGCGGTAAGGTGGGTGTAGGGGAAGAGAAACATATCTAGTGGCTGAAGCGCACAGTGTGAAACCAGAAAACCTAGGATTCATTTTGGCTTTTTCCACTTTACCAAATTGTGTGATCCTAGGCAATTATTTTATTTCACTTTTCCTCCTTTTTCTTCATAATCACATGTAAGACGAACTCAAAATACATGACTTCAGGATCTGCGCTGTACAAAACTTTCTCTTGTGTTTGATTTAATTAATTGTAATATTGTTCATGTACAATAGGACCCCAGGCCACCCAAAGAGTACATTTAACTGACTTGCCTCTTAGTTCACTATTGGCATTGCTGTCAGGGTGGGAGGAAGAATGAATGTTTCTAAATTCATGTTTGAAAAGTCTCACTTTGAAAAAATACTTTTCAATGCACTGATATAATCCGATGCTCTAAGGTGAAACAGTTCTGCATGTTAATGGAATACACTTTTTGTATTTTGAAGAGACTATCATATTTTTACACTTTTGCTGCAAGATGTCTTTAAAAATTAAGGTGTTCTTAAAGTTAAGCAGTGTAGAACAACCTAATTACGTCCTTTAACTTCAACTAACCTTTAAATAAAGGCTTGCATGTTCATATAGAACAAGTTACTTACCTTCGGTAACAATGTATCTGGTAAAGACATATGTTAATTGTAGATTCCTTACCTTAGAATTTCCCCCAGGTGTCAGTCTGGATCCGGAGATTTTTTCTTCAGCAGTACCTCTGCGCGTCGCCAGGTGGCGTCGGTCGGCCCCGCGTCAGTCGTTGGGGTCGTGGGTGCGGGGATGACATAGCGGGATCTACATAGCCGCCGCCCATGCGCGCCGACGTCAGTTTTTAACACGACTTTCCACATCAGAAGGGCCTTTTAGGGGAGTCCCTATCCCTAGAAATCAGTTCGCAGAGCGGGGAGGATGGGTGGGGCGGTAAGGTATCTACATCTAACATATGTCTCTACCAAACATATCATTACCAAAGGTAAGTAACTTGTTCATCTGATAGAGACAGTTAGTTGTAGATTACCTTAGAATAGATACCCCAGCAATACCATCCCCGGAGGAGGGTCTGTGAACCAAGATCATATCAGTCCTGGAGGATCGAATGGGCAAAGTACCCATCCCTCCGAACTTGGCTGTCCAGGAAGTAGTGTCTGGTAAATGTGTGCAAGGATGCCCACGTTGCTGCCTGACAGATGTCAAGGGCTGGAACACTGCTAATGTTGTGGTTGACGCCGTTGCGCTGGTGGAATGAGCACGCAACCTCACTAAAGGGTCCTTCTTCGCCAACGCATTGCATATTTTGATGCAAAGGACAACCCTACAGGAGATGGTCTGTTTTTGAACAGCCCGACCTTTCTTGGCACTCACATAGCCAACGAAGAGTTGATCATCCACCTGGAAGTCTTTTGTGTGATCAAGATAAAAAGACAGTGCACGTTTTGGGTCCAGACGGTGGAGCCTCTCCTCCTCCTTGGAGGGATGCGGGGTGGATAAAAGGTGGGCAGAGTGATAGATTGTCCCACATGTAAAGGCGTGATGACCTTAGGAAGGAATGAAGGTTTGGTACGAGGCACCACTTTATCCGGATAGACAGATAGAAAAGGGGACTTTGAAGACAAAGCCTGCAGCTTGCTCACCCTGCGAGCAGAGGTGATGGCAACAAGGAAGGCAGTTTTGAGAGTCCACAACCTGAGAGGACAGTTATGAAGAGACTCGAAGGGAGCACACATAAGGAAAGTTAGAACCAGATTTAAATCCATTGGGGCATTACGAAAGGAGATGGAGGGTACAGATGAGTAAGGCCCTTAAAGAATCTGTTAATGATAGGAGATTTGAATAAAGAAGGCTGATCTGGCAGCCGAAGAAAAGCAGATATGGCTGCAACATATCCTTTAAGAGTGCGCAAAGCAGATCCCTGCTGGGCCAAGGAAAGACAGAGGAGTAGAGGGCGTCAATGGCCTTTGTTGTGCACCATGCCTCAAATTTGTTCCATACACAGGAGTATACTGTCTTAGTGGAGCGACGCCTCGATGCCAAGATAACATCACAGACTTCGGACAGAAGGTCGCAAGCTGTCAACTGCCACCGCTCAATCTCCACGCAAGGAGGTGGAGACTGGACAGGTTCGGGTGGAGAACCATCCCCTGCTGCTGAGACAGAAGATCCTCCTGAAGGGGCAGTCTGATTGGAGGATCGATGGCCATGCTCAGAAGGTCAGAGTACCAGACTCTTCATGCCCAGTCCGGAGCTACAAGAATGACTTGAGCCCGGTAGCGCTTGATCTTCTGGAGCACTCTAGGCAGAAGTGGTACAGTCTGAAAGGAGTACAGGAGGCCGAAACTCCACCCGCGACGAAAAGCCTCACCGAGCGAGCGCCGCCGTGGAAACTCCAGCGCGCAAAACTGTTGACATTGCGAGTTCTCCTCAGAGGTGATTAGATCTAACCTTGGCTCTCCCCACCACTGAAAGAGACCTAGCGCCACCTCTGGATGGAGATGCTATTTGTGATTGACTAGGCACCGACTGCCCTGTCGTTCAGAAAGCCCACCAGGTGTTGAACCACCAGGGTTATGTCCTGAAGTTCCAGCCACGTCCAGAGGTGGAGAGCCTCTTGACAAAGGGTCCACGACCCCACCCAGTTTGTTGCAGCACCACATGGCGGTGCACCTGCACCACTTTTCCCCTGAAAGAGGGAAGAAATGCTTTCAGTGCCAGTCTGATCGCCCGGAGCTCCAAAAGGTTGATATGGAGGCCGGACTCCGCTAGAGATCAGATGCCTCTGATCTCTGCCTCTCCCAGGTGGCCGCCCCATCCCAGAAGTGAAACATCCGTCACCACTGTTAGATCTGGTTGGGGAAGGGAGAAGGATTTGCCTCTGACCCAATCTTGGTTCGTTAGCCACCACTGCAGTTTTAGTGCAGTTCCCTCTGAGATCTGGATGTAGTCGGAAAGATTCCCCTGATGCTGCTTCCACTGGAACTTCAGGTCCCACTGCAGAGCCATCTGGCATGCTCCACCAGCAGGATGCAGGAGGCCATGAGGCCCAGCAGCCTCAGAGTAATTCTCACCGAAATCCGGGATAGAGGCTGAAACATCGTTATCATAGACCGAATATCCCAGACTCGCTGCCCACGATGCCGAAGACGGAGCCGACGGACACCACCTGGTGACTCCCAGGGGTACTGCTGAAGAAGAAAAAAATCTCCGGATCCAGACGCTTGGGGGGAAATTCTAAGGTAAGGAATCTATAACTAACTGTCTTTATCAGATACATATTTTTAATGCAGTGCTGAGATGAGTAAACAGCAGTCCAGTGCTACTGCTGACCATGGGGCCACATGTAGGGGTCAGGAGGGCAGCATGCAGCCCCTAAGCCATTCTTTGAGCATCACTGCTCTAGCACCTACTTTAACAGTGAAAGGATATGCCTTTGAAATAGCTCTGTGTAACCAACCATGTAACTTATAATAAGAAGCTGACATTTCCGGAATCTGAAATACAAGATATAAATGACTAATGTAATGCAGACGGTGTCTTTTCAGTACGATAACTATCTTTGACGTCTTACATATGTGCCTTCAGGAATTAGTGGGTTTTTCCAATTACCCTGATCTGCACTCATATTGCTGGACCTCTCTGCGGCTTTCAACACGGTCTCCCACCTCATCCGCATTCAAAAACTACACGAAGCTGGCATCCAAGGACCAGCACTACGATGGATCTGCTCTGTCCTGACAGGCCACAAGCATTGGTCAAGTCGACCTCTTTCTGCTTGGACACCCTCAACTTTATCTGTGGAGTTCGTCAAGGATCATCGCTCAGCCCGACCCTTTTTGAACACCTACATAACCGCTTTCACCAGCATAATTTGTGCCCACGAATTACCATCTTATCTTGCGCATTCCAGTTCATACTCTCACTTTTGGACAAAACGAAGATCACCAGGACCAGCTTTGCTGCCTGCATGAACGAAGTCGCTGACTGAATAAAAACCAATCATCTCACGCTAAGCACGACCAAGATGGAAGATGTGATATTTGGCAAAAACACCTCACCATGGGACTCCACTTGGTGGCCAACGAAACTCGAACCCACACCTATCCTGACAACCCAAGTAAAGAATCTACAAATAGTCATCAACAACAAACTCCCCATTACCGGCCAAGTCATCGCTGCCTCCGTCTTCTGCTTCATCATACTAAAGATGCTAAGAAAGATTTTCAAGTAGCCCCCCCATCAACACCTGCAGAACCATCACACAGGCCTTCATCACCAGCAAACTGGACAATGGAAACGCCCTCAACACCGGAATCAACACACAATTGACCATACAGAACTCTGCAGCAAGGCTCATCCTGAACTTTTCACCCCACACGCACATCACACCGCACATGAGGGAGCTCCACAGACTCACTAGCTACAAACGAGCTGCCTTCAAACTTCTCATTCAACACTTTTAAAGCCTTACACAACATAGGCTCTGCATACTTCAACAACAGCATCAGCTTCCACCAACCTACCAGACACCTCCGCTCAGTTAGATTCCTACTCGCAAGCATCCCTACATATGCAGAACTAGAACAGGTGGTTGTGCCTTCTCCTACCTTGCTCTTAAAGCCTGGAACCACCTGCCACTGCACATAAGAGGAGCCTCCTTAGTTTTTCAATTCCACAAGCAGCTGAAGACATAGCCCTTCAATCAGGACTGACCACAGCCCGGCCAGACTGCTACTGCTTCAGCACCAGGATAGCTTCCTGGGTGATCGTGCGCTCTACAAATATACATAACGTAACAACTTACTACTTGTATCATAAACATAATATCAATGTGTTCCTATTGCTGCTTCACAAAAATCATTGACGTTAATGTCTACAAAGAGTTCAGCTCTCTAATACGCATAGTGCAAACTTTTTTTTCGGAAACACAATTTCCAGGATACTGCTCTGTGATTTAGCTGTATTCGGCGAACTCTCAAGAAAGTATGTCCCGCAAACATGAATCCATGAAGCATGGGTCCTGGCTACAGCAACGTAGCAACTCAATTGCCTAGCAAAGACAAATTGAAACATGAGGACAGTCATAACCAGTAATCCAAGATAGCTACTGTCATCTGCAAAGTGAGAGTTCAAGCATATTGGAACTTGTATTTCTCACAGGCAAGGTGATATCGCACAATGTGCTCTCCACGAGCATCCAACCTTCTGCCAGGCAGCACTGGTACTATGCACCTAATGCCAGCCCTTCCTTAATTGCAGTAATGTCAGAGTGCCCCGGAACATGACCAGGTTCCTGATAGGCCCCATCCCCAAAGAATGCAGTCTTGTTGGCAGAGTTCCTGATTTGTCAAAATATCTTGCACAAAGTATTCTGTTGGGCTGAAGTATCAGCTTTACCATTGTTAGGGCCTGGTCAGTAGTTTTTCACAAAATCAGTCAAACAAGAACACGCTTCAAATGAGTTATTGAGGAATTAGTGTTCTAGCTGATTTTATGAACTGCAAATTACTGATATCTATAAATAATTCAAAGGTGTGTTTTGCCTCTGACAAGCTAGCTGTTCAATCAATGCAGGGTTAGGTAAAGTCAACAAAAGTATATCAGGACTAAACTAATCTTTTATCCAGGCATTCCAAAACAAATCCTAGTAATTATAAGTGTATGAAATTGTACTGGTCCTGAAGGTAAAACTGAACCATTGGCTTCCTTAACATCTTCATACTGAGCAAACTTATTGTCCATATAGTTCCCTCAGACTCCTGAATCTAAAAGTTCTGAAATCATCTTTTACTGACCATCTGACAAGATCATTTTCATAGAAGCAATCATAGAAGCCACGGCTAAACGGATAGCATTGTTTACACACTTTGGAGATTAGCTATTGCTTTAACTTAACAGAACATCTCCTTCCATTGTCCTTAAATCTGTTTGTCAACTGGTGCCTTTATGTATAAGATGTTACTGATGCCTATGTTGTAGGTTTACTCCAACAGTCTTTCATTAAATGACCGGACCTACCATTTTACATACACAATTGCAGTGATTTTTTTTCTCTTTCTTCTTTATATATAGGGGCCCTTATGTTGCCTCTACTTGCACAGACTTGAAAGATTCCAAAGCTTTACTTTCTTCTGAGGGCATAAAACAAATAAGTTTGCTTCTGATTTTATTTTGTCTGAATGGTGTTCAGTATGGCCATGATCTAACTGTTCCACTATGTCTATAAGTTCTGCACACTTAGGTGAGGGATTATGCTAGAACATCTTTTAATTCAGTTTGTAACATCACGATAAACAATTAACTACTAGATGTGGTAATGTCGCTCAAGAAATCTTCATGGTCCGGTTTCAAATTTACCATTTCAGTAGTGTTTGGAACATTTCTACTAAACAACTGCAGCATCAGAAAGGAACCACTAATTCCTGAAGGCATTTAAGTGTAAAGTAAGTGGTAGTTATCTTGCTGATATGGTTGACACTAAGTCAACATTCAGTTTGAAGAAAACTATGTATGCAAGTGATATTTCTATAGCACAGACCCAGCGAAAAGGCACAGGAACACTGCACAGTGTCAAAGATAAGCATACAGTCAATGAGTGAAAGGAAGTGTGGCTTGGTTATGGGCCATAAAGAGTCAGAGTTTGATTAGAGACATTTAAAAGGCATTTCCTTTCACTGTCGAAGATGATGCTGGAGGTTAATAACTATTTACTAAATACTTATTTGCCTTTAGATATTCATTCAAATCTGCAAACATATGTGCCCATTAGAATGACGAGTCAAAGAGTGATATCCAATGTCTCGGTTTTCTCCCTTAACCCATTCTCTTTTACCCTTCTACCGTTTGCCTCACATATTTTGCTGTGTGGTCTGAAGTGGATTTGGTCTAAGATGGAAGAGTGCACTGCTTTCATTTGATCCAAAGTGCACGTTTAGTGCGCTCAATAGATTGGCTAGCCCACATTATTATCCAACCTGAACTTTGAATCCTGGCACTACCCAAGCTAAAATTTAGATTTAGTGATCAAATTACAACAGAAAGTTAATTTGGTAAGGGCTGAGAATAAGAGCCTGCAATCAGAATTAACTGTAGATGAACAAGAAATTGGTGCCATGCTACGAGAGTTTAAATCTCACTCACATATATACCCGCTAGCATCACCCACACCTCGGTTTACAGAGGATCCAAAGGAATTTGCACTTTTGTTTTACCATTTAAGTGCGAATGCAGCAATAAGTGTCTGTTTAATAGAAAGGATTGATTACTGTATAACTTCTGAGCAATGCTGCCAAATATATTTTTTATTCAAATAATTTTGTCAACAAGACTGGAGGTTACACAATACACTCCAGGAGTTTTTTTAAAGTAGACTTCTGTTCAAAATAGATATGCATTATAATTGGTTGTCTTTTGCAGTATAGTTTGTAAAATATGTATTTTCATATTTCTAATAATTTAAACAATTTAAAATTAATGGAGTTTTTTGGCTTATTAATATTTGTGAACATTAGCCACTATAATACATTCTGAAAAACAAAGTATTGCTGTCTAATTTATTAGTGTGAATCTTTTATATGGTGCAAATTTGAAACTTTTTTTTATTACTTTTTAAAGTTCGCAAACAGTTACCAGTCAAATAGAGTACATTTTTAAAATCATTGATCAACAACTGTTAGCTAATTTTTCAGTGAGGTCACAACACTTGGAAACAACCCTATGAAAAAAAGTTTAGCTGCAAAATAAGTCCTGTTTTGAAATGGGATTTGTTTCTATTGTGAACGAATTGTTCTTAACCAATAAATGTTTAATATCTCTTTTGTGGATGATTAGCCTTTTTGGTGGGCATGTGATTAAATACATATCCCTTTATTGCTGAAGAAGTGAAGAGGACTTATGACAATTCTCAAAATTTGGTTTACTTGTTCTGTTGGGCAAAGCAGTATTCCCTAGAGTATAACTTGATGACAAATTTGGGTTGTGCAGGATTTAAGGTACAGTGGTTTGGATTTTAAGATTTGAGATAAATATCAGAGATTACACCATCCTCTTGTAATTATTTTACAAGTAGGGGTAATGATTTTGGATATACATGTATTGTATCACAATACATATTTAATTTTCTTGTGCATTGCCCAAATTGGCTCTTCACAACTGGCTTTAACCCAAAGTGTTTGTTGTAATTTCAAATGTACTATGATTTTGGAGGTGCCCATTTGACATTCTTTAGCACAGCAGTGTAAGACAGGAAAATTGAAATATTTTCAAACAGATGGGATCTATCTTACTGATGTTGGCAATGCTGGTCTTTTTACGTAATTTGCAAATTACAGTGTATCATGCTTCTTAGTCACTCCACTTACATCTGTTCACCAAGCCCAAAGGATCTTCTAAGACCTACCATTTCATGTACATCTTTATTTTGTTATTAGATATTTTTTTGTTAAAGCTTTGAAAGATTTTTAAACATTGGACACATAAAAAAAGAGTTATTTAAAAACAATGTCTCACAAAGTCAAACCATTTGGTTACCCAGGAGAGGACCCAGTAGCGGCTGCTACCGGACGGAAGCGGTGAGAAGGGGAGGGCGGGCTAAAAAAAAACCCAAAAAACACACTTACCTGGCAACTGCTGGCCAGCCGGACGCCGCCTCTCCTCCGTCCTCTTTATCGACAGCCGGCTGCAGCCTCTCCTCTGTCCTCTTCATCTCTAATTCGGCAATAGGAAGCACCCAAGCTCCCCACAATCACAACGCTGCAGTGCAGCGTTGTGATTGGTCCGAGTGCCGTGGTTCAGCGCTCAGACAGGTAGCGGGAGCCTGGGCATGTTCTCCACCCAGGCTGTAATGCAGCCTGGGTGGAGAACATGCAAAGTGCGCATGACGCTTTTGGCCAGCCCGAGACGGCCGGCCAAAGCGTCATGCGCACTTACAGAGTGTGCCCACCACTCCTCCCCCTGCAGTGCTCTTGCATCATGGAGCTCAGCTCCGCCCCTGCATAACCAACTGAGCCACTGCAGTAGGAAAAATAAAATGATAACGTTGCGTTATTTTATTTTTCCTTCTTGAACTGCTCGGAGAGCAGTGAGGTGACACTCCTCCACCTTAGCGGAGGAGCCGCCGCTGAGAGGACCTAAGGAAATGGTGAGGTAAACAAAGGTAGAGAGTATATGATATTTCAGAAGAGATTAAAAAAAAAAATGCCAAGTTACTAGGGTTTATGGGCAATCAGGACAACATTCTAGAATGACTAAACAATTCCTCACTGCTTTGAGCATCACAATATATGTACTTGCCACAGCAATCATAATCAATAGAGTAAGAGTGACAATAACTCTTACATCTACTTTGTACCTCAACTGCTGTACAAATACCAGCCTACGAGGACTGTACTACTGATGATGTAGCTGTAGTAGATGCGCCCAATTCCAAGATTTCAACACTTTAGTTTTCATCCTATGCAGTTGCTGGGACCACTGCGGTTGAGGTAACTTAACTGCTTTCTGTCCTCAAGATGGTGATCTCTATTTCCTGCAGTTAGCTGCAAAGGTATTATCACAAGAAATGTGATCATGGTGGAATGTTTGGAGACGTCTTACTGTGCTTGTGCCTAAGTTCCACTCACAAACTTTGACATGTTAAAGACATTGCCATGTTCTCGTCAGATTAGCCCTTCTGCATGGCTGCTATCATGCCCACCTAAAGATTAAAAGTAGTGACATTCTCAGGATGCAGACAGTCCAGTGTGACCAACTATCACTACTTGTGTGGATCTGTACCAAAAGGTAACAATTATGCTCAGTTATTCTGGTTGCCTGGCCCATGCACCCTCGCCTGCATTAGCAGACTAATTCTCAATGAAAGTTAGCTTTCCAACTATTGCATGATGTAACTGAAAAGGCTTCAAAATATAAATGGTTTACTTTCCATGAAAGTAAAAATTACTGATTCCTGCTAGGTGATGCTACCATTGTATTTAGTCTCTGAAGAACAGATACATTGTTTTGAAGCTGAAATGGAGAGTGTTCTTTAATACTGCATGTTAGAAAAAGTATTTATTAACTTAATGCTAACCTTTACTTAATGACATAAAACAATCTTTACGTTTCATAGATTGGTATGCATGATTTAAAGATGTGCCCTATGTTTATTTAGGAACATGGCTTTGTTAAAGTGAAAGTACATTTGTAGCATCTGTTTTTGTGCGTGGATACCTCTCTGAATATAAAACATTGTTTGATTCAGTATTCAATTTCTAATCAACTTTCTAATGCAAGTTTTTAACCCTTTGCCAAATGTGTAACAACAATGGTATTTTACAATGTGCTTTGCTTAAGAATGTGCATATGTGCTGATTTTAAATTGCTGCCATGATTGCACTGAGAATGACCATCCAATGCAGCAGAGGCATTGTATGAGAGTGTGTGTTTACCTTTCACCTAAGGGAAAAGTGGCTGATGGAAACAGGGAAGGAGAGTAAGATAGATCCCATTCTCGTCTTGCAGCAGAAAGAGTCGCTGGTCGTATTCCCCTGACGAACGAAGAAGCCCCTAAAACTCCTGGGTGTGCGCGTAATTCACATCAAGTGCAATTGTGGAACATTGAATGGCAGAATACTATGTTGGCAATATATGTAACAATGTGTGAATACCATATAAACATAAAGCCTATGCTGCAACACATGCATTGGGAGTGTATTTTATGTAGTATATTTTAACAAATGGAAGATCAATTCACAATAATTGTGAAGGTGGTCAGGCTGCTTTTCAAACAACCACCCCATAGAGTAGAGGAAGAGAGTGGAAGTGTACCATCCACTAATGTTACAGCCCCCATGGGTACAACTGGACACAAGGTGAAGAATTTTCTGCACCAACCGTCAGAAGAATTTAATGTCATTGTGTCCATAGTCGATATTATTCTATCCAAGCACTGCTTGGAGAGAGGATGAGTAGGAGAATATCTTCAACCATCATCTTTTATGTCCCAACGGTAGTGTCGTCCTCTTTTTGCAGCACAGTTTCTTCTTTGTGTTCTAGCACCAAAAGATCCTTGTGAACCAAGATTTTGGTTGAAAACTAGCTAAAATCAGTGGTCTCCAACCTCTTCTGTAAATGAATGTTAAATGAAAATCACCCCAAGCTACTAATATTAGTGTTGTAATAATGAACAAATAAAAATAAAATTTAATTAGTGGCCAATCAGGCAAGATTACCGTCAGCGATCATCTCAGTCCATCAGATAGGGCTGCCAGCAGGAATATTTTTTTTTTTTTTAAAAGGCTATCAATTTGAAATACCTTTACATGGCTAATGTATAAGAGCAATAGTAGCAATGCCTCGGATACCAAAATAATAATAGGAATAAGTCACTCCAAGGTTTATCACTCAAACATTGAAAATTTTGGAAATTGAACCACATTTTTTCTAACATCAGCTTATGAGTTCTGAAAATATACACATTTACATTTCAAATACAGGTTTGTAAATTTTAGCATACATACATTAATTAAGCTACGCAAAGGCTTCTACGTTAGTAGCATGGGCTGCACGCAGGAGAGCTACTTATAAGTAGCTGGGGACCTAACAGAAGCTCATCAGCTGCTCTTTTGAGAAACCCGAGCTAAATCTTTTTACAGTTATGTTTTATTTGAAAGTTCACCAAAATTCCATGGTTTTGGAGGGAAATACAGTGAGATGTGTATTGTGAGTCTCTGGTGTTTGTTGTATGTTTTTCCATTAGCATATACTAAAAATGTGCTTGGTGAGAAATGAAAGTTCGTATGTTCCAGTGAGGTGTTGTGTGTGTCAGGGGACGTGTGATTAGGGTCCGCTAAAGAATGAACGAAGCCCACATTAGCACTCAGCTGTGTGTTTAGCCACTTGTTTATGCTGCATGTCCATTGTTCGCTAGCAGCAAAAATAAATGGTGCACAGTACTTTAACGCAAAGTAAAACACCATATGTTCCACTAAAGAGTTTCTGTCTATCTGAGACATGTCATTATGATCCACCAAGGCCTGGACTTAGCCCACATCAACCTCAAAGCGTGAATTGTTTATCCCTTGTGTGTGTTTGTTTATTGTTCGCAAACAACAAAAAAATAGTGCAAAGCAGTTTGGTACAAACTAAAACTCCATAAGTCCCGGTGTTATGCGTGTCAGGAAACATATGCTTATGGTCTGCCATGGCTCAGGATTTCCCCATGCCAACCCCATTTCCTCAATGTACACATTCACAGTGTTTGCAAACTTACACCATGATCTATAATACTATGCATGTTCGGTCCAGCATTTGCAACTTTCTGAAAAACAGACATACTTTGACAAGCAAAGTAGCTCACGTTTTGCCTTAGATCTCCAAAACAGTTTACTGGATTGCTACTGAGCCAGAAAGATGCACTAAATAAATGAAAATTACATTTAAATTTGGAGACCATCCGTTAAGCATTTTCCGATTTACGCACATAAAAAAATACTTCTATAAGAAATACCGATGTAAAAATGTTTTGGGACACCTGCTCCCTTTAACTTTTGAACTGTTCGACTGATCTGCATTACATTTGGCACGCTGTAAGATATCCTCCATTATGTTGTTTTTGTTCCAGATTGGTTACTCATGTCCAAAGTATTCAAATATACTAATAAATCAGATGTCCAATACAGTGTGCTACCATTGTGTCAACGTTCACTACAGAAGCACGATTGTGCCTCTGTAATACATGTTTGTACAGTAGTGTTTTAAGCTGAAAGTCTGACTGCTTCAGAGCTCTACCAGAGGCATCCATTAGACACTTTCAAATCCACATGGCTTTTAGAATGCAATTACAATTTCACCAAAATGAAATGGTGCAGAGCGAAATGTAAAAATGGCCCCGAAATACAGATAGGGTTACACCTAGTCAGTCACACGTTTGTTGCTTGAAAGTCCTTAGTCCTAACTGCTTTTCAGCTAGCATCTAAACAGTTACATTTTGGTGGTGGGGGTTGGGGGAGGGGATTGAGATGGAAGAGCCTTTCTGGATGTTTCATCTTTTTGCTATAGGATCAGGCATTCATTTACCACACAATAACACAATATACACTGATCTAACATGAATTATTAAATAAGTAAAATAGAGATGAGGCCAATAGGTGGATGCACTCTTTGTTACTTATGCCTGCGGAAACGTTAGGTCAAAAGGAATCATTAAACCCTCTTTTTTTGTCCCAAATCTGAACTAATCATGCACAGCTCACACTACAGGAGGCTAGTTGAACACGTCTAAAAAGTCATTACCTAACCATGTGGCATGCAGCTTTCTCTTACAGTCATAATGTAGTGCTAGTTATAAACTAATTAAATGCAAATGCTCTATGGTTTAAATCAGGCCCTTGCTCTAAAAGAAGCAGAAATTCACTACAAACTACACCCACAAAACTATTTCTTTCTTGTAAACCACTGTCAAGTCAAAGATGATGTACTCTGCTTCAAGCAGTAGTCTACATGCATCAATGGTTTCAGAATCAAGCCAGGTTTTTGGATACAGGCAGCACAAACAGGGTGAAATTAGCCAGACGAGGCCATTATATAACAATGTCACGTTTGTTCACAAGGATGGCATGAATAAAGAACAATCTCAGCAATCAAAAAGATATAAGGCTTAGTCTCCTAAACCATTTACTGAATTGCATTATCTGAGCTCTTGCCTCCAGAGTGTTGCTGAGACAGTAAGCAATGACCATAAGAAGTGATAGAATATTATAATTCTACCATTTTTACCAGTTCCTTTCAAATATTTCGAACTCTAAAGCACATCCCCGAGCGAGATCACAGATGTACAAGATTCATAAATGGAATTAGTTGCCAAGTCAAAAGTAATGTGGTTACACACTAACCTCTAAAAGGTACAGGTTACCTAACCAAAGCCTCTTAAAATGTATCAGGCAGATCCTCGCATTTCGGAAATATGGAAGAAAATGAGATTACTGCCATCTAAAGAAGCACGATTTATCAAGTAATATCCACGAGGTTCACCTCTTTGCTTCGCCAAAATTATAGAAATAAATACAAATTCAGAACATGCTCTTATGATCCAAATCCCATTTCTAGAAACCCTTGGCACAACCACCAAATTTAAGACAACTTAACAAATGAACATTAATGGTTGTTAGAACAATTTACAGAATCTTTACCATGCTGGCCGACAGCATACCAAATTTAGTCACAAATTCCTTGAATCCTAAGAGATTTTGGCTACATATCTAATAAACGTTGCTACTTGATCCACAGCGCAGCAAGGACAAAAATAGTTTGAGAAGACCCCAAATGTATGGTTAAGAGCATCTGTTCTTGTTCCTACTGGAGCATTTATGGACACGATTACAGAGGTATTTTGGGTCTGACAAAACTGATCACAAGAGTTGCACGTAGATTTCTGATCCACCTCACCACAATTGAGGCCTCCAAATATGACATCCCTTAGAACTAGGTGGTAAGCAAAGATTATCATTACAGCTGAACTTAAGCCAAATACAGGCCCGCCATTCCACAAGGTCATGTGTTACATTCATCATTATGAATTGTTCCTGATGTATCGTTTACCAGATCGTGCAGGGACAAAAAAATCCTATAAATCATATTCTCTCGATTCAAATGGAAGTAATGGAATGCCTCAGATGTTTAATTCTGTCATCTTGAACCCCTTTTCCAATGGAGCTTACACACACAAAGCGTACTTCGAAATTTAAACCAAGATTGAGATTGGTTCTACTTTTGGATGAAATTATGCCTTTGTGACAGCCCCACATCCAGATCATCTTGAAGTTGCAGCTCCATTTATTTTCTTTAGACAATGCTGGTCACATGGTTTCTTTGCCAAGATATTCTTTTAATAAACTGAATGTTTAGCAGGGCCCTGCTGTGAACACATAGACTTTGACTCCGATCTACCATTGTGCGTAACATTTTAAAAAGACAAACCAGTAATGCCTGTGCAGATTCTTCCAAAAACTTTAGAAAAAACACCATAATGAGTCGGTCCCCCTAAATTCTCATTGTTTCACCAACTGAGATGGAAAATGTTTTATTTTTGTTTCTTTTCTAAAGAAATCCATACGTACATTATGTCCTCTATCAAAGGACTTAAAAACATACACACACCAAAAACCTGAAGACAGTAAAGAAGCGCTTGTGATCTTGTTTACAGGACTTGAAAGTAAATCAAGTTTTTGTCGTCCAGTTTTTGGCTCCAGGAGAATAAGCTCACAGAAGAGGCACTGTTGGCCTGCTGGAAATGTTTTCTTGGTTCAGTAAGTGAACAGTTTCCATAAAGTGCTTTCTGGAATGACAGATGTAAAGCTCTCACAAATCCTGCAAAAAAGGGCTTGTGAACCCAACAGGGCAAATTCCATTTAGTCCCTCCTGGTTGAGTTTGAATGTCGGCACTGTGCTATCCTCCAAGCTGTTGACCCTCACCCCAGGCGAAACCCCCAGGACGCTCTTCAGGTAATGGATCATAATTGTGATCTTCTTCTTGAGCATCAAAAATTGCTTTCCTGAAAGCCAAAAAATGAACACGTATTAATTTATCATTTCAAAACATATTTCTACAAGATTTTATTTTTTCTGATCATTACCTTGGATTGAATGTATTACTCATTCTGATAACTTTCTTGTCTTTGAGAAATTGGTTACATTTTTACCAGTAAGTAGTGGATGCAAGTCAGACCCCGTTCGGGGTATGGGAATAACAAAAGCACATGGTTGACAGAGCTATTGGTACCCCACCTTCGTAAGAGGGATAGTGTGTCTCTGGTGTTCTCGGGTCATTCTTACTATGGTTCTCCAAACTGGGCCAAGTTCACTCGTTTTGGACTTGACAATCGAAGTAGTGAGGGTACACAGCATAGGGGATAGGAACTCAGAACTGAACAGTCAACCAACAGACACAACAACATTGTCCAGCCCAGTGCTTCTCTTTTAGTTAAAATAAAAGTACATAAATCTCACAGTGGAACAAAATACTACACACTTCAGTGGAGTAACAGTTACAGGACAGTGACCTCACCTAGAGTTCTAGTGTGTGCCACAACCACTACAGTGCACTCTCCCCACTCTAGGAAATTCTCCAATGTTTACGGCAACTTATGCAAAGGTACTGGGATGAGCAGTGATTAGGCACATGTGCAGATCACTAGTTGCTCTCTCTGTGGATAGTTTGTACTTCAGTTCGATAGTTCATTAATCCAAGATTTTGCATTAGGCATAGTAAGCACTGTGACAGCTGTTTAAACTTTGCATGATTAGGATGGACATGCACAATATGGCTGCGGGCAATGACTTAAGGGCATTGTATGGAAGGCCTAGGCACACACCCAACTATACTCCGACTTCTACTACAGTTTCGAGCTGGCATACGGCAACTGCTGCACTGGGTTGGAAGGGCAAAACTACGCAGGCTACTCCACTGCTAGAATCGTGCCAATTGGGTATGCTCTCGCGGTAACCAGGGTTTGAGAAGTGGGATCTGATTGGCCTCTCCACGGTTGGGGACCTGTGGACAAAGGGCGGGGTGGTTCAGTTTGGTGAGCTACAAACACAGTACCAACTGCACGGGGGGGAAACGTTTCGATATCTTCAGGCGAGAAGTGCATTATATAAGGCAATTCCCAAGGGCTCCGATCTACCCGTCTCCTCGCCTCTGGAGGATAGACTCCTAGACGATTATCTCCCGGACAAAGCCATCTCCCTGACCTATCGTAAAATACTTAATAATTCACCGGAAACTCACGACAAACTACGTACAAAATGGTGTGATGACGTGGGGGACTTACCTGACGAGGACTGGAGAGAGGCCCTGGCCTCACCCCGGGAAGTGGCTATCCGCTCCCGCTTCAAGCTAATACAGCTTAAAATACTTCACAGGGCCTATTATACTAGTTTGGCGCTTGTTAAAATGGGGCTCCTTGATTCCCCGCTATGCCCCCGAGGCTGTGGTTCCACTGGTACCTTCCTACATCAGTGGTGGGAATGTCCTGTCCTTCAACAGTATTGGAGTAGGATTGTGTCCACCATGTCCCGAATATGTCATAAACCTATAGAGACCTCCCCTCGACTTTGTCTATTGAACATTTGGGAAGCCACTGATCTGTCACGAACTGATCAAGTGTGGGTCTCGTTGGGCTGTATGGTGGCAAAGCGTAATATCGCCAGAACATGGAAGGGAGGAGTTGCGCCTAAACAAGTTGACTGGGCGGCTGACATGGACTAGTGCATGCAAGCAGAGAGAGTGGTATATGAGAGCAGGGGATGCCCAGGCAAATGGACTAAAATATGGGGCCCCTGGAATAAAAGTAGAGGTTTTCTGTGTTCCCCCTTTGGTGATGCTTCCCCATTTAATGTCGACAATGAGACGTTGTAAGATTTTAATGCATGTATGTGACCGAAATCCATTTGATGACGTCCTATGTCCATTATATTGTTTGTATGTAACTATGTGTTATACCGTGCAACTGACTATCTTGACAACTGCTCCTTATTGTTTTTTGTGTTTTCTTTTCTGTAATGTTTTTTTTGTTGATTCTTCCAAAAAAACAGATCTTATAAAAAAACTTTGCATGATTAAGAGTTTTTCCGGGTTCAGGCCCAGCGTTAACTGCTCAATTGAGACATGGTTCCGACTGCTTAATCGAGATGTATTTCGGACAACGCTAGGTGGTGAGGTCTGTGAAGTCATATGTTCGGCAAAGACTGTGGTGATGTGGGAAGACGGTGGTCTCTCTCTTCACTTGGCCACTGTGGTCCTGCTCGACAGGTACTTATCTTAGTCAGTTACAGCCTCCAGGCCAGGTGTAGATGGGCATTCATCTTCAACAGTTGCGGACTCCAGGTGGAGTGCAGACATGTCCTCATCATCAACAGTTGCATCCTTCAAGCAAAGTGCAGAAGAGTGGGGTCTCTGGTCCGGGTGTAGATGGGTGCTCGTCTTCGGCAGTTGCAGTCTATCGGCTGAGGTCTTCAGTGACTTCTCCCATGGTACACCACGTCAAGCAGTGGCAGCACCAGTCCATCAGATACCACATGGGTGCCAGACAATACTGTTGTATCGACCGATAGCTTCTTTATATAGTTCACTATGGGAACTACACTGGGAGACACCTCATGGAGGAGTCCCTATCTGCCATTAAACGTCTGAATTTTGGCTCTCCAGCTGACCCTTGCCCATCCCAGCTTCTAGCCAAAGTGGCTCTGGCCATTAATTCAGTGGCTAACAAAGTTTTAAATGCATCTCTAGCATCTGGAATAATGCCTCATATGGAAACATGCTAAAATCCTTCCTCTACTTAAGAAGCCGTCGGCCGACCACAAAGTCCCGGTCAATTGCAGGCCTATTTCTCTTCTCCCTGCTTTCTCAAAAGTGCTGGAAAAACATGTTAATTCACTTACTTCAGGTTACCTTGAAAGTAACAATCTGCTGCACCTCAGTCAATCAGGTTTCAGAGCAAGCTGTAGCATGGAAACAGCCTTGCTAGAGGTGATGGATTACATTAGAGATATGTTGAAATGTGGGGCAAGGCCGCCTTGTTTATGTTAGATCTTTCGGCGGCTTTTGACACCGTCTCTTACAATAGACTACTGGATAGGCTACAGAATATCGGAATTGGTGGCCTGGCCCTAAAGTGGCCGACTTCCTTCCTGGACTATAGAAGCCAAGAAGTATGGATTCCTCCTTTTACATCCCTTATACAGAACCTGAAGGTGGGTGTCCCTCAAGGCTCAGCATTGAGTCCCACGCTATTCAATGCTTATCTGACTCCTCTTGCTGAATCATGTGGAGACAAAGTGATATCGTATGTGGGTGACACTCCGCTTCTCTTCACTTGCGATAAAGGCGCTGAATTTGAGGGTGAAATCATCAACACATGCCTCTCTAAGGTGTTCAACTGGCTGGCCAAAAACCAACTTAAATGTCACCCAGACAAATCGGAGATTGTCTACTTCGGTACTTCACCTTCAGAAGTCTGGAGATAGTGATGGCCCCAGGATGTTCCCCCCTTCCCCCCCGGACACTCTTCAGAGCTCGGTAAACAAATCTGGGAATTAAAATTGACAGTGCTCTGTCCATGAAACCCCAAATTTAGGCTCTGGTGGGCACCTGTATCGGTCTGCTACGTACCCTGAAAACATTTCTACCACTCCTTTCAATTGATACTAGGAAAACTGTGGTCCAGACCCTGATCACTTCCAGACTCTATTATGGAAATGTTCTATATTTGGGTCTGCCGAAATACCTCTTGAGCAGATTGCAAGTGGTTCAAAATGTGACGGCCAGACTAGTTCTCAATCTCGCCCCTAGAACCCGTCTGTCCCCACACCTAGACGTTCTTCACTGGCTACCTGTGAAAAAGAGGAACCAATTCAAAGCACTGGTCCTAGCGCATAAAGCTCTGCATGGAAATGGCGGTGTGTATCTTAGGAGGAGGCTGTCTAGCTAAGCCCCTTCTAGGACATTACGGACATCCTCTGGTCACCTAGCCACCATCCCTAAAATCCACTGAGTCAGAATCGGTGGACGATCTTTCTGTTATCTTGGTGCTAAAGCCTGGAATCAACTTCCGCTGGCACTTCGGGTCACCTCGGAACTCTCAATTTTCAGGAAGAAATTAGAAACCTGGCTATTTAGCAAACTAAGTAATCAGTCAGTTTTGGTGTGTAGACAACTTTTTAGCGCAGGGACACTCATCCGAATAGCCGTGCGCTCTACAAATGCCTTTTCATTCACTCAGGACTTAGGTTTTCTTTGGCATCGGTCTCACTGGTAGTTGGCTACTTCAGAGTTTGGCACATTCCAATTTGCTGGACCTCTCCTCCTGGACAGTCTCTCTGTAGGGCAAAGCACCCTCCTTCCCTCCCTGAGCAGGCATGCAGGCTTCTAGGCACAAGGCAGATCCTCTGCTTCACCAGCAAGCTGCATAGGCTTGAAGTGACATCCCCTCACCTCTGGGAGACCGGCAGTCATGCATGCAGCAGCAGACCTTTGCATATTCTGCAAAGCACTCTTTCTTGATCAAGAAGAATTTGGGAATTAAACAAAGTGAGGTAACACTTATTTTTCAGACAGGGGATGTGGATCCATTAACTAAGGTTATGGAACAGGTTTGCTGGCAGGGGGTCCTTTTAAAATGTCATTTTCTTGCTATACTGTACACATAGGTTTTGTGCAAGGTGGAAGCTGTGACAGCAGATAGTGATGATTCTGGGTTCGATTAGGAATCCAAAACGGGGCCACAATGAAGTGTGAAGACTTTACACCTGGCGGTCAGTAGCCTTCATGAAGGCAGCAAGCAGGGACAAACAAGGGGGTGGCCGTGCACAGACACTTTCCCACCTTTATCAACAGAATCTGGAGACTCACCCCTCTCCCCTACCACCCATCAAATTGTAGTGCCCAGGAAATCTAATCAGCAATCCCTTGTCACACTGTCATGTATGTGCCTCGTTCTCTCTCGTTCTCTCTCTCATTCTCTCTCTCGTTCTCTCTCGTTCTCTCTCTCGTTCACTCTCTCTCGTTCACTCCCTCTCCTCGCACACAGAATGTCAGCGTAAGGATCTGGGTACCAAACTAAAGCAGACATTTTACCCGAGTGGGGCCAATAGGCCAGAAACCGAAACAAACCTGTTCAGGACGACGAAGCAATTCTGTTCAGGACTGTTAATTCGCAAAAGTTGGTATGTTTTCACCACTGCTTCAGGTGAACATGCTAGGACATGAACAGTAATCCCATGTTTCCTGGTGAACCTCTAGAGGTCAAAGAACCAATTCTCTGGACCTTGGCACTGGCATTGATGGGTTTAGGGGCCAGTGTGCACACTGGATTAAGTGTGTTAGCTGGGCCTGTTAAAAAGTCAGGTTGCCAATTTCACATGTAGCTGGGTCACTCGAAGCAGGAAGCACTCCTGTCGCAAAAAGTAAAATAGGAAGGTGAACATGCACAATTATTTTCAGCATTAAAGCACTTTCACCCAAAATCCCCCACCACGGGATACTCTGGAAGCCAGAGGTTTAAAGGTAAACTTTACAGTCAACTAATTTTTCTTTTAAGTAGAAAAAAAAACAAAACTGGGATTTCATAAGACACAGGAACTGCCCAGTGAAGAGAGATACCAGGAATATGCAAATCAGCCTTGGGACAACACCAGTAGCCACACCGGCCACGCCAACCCTTCAGATGGGAATAGAAGCAACCAACGCAGACTAGTTTAGACTTAAACTTGTGCTGCTTGTGTTACCATTCAGAGAGGACCCGACTTGCCAATTCAGACTGGAATGCTCCTACTGAAGCAGGACCAAGGCTTATTTGTATATGACTGGCTCCTCTCTTAGGTGGCAAGGTGGGCAAAAAAAGAAGAGGGTCAAGAATGCATCCCGAGGAATTAACAGTACTTAAAATTAACTTTCTGCTAGCGAAAATCACCTATAGGAGGAGAAAGTGGTGAGGCTGAAAGGGGAGGAGAAGGATGAGGAAAAGGATAAGAAGGAGTAGAACTATAACAGAAGTGTTTTACAGACTAGAACCATTGTGATAACTGCAGTGTCAAAAGTTTTTTACATGTTGGGAAACTTAAATACTCGCAGCGTGCGGAAACCAACATGGAAATTACGCTTTAAAAAACAAGGTCAAAGTGGAAATTAAACCTACATGACAACATACGTTTTACATATAGTGGGGAAATGTGACTAAAGACAGGGCAATGTGTGCACTACAGGCAGGTAGGGCATTATCTCAATCTGGTTGACATACTTGGGCATCCTGGCAGTAAACAAATCCTGATAAGTAATTCTACTGAGTCAAGCCTGTACGATCAGTAACCTGATGGTAATATATCATCTGTACCTTCCAGGAACTCTGAGCACCATACATGCCTCCAAGCACTGATCCATGCCTCCATCACTTCCACTACACACGGAGCAGGTGCCTTTTACTTTAAGCACCTCTTAAATATTTGAGCATTAGTGATCAAGGCTGGCACACTTCTGACATACTTGAACAGCACTCGTGGTAGGTTGACATACATCTTATTATCAGAACCTTTAAATATTTCAGCAACACATTAGATATTTTAGATGTGCCCTGGCATATGATGGTAGCAGTCGACTGCTTAATTGCATAAATGACAATGGTATTTTAATTTTTGGTGTGGAAAAGTGTGTGGGCTATTACCCGCTAAAGGAACAGCTATGAGTCTTGTGCCCTGGTACAGTATTTAAAATGTGCGTTCTTTTTTCAATACAGTTGGCAGCTTTTCAGATAGGCAGTGCTTCTCCTGTGGAAATAAAATAATTATGCTTTGGAGTTGTGTTTTTTATTGGGTGTTCATTTTTCTCACAGGCACTTGCATAAAATACTAGAAGCATGAAATAGTGCTTGTGAGTGCTGTGGTGGATATTTTCATCAGTTCCCCTTTAGAACAGCTTGCTATACCCAGTTATTTAGCCATTACATTTAAAATGGGTTAAAAGGGGGCGTGGCTTGGACGGCAAGGAGGATGCTTGCCTGAGTTTGCTGCTCCGTCAGACCAGGGAGAATAACAACGATCCCAAGAGTCGCACCGAGCATACATGGAGTAAAAGGACATCTTTGTGCATCGGAATGCCTGCGGAAGCCTATGATGTCGAGACACCCGCACCAAAAATAAGGGCGAAATTGCCGAGTTGACTCGTAACAACGAACAGGGAAAGATATGATGGCGGCTGGAAAAACGAAACCGAAACCCAGCACACAGTGAACCCCCGCCGCCATCACACCACCGCCCCAGCCTACCGACTGCCTGCTGGTAGCCAACACGGGGGGTATGCCGAAAGAAATCAGGGGCCGCTCGCAATGAGCCAACAGAGACAGAGGTAGAGGCTGCTGGACGGCGAGTTCGAGGGGATTGCTGGAAAAAAGAACGATCAATAACACTACATTACGACACCACAGCCGGAGTGCGCAGCACATTTGGGAGGCTGCACAGGACCGCGGAACAGACCTGCGGCGAGAGACTTCTCATGAGGAGACAAGTGAGAAGCAGAGAAGGAAGCGCCGCACCGCCCACAATTACACAGAGAAGAGCGGCGAGCGGAAAGTAGGGAAGAATAACGAAACCAGTCCAGATTGGCAGAACCGTCGGATTTGGGATCGGCAATCACCGGGAGGGATAAGGGAAGCCGCCGCCATTGTTAAGTGTACACCGGGGGCAAACCCCATACAGACAAGGAGGATCAAAGAGGAACAAAGAGGAATGGCAGACACGCAACTCGAAACCGAAACTCAGCCCGACTCCAGGACCAGCAGCTAAACAACAACGCCGCCATCTTACCCGAGGAGCAGGAATGATCGGAGGATCACGGCGGAGGGATCAGGCACAAAGTGTACGGAGCGCCTAACGGACAGTGCAGGAGGCAGGAAAAACCTACCGAGCCCCCCTCTAGGCAAAACAGCTACTGTGAGTACAGGCAAGGGGAGAGCAAGACTGAGGGGGTGTGAGAAACACGCTCAGCAACAAGCGGAGCGTGTGAAACAGCGTTGTGAAGCAGCACATAAGACACCTGGGGGGGACGCAGAGCTAACAGGGAGCTCGCGAAAACCTGCACGGAGAGGGGGGGGGGGTGCTAACAGAAGGAGGTGAGAAGCGGGAGAGCCAGAAGAACGGGAGAGGAGGAGACCACACAGGTGCCTCGTGACAACTGCACAGAAGCACATTAACCCCCACAACAGCCCCTGATAAGAAATAACCGCCAAAGGGGGAAACAAAGGAAAGACAGGGCTGGGGGTCAGAAAAACTAAACCCCACTGAGGGGGAAATCTACAGAACGCGCTGTCACCCAACAAAAAGACCTTGGGTAGATAAAGACAAGGCGGTGCGAGATAAAGGAAAGCAAAGTGGGAGAGACGCGAAAGTGGCAGAGAGGGGCGCTGGAAAAGTGCGCTGGCGACACGAGAAGCCTGAAGCAGTCCTGGCAGTCCTCCTGAGAAGGGAGAGGGACGCGGGGGACTGTCATCAAGCACAGAGAGGAAGGGGGAGCGTGTGTGGTGTGGAGTGAGGCGCCCAGAGTGAAGATGCCCCAGGTAACCGCAGGAGCCCGGACAGGGCCACAACCTAGGCAGCCAAATCAAGGAGGACAGGGAAAACCTGTGCTAAGGAGACGACCAGGCACAGTGCAAGTCCCTAACACCACCTGCAAAAGTAACAACCAACACAGGCACAGCTGGGGGAGATTAAAAGCACGGGCACAGTCGACTATCCGGACGCGGGAGGAAGCCCAGTCAAGATGGTGTGGTCCTGGAAGACTTCTAGAGTGAATCAAGACCCCAAGCACAGCAAATAAGACAAACAGTAACCCAACAGTGGAGCCCAAACACCCCCGGCAGACACAAGAGGAGTCAACGCGAGCCCATAGAGGTCCAGACGGAGAAGGAAGGAGAAAGGGGAGATTTGAACTTCACCAGGAGAAGAGAGGTCTAGCGAACATGGCGGGGAGTGAGGCAAGACTCCAGCAACAGTTAAACAAAAAAAACAAGGGCGAACCCGCAATATCAGACTCACCAATCAAGCAGAAACCAGACATCAACGGCACCCTAGAGATGATACTAAAAAAACTAGCGGATGTCCATGATCTGGCCAAGACAACAAAACAGACCACAGATGCGATACAACTGGAGATAGCAGCGGTCAGGGCGGACATGCACACAGCTAACAATAGGCTAACCGCAGCGGAACAAAGAATAAGCGATATCGAAGATGCGGACCTAAACGTAAACAAAGAGCTGAAAACCTTAACTAAAATCACAGCAACACTCCAGAAACAAACTGCGGAATTGGAAGACCGCAACAGGCGGGGGAACATAAGAATCCTAGGAGCCCCGGAGGGGGCGGAAGATAAAGCGGGTTCGTGCTTCGCCTTCCTCGAAGATATGGTCCCCAAAATCACAAACCTAAAATTTGACCATCAGTTCGAGCTTGATAGAGCTTACAGAATCCCCACCTTCAGGTCCACAACAAGGAGTGCGGCTCGCCCAATAATCTGCAAACCCCTGAGAACACAACACACGGAAGCCATCTTCAATTTTGCACGAAAAAACCACCAGATCACATGGAATGGGCAGAAGATTATCTTCACGCAGGACTACTCCAAGCCCACGGTGGATACTAGAAAAGGCTTCCTATCCCTACGGGATAAAATGAGGAAGAATAACATTCAGTTCTCGTTTGTTGGCCCCGCAAAATTCAGGATAAATGACAGAGGACGCTCCCAACTCTTCAACGACCCGAAAGAGCTTGCCAGATACCTAGACGGACAGACAGCCCAAGAAATGGAGACTTCTCAAGCAGGGACCAGCAAAAGGAGAGCCTCACCGGAGCTGGGGGGGGGGGGGGGAATGAAGCGAAACCTGCACAAAGACATAACGAACTACTGTAAACAACTTGATCTACCTCATTAGCTACCTCAACGTCAACAATCACTTTCTACTGAAGCAAAGCCTGCACAAAGATTCGCAAAGACTCGTAAAGAAATACTGAAACAACGCAATCTACCTCATTAGCTACCTCAACTTCAACAAACACGTTCTAACTACCTCAAAGATACCTCAAGGTATCACAAGTACCACAAAATAAACCATGTAGTCTCACCGAAGGCCCTGCAGACCACGCATAACCGGGCACAACCGGACCAGCACCTCAGCCTCGACAGCTGATGAAGGCTCCCGGCCCTTGACTTAACGAAGAGGAGAGCACTTCCGGTGCGGGGGGAACAAAGACTCAACCCTGCCTTAACCCTGACTCAACCCTGCACAAGTGCCTACACCCAGATCCTTCTAAATCAACATCTACCTCAGTGGAGACCTCCGCAAACTACCTCACTGCGACCTCTACAACAGACACTGGAAACTGGAGGTGGGCAGGCGGCACAGCCCACATACTTGATGTCATGCACTGAAACCAAGACAATCCTCATATCCTTTTTACTATAAAGACACAAGGGTGGTGAATAAGGGCGGGGGGGGGACACTAACACAGACTTTACATGGCAAAGAAGCTGTAAATGTAGACTCTCTTGGGATCATAGAAACACAGAACTACTACCCAACAACTCCCAGTGAGACGGGACGGCGACCCTGTCGTCGCACGCTCAGCATACGATGTTTCTGTGATGGGGGGTTGGGGGGGGTGGGGAGGGGGGTGAGGGGCGGGTCACTTAACTCTTTGCTTTCTTTTTTCTCTGTCTTCCTTTCTATTATCACCTCTTTACTCTCGCGTTCCTCAACAAGAAGGTTCGGCCAGACACCCGTAACCGCTAGAAGAGAGAGACCCAACTCTGTGGCTAACACAAGGCAGACACCCGTCCTACAGCACGTGACCGGGTTGTGCGGGAGGGGAGGAGGCACAACAACAATCGAGAGCTGGGGACGTAGACTAGGTTTACCAGACATGACTCACCCTAGATAATGGCCCCCACCAACAATCTCAATCTGGCTGCTGACCTAAAGATAGTATCCCTCAATGTCAAAGGGCTCAACCACCCTATTAAATGCAAGAAGATCCTAGACTACCTAGCTAAAACTAAAGGAGACGTGGTCCTGCTACAAGAAACCAAACTATCCCTGGGAGATGTCAGACTAGTGAAAGGTAACTGGATCTCACAGGTGGCGTGCTCACCGGCAGAGGGGAAGAAGGGAGGGGTAATCACACTGGTATCTAAAAGTTCCAACCTAACTCTAGAATCACAGTTCCATGACGAAGCAGGTAGACTTTTGATAACACACCTGAGAAGGGGGAGGAGCTTATACACGTAGCTAACATATACGGCCCAAACATAGACGACCCCACCTTCTGGGAAGGGGTGTCGCACAAGCTCGATAGCCTCCCACAGAACGACCTCACGGTGGTGGCGGGGGACTTTAATATGCCTCTGGACCATATATTGGATAGACAGTCACCCTGCCAATACCAGCCCACAAGTGCACACACTACACTAAAGAATATATGCTCCAAATTCAACCTCAAGGATCCATGGCGGCTCCAGCACCCGGACACTAGGGACTTCACATTCTACTCTAACCCACACAACTCGTATAGCAGGATAGATTACATATTAATTAGAGGCCCACACACACACCTAATAGACCATTCTGACATAGCGCCTAGGTTAGTGTCAGACCACTCCTGTATAAGCCTAAAGCTGAGCGGATGCCACAACGAAGACATCCCCCGGAGGTGGCGGTTTAACAGCGACGTCCTAGCTACCCCCGAGAACAAAGGAAAAATTGAGGAGGCCATAAGGGAATACCTTAGACACAATGATTCACCGGGGAATAGTGCCACTACCCTATGGGACGCACTGAAGGCTACCATCAGGGGTACAATAATCGAAATTAAAGGCAAAATAAACAAAAACACAAACTTACAGCTGACCCAGCTCGAGCAGGACATCAAAAGCCTAGAAACGGCCCACGCCAGGGCCACTCACGATACCAAACTCCTAACGGACCTAACTAGAAAAAAGTACGAATACAATAAGATCCTGAGTGAGAGAGCCGGACTGTGGTTTAACAAATACAAGGCCATTAACCTCTGCGAAGCAAATAAAGCGGGGAAACTACTAGCCTCCTACCTGAAACATAAGCGTAACCAATTTACCATCTCATCCATCACAGACCCACACAATAAAACCCACACAAGACACAAAGACATCCTCAAGACCTTTCAAGAGTTTTACCAGGAACTCTATAAAAACGACCAGATCTTGGATCTGGAGGCGTGCAAAAAATACCTTAACAGACTTGGCCTCCCACAGTTAACCAGTGTAGAAGCACAGAGATTAGGGCAAGAAATTAGCATCGCCGAGATTGAAATGGCGGTCAAGTCTATGAAGGATAACAAAGCCCCAGGCCCGGATGGGTACACAGCCACCTTTTACAAGTCTTTCCTACAGCAGCTAAAACCTACCATGAAGAGGGTGTTCAATCACTGTGCGGAGAATGGGTTGGTATCACAATCCATGTCCGAAGCCAACATAATAGTCATCCCAAAGGAGGGTAAGGATCAGTTGTTACCCAAGAACTACAGGCCCATATCCCTAATTAATGTGGACTGCAAAATATATGCAAAAATCCTAGCAACCAGACTAAATCCCGTCCTACCCAACTTAATAAGCAACTCCCAAGTAGGTTTCCTGAGAACCCGAATGTCTAACGACAATACCAGACTCCTCTGCCACATACTAGAACACACAGCAAAAAAAAACAGAGGCAGCAGTAGCTATCACCCTTGATGCCGAGAAGGCCTTGGATAGAGTATCATGGACCTTCCTGGAGCAGTGCATGAAATCCTTCAACTTAGGGGAAGGTTATATACGGAAGGTGATGGCGCTGTACAGGGACCCGAGAGCACGCATTGTCATTAATGGGTCACTCTCCGAACCACTTACGCTACAACGCGGCACTAGACAGGGCTGCCCACTGTCCCCCTCACTCTTTCTGCTGGCATTAGAACCCCTGATCAGCGACATCAAGGCAAACGCGAAAATAAAAGAGGTCAATATTAACGACGTTGAAATAAAATTGGCCGCATACGCGGATGACATTCTAATTGTAACGGAGCAACCAAAGACCTCTATTGAGGCCCTGATAGACACCATAGAGATATACTCAGGTCACTCATGATATAAGCTCAACAGGGACAAGTCAGAATGCAAACCCCTGAACATCCACTGCACTAGGGACACCCTAGGGGGTTCAGGCCTGGCCTGGCAGACAGGGTTTATCAAATATCTAGGTATACATTTTGGTAACGACCTCATGAGCACACTAGGCCACAATGAGAAACTACTGCTAGAAAAAATAAAGAAACTCTTGGAGACCTGGTCCCCGAAATTTATAACTTGGTGGGGCAGAATCGAAACGATCAAAATGATGATCACCCCAATGATCAACTACCTGATCAGCATGCTCCCACTCCTGCTCACAGATGACTTCCACCGTAAAGTAGATAACCTGATTACTAAATTCTTATGGCGTGGGAAGAAGGCACAGATAAGCATCAAAAAATTAAGACTGGAGAAAAAACTGGGAGGGGTAAATCTAGCAGACTTTAGAATCTTCCAAACTGCATTTCTGGCTAAACAAGGGGCCTACTGGATATCACCCCCTCACGGATACACACCGGTATGGCTACAAGTCGAGAGAGCCATACTGAATAATTTAAACCCAATGGCGCTGTTAACAGCTAACAAGCATCTTCACTCCTCCAGCTCCATTTTTAAAAACACAAAAATTGCCCTTCTAAGAATAGACAAGAAAATGGAGAACAGCATAAAGGACTCAAAGCTGGAGTCACTCGGGGCCAATAGCAAGATCAGATACAAGGGAAAATGCCTTGCCCTCGACACATGGATAGAGAAAGGTATCTCCCACCCAGCCCAACTAGAGGAAGGGGGATACCCCACCACGTTTGCCGTACTGAAATCTAGACATAACCTAACAGACATTGAGTTCTACAATTTCCTGAAAATCAAAACAGCCCTATCCAAAGCCAAACTATTGCCTGCCCAACCGTCAATCCCACAGTATTTGGCAAAGATCACCAGACTAGGTCATCAGGTATCACACCTCTATAAACTTCTACGCCCAAACTCCACCAAACTTAATGACAAGACAACTAACTATTGGGTAAAACAAGGCAATATCTCACTTAATGAGCAAGAACTGGCTACACTATGGTCCTCTGCCTCACGTAATAAAATCACCCCGGTACTATCACAAACAAAATTCTGGCTACTCCACAAGGCCTTCTGGACCCCCGCTCGACTATTCTCACTAGGCCTCAGGGAAGATGAGTTATGCTGGAACTGTAGCAAGGAAAAGGGGGACCTAGCACATCTTATCTACTATTGCCCATCATTCAAAACGTTCTGGGAGAAAATCTTTGGGTTCATAAAGAATGTACTGGGCTGCACACTAACAGCTGAATTTTCCTCCCTCGCCACTGCATTCATGACCACAGGACTAAGTTCAGAGCACGACAAAGACCTACTTGACCTACTTCTCACCGCGGCAGTGAAAATGGTCCTGACCAACTGGAAGGACACAACTAAGACCTCATACAAAGGCTGGTTCAACTGGGTGACGTACCTCAGAGGCGCGGATAACATTGCACTGCAGAACTCACCCTGGAGGCCAGCAACCAGGGGGATGTGGAAGTCACTCGACACGTACCTAGACTCTTACGAACCCCCTTGAATCCATTCCGGCTCCCTCCTCCCCTCCCCCTCGGGGGAGGGGCAGAGCGAGTTGGAATGTTGCCACCATGGGCCAAAGAGGCATCGGGGGGCCTGGTTGGACTATCATTCCTGCCACAGGTTAACTAGTGGGGTGTCAGATTTGTCACATGACTATAACCCCAATTAGACTCATTGCTACAGAACCCCTCTTGTATCCTCCTTCACCCCTTTCTTTCCTGTTTCTTTCTTTCTATCATCCTTTGCCTAATTTCCCAGCAAGTCAATGTAGAGGGGATTAGCTAAACATATATCTTAAGTACCTCTAATCACTGCAATACATACTATGTTTGGCTAACCTCGTGACAGAAATGCTAATGTATCTGTTTAAAAAAACTAATAAAATACTTTGAAATTAAAAAAAATTAAAAAAATGGGTTGTAAAACGCAGCTTCAGGCCTCAATCTTTCCAAACTTTTCTTGTGGGGAACCCTCATCCATTTAACATTTACTCAGAGCTGATTTTAATTTTCAGTGTGGCCCTGATAAAACATTCTTCCATTCGTAGGTGGGCACGCTCCTACACTTTCTAAGCTCACAGACCTTTTTACAAACAATTGTTAAGGGAGATCGCCCAGTGTTTTGCTAATGGATTAATGATGAGAGCATACCATTTGCTACTCATTTGCCCAAAAAATCCTATGGGATGAGTTCTTCCTGCCCAAGATCTCCCAAAAAAGATCCCTATACCCTCAGTTTAGGGTTTACTTAAGGTAATTATCCAGTGTGCTTTAAAAGACAATCTGCTACTTATTTTCCCTAAATGTTCTTGGGTTTTAATCCAAAAATCTTCATACTTTAACTTTTTTCAATTTTAAACTAGGTTGCTGTACTAACCATTTGACACTCATTCTCCGAAGGTCCTAGGAGGTGGGGATGGGAAGAGGAGGGGAGGTCCAAATTGTCTATTAAGTTTCTTTTATTTATGTATGCAATTAAAAATTGTGAAGCCTGGAGGCATCAGACAACTACTGTAACAAAGTAAAACACATTTTAAAAAATTAAGTATCGAAAGATAGTGTGCATTATTAAGAAAAGATGGAGTTAACTGGCAGGAGCCAGGTTGGGTTTGAAGTGATGTGATTTAAGACCATTCTGAAAGAGGGCAAGGTAGAGGCCAGTCTTGGTTTCTACAGTAAAGAGATACATATGCTTGGATTATGACACCATACATCTTGAGATAATATTTAAAGTTTTTCTTCAAGCCACATCCAGTTTTCACCAATGTTACTGCTTCGACATGGTCTAGAAGGTCTCATTTGGATTTCAGTTGAGAGGAGTCTACTCCCATACAATGATTTCTACAGTTTTATTCAATTTGCTAGACCTAGCATGCTTGAAGGACACCATTTGCTACTCATTTTCAAAATGTTTCATCGGGTAAAATGAAGTTCACTTTTAATATATTACCATGGCCTGCTATTTGACCCCCAAACCGTCTGGTTGGGATATGTACATCCACAACTCCCTCCTTCTCCCCTTTATATTGCTGTGACTAAGGGCCATGTTCCTCATCACACATAAACCTTGCCATGGGCATGGGAAGAGGATGTGGTCCGTCGGCTAGATTGCAGACTTTGGTGCTGGAAACCAAGGTTCGAGCCTCGGGGTCACATCCACATCCTGTGATTCTGGGCCACGTCCACATCCTGTGATTCTGGGCAAATCACTTAATCTCCCCGTGCCTGAATGTGTCCTTGTGTAACGTAACCAGTGCTCATGTAAAGCGCTCCAATACCTTCGGGTCGAGTTTGCGCCATATAAATCTGCATTAAAATAAAAATAAATAAAATAAAAAAATGGGCCTTACTTGTGGTTTAATGTACTGTGTAACGCTGCACCGTGAAATGCCACATAGTGTTGCAGATGTAGAATGGTGTGGAAAGGTGTTGGGAGTGGTGTCCTTTATAGATGGATATAAGATGGTTTCAGAGAAAGTGGTATGTTGTATTCACATGTCCTTGTCTTACTGAATGGGAGGTGGAAGTTGGGTCTGGAAGTTAGAGCGAGGTGGTGTTGAAAGGTGTCAGACTGTGCTTTAACTACATAGTGACTGTGCTGTTTTTGTATGGATTGTTTGATATAGTTTGCAGGTGGCAGGTGCTGTGTATTTGAACATTGCAATGGTGAGGTGTGGAGTAAATCACCTTCAGTGTAGTGTTAATTGTTGGGGTGATTTTGGTTGCACTGATACATGGTCTGCGCGGCAGATTGGTTGAGTTCGTTGCGATCTGAAAAATGTGATGATGTAAGCTACGATGTTTGGTATGGTCTTGGAATTTTTATTACATAATACTGCCCTTAATGTGGCACTGAAGTTCTGTGTTGGCCGAGTCAAATTTGAGGCACAATGCACTTTGCGCGAACGGTTGCCTTGACCGATATATTGCAAACATAGAACTTACACACCAAGTTTGCCTTGCCGGATTTGTGAGCCAAGCCTTTTTTATGAGTGTCTCTCTTTGTTGGGCTGGGGGTGACTGGCTGTTTCAATCAGTAGTGACTACACAGTGAGGACTAGGGAGCCATGGCTTATTTTAATGTGGGAGTAGTGAAATGAGGAAGAAGTGGAGGAGATGAAGAAAACACCACAGAATCATTGTGATACGATAGCAGTTACACATGTTGTATATTAATACAGATACAATTTTATATAAATTATGCACTTCTCTATATGGTCACCTTCTATACATCGGGTCTGATGCACGCAATATCACAATTGTGTTGCATATGTAGCATCACTAATGCAATTGTCAGAGAGGATCGCCGTTTAAACCTAAAAACTGGATCTGGAGCATGGTGCCTGGGAGCTTTTGGTGGGCGAGAGTCATGCTCCAGTGGCATATAGGAACAATTGTATACTTTGAAACATGCAGTCACAGGGAGGACCGAAAGAAGCGAGTCTTGCATAACTTTCATAACTGAGAATCTACGACTACCCAAAGAAGAAATGTCAAAATCATGTTACTGCATTTAAGAGGGACTGCATTTACTTCACTTACTCCACCCTCCACCCCCACCACCACTAGTGCTGTAAGATAGAATCTGGACAGAGCAGCAGGCACTGCTGTGAAGATGGAAGACACTTGCCAATCACTACAGAACAAACCTCTCTGCAAATACCGGTGCCCAATAAACTCAGAACCTATGTAGGTCACAATTGATTGACACCAATTGTGTGCCTCAGAAAGAACTGCACCTTGATGACTGAAGCATTGCATTTTGTACTATTTGGACCTTGCATCCTAATCCAAGTAGAAAAGAAAGCGAGTCTGAGAAAGAAACAAACATGCAGATTCGAAGCATAAAAGCAGACCCCAAGTATTCATCTGAATACTCACTCTTCACCTCTCCCAGTGGCTTTATAACGCATTGGGGGATGAACAATATTGAACCTTAACTGGGAAATTGAAAAATGAATTCATGGCCATCTACAGGGTCATGTAAAGAAAGAGAAGGCCCCTCCGTCACAAACTTAGCCAGCTCCGGCAGACTCACAGTACAATCTATGCTCAATAGTGCCAACGGCCACCGACATATTCAACAATAAAGGGGCAGAAATATGGCCTACTTCAGCAAGCCGATAGCCGTAATCCACCAAGTGCCAATGGGTGGTCTCTGTACCATCACTGGGATAATACTGATGTGAATGTCTGAAATATTGATAAATTGTCTACAAAAATCATTTTTTCGTTATATTTCCATTTTGGTTTTACAAATGAAATATTTCTGGGGTGGACAATATGTGAATCCGAGAGCCTCATGATATTTATCATCATCCACAATAAAAGTAACATCCTCACAAAAAAGTCGGCGTTTTCAAGATTCTTCCTCCACCAGGCTGAAAGGGAAACACGTCCTCCAGGAAATAATAGATGTGACCAACTGCAATTCCTAAAAATCAAAAGTGAGGTGCGGTTAACATAGGTGTGTGAAAAACTACTCATTTTTGTGCATTAAAACATTTATTTGGTACACATAAACCACTAACACACTACAGCTAGAAAGACGAACAAAAGATTTTAAAACATAGAAGATACCTCATAAAAACACAAACGGAACCACCCTCAAAGGGAAACAAGCATTTGCAATGCAACAGGTCTCGCATTACTGCTAGTTTGTGGTATTGGTGTTGCAAATAATAATGCAACGCCAATAGCTCATACTTTCAGTAATGCGAGACCTAGTGCATTGCAAATGCTTGCGTAGTGAGCCTGGAACCAGCATTGTATGTCTCAGTGTAGTACCGCAAGCTGCTCCTATAGGTCCCTAGTGAGCAAGGCACCAGCACTGCATGTCTAGGTGCAGTACCGCAAGCTGCTCCTAGAGGTCCCTAGTGAGCAAGGCACCAGCACTGCATGTCTAGGTGCAGTACCGGAAGCTGCTCCTAGAGGTCCCTAGTGAGCAAGGCACCAGCACTGAATGTCTAGGTCCAGTACCACAAGCTGCTCGTAGAGGTCCCTGGTGAGCAAGGCACCAGCACTGCATGTCTACAAAGTTGAAGTTATTGGCATTATAAATGGCAATGTTTTTTATCTAGCCATGTTGCAGGGTACAGTACCATATGTGGCCAAAAGGGGACCTCTTTTGGTCACATATGGTACTGCACCCGGCAGAAGATATGGTGAATCCACCCTACCCATAATGAATGGCATGCAAGACAGTACTACGAGTACATTCAAATAGCTATGTCCATATATACAATTAGTAGCTTTGAAAAGTGACAAAATAATTATTACATTAATTTTGGATTAGGTTGTACTCTGTGTGGAGCGGATGAAGGGAAATTTATAGACGGTCTCATATAAATGTGAGATGTTCTAGTGAGTGAAGTAACCACTCCCAGCCTAGCTTAGGACCAAGTGTGTGTCCTGCTTGAAGCCATTTAAGAAAATAGTGCCTTGAGGCTGTAATTAAAATCTAGGGAGTAACAACACATGTAACAGGGGATGTCCTCATGGGAGGTTACAAGAAGAGACAAGGCAGTACTAAAGAGGGACTACCAAGCCTATTGACCAATGAAAAACCACCATTTGTAAAGGACAGGGACAGGAGCCAATTAAAAAAATGGGCGGAAAGTGGGCGGAGCTTTATGGCCGTATCCTGAATACAGCATGTCTCGAAGAGAGAGCGCAAGCGCTGCCTAGGCGAGACCTAAAAAATGGCAGATTTCTGTAATAATTTAAAACAAAAAAAGCAAGTGCGGTTGAGCAAGATAGTGGTCTACTCGCACGCAAACCACTGTGGCTTCTAACGCACAAGTTACTAACTTGTGTAACGATATATCTGTAAGAGACAGTAGTTAGTGATAGATTCCTTACCTTAGAATATCCCCAGGCGTCAGGCTGGATCCGGAAAGTTTTGCGTAGCAGTACCCTTGCGCGTCGGTAGGCGGCGTCGTGCGGCTCCGCGTCCGTCGTCGGCGTCGTGATCGCCGGGATGACGTCGCGGGCAGTACTTAGGCGCCGCCCCTGCGCGCTGACGTCAGTTCTGTACACGACTTTCCGCGCCAGGAACGCAGAGCCATGCAAGAAGCTGACACAGGTGTCTGAAAAATACTAGGGCCCTGAAAGGGATGTCCTTAACCCTAGAAATCAGTTCGCAGAACGGGGAGGATGGGTGGGGCGGTAAGGAATCTATCACTAACTACTGTCTCTTACAGATATATCGTTACACAAGTTAGTAACTTGTGCATCTGAAAGAGACACGGTAGTGATAGATTCCTTACCTTAGAATAGATACCCCAGCAATACCAACCCCGGTGGTGGGTCTGCGAACAAAGATCAGACAAGGAAGTCCTGGAGGACAGAACGGCCAAAGAAGCCGTCCCTCCGGACCTGACTGTCAAGGCAGTAATGCTTAGTAAACGTGTGCAGCGAGGCCCACGTAGCCGCCTGACAGATAACCGGCAGCGGAACACCGCGGCCCAAGGCCGTGGTAGCAGCCGTTGCCCTGGTGGAATGGGCACGCAGCCCAACAGGAGGTTCCTTTTTAGCCAAAGAATAGCAGGCCTTGATGCACAAGGTAACCCAGCGGGAGATGGTCCTCTTGTGCACCGCCCGACCTTTTTGGCGCCCACGTAGCCAACAAAGAGCTGGTCATCCACCCGGAAGTGTTGTGTGCGGCAATATAAAAGAGAGCGCACGTTTTGGGTCCAGACGGTGGAGCCTCTCTTCCTCTCTGGAAGGATGCGGAGGCGGAAAGAAGGTGGGCAAAGTGATGGTCTGCCCAATGTGGAAAGCAGTAACCACCTTTGGCAAGAAGGACGGACGCGTCCGAAGAACAACCTTGTCTGGATGAACAGACAGAAAGGGAGGTTTGCAAGATAGAGCCTGGAGCTCACTCACCCGCCGAGCGGAGGTGATGGCCACCAGAAAGGCTGTCTTCAGAGTCAGAAGACGAAGAGGACAGTTATGTAGAGGCTCAAAGGGAGCGCACATTAAAAGGTAAGAACCAAGTTCAAGTCCCACTGAGGCATCACAAACGGAACAGGAGGGAAGAGGTGAGTAATGCCTTTTAAGAACCTGTTAACAACAGGGGACTTGAAAAGGGAGGGCTGATCAGGGAGCCTGAGGAAGGCCGAGATAGCACAAAGATAACCCTTGATGGTACCCAGGGCAGAACCCTGTTGGGCCAAAGAGAGAAGGAACAGAAGGACCTCAGAAAGAGGGGCAGAAAGGGGATTCACAGCCTTTGCTGTGCACCATGCCACAAATTTGTTCCACCTGCAGGCGTATACCACCTTAGTGGAGGGACGCCTGGCTGCCAGAATCACATCACAAACTTCGGGAGGCAAGTCGAAAGGAATCAACTGCCGCCGCTCAATCTCCACGCAAGCAGGTGTAGACTGGACAGGTTCGGGTGGAGGACCGTCCCCTGCTGCTGCGACAGAAGATCCTCCCGAAGAGGCAGACGGATCGGGGGATCTATGCTCATATTGAGTAGCTCGGGATACCAAACTCTGCGAGCCCAGTCCGGAGCCACAAGAATGACTTGGGCCCGGTCGTGCCGAATCTTCTTCAACACTCTGGGTAGAAGTGGTATAGGCGGAAAGGCGTACAATAGACCGCAACTCCACTCGTGACGAAAAGCGTCGCCGAGCGAGTGCCGCCTTGGAAATTCCAACGCGCAGAACTGATGACATTGCGCGTTCTCTTCGGTGGCGAATAGATCTAACCAAGGCTCTCCCCACTGTAGAAAGAGTCCTTGCGCCACTTCCGAGTGAAGACGCCAGTCGTGATCCATCATGCACCTGCGGCTGAGTTCGTCCGCCCTGGCGTTCAGGGAACCTGCCAGGTGTTGAACCACCAGGAACATGCCCTGATGTTCCAGCCATGTCCAGAGGCGCAGAGCCTCCTGACAAAGGGTCCACGACCCCACCCCGCCTTGTTTGTTGCAGTACCACATGGCGGTGGTGTTGTCTGTGAACACCTGCACTACCTTCCCTTTGACAGAGGGAAGGAATGCCTTGAGTGCAAGTCGGATCGCCCGGAGCTCCAGAATGTTGATATGGAGCCGGGACTCCGCCGGAGACCAGAGGCCTCTGATCTCCGCCTCTCCCATGTGACCGCCCCATCCCAGAAGGGACGCGTCCGTCACAACTGTATGCTCTGGCTGGGGAAGGGAGAGGGATCTGCCCACGACCCATTGCCGGTTCGAGAGCCACCACTGCAACTGTTTTGCAGTCCCCTCCGAGATCTGGACGTGATCGGACAGGTTGCCCTGGTGCTGCGCCCACTGGAACTTCAGGTCCCACTGCAGAGCCCGCATATGCCATCTGGCATGATTGACCAGCAGGATGCAGGAGGCCATGAGGCCCAGCAGCCTCAGGGTCATCCGTACCGAAACCCAGGATAAAGGCCGAAAGATCGGAATCATAGCCTGAATATCCCGGACTCGCCGTTCGGGAGGATAGGCCCGAAACTGCGTCGTGTCCAGAACTGCTCCGATGAAAAGGAGCTGTGGAGAAGGAATTAGATGCGACTTCGGCACATTGATGGAGAACCCCAGCGAGTGCAGGAGTTCGGCCGTAGTCTGGAGGTGGGAGACGACTGCCTGGGACGAGCCCGCCTTCAGCAGCCAGCCGTCGAGGTAGGGGAAGACTGAAACCCCTGCCCGGCGCAGATGAGCTGCGACCACCGCCATCACTTTCGTGAACACCCGAGGGGCACTTGTAAGGCCAAAGGGGAGCACGGTGAACTGAAAATGCTCGGGGCCTACCGTGAACCGAAGGTAACGCCGGTGGGCCGGCAGGACGGGGATGTGGAAATACGCGTCCTGCAAGTCCAACGCTACCAACCAGTCTCCAGGGTCGAGGGCAGTCAAGACCTGAGCTAGGGTGAGCATCTTGAACTTCTCCTTCCGGAGGAAGCGATTGACGTTCCGGAGGTCCAAGATAGGACGCATGTCCTCCTTGTCCTTTTGGGCACCAGAAAGTAGTGGGAGTAGCAACCACGCCCTACTTCTGGGGTCGGAACATGCTCGATGGCCCTCTTGGTCAAGAGGGCCGTGACTTCCTTCCGTAGAAGCACCAAGTGATCCCCTGACATGCGGTGGAATTGAGGTGGCATGGCTGGGGGTGGTCTCGAAGGGGAGGGAGTAGCCCCTTCGGACAATGTCCAAGACCCACCTGTCCGAGGTGATGGTGCGCCAGTGGGGAAGGTGATGGCGGACCCTGCCCCCTACTGGCGTGCCGTGCACCTGAAAGGAGGGACTAGGAGGGCTTGGAGGCCGCGGACGGGTTGGAGGTGGTGGCCTGACCCGCACGCTGGTTGCCCGATCCGCCACGGCGGAATCCACGTCCTCGGCCACGCGAAGACGCCTGCTGCGCGGGCCGGTGGCTGGGCTGCTGACGTGAAGGGGCGCCCTACCGTGGCCACGATAGGGGCGAAAAGCAGAAGGTAGCGGAGGGCGTGTAGCAGAAAGGCCCAGGGACTTTGCAGTAGCCCGTGAGTCCTTAAAGCGCTCCAACGCATGGTCTGCTTTGGACCCAAAAGACCGACTCCATCAAAGGGCATGTCCATGAGAGTATTCTGGACATCCCCTGAAAAACCAGTGGTTCTCAGCCAGGCGTGGCGCCGGAGCGCCACCGTCGTTGCAATCGACCTGCCCAGCGAGTCGGCGGTGTCAAGGCCACAACGGATAGTGTATTTGGCCGCATCCCTTCCTTCCGCAATGGCGCGGGAAAGCAGTGCCTGGACCTCCTCAGGGCACTGGGGCAAAACATCCGCCACCGAATCCCACAGGGAGTGGGTATATCGGCCCAAAAGACAAGCGGTGTTAACGGACCGCAAGCCAGCACTGGAGGAAGAAAAACCTTTCTTCCCAAACTGATCCAGGCGTTTGGATTCCCTATCCGGAGGAGCGGTAGGGAAGGCGGTTTGGGAAGCGGAGGCTTGGACAACCAAGCTCTCAGGAGTGGGGTGGACAGAAAGAAACAGGGGGTCGCCCGGAGCGGGGCGATGGCGTCGTGACACGTTCCGATCCACAGGAGCCCCTGTGTTGGGCTTGGACCAGGCGCCCAAAAGAACGTCAGTGAGGGCGTCGTTAAACGGCAGCACAGTCTCCGCAGAGGAGGCTGCCGGCTGAAGCACCTCTGTCAAGATGTTAGTCTTGACCGTCAAAGTAGGGAGCTGGAGACGTAAGGCCCCAGCAGCCCTACGCAACACCGTACCAAAATTGGCCCCCTCCTCCGTAGCCACGGGAGGAGACAGCATGCCAGTGTCAGGAGAAGTATCCAGACCACTGGCCTCCCCTAGACTCTCTGTCCAGTCCTCATCATACTGACAGTTGCGTGTCAGAGGGTCATCAGACCCCTCCCAGTCCTCCTGGTCCTCCTCTGGTTCAAAATAAGGAGGAGGAGGGACATTTGGGACCCAAGGTCCCATCGGCGCCGGAGCCGGCGTCGAGCGACGTCGCTCCGGGTCCATGTCCGGAGCCGGAAGGAACTGGGGGACGACGCCGCCCGGAGCCCAGGGCGGCGTCGAGAACGGCACCGGAGACATCGGCGCCGGCGGAGGTGTCGTGAGGTCGACCGGCGTCGATGGGGGTTGTGGAGCCGGGATCGAGGCCGGGGCCGAAGCCGGGATCGAGGCTGGAGGCTCGGGCGACGCCGGGGCCGGAGCCGCCGGCGACGCCGGAGCAACCCCATCAGGGCCCGCGGGGCCCGAAGGCGCACCGGAGGGGCCTGAAGGCCCGAAGAGGCGGGCCATGGCCGACAGGAACTCCTGTACCTTGGCCGGATCCGCCCCCGAACCCGGGAAGGGCGGGTATGACGGGGCGACTCCACAGGCAAGTCCGGGGCCGCGGGGGCGGGGACGGTGCCGGGAGGGGCCTCAGCCGAGTCGCGAGACCGGCGAGGCGAAGTCCGAGAGCGACGATGCTTCTTGGACTTCTTGTGCTTAGACTTACCGGACGAAGAAGTCGACGACCGGTGTGCACTCCGCGAGCGACCCCTGGACCTCTCACGCGACCGGGGCTTCCGCGGAGCCGAATGCCGGGCCTCGAGGAGCTTTCGAGACCGCTCTCGCAAAGCTTTCGGGTTGAGGGCCTGGCATTCGGGACAAGACTCGGTGTCGTGGCCTCGGCCGAGGCAGAAGAGACACTCCCAATGCGGGTCGGTGACGGACATCATCCGCGCACAGGCGCCGCATCGCTTGAAGCCGGGCATCCCTACGACACCTTAAAGTTGGAAAAACCAGTGAAAAAATCACCAAAAAGTATGGTCAAAAATTGACCAGGGCACTGCTCTTCCCGGATCTGCGCTTGCTGGCGCGGAAAAAGAAGAACTGACGTCAGCGCGCAGGGGCGGCGCCTAAGTACTGCCCGCGACGTCATCCCGGCGATCACGACGCCGACGACGGACGCGGAGCCGCACGACGCCGCCTACCGACGCGCAAGGGTACTGCTACGCAAAACTTTCCGGATCCAGCCTGACGCCTGGGGATATTCTAAGGTAAGGAATCTATCACTAACGTGTCTCTTTCAGATACCCTGTATTAAATGTGCTGGACCCACAGCTGCACAGAACGCCTTCCAGTCACCAGTAGTACTTCAGTGTGGTGATATTTTACCTTGAATATTCAGCCAGAAAACGAGCCAGCTGAGCATCATTGGAGGGCGGACAGATCTCTGCTAGCAGGAAGGATGAGGGGGTCAATGGTTATAGAGAGCAGTGCTGTGGGAAAGGCATTTGGTTGCAGCAGTCAAGACGTGGATCATGGCCTAGGCAAAATCCTGTGAGTCCTGTGTGATCCACGCCACATCGAGTGGGCCACAAAATGCCAGAGGAGCAGTATTAGATTTGACTTGCATCTAGAAAAGAGGCTGCTGCTCTCCAATCCTATGCCCCAGAGTAGAGGCTGAGCTTCTGGTACTGAGCTGCACAACACTGGCAGGAGAGGATCGGCAAAATAATTCTCTGCCTCATTAAACAGGTTTCCAGCAGAGGCACACTCCACTGCAAAAGGAAATGAAAAGGTGCTTGCTACCTTCTTGAAAGGATGAGAGACAACCGCTTGGCTGGGGTAATCACCTGCAACAATCTAAAGGCCTACATGAGTGAGGCACTGGAGTATTGAGGAGCAGATGGTCTCAAACAGCAAAATGGTGAAAGACTGCCACTGGGTTGGAAGAACTGCCTGCAGCAGTCTAGAGGTCTGCACTGGTGAAGTATTGGAGTGGAGTACTAGTTCATCTCACAGCCCAAATAAAGAAATTAGCCTTTCAACCGTGAGGGACCGAAAGTTATACCCATGACAGAGAGTGAGGGTAGACCACAGAAAACATTTTGGCTTGGTGGGATCCCGACAGAGACATGTGGTTCCAACACAGTCACAGGTGGCTTCTTTTGGACACAGTGAGGGCTAACAATGACTGACACAAAAGTACAGGGATATACTGGAGCTGTGCGCTGGTGAAAATGTGGACTGAATGACTGAGGAGGTGCTTTGGCTAGAACAGGCAGTGAGACACAGAATGGAGCATGTGCAGAAGAGAAGAAACAACTGAGAGCAAGAGACTCAGCTGTGTGTGCAGAAATGCTGGCCGTTGACTACCAGTGTCTAACTTGATATTTTCACTCAAATGATGAAAGACAAGCTGGGCAACAAAACAATACAATATACTCAGTCACAAACTTGCTTCAGTCGGTTCAGGCTCTGCCACCTATCAACTGAGCAAGAGACAGTGACCAACCTACTCCTACAGACCATGCAGGTAATACAGACTTCCAGGTAGGCTCTCGAATTTAAGACTGACCGTGTCTATTGACTTAAATCCTCAGCACACAAACATGAAAAATCTGGATGCAAGCATATGGGTTATGGGGAATAATGTGGAAGCCCTTTTACCAGAAATACAAGCATGCAGGAGAAGGTCAAGGCACTGATGTCTTGGATGCATGGGTTGGGGGAAAAAGCTGAAGCTGTAGAGGACTGTTCTAGGAAGAATAATCTTCAATTTGATTAATTTTTGGAAATGAAGGCAGGGCAGAACGCCCTATTGTTTCTTGAAAATTGGATTACCAAAGGCCTATGCTTGTCACTCTTCTTTCTTGATTGAATGAGCTTCGCCATTGAGGCCCCACCAAGAACCCTCATGACACAGCACCTCAATTATTGTTACAAAGCCATGTATGAAGTTTGACTGTATACAAGCAGGCTCTTTACGGACTATACCAGAAAGATGCAAGACCAATGAAAATCATTCCTGCAAAACTTAATGCGACGGGACTGACATATATGTTGTTTTATCTAGCGCAACTTGTTGTTCTACAGGACAGCAAATGTCAATCCTTCTCAGACTAAGATAGAGTCTGGCAGGGGGTGGTGGTGGTGGGTGGGAGTAAGCCCTGACAGCCTTGGCATCTGGAGCAGAACAACAGCGACAGCCGCTGGGAAAGGAGGTCCCATGTATGCCGGGGTCCAAAGCTGACTGATGGGTGGAGACAGACTCCGAAAATTGGTGTGCAAAAAGATAGAACACTGTATCAGGACTCTGCCCTGCAAGGAGCAGAGAGAGGACTCCTCCCAAGGCTCAACTGGGCAAGAAATCGAAGTTTATACATAGAGAACAGTCTCATCCGAGCCAGATGAGATTGAGGGTTAGGGTGACCATTGAAACCGTGCATTATGTAGTTGATGTTGAAGCAGCAGAGCAACAATACTGTCAGAGGGCGACCCCAGGGCAAGGCACTCTACGCTGAGGAAAGAGGACCAGTAGGCAATGATAGTCTTCAGTGAGGGTAATTTATTTCTAGGATATACGTCTTTGGAAAGAGTCAAAATACTCCGGTTGCACAGCCCGCTTCTGTTAGCCGCAGTAGAGGATCCGGCCTGGATACTCGGTGTTGTCCACGTAGAACAGGGAGGGTATAAGAAAAGAAAACAAAAAAACTGCCACGAATCAGTGGTTTGGCCGGTCTTTCAGATGTTTGACTTGGGAGGGGGTCAGTGAGGGATCACCACATACCGCCACCTGGTGCAGCCCCGTTGTAGCGGTATCCTCCCTCTAAGTGCCTCCCTTTCCCACCCAGTGCCCCGAGAACCCCTGTATACTGCGCCGTACCTTTTCTAGCCACACTCCTCCAGGAGAGTGGCGGGGCGGCGCGTGGTCTCGTTGGCCTCCTGGCTTCTCCATCCCTTCCTGGATGTCGGTTTCGGACAGCTTCTCAGGAAACACCAGACTATTCTCGCAGACCGCTGCTTCCTCCTTCGGCTCTCTGGTCTCTCCCGTTGCCTCGCTCGCAGGCTTCCTCGGTAGGAAATCCTCTTCCTCTTTCTTTGTCTTAGCCTCCTCGGATAGGATGGCTGACGATGACGTCAATAGACGGAACTCCTCCTCCCGGACAGCGTATGGAGACTTAAGGGATATTCCTCAGCCTGCATGTGAAGCATCAGAACCTCAGGTTCAAAATGCAGCGGGGCACACGTCGCCAGGTCCCCCAGTTCGTTCTCGGGCTCCTGACACACCCCTCCCTTAGGATTGCCCCGATCGGGGGAAAGAGGAAAACGGGACAGGTAGTCTGCGTTGCCCTGTTCACTACCCTTACAGTGTCAGACCTCGAACTGGAAGGGCTGGAGAGCCAGGAACCATCTAAGGACCCGTTCGTTGCAACCCTTGTTTCTCTGGAGCCAGGTAAGAGGGGCATGGACCGTATATAACACAAAAGGTCTCCCCTCCGGATAATACTTGAGCTTTTCAATACCCCATTTTACCGCTAAGCACTCTCTCGATGGTGGGGTACACTCTTTCTCAAGGGAACAGCTTCCTACTGATATAGAGGACCGGTTTCTCATATCCATCGGAGTCTAACTGGGAGAGCACAGCACCTATGCCCACCCCTGAAGCGTCTATCTGGAGGATAAACGGTTCCCTGAAATTAGGAGCGAGTAAGACGGGGGAAGTGGTCAGGGCATTCTTCAGCGTCTGGAAGGCTGAGGACTGAGGTTCGGAGGGGGTATGAAGACGTGAAGGGGAGGCAGACTTCCGCAAGAGGTCGGTGAGAGGGGCAGCTATGGCAGAGAATCGGGGAATAAAACACCTATAATATCCCACAAGTCCTAAGAAAGCCCTCAACTCCCTTTTGGTTTGGGGATAAGGGGTGTCCTGTATAGCTCTAACTTTCTCTGTCTGGGGTTCTATCATGCCTTTGCCTAGCAGATATCCAAGGTACTTCACCTTGTGAAAGGCGAATTTAGATTTTTTTGCATTAATGTGTAGATGGGCGGTTCTTAACTCGGCCAAAATGGCTTCTAGATGAGTGAGATGTTCCTTCCAGGAACTGCTGAACACAACGACATCATCCAGATAGGCCAAGGAATATCTCTGGTGTTGTGCTAGCAGGGTGTCCATTAACCTTTGAAAGCTGGCGGGTGCGCCATGAAGCCTGAAGGGTAGGACGGTAAAATGATACAGGCCATCCGGTGTAGAAAAGGCAGTCTTTTCCTGGTCGTCAGGGTTTAGGGGGATTTGCCAATAGCCTTTGGTGAGGTCTATTGTAGAGATATAACGGGCATCACCCAACCGTTCGATTAGTTTGTCCACCCTGGGAAGGGGATAGCTGTCTTGTTTGGATATCCCGTTTACTGCTCGAAAGTCGTGCAGAACCCGATGCTGCCATCCAGCTTGGGCACTAGCACGATGGGTGAGCACCAGTTACTCCGTGACGGCACTATGACACCCGACTCCAGCATCTGACTAACCTCTCGCTGTAAGGCGTGCCTGAGGAACCCTGTAGGGCTTTTGTCTGATCACGACACCTTCTTGGGTGGGTATAGAATGAACAGCCAGGTGTGTTCTCCCGGGCTGATTTGAAAACACATCCTTAAAAGTGTGGAGAAGGTCATGGATATCACGGTTTTCTTCTACCGTCAGTTCGGAGCTTATAACGGTGGCATCCACCGTATCCACGGTAGAGATGGTATGGACTTGTTTTGGAGGGGGACCTAACCATTTTTTAAAAAGATTAATGTGGTACATCTGGGTTTTATTTTTAGAGCTGCAACAGGTAGGTGGTCTTTCCTATTTTTTCGTGATCTGGTATGGGCCTTGCCACTCTTTTCTTAGCTTGTGGGTGGAAGAGGGAAGTAGGACCAGAGCCCAATAATCCACCGCCAACTCCCTCCAGCGTTTGCCTTCGTCATAGAAGTGTTTTTGGGTAGCTTGGGCCCTTTCCAGGGATTCAGGAGCCAGAGCTCTTAGCTTGTGGAGATGGACTTTTACCTGGTTGGCATAGTCCAACAGAGCCTGGGCCTCGTTTGCACCCTCCTTCTCTCAGCTCTCCTTGGTTATCTCTAAAAGAGTACGGGGCTTCCGCCCGAAGAGGAGTTCGAAGGGAGAGACGCCCAGGCTACTTTGTACCTGGCTTCTAATGACAAATAGAGCCAACGGGAGGAGTTGATCCCAGTGTTTCCCATCCCCAGTTAGTAGTTTCTTTAGGGTGAGTTTGAGGTTTCCGTTTTACCTCTCCACGAGGCCATCTGTTTGTGGGTGGTATACTGAGGTTTTTATATGCTTTATGTTTAGTTGTTTGCATATTTCCTTCATTAGCCTGGAAACGAATGGAGTCCCTTGATCCGTGAGGATCTCACGAGGAAACCCCATCCGTGAAAAAACCTCAATCAGCCTTTGGGCAATGGTAGTGGTGGTGGCTGCCCGCAGGGGAAGAGCCTCAGGGTATCTGGTGGCATAGTCAACCAGAACGAGAACATACTGGTACCCCCTAGAGGACTTGGGAAGGGGTCCTATGAGGTCCATCCCCACCCTATTGAATGGCTTGCCAATAATGGGAAGGGGTCGTAGGGGTACCCTCGGTGGGATGTACGGGTTTTTCCTTTGGAATACGTCACATTCTTGACAGTACCTCTTGATCTGGGCATACACTCCTGGCCAAAAGAAATTATGAAGAATAGACTGACTGGTTTTCTCTACCCCACAGTGCACTGCCAGTAAGTGGGAGTGTGCGAAAAACAGGATTTGGTCCCGAAAGCCTACAGGGACCAAGAGCTGGGGTTCCTCTCCTTCCTTAGCAACCAGATACAAAAGCCCGTTCTGTTCGAGGAAACAGGGAAAGGTTCTCTGTGAGTTATTTTGGTTTTCTCTGGCGCTTTGCCAGGCATTGCTAAGGGTGCTGTCATTCAACTGTGCGGTCCTAAAATGGTGGTCCATAGCCCAGGGTTCAGAGGTGAGCAGAGAGTTGTGTGGGTCTTTCTTTTGGGGAGAGGACTTCAGTGTACCCGTTAAGAGATCGGAGAACCAAGGGTTGTCTATACCAACTATTAGTTGTTTCGGAAGGGAGGGAAGTACCCATACATTGGCTGTGGTGTCTGTACCTGGTTCTATCTGAAGGTTTACCCTGGCGACTGGATATTCCTTGGTGTCACCGTGTACACATCATATACTAACGGTCCTCCCAGAGAAATACTGTGTCTGGGGAATTAGTTCACTTCTGACCACTGAGTGCCTACACCCTGAGTCCAGAAGGGCTGTTACCACCGTGTTGTTCATTCTTACACTTACATAATATACTGGTCCTGTTTCCTGAGCATATAGGATGGATCGTGGAAGATAACTAACGTCCATCGGTTCTTCCTCTGGTTTCTCCTTCCTGCAAAACCTTCCAATATGGCCCCACTCGCCACATTCGAAACATTGAGGCCCTGAAGGGGTAACCAGTTCAGGTCTTCCTGATCGGGTTCTAGAGGTCTCAAAAGGAGGTTTATGAGTCCTCCGCTCCACTCTGTTTGGGGGGGGCTTTTTGTATACGCTCGGTCTCTCTGCCCAGGTTCCGACTCTGGGCTCGGGCATATGAGGTGGCCATCTCCACAGCATGCTCCAGGGTCAGACCAGCATGCTGTCGGAGCCACCGCTGTGTTCCATAAGGCAGCGCCTCTAAGTACTGCTCCAGATATATTTTGTCCATGATCTGTTCGCGTGTGGACATCAGGGGTTTGAGCCAGCGATCGGCTGCATCCTTTAGTTTATAAAACAGGGTTTTCGGTGTGTCCCCCGGGGCACCCCTCTCTTGTTGGAACTTGAGTCTGTGTGACTCATTGTCAACCCCCAACCGATCCATAATAAACTGTTTGACGTGGCCATAGGCAGCCGTTCCATCCCTGTTGGCGATCTGGCAGGCGGCCTGCGCCTCCTCCGTGAGTAAAGGGGCAAGGTAAAAGGGCCAACGGTCAGCGGCCCAGGCGCTGGCCCTGGCGGCCCTCTCAAAGTTACGGAAAAAGGAAACTGGATCATCTCCCGGGACATACTTCTGTAAGGGTATCACCGTTCCAGGTTGTGCAGGTCCCCTTCCTTGACCAAGCGCTAGCAGCAACTGGGTTTGTCCTTCCGCTAACCTGGTCATGTTTTCGGCCTGTGTCTGTATGGTGGAGGTGAACACAGCGCTGTCATCTCTGCCTGATTGGCGTTCTTTTCGAGTGCCCATTCTAGTTTTGAGTGTCCCTCCTTTAACTGATATACAATGATGTCCATCCTGTATCAGATGAAAACTGCCCGCATTCTCCACCAAATGTCAGAGGGCGACCCCAGGGTAAGGCACTCTACGCTGAGGAAAGAGGACCAGTAGGCAATGATAGTCTTCAGTGAGGGTAATTTATTTCTAGGATATACGTCTTTGGAAAGAGTCAAAATACTCCGGTTGCACAGCCCGCTTCTGTTAGCCGCAGTGGAGGATCCAGTCTGGATACTCGGCGTTGTCCACGTAGAACAGGGAGGGTATAAGAAAAGAAATTTTTTAAAAATGGCACGAATCAGTGGTCTGGCCGGTTTTTCAGACGTTTGACTTGGGAGGGGGTCTGTGAGGGATCACCACATACCGCCACCTGGTGCAGCCCCGTCGTAGCGGTGTCCTCCCTCTAAGTGCCTCCCTTTCCCACCCAGTGCCCCGAGAATCCCTGTATACTGCGCCGTACCTTTTCCAGCCACACTCCTACAAGAGAGTGGCGGGGCGGCGCGTGGTCTCGTTGGCCTCCTGGCTTCTCCTTCCCTTCCTGGATGTCAGCTTTGGACAGCTTCTCAGGAAACACCCGACGATTCTCGCAGACCGCTGCTTCCTCCTTCGGCTCTCTGGTCTCTCCCGTTCCCTCGCGGGCTTCCTCGGTATGAATTCCTCTTCCTTTGTCTTAGCCTCCTCGGATAGGACAGCTGACGATGACGTCAATAGACGAAACTCCTCCTTCCGGACAGCGTATGGAGACTTAAAGGGATATTCCTCAGCCTGCATGTGAAGCATCAGAACCTCAGGTTCAAAATGCAGCGGGGCACACGTCGCCAGTTCACCCAGTTTGTTCTTGGGCTCCTGACAAATACATATAGAAAGGTGTAGGGGAGAGATGGGTTGTAAGTGGGATAACGTTTGACAATACGTCTTGGGACTATTTCTGTGATGGTCATTGTAGGTTGAGCGTTGGCGGTAATTTTATACTTGTAGATTAGTGGAGTAGGCCTGTTTTGTGGTCTTGATGAGGCCTTGCTCCCCATTTGGTGGGCTGTGATTTGCAGGGCTACAGATAGCCCCTTTCAGTCATTCACATTATGGGTCAGAAGTCCAGGGAAGGATTGTCACTGGACATGGAAGATTAGCATGTGGAATGGGAAAGATCTTAACAATAAAAGGCACAGGGTACACTCCTACTTGAAACAACATAATGTATCTAGAACACTAATGCAGGAGACGCATCTCATTGGCGAGGATGTGAGCAAACTTCACACAAAATGGAGAAGGCAAGTATATGCCTTGACCTACTCAATAAAAGCTAGAGAAGTGTTTGTTTAATTTCCGTAGCAGCAGGGGTTCCACTTCAGATGAAGGAAATGGTAACATACCCAGAGGCTTGGTATGTCCTACTTTATGGTACTTTAAACAACAGGGATATGTGGTTTGTTTGTGTTTCTGCCCCAAACTTGGACAATCAGAATTTTTTCCACACATTTATAAGGGCAGTGGTCCTTTACATAGTGTCATACTTTGGGCTGCAGACATGAACGGTGTTGTGGATAGTTAGAGGGTTAATACACTGCCTATGGTAACTATTACAGTGGTCCCTAAAGGGAAAGGTTGAACCTCTACTTCCTTGGAGAGAGTAATTTTGACCATCAAGCGATTGGTTCCATTTCTCAATTGGACAGTTTTATTTTAATTTGTGAACAAATAGAAAACAAAATCATTGCAGTTTTATACTTAAAACAATTTATAAGTAAGAAGGTGATCCCAAACAGTGCAACGAGGCAGTGCAAGTGAAAATAAGTGAATGCAAAGTGCGTTGGTGCTATACAAATAATCTATGCACATACAATAGAGACTGATCCAGGATGCATAAGTGGTTTGTACACACTCTAACAAAGAGTGAAATTCTCCAGAATTAAAATAAAAACAGTACACTATTATTTGGTCAAGTCAACGTTTCAACCCTAAGCATACAATTTAGACAGTGTCATCATCAGGACGTATGTTTGGGAAGCACTTGCCCAATGTGTAGGATCGATGTGGAGATATTCTTCTAGCGCTATTGATGCATTGATGCTTCAGAGGGAAACAGACGCATTCATGAGGGAATGAATAAGCTATGTAGGATGTACTTTGAGCGGGTATAGGCTCTGCAGCATAAGACAAACAGACAGATGTTTGTCGATATTTTGATGGTCGCCAGAATGTGACTGCTTTCCAACCAAATGTTACCAGGAATTTGGCAGAAGACTGTTGGATCAATTTCTGGAAGTGTATCAGGAGACAAACAAGGTGCGGAACCTACCACCTAGAATGAGGGAGACAACTGTTCCTGAAGCCCGACAGAGACCCAATACCCAATGGCTATCTAGTTGTATTGCCCCATTTCCATTATAAATACTGATGTGAATTTATTCAGCAAACACCTAGCCAGACGGATGGTGACAGTCATCCGGACTTTGATTCGTGATAGTAGCCGGCGACCCATACATCTTAAGCACAGCCTTGAGGGGTCAGAGGAACACTATTGGGCCTTGAGAAGGCCTGTGACACAGTGAAATGGGAATCTGTTGGGGCTTAAACAGAAGGTTTTGACCTGTTTAGTTACTAGGGGAAGTTATTATACTCTTTTCCAAATACGAAAGTTAAAACAGGCAGCATAGTATGGGACAGCTGGAAAATCCAAAGGAGAATGAGACAAGGATATCCCTGGTTGCCAATGCGGTTTGCACCAGCAGCGGGCCCTTTGGTGTAAGGGCAGAGAACAAAGTTCATCGACTGGACCATCAAAGTGGGATGGACAGCACAAATTGTTTGACTGTACGCAGATGACAGACTACTATAGCTGAGACCTTGCCAACTTGGTGTCCACCCTATTGACAAAGCTGGATACCTTTGATGAAATATCGGGACTTAGCACATACTGGGAGAAATCAAGTTGATCCCCTTTAGCACACCTGAAGGGATGGACAGGGTGTACCTCACTGAGGTAAAGCTGCACAAGGACATGGAAACATTTTGCTAACTAGGAGCTCATGTGACATGGATGCAAGCAAGAAGTCTTTCTGTAGGACCAGATACGATTGAACTAATGATTTGCCATGTTTATGATGCAGACCTATGTGCAAACAGCAGGCACAATCATCTCATTAGGGCTACACATTAGGAAGGAATCCAAACTACTAAGTGCCTTACTTATAATTAAGGGACGGTCTGGAGGGAGGACATTGGTGCATGTTATGTATACAAGTAGAAGCATATTACATTGAAATGCATCACACTCCTAATGAAGTTGTACCTGAACGTAGTAAGTTAAAAATAATAAACAACGTTGACAAAAAAAAAAAAAAAAAAGATATGGATGCAAGCTTTTGCCTAAATATGGGACAAATAGTGGAGGGGCTGAGGATGTAAGTGGACTTATTTAATATGTTACCATTGACAAGATTTGTTAGGGTCATACTGGTGAAGATTGTGTTTCTCCCATACAGTCTCCACTTAAAGAGAGCAATGATGCCCATGCCGCTGCATACACTTAAGACACCAGATAAGCTTATGGTGTCACTGGTTTGGGCTGGGAAACAGTGCTGAGTTAAGCTCGATACTCTGAAGCTGCCAAAGGACACGGGGGAAAGGGCTTACCCTGGCACAGAATTATGCTAAATGATGACAGAAAGACTAGGTCCAAAGGTTTGGGGAAGACTGAATTGGGAGTGTGCTGCATGAATTAAATGGGCAGAACTTGCTGCAAGATTTATTAATGATGGGGAGGTACATGCTGAAAGACAAACCTATATTGTGTGGCAGGTTGTGAAGGTATGGGAGAGGGTGGTTAAAGTAGTACAATACCAGCCTACATTTGAGGTGGAATTGCCCTTTTGAGGCATAAGGTCCATTAAAAAGACCGGGGACGTTGGAGGTCCTGTTGAGGTAGGGCAGATGTCTCAAGGTGGGGGACTTGTGCCCTAATAGCACTTTCATCACATCTGAAGAAGAGCAAAATACATTTACAATTTTTTCATCTGGCTCGTGAAATCTGGAAAACATTTCTCAAGAACCCTCACACGCTATGGAAGTGTTGCTTGGCATGGCCCAAGGGAGAAAACTGATAACCTGTCTTCACCGAGCCCTTTGCTTAGACTAAGAGGGATGGGCAAATCATGGCCCTGAGAGATGGGCTGCTGACAGTGAAGAGCAAGTCACAGCCACAGTTTGGAATGGGACCTGCAAAAATGTTGAAAGGGTGTCAAAAAAATAAAAGCATATTTAAAAATAAGAGGAACATAATCAGTTTATAACAAAAATACAATAACCAACCAACATATGAAATGCTCAATTACAGGAAATGCAATTCAGTACCGTCTTACATTTGCGAAAGATTAAAAATATACAGTTTCCAATGGTGTTTTTCCTCAGGAAGTCTTAACAAGTGTTAAAGTATAAACCAGAAACACAATTCAATATCCACCGTTTTTACATCGTATAAACATATACAGCGAAGAAATTTAATTTCTTACCCAAAAGATCCACAATTACAGAATTTCCCAGTAATAAAGAAAAGCCCATAAGCACCCAAGGCAGGAACGGGGCCTGGAAGTTCAGAAGGCCAAAGAAGTTCATACGAACGTAAGGATTCCTTCGGCTCCAAACATAGACAAGCATTATCGTAAACGCTTGGCCTAAGAAAACTAAACTAACAAACAAACCAAAAATCTGATGGAAACAGTTAAAGAATATTTCATAACAATAACAAATGTTCTTACAAAATTAAATTACAGTGGCATGAATGTTGCAATAATACGATTTAAGGTAAATTCTCCATGGAACCGGCAATGCAATTTTACAAATGTTTATATTTTGTTTTTACTTCAGGCCAAAATTATCTGTAGCACAACTAGTCCAAGAGATTACAAGGAAGCTCCATCTTCGTGATGGTGGCTGTCCTCAGAGTCATATCGGCCTTTAGGACAGTACCTCCCACTTCAGTGTCTCTAGTGAGCACATATTAACATGTGTAAATCTTGTAAAAATCTCTACTTGTTGCTTTTTATTGATCACATCGAGATGGCCGTCTGATGTGATAAACTTTGGGGGGCACGTGAGGTTGGGTCTGCACTAGAGCCATTACAAAAACAAAAAAATACCTCCTGCAGTAAAATTAATAAAAATGACTGCTTCCTGAATACAATGTATGCATGAGATAAATAACTGAATGTTACAGAAACTGTGATGCTTGAGCATATTTTTTTAAACCTAAAAAAGTCCCTCATCAATACTAGCGTGCGGTCAGGCAGAATGATGTATGAACCAGGTAACACATGAAGATGAGAGAAGAAAATTCCTCTGTGCTGATCTAAGATGTGATTGACAAGGTCCGAACACAATGGTTGAATGAGGCTGGTTGGAATAAGTTAACAGTTGATGAGGGCTGACTAAAAGCCCACTCTTTATATCTTGAAAGCAATAGGTCTTGCAGACAACTACGCTGTCAACCTACAACTGATAAAAAAGGGACACTTCTCAAATTGTAGTTTCCAAAAGATTTTTAAATCTTCCTCCCCAAATTATTTATTCATGTGTTAATGCTGTTTTCATACTTAGCTACATATACTTTTTTCATACTTTGGGCATGCGAGAAAAAAGCGATTGCATTACGAAGAATAAGAACTGAATTCTTGAGCAGGAGATAGAATTAAGGCAATTATTAAGCTGGAACAATTTTTAGAATGTCAATATTTGGTTCATCCCAGAGACAGAAGCATATTATATAAATACATGAGTTTGGTGTCACCATGGACTAAGTTTGAAAGTTTTATTATTTCTTGTCGTAAGGTAAATTATTATCAATCTAGAGAATAAACCATAGCGGAGTATACCAATATTTACATATAGCATATAGTGTTACTGTTAATGTGTGCCGGAGTACTGAAGCAAGAGAAGAAAATCTCAAAAAATACATAAAATAAGCCTAAGTGATGCCCCTTGGAACTATATTTGCCACATAAATAGCATGGTTTAGAGCTGGATGTATACCCTGAACATGTGCTAATTTCAATAACGTATTAGAGGGGAGCAGATAACTACTTTTGGGTAACATACGAAGCATTTCTTTCTGAATTATTATGCAACGCTTGTAGGCTTTTCTGTAAAACTAAAATACATACAACCCATGCAATACAAACATTTTGAAGACATTTTGCTCTGTATGCATTCCGATTTTAGGAAAAATTCCAAAAGGATACAGTCATTAAAAGTCCTCCAAAAAGAAACATAAATACAAAATCTGCCGTCCGACTTCGGAAAGAGCCTTCTTCCAACATTCGACAGTATCGATATCTGAAGGAAAACTAGTTCAGGAAACAATCAATATTTTTGAACAGGAAGTTCACAACCACGTTTCATGAAGAGCAAATACTCATAGTATTCCGTATAACACATTTTGTACAGCGCAGATGGTTGAAGTTGCGGGCTTTGTAGCTTACATGTATATAATGGATTTCCTCTCTATTCTCCACAGCGACTGGAGAAGAATATCGTGCTCACTTTGGCAAGCAGGTCCGAATCAAAAGGGCTTTCAATGCCAGACAGAAGTAGTGCTTGGGTCCCTCTCACTCTGAAGGAGTGGGATAGTAGACTATTTTAAACATTAGAGCAGGTAATGCACACACTGACATCAGCAGTATCACCAGTACATTTCATTGTACGTATCCATCAGCAGGATGCATAGCTTTTCACCACAGCTTGCGACTTTGCGTGCCACACTGCATGTTCTCTTTGGTCCTTGTGGTTGTGCACCTCCCTCTTTAGACTGAGAAGGAAGGGGGAGTCCAAAAGATGAAACTGTGGAGCACTTCCTCTGTAGAGAAATGGTAAAAGCCACGAGGTAACGATTCTAAGTGGGCTCACCTTCCAGGTTATGGCCAGTGACCGAGGTGAATCTTCCACTAATGTTTTATTTACCGCTCATTGGCTAACAAGACTGCAGAGCTGCCACTTCAGCAGCGGTGATTACCAGCATTTGAGGGAACGCTATACATTCAGATAAGGGGTGGGTATTCGGGTCAGGGCTTAAGGAGGAACCCGGGGAGGGTGAAGCGAACAAGGAAGGGGTCAGGTTTTCAATGTGCCAGTAACATTTCAATGGATTCTGTCAAAAGTCACAGATTGCACAGTCTCCACGGATTTGCAGTGATTGGGCCATCTGAGCAGTAAAATCAAAAATCAGAATTTGGGGGCTCTCCCAGTACCTCTCCAACAGCAATAACGCTTTCAGCAGTGGTTCTGTCTTTTCTCACGTCTCCATGAGGGATAGAATGTGTGGCATGATCCAGAAGAGGTCTATTGAGGTAGAAAGGGCAAATGTTCGGAGAAACGGAAACCACAATCACACTGAGGAAATGCCCTGGCCTTTGAAAAGGAATGAAGCAAAGATTATGGAATAAAGAAAATCAAAGGAGGGGTAGAAAAGAAAATCTCAGAGCTAATCATGCATTTTACTCAACAGAAAAGGGAGAGCAACGTTTACACTTCAAACCACATCCCTGATTTTCTATTAACATATTACAATATATTCTATTCACAGGGTTCACTTTGGCTCAATAAACCTTCTGAGATCAGATGGTGTTTGGTGTGCACAAACCCCAAGTGGGACTAACGCATGCACTCCACAGAGCAGCAATGTTTGAATACAGTGTAAATAGCCACTGCAATAGCAAGTGTCTTGATCAACAGTTTTTAATTACTGGACAGATTATGGTTTTAAGCAACAAATAAGGACGACAACATGACACTGGTATTTCACTTCGAACATATACGATGTATTGCCTATAAAATGGGTTTCATTAATGACCTAAAATACAACAGCAACAAACAAACTTCCTATTCCAGTTAATAGAACTGCCATGGCAATGTTCCAAGACAAACTGACGTATGTCACAAAATATTGAAAACTATATATGTTTTTATATTTCATGCTAAACTATTTGATATGATTCTACAACTGCAATAAAATGTTTTTACCCCAGACTTGTGGTTGAATTTGGATAAGCAAACGTCTCAAACAAATATGTTTTTTTCCTCACTGTAACAAACACAATTACGCTTGATTGAGACCGCTATTTGGCTGCTTTATCCCAGTCTAAAACTGACATTCAGAGAGAACTGCTAATCAACGATGAGAAGGGGGCACAGTTGTGCCAACAGAGCCCAGCTGGTTACTGGATATTTCCTCTTAGAGGACATCCCCTCAAATATGAATACTCCAAAAATGTAAAATGCTCTTTTCACTAAAATTTCATCTGGACTCCGGCTGGGCAAAGCTTCCAATTCCCAACAAATTATTTCTGGAATTCATCAATCAAACAATCAATCAATCAATCAATCAATCACGGCATTTATAGAGCGCGCTACTCACCCGGGAGGGTCTCAAGGCGCTGGGGGAGGGGGTAAGTTACTGCTCGAACAGCCAGGTCTTGAGCTGCTTCCTGAAGGAGAGATGGTCCTGGGTTCGCCGAAGGTGAGTTGGGAGGGAGTTCCAGGTCTTGGCTGCCAGGTAGGAGAAGGATCTTCCTCCGGCGGTGGTTCTGCGGATGCGTGGTACGGTGGCGAGGGCGTGGCTTGTTGATCGTAGCTGGCGGGTGGGCGTGTAGAAGGTCATCAGTCGTTTCTGCCATGACACACTGCACCAACTCTCCTCATCTCTGAATTGTCTACTGCATTAGAATGGCCCGTTGGAATATAAAGGGAGTTCCCAGTAGGCTGGGGCATTGGATGCTTCGTCCCAGCTCTGGTCAAGCAGACATCAAAGCGTCCATCATTGGAGGCTTCATCCCAGCTCTTATCAAGCAGCCATCAAAGCATCCCTCATTGGAGGCTTCGTCCCAGTTCTTATCAAGCAGCCATCAAAGCGTCCCTCATTGGAGGCTTCATCCCAGCTCTTGTCAAGCAGCCATCAAAGCGTCCATCATTGGAGGCTTTTTCCCAGCTCTTATCAAGCAGCCATCAAAGCGTCCCTCATTGGAGGCTTCTTCCCAGCTCTTATGCCATCAAAACGTCCATCGTTGGAAGCTTCGTCCCAGCTCTTATCAAGCAGACAAACAGTTCATCATTGGAGGCTTCTTCCCAGCTCTTATCAAGCAGCCATCAAAGCGTCCCTCATTGGAGTCTTCATCCCAGCTCTTGTCAAGCAGCCATCAAAGCGTCCATCGTTGGAGGCTCCCTCCCAGCTCCTCTTATTAAGCAGCCATCAAAGCGTCCATCGTTGGAGGCTTCCTCCCAGCTCTGATCAAGCAGCCATCAACGAGTCTATCATTGGAGGCTTCTTCCCAGCTCTTAAGCCATCAAAGCGTCCATCGTTGGAGGCTTCGTTCTAGCTCTTCAGCCATCAAAGCGTCCATCGTTGGAGGCTTCGTTCTAGCTCTTCAGCCATCAAAGCGTCCATCGTTGGAGGCTTCGTTCTAGCTCTTATCAAGCAGCCAAACAGTTCATCATTGGAGGCTTCGTCCCAGCTCTTATCAAGCAGCCATCAAAGCGTCCCTCATTGGAGGCTTCGTCCCAGTTCTTATCAAGCAGCCATCAAAGCGTCCCTCATTGGAGTCTTCATCCCAGCTCCTCTTATCAAGCAGCCATCAAAGTGTCCTTTATTGGAGGCTTCTTCTCTGCTCTTATCAGGCAGCAGTCAAAGCGTCCATCATTGGTGGCTTATTCCCAGCTCTTAAGCCATCAAAGCGTCCATCGTTGGAGGCTTCGTCCCAGCTCTTATCAAGCAGCCAAACAGTTCATCATTGGAGGCTTCTTCCCAGCTCTTATCAAGCAGCCATCAAAGCGTCCCTCATTGGAGGCTTCGTCCCAGCTCTTATCAAGCAGCCATCAAAGCGTCCCTCATTGGAGGCTTCGTCCCAGTTCTTATCAAGCAGCCATCAAAGCGTCCCTCATTGGAGTCTTCATCCCAGCTCTTATCAAGCAGCCATCAAAGCGTCCATCGTTGGAGGATCCCTCCCAGCTCCTCTTATCAAGCAGCCATCAAAGCGTCCACCACTGTGACAGAGCAGTCAGTGCGTCCATCATGCCAGGCTTGCAAATATTTGCGTATGAACTGCGAATGATCAGTCTCAGCTACTTGCACAAATATACACAAGAACTCTCAATTTAGGTTTCATAATCTCCCATGTCAGTTTCATTGGGTGTACAGGTCTGAAACACAAAGGCCAATCACACGTGTCTTCCACTGAGCAACATAAAGGCCAATGGATTTGCAGTTGAGCCCCACCGTCCATGCTGTGCACCACACTTCATGTGTGGGAGCACTCCGAGGCATGTTGCAGAGGGACCATGTCGCTGTTCTCAATGCCTTGCCACCCACTCTTGGGAAATGGTGCGGATGAGAAAGTTTAGCGCCACTGCACCATGTTAGATTGTTTCCTTAGCTCTAGCAAACACCATCCTCTTCGTGCACAGGACTGTCTTTAATTTCTGAGTTCTTTACTGATCAAAATAGCAAGATGAACCTGGTCAGTTTGGAGTTAAGGAATGAAAAACTCACATACTTCAGTAGTGTCATTTTTTGCATACATACTGCGAAAAATAGCTTCCTGGTTATTGCATCTGAGCCCTTCTCCTCAAATTTTCTGCCTTCCCAGAGGGCACTGTGCTCCTCTATTAATCTTGGGGTTTGTGTCAGGTGTGTGTTTATGGACTATAAGATATATTAGTGACACCTGAAGTTTGCAACGCTGTTAAACAGTCAGTATATGCCTAATACGCTACACTTGGGGCGTGTATGTTCACGTACCACTTCATGTCACACTTTTACCATTTGCTGTGCTATAAAAAACACACGATTTACAATTTCACACTGTGATAGTACTCAAGTTACCAAACTCCTAAGGAAGGAAATTGAGGAGAAGAGTAAGGCAACAGGGACGCTAAGGGGGTGGGGTGTGGAGGTGAGCTGGGGAGCTGGGAGGGGAGAATAATTACTATCTCCCAAATGCTGAAATAACTGGGTACGATATAATCATTCTCTGGTTCGGAGTGTGGAGATCAGTGTGAGTGGACCCTGCAGCAGTTGTTAATCTGTGTGTGCTAACACGAGCCCAGTAACAGTTACATGAAACCTGGAACAGGTGAGAATGATACGTAAATGGAAATATATGTGTCAAAAGGATCTTCGGCATCACCAGTCTGCATCTGAAGTACCTTTTACAGGGAGCAGCGAGGGGTCCTCGTCTGCACAGGCTTCAGGGCATCATACAGCAATAAAGTTGTAGAGGCCCTGAAAACCCATTTCGCTAAAAGGAGAGCATTTTATGTCTTTTGCATTGCTTTCTTTATGCAAACAGTTTTAGTCATTTCCGATTTAACATTTTTTTTATACATGTAATTGCACCCCTTGGACATCAGCCTCCTTTATTTTATTTCTTTCACAGGTGGGTGGTCAGCTCCGCATGTTATTGTTCATGGACTTCAGTTCCGGATCTCTAGCCAGGACCAACAACCTCGAAGCTGCTCCCTTAGGTAAGTGAAGAATGCAAACATTTCATTCACTTTTAGATAGCTCTCCCACACCGCTCCTTCAATTTCCTCAGCTGACACTGCACACCTGAGTGGTACATGTACCCTTCTGAACCGGACTCTTTTTAAACAGCTGATTTGGTGAGTGATGGCTATGGAGATGCCATGCAGCTACTCCCCAAGATGTTTTGGTATACTCACAAATGAGAAGTTCACCAACAGATGCACGTTGGATCAACCTGTGGTGGTACCAATAAGATCATCAGAGACAAAGGAGGGACTTCAGGCCGCACTGATCCTGCCGGTATGTTTTTAGGTCTCGCCTGAGCCAGCGCATGAGCTGCTCTGGCGAGAGTTTTAGTAAGCGGGTTTTGGAAGTGCAAACAGCAGTGGCTTTTGCTGGCGACCAGCTTGCGTGCACGCGCGATCAGACGCCATATGGCTTCCCTCGCGATTACTTTCACTTTCGCGGCCGTGTCAGTTTCACGGCCGCGCGGCCAATGCTTGTTCTGCATTAGTCCCATTAAAACTTTTCTGCTTGTTATAGGCTCGCTGACAGTCCAGGGCTGCTATACTTAAGAAACCACTCCTACAGCTGACTGTTATAGTACGCTCTCTGATAGAGAATAAAATATTATAGGTCCGAACGCCCCAACAAACTGCTTCACGGTGTTCAGAGCTGAAGAAAATGGGTGAGATGTGGCAGCAGGTTCATGTAAATCATTTTTGTAGCGTACAGTTAGATTTTCAGTATCTTTCCTAGTTGGCAGTGTTCAAATTCATTGAATTATTGTGATAAGTCATTCCAGAGGATGCAGCCCAGATTAGTCCTAGTGCTTTCTCTTGGTTTTCCAAGATGAGGCAGTTAATGCGTAGGATCCTTTGCTAGGCATCATGGGGCATATATTAAGTACGGCTTTGTTTTTGTTTTTTGGTACTCCAGTAGTGCCCCTGGCTCATGCCTTAGGCCTTGGATTCGCTTTTACTTCTCACTGGTGGGTAGAGAGTTTTGGAGAGCCCTGACTAGATGTGATCAAATGCTATGATTGATTGTTTGTAAATCTTTAGATGTGCGTCACGTAGTGTTACCTTTTTTTCGTTTTTTTTTTTTACTTTTTGTGCTTTTCTCCCGCCTCGCTGTTACAAATTGAAGGATTTCTCTCAGGTATGCTCTTCAAAGCCCTGCTAAAACAAAACCAGAGAGGGAGGCGGCTGGGGCGCAAATCCTTCTATTCAGTACAGGCAAATTCAAGCTGAGGTGGGATCCGATTACAAAGCGCTTCTTTGAATGTGCTGCCCTATGCCCAGGACCAGTTAACTAGTTGCAGCAGCTCGACAAAAAGGCATTTTAAATCGCAATTTGTAAGCACGAGAGGGGGAGAGACAAGTATATTTTTAAACCGCTTTCCTTCCCTCTTAAACTGGCAGAGAATGAAGATTGAAGATTCCTTTCTTTCCCTCAAGTTATACCTCTATTTTTCGCTGTTTTGTGGTTCATTTTTAAAGCGGTGTTTTATGTTTTGGAATGGTGGAAAGGCCGCCGCTGTGGGAGGTGCATTTTCAGTTTCTTTACTTTTATCTTCGAGCGAGGCTGGGAAGGTATGCTGTGGCTCGTGCTGTTGCCCAATATGTTGTCTTTTAATCTTTAATCAATGCAGCGGTTATAAACTTCTGGTCTCCGGCCCCATAAAGCACGTTGTCTGTGGATGGAGAGGGTGCTGCCCTGCTCGCCATGTAAACAATTCCCCAGCATTGCTGTGTTTTTTGTGTGTGTTTTTTTCATGTTTTGGGTGGTATTGGGAACTTGGGGATATAAGGCAACGTACCATGTAGACCTGTTAGTTTTAGAAGCCCAACTGCCTGGCTTGTCTCCAGCGGTCATCTGGGTGCCTTTTTGCTTTTCAGTGGTTTTTACTTGCCCTCCACCCCTCATTGGATTTTGGACTCTTTGTTTGGGGTACTCCCCCACGAACCGGTTTTCAGTGGGTTTACATTGTCAAAGAGCTGAGAAACAGGCTGCAGTGGGCTATTGAAATAGTGTTTTATACAGCCGAATACACGCATCCAAGACTACGTTTGTGTGGTATGTGGCCTATACAAAAGGTCAACACTACACACGAGCTGTCTTTCAGTAGGCCTCCTCCCACTGGCACTGTCAACAGGCATGCAACGCTTGTGTTTCTTGCGCCTCCACCACCACCAAGCACTTTGGACTTTCGCCATTATGTACTAAGATTTTTTCAAAATACTCCCATCCTAACAAATGCGAGACAGATGGAGAGTTCACAGAGTGCAAGCTTAGAGATGCAAAGACGATTGAGGAAATGCCGGCAGCATACACAAAGCCATATGCTGAGTGTATGTCTAAAGTGAGATTTACATATTCCATGTATTAAGAAATCTATCATGATAAAAGTAATTGTGTGTCGATGCCGAGGAATACTGGCAACGGGAGACTGAGGCAGAGCTCTTTAATAAAGGCCCCTCTCACCCAGATATTGCACCAATAGGCCATAGCAGACTCCTTAATATAGTGCATCCTTGCATATTACATGTAAAATGTATACTCCCCTTTTCATGGGATACAGAGTGATTCACTGAAAGGTTGTGATTCTTGTGAATTATGGGGTTTGATTACAATTGTTTTTAAATCACAGAATTCCGACAATAGCCAATAGTGTTTTGTTTCACATCTAGCATTACTTTGAAAAACATAATTTATTGCAATGTTGTTTTCACCAGTAATGAACACTTTTTTAATTTTAGAAACATGGTGAAAATATCTTGACTTTTTGTTTTAAAAATACGTGCTGTCTGCATTATGCCCCTATTTCTACCTTGGAGGTTCTGCTTACATTTACGGACTGCTAATTTATCAATTACATGTCACTAGTACAACTCCATGTCATCTGGTGGTTACTGTGTTCATTTCCATGGCGACGAGCTGGGGGTTGGGACCTACCAGTACACATGCAGGGAATTGGGAGCTGGAGGCAGTGCAGACGGACAATACCTTCCTTGAGGCATTCTGCAGGACATGAACAGTTAAAATTAGACAACACAGGGGTGAGCTTTGTGACGGTTTGTAAACTGGCTTTCTAGCTATGGCACCCCAGACATCCTTACGTCAGTCATACCTCTCTCTAGTCCTCATCGTGATATTCAGTCAACTCAGCAGGTTGTAATTTCAGCTTAGACTACCCAGTGGTTAGTCAAGGTGCCTCCTAGGTGGGTTATAATGCAATCCACAATTTTCATGCCATAAATCAGGTTTACATTTAATTTACCAAAGGCCCACCCCATGACTTACTGTAGGGTCTTTACTGTGGCTGCAGCCAGGCACTGGAATATTCTGCCATTTTCTGTCCTGTTTTAGTCTAGATAACCTGATGTCATTTCGTAAAATGTTAACTGGCACCAGTGCCAAGAAACCCTATTATGGTGACCGCTGCGCTCTACAAAATATAAAAATAAACATGCTGTTGCACCTCAATGTGTTGCTTCTGAAGGCGCGTGTGTGTATGCAGTATCATCCCATTATTTAAGCACCAGAGGCAATTCTGTATTTTTCTGTGTAAGTGGACTCTGTTATATTTATTATTGTATATTTTTTTCGCTTTAATGCTGCGATACATACTTTGCTTCACACATGCATGAATCACGGCTGGCATGGACGTGGTCTGCGCATTAAAAAGCCTTTTAAGTAAGATCAACTAAATTCATATGGCGGTGCCTGACACTCTACAGCTGAGGGGAATCTGGGTTTTGGGGAGGCAGACTGCACTATATTACATTTAGCATTTGCATCCCAATGTGTCTTCCTGTGCCGGCAGCCCAGTATTGGCCCTGGAGGCCCCTCAAACTCTGACTTTTGTGCGTGTGTTTTATTTATTTTATGTAACCTAAGCAGCATTACAAAAATCAACATTACAAGCGCGCTGTAATGTTGTCATAAATGAGCACTTCCTGACCTTTTATAAAGTGAAACACAAAGCCTACTTTCCATATTATAGTCACCAATAAATATGAGTTTTAGGGGGCGCATGGGCCACTAATAAATCTGACCATGCCTTTTTTTTGTTTTGTTGTTGTTTTAGTTTTCTTAAACCTATTGGCACACCTTCCTTCCTTTAGGGCTTCACAACCATATCATAGATGGAGGAGACCTCTTGGAATCGATTCGCTTTTGAGGCCAAAAACGTGCACGCATTTTTGTACACTTGGGGGCATATTTACAAGGGCATTATCGCCGCTTTAGCGGCGATAATTTCATCGCCCTATTAGCAAGGCGGCGCTAACATGCATTAGCGCATGTTAGCTGCCGTTTTTGTAACGCCACGCATCTTAGCGATATACATCGCTAATGAGATGCAAAGTAGGCGTTCCTTCCTGTAACACCATGACAAAAGGTCGCGAACAGGACATCGCGTTATTTACAACGCGGCCCCGGAACCACGAAGCGATGATGAAAGCCGCGCTAACCGCGGTTTTCGCAGGATCCTTAACGCCTGGTCAAAACTTGACTTCGGCATGTTTTGAATGGGAGGTGGATTGATTGGTTACGTCCACACTCCCCTATTATCAAGCTTTTCATTAGCGTGTGAAATCATCGCTTGATTTCACACGCTAATGATGAATTTCGCCGTCTATCGCAGGTTTGTACATCGCCTGTGAGCAAGATGTTGTAAATACGCCGCTAACACGGCGATGTAAACCAGCGATAGGCGGCGATATTCAAAATCGCGTTAAGCGTGATTTGCGATGTTTAGCGCGAAGCGTTGATAATATCCCCCTTGATTCGGACACACAAACTTGGCATTCGCCTACCAAAAGGTAAAACAAACAGCTGCCCCAAGACATCTGTAGGTTGTTGTGTTGCCATAAAAAAGCAGTAGTCTACTGCCTAAAGTCTGTAGCATTGAAAATATGGAACAGTACTTTGTGCCTGCAGTCTGCTGGAATTCAGATTACAACAAGCATTGGCATAGCCAATAGGTCTCGCCTTTGGGACCTTATAAGTGTTTAGTTATCCAGCACAATATCCTTGGGCAACAACATCAAGTGTTGCATAGCTAAACACTTATAAGGTCCCAAAGGCAAGACCTATTGGCTATGCCAATGCTTGTTTGGAGTTGGTAGAAAGGGTGCTCAGGGTTAGGGCCAGAGGTGACCAGGACCCACAGACGTTGCCCTGCACTGGTCTGGGAGGGAATGTTTTTCAACAGTTACAAATGAACATCCTAAACCCAGCGTGTCCCTGCATAGTGACACCAGGATGGGCACCCAGAAGGCCTCGTTTCCCCGTACCCAGTGGTTACAGACCTGCTGACCTTAACCTGCTCTGCTCTGCTCCACTGTACGCCAGTGCATTTCGAGGCGGTCCAGAAGCGGGTGCTGGGCAACCTCAGACCAATTAAGCCCTTCTGAGGAGCTGGAGTGAAACCCCGACCCCGATCCAAAACTGAACCATACACACTAAGCACACACCAGGACAAAAGACAGTCACTGAGATAACATCATCCCGTTAGAGCAAACATGGGGCTGCAACTAATGCAGGGTAATCGGCAAAACCGTTGTGGAGGAGGACAGATGAACAACAGAGGGTGAAAAAAACGGGACCGCGTTGTTACAAAGCAAGCCATTACATCGCAAGTCGTTTCTGCGACTTGCTGTAGGGGGCGCGCTAAACTAAGGAATAGTATAATTTACTATTCCAACACCTTCCCTACTGTTGCACACGCTGGAGTTGGAATAGTAAATTATACTATTCCTAAGTCCAGCGCGCCTCCTACAGCAAGTCGTAGAAACGACTTGCAATGTAATGGCTTGCGTTGTAACAACACGGTCGTTGTAACGACCGCGTTGTAATCTCATGCGTTGTAGCGCATGCGATGTAACATAGCATATTCGAGAAAAACTAATTGATGATGGATAATATTAAGTAACAGTGGGAGAGGCACCGGAATGGTTATGTAGAAGTTGGGGTATAATAGTAGGTGGAAATAGCAGATCATATAAGCGGTGGACGCCCTCCTACCCCTGATCATGTGGGCTGTCATCTTTCATTTTAGGCTCTTTGATGGAAGGGAGAGGGTGGACAATGGAGAGGATGTGGAAAGAGAAACAAGATGCACAATATGCATTACAGAGAGAAGAAAATGGTTGCTGAGAAGAGAGAAAGTGCAGCGGTTCAGCCGTGGGAGATTTATAAATGCAAGAGCAAAAAGTGACAAAAGAGAGGGAATGAAGAGGAGCAAGAGAGGGAATGAAGAGGAGCAAGAGAGGGAATGAAGACGAAAAAGAGAGGGAATGAAGACGAAAAAGAGAGGGAATGAAGACGAAAAAGAGAGGGAATGAAGAGGAAAAAGAGAGGGAATGAAGAGGAAAAAGAGAGGGAGAAGGAAAGGCTAAGGATAAGACCGTGACAGTTTCCCTCACCCAAGCAATTATTTTTCACATAACGATCATTTTCATGCTTGTAGAACAGAACCAAGCGTGGCCCATGAAGCGAGATTTATGCTACTTGCACATCGGTGCATCATTCTATGCCAAATCATTAAAAGGTGGAAACTGAAGCAAAGGTCAAGCTTGTCACGGCTTACTCGAAGCAAAAAAGCTTTGCAAACTATATGAAGATGCAACATTTTACACAGGTCTTTGTGAATGTTTGCAACACAAAAACCGCCAACATGCACAATCCTAACTGATAATAGTAACAGGAAACATTAAGCAATATATTCTGGCACGACATTTACAAAGGGGATTTGTCTTTGCTGAAGATTTTCAAGCAGCTTGTTTTTCAATGGGTTACACTGCGTTGAACAAGAACTGTTTTTCCATGGCACAAATATTTGCCTGGTTTGCAGCCAATGTTTTTGTATGTGGCACGCAATGTCTTTATAAACACAAAAATGATTTTCTCAAGTAAAGGAATATTTAATTAACAACCCCCTTAAAACCGCCTACAAAATTGCTTGCACTATAGCCAATATTTGGGAAATGGTGCTGCATAATGCAGAGCTTGATTTAATTTTTTCCAAACTGCACTTGACGGAGAAACAATATGAATACTTCTGGGGAGCGTTGAAGGCGACTCGCTGCAATTTGGGGCTTGTAATAAAAACAAGTGTTAAAGCAAACAAATGATGGACGGAATGCTGACAATGCAAACATTCTCCCCCAGTCAAAAGATCTGGGTTAAATCCATCGTTCTTTTGCCCACTACGCCACCCCAGTTTGGACCCAGCCATATGCAAATCAGTCTTGACCCTGTGCCCCATGGGAACAGTCCAGACCGAACTGCCAGGCCAGGTCCTCCCTGGACCGGAAACAGGCCCAGATCTCTGTACTGGGGTGAATGTATGACATTGTTCTGCATTCTGTCCATCAATTGTTGTTTTTGCATTTGTAATAAAAACAATCCATGGTGGTTTTGAGTTTCCCAATCCAGCCCTGACTTTGTCATCTCTCTCTGCACTACACACAAAGTGACCACATGGGTACATTCCACTCTTCACTGCTCACCCCAACTAGCTGCTGTTCTCTCATACTAGCTTTCTGCCCCTCTGTTACCACCTATCCTCAGCTACTACCTACCAACGCACTCTGTCATACTAACTAATGTTTCGTCTTCAGTGTTTTCCACTTCATGTAAGAGGCAGCTGATCTTTAGCATGATATATTCTAACAAGCCAAAGACTGCATACCATTTCCCAGCGCGACAAGGGAGGGGCCAGGGAAGCAAAAGTTTAGAAAAAGACATAAGTAAATGCAAAGAATACTGCAGCCATAAAGATACATAGGGCACATGGAAGAAATAAAACAAATAGATAGCAGATTGTTAACACCATCCTTGCACTTACCTCTGGAATAAACAGCCACTATTCCTCGGACAATAACCTTCAGCACCTAGACCACAAGCCAAAACGCATCCAAATTGCAAATCCACTCCACTAACACATTGAGACCAGGCTTCTACTGCCACACAGAAGAAAGTGTACCTCAACCCACTCTTCCTACCACTTGAGATTGCATTTTTTACCCAGCAAGTCTCTTGGCATTGGTCTTACATAAACTTGGCTAGGCAAACAGCTATAAAAAGTGGTCTTTTGATTTTTCTGAAGGACATCATGGAACTGGGTCTCGTAGATAAACAGAAGGCAAGTTCCAGAGTTTCAGTAATTTAGACCCTGAATGGAGAAGACGGCCTCCTGTAAACACTAGCTTAAAGCACAGAATGCCAACAGGATGGAGACATACATTTCTCAGGCCCTACTTCCTATCAGTGAATGTATTTAACATGGATTCCCAAGCAAGTAGGGCTAACCACGCAGTAAATGGCAGCCGCGAAGGGCAAAGAGCTGTTAAAAAACTCAACCGTTAGCTGCCATTTACAGCCAGAAGATTCTCGCGCCTGCCATCCATTTTGCTCATTGATCCTCAGTATCTTCTCTCTCATGTATGTACCACAAAGGGCTCGGTTCTAAAATTTGTTACAAGCTCTCTACTACGGTCACTGAATATCCTTAACTCTCACTCCACAACTAAGCGATGATTCTTCGGAGATCAAACGCTAGAAGATACAAGGTCATCAGTTAAACATTACCTAGCAATTTCAGTCCTCTTGACAACTGACCATTTAGAGCAGCACTGCCCAACATAAACATGGCTGACAGATTTTTCCTGAGCCAATATATTTGACCTTGTCCTTCTGGACAGGTGCTAAATCATAGATCTCAGGAAAGAAGTGAAGGCATAGCAGTCATTCTCAGGGAATTTTAAGCGTTGCAGCCTTTCCAGCTCCTTATTATCTACTCTAATGGTATTATCTACCATTCCACCATTCCCCAAATCCATCATAACCTGGGTATTTTGGAACTGTATACCTTGCGTAAGCAAAGCTATGCTTCAGCTTGTTTGGATATTAAACAATACTAATGGATAACTTTAATCTTACATTACAAGACAATTCAGTTTACTTTCTCGCCACTCTTAGAGATGGAATTCATCACAACTGGTAAACAGTCTGCTCACATCAGGGGCCATGAAATACGAACATGTGTTTCACTGGTACCATCTGTTGTATAGTCTGATCTTTGCCATCGTCAGTTTATCACTCAGACTCGCGAACATAGTAGCAAGAACACAAAAAGATTTCCTTGTTAAAAAGATCAAACGGTCTCAACTTTCATTACTTTTTTAGGTCGAGCCTGAGCCAGCGAGCATGCGCTGCTCTGGCGATCTGATGTAGTGGAGTAGCGAATAGAAGCTCCACCCACTCCCCGCCCATATTTGCCATTGGCTTGTGTCATTGTTTGTCCTAAATGCTGACTTCTGATTCGTTAATAGGCTTGTTAGTCCCTCCTTAGTAGCGCCTCCTCTTCATTTGTCACCTCCCATGGCAACTGGCCCCTTAACTTCGAGTGTTACACGGTACGTTTTATTTAGACTGTGAGCACTATTTTCTTTATCCAGTTTCTGTTACTGCAGGCACGACGTGCTTTGGTGCCTTCTTTACTCTCCCCGCCCTCCCTCCAGTTGTCGTGACTTGTTTACCACCCCTCTCCCTCCCATTGTCTGTGCCTGCTCTCCCCGCCCGCCCTCCTGTTGTCTGTGATGCCTATCATTTTCAATGTAATAGGTCTTGCATTTACGCGAGTTTGAGCTATTGGCATTGTAAATGACAATGCCTTTTATTTATGTTTTGGTTTTTAAAACATAAATAAAACGCATTGTCATTTACAATGCCAATAGCTTCAACTCGCGTAAATGCGAGACCTATTGCATTGTAAATGCTTGTCTTTCCAAGTCTTTGCCCGCTTCTGAAAATTCACAAACATTTGTGGGTATCTTTGTTTCCACCATGTTGTAATCCTGATCTCTATGCATGAAATGAAACGATAAGCGAGCTGAAAGCAAACAGTGTAAACACCAGAAAGGACAGGATAAATATGTCTATTTTGCAATGCTTAAAAAGTAAACAAATATGCAAGCTCGCCATCATTCATGAAAAATACAAGCTATTGGGAGTCTAGTGTTACAGAGATATGTAGCTTACCCATAATCATTTTAAATTTGCCTCCAAATGCACCCTTCAGGGGTATTCATTTTCTTCCCCTTCGGGCCTCATGTTGATTTTCTTACCCATTATTACATAAAGAAAGCTGAACTTAATGGCAGGAATGACTGGGACTGTTGAGATCTCACTGCCATCTTTCACCCCTCCAATTGTCTAGGTCAGTGAGTTCAGAACCCTTGGTAGAATATACACAAGTCTTCTTACTGCATACTATCATAATTGAGATGACTGAAAAGTTGCTTAGGTCAATCAAGTTCACGGACTCCAATAAGGGTCCAGCACCAGCATGGTTTGAGAGTTTGTCTCCATTTGCTTCACTTCTCGTAAATTCATTAAGCTTCCTTTCCTGGAGGTCTACATCTGATTGCAAGTCAAAAGAGGCAGAGTCGTTGCCCTCTTGAAAATAATCCATACAAGACCTAACATATTGTCCATTTTCAGGTCACTTTCCAACTTCTGGTCCTGGTGAAAGTGTTGCAGTATGTGGTGTGTCAACAAATGCAATTGCACGTTGAAGTCTTCAATTTTAATGCAGAGGTTGCAGAATGAAGTAACTCACCTAGTTTGAGATAATGATCTCATAAAGAGGGATCACATTAAGGCAGCCAGCAAAGCCCTGCACTGGCTCCCGGATGAGAATCTGGTTTAAGCTGGGCTACCAGAACTTTAAAATGCATTCATTGCATGGCTTTGTACTACCTAGTTAGTAGTATTAACGCCTATGCCCCTCTACTTGCCTTCCAGTTTGGAGACTGATATAACTGTCTCTCTAAATTCAATGACTTAAAAAGCACATATAATCCTTTAGGATAACAATGATACCAACAGTGATGCTATGTGTTAACACTTTGTGAATTGAAAATAGTTCAGCACGTTCTGAGGTCAAGTGCACAACAGGAACAGAGCTACAAGGTTTCATAATTAGTATGAAATACCATGCAAGTTATACTTCATCCTAAAATACACTGTAGTCCTATACGATAAATAATGTGAAAAATACGCGATGCTGATAAAAACATTTCACCCCCATAGAGGACATACTGATTGCACAAAGGATACAAGAAAATCATGTTAAAAAAAAAGTTGAATCCAATAGGGCCAAAGAATAAAAAGTTTGTAATTAACCGCCATACCTAAAAAAGAGAAAGAAGACAAAACACATTAAAATACATTTATAAATACAGTCAACCATGCAGAAGAATGCTTGACCTACTACTGTAAAATGTACTCACTTTCAGTGACAATATTTTAATGGATACATAATCTTTCTGCCGATTTCTCCCTTAAGAATATTCCCCAGGCAAGGGTTCCTTTCTGCTACATGCCTTACTGACACGCCTATCCTTGCAGGCATGGAACACTGATCGGGTAGAACCTGTTACTTCGCACCTACTACACACACTGCTCACACATGGCCGCGGTCGACGAGCCATAACAGCGATATATACTTCCATTAGACTAGACGATCCTCCTGCAATGGTGACGCTGCAAGCGTACTGGGATAGTGAACTGTCCACTACCCTGACTGATAAACAATGGCAGCAATGTCTTTACCAACCCAAAATTGTCTCGGCCATCGCTAGGGTACAATATACTCAATTCAATTACCTTCACTACACGTACCTCACTCCCCACAGACTAGCGCGCATGTATACTACTGCAATAGACATATGCCCCAGATGTCGAGACCAGGAAGCCACGTTTACGCACATGGTCTGGACTTGCACTATCATTCAAATATTTTGGTCGGAGGTGGCCACTGTGCTCACAGAAGCAACAGACGCGCGAGTAGAGGCGGAACCCCTCCACTTCCTATTGTGAGTCACGAGACGCAACTCGTCCCACAAGAACCTGAACAAATTTCTAGATCTTGCTCTAGGCTTGGCTAAGCGTAAACTTGCCATGACCTGGAAAGCACAAACAGGTCCCGAGATTAATGCATGGCTACTAGATCTACGAAGGGCACTGGTCTCGGAATGTACAAATCAACAAGAGACTGCGGCAACAGCACCAGTCCCCCGCGGCAAACCCCTATACAATGGCAGGAATACTTAACAGTGGTTGAAACTAGACTTTCTGCGGACACCCCTCCTCCCTAACATTGCCTACATTAGCGGTGACTCATGGCTTTTTCCCCCCTCTCAGCTTCCCTCCCCCCCCCACCCACGCGCCTACATCCCCCCTTCCATTCTTATCCCTGAGGCACATGTCAGTACACGGCCCGTTACACCCTTATGAATATGCATACGTCACTTATTCACACCAGACCGACGAACGGACCTACGATGATACTTCCATGTAGAGATCGGTTCTCATTCTCCTTTTCATGTTATATATTAATTTTTTCTTTATTTCTACTCTTTGTTGTGTTTCTCTTGTTCAAATTTATAATTTACTCTGCCAATGTATGCAATATACTGTAGAATTGGATTTGAGGAACAATGACCGATTCTCCTTTTAGTATTTTTGTGATAACCCGATTACGTTCGGCTGTGCGGCGCTGCGGAGTGAAGCAGCAAGCAAACTCACAAAATGGACACACAAAAAGTCATTTAAATGAGTGTCTCCTTATGCCTCTACCTATGCCATTCGATTTTATTGCTAATCTACAATGTTGAAAGTAAGTTTGAATCATCATGCAGATGTTATTGATGTTACTTTACTACAATAAATAAAAATCATTTAAAAAAAAGGAAGAAGAAGAAGATTCCCCAAGCATCAGACTAGTCTGAAAAACCTTTCCCCCAGCAACAATTTTTCAGCACCGCCAGTTAGCACCATGCGGCTCCAGGTATGTCTCCAACTGCGGAACAAGACATAACCAGTGTGTAAGAGGCACCTACCCGCATGCAGACGTCAGTTCCTGAATCTTCTTCTATGCCACAGTGAGGCGTAGAGAAAAAACGGAGACAGCATTTTCAAAAGAAACAGTAATAGAACAAACCGTATGTATACCTTGAGGCTCTTCAGGGGAGGGCGTATGGAAGTTAGGTATCTGCAGGGAGATTAAGTATCTACCAGAAATAGTGTTACAGAAAGTAAGCAACTTTTACTTCTGATGGATACATCTTTATGCAAATTCCTCACCTTAATAATGAATCTGACAGCAACAGCATTTGGGAGGTGGGTGCAAGTACTGCAAATTAACCACGGACGTTATGCAGCACAACCCTGGTAAAGTATCCATCACTGTAAGCTTGCGATGTGATGCAATGATATTTAGCAAATTAATGCAGGGATGAACACACAGCCGCCCAGCCCATGTCAGATATCCGAAGCCCTTTGGTGAGAGCAGTAGAATCAGCAGTGGATCGAGTGGAGGGGGTGCAAATGCCCTCTGGTGGGTCTTTCTTGGTCAAGTCTTAGTAGGTCCTGATGCACAGGATGGCCCATCACAAAATGGTACATTTGGTCACTGCCTTGCCTTTTCTGGCTCCGGCAAACCCCACAAAGAGCTGATCATCCACTTTGTCATGTTGAATATGGTTGATGAAGTGCCGACTGGTATCCAGTCTATGGAGTCGCTCTTCCTCCGTGGTGGGATGAGCGAGGGGAAGAGTAATAGACTGCACCGTATGAAAGGCTGAAAACCCCTGGGCAGGAAGGTTAAGCAGGTGTGCAGGACCAACTTGCCCAGGTAGAAAACTGTAGAAGAGGGGAAGAACAGGGGGGCTTGCCTTTATAAGCTGAAGTTATTGTTACTAGCAACAAAGTGTTCAAGTTAAGAAGTCGAACAGTACAATGGTGCATAAGCTCGACCGGGGGAGCCATCAAAAAAGTCAGCACAAGGGTCAGATTCCACTGAAGAGCAATAGACTGAGTGGTAGGAAACAAGTAAATCAAACTTTTTCTTAACGTGCCACGAACGGTGATTAAACAACCACTGATCAGGGAGACACATGAAAACCCAACAAAGCAGCTAGGTAACGACCAAATGCAGCCATTGCTAGCCCCTGCTGTGGGAAAAACAGGGCACCAGAAAGGTGCACTCTTAGCCATCTGGTTCACACCATTGCACAAATTTTGTTCCAGTGACCCACATAAATGGACTCTGTAGCTTTTTTTTGGTAGCCAAGATAGCATCTGCAACTTCAACTGGAAGGCAAAATGACTAGCAGGCACCTCACAATCTCCATGTGTGAAGTCACAGCATTTGGGGAATGATCATTCTAGTGTGATAGCAGGTCCGTCCTGTGTGGAAGAAGTAGCTGCTGAATGCTAAGTGCCAACAGATCGGCAGAACAGATTCTCCAATCTTGGGCAGTCAGGATCAGTGGAAGTGTATGGCATAAAACCAAGTGCATATCTTGCTCTGTGTCGTGGCAAAGCGATCCACATAAGGACACTCCAATGTGGAGAAGATCACTTCTGTTAATTTGTCGTGTAGTTCCCACTCATGGCCCTCCAATGAGACATGAGCAAGTGTGTCCTGCCTCATATTGAAGGACCCTGGCAGATGGGCAGCAACCGGGAAACGTCCCTGTTGCGGAGTCCACTGGAACAGGTGAATCGCCTTACAGCACTGCCCTGTCTGTATATATTATGGATGGTTGTAGAGTTTTCTGACAGGATGTGAATGGTGTTCCCTAATATTGAAGGGAGAAATGCGTACATGGCAAGGGTAACCACCGGGAACTTTAACATTTTTATGTGCCAGCGATACTCAGACAGGCACCAATGGCCCTCACCATCATGTTGCCATAGTGGGTGCCCCTGCCCAGAGAGAAAGCATCCATGACCTCTGTAGCCTGCATGTGCATAGGGCTAAATACACAACCCACCTCCAGCTTGGAGAGCACCACCTACCCATGCAGGTCCAAGCAGACCAAACGGAAGATCTGAGTGAGCCAAGAGGTACCCCTGATGTCAGAGCCACTGTAGTCAATGATGCCAGTGAAACTCCCTGATCCGCCATCTGGCAGGTGGAACCAACAGGATGCACGAGTCCATGAGGCCCTCTGTTGAATATCCATGGTCTTCCTCCTCCACGAAAAATCCTTCATGCGGGTTGTGTGTCCAGCACTGCACCTACAAATGTTAACCCCTGCTTTGGAGCGAGGCAAAACTGTTGGGAGTTGATGGGAAAGTCCAAGTTGCAGAGATGAGTGATTGTATGCTGGAGATGTCCCTTGACCAGCACCAGGGGCTCGGCTTTCACCAGCCATTCACCCAAGTATGGAAATACATGGACTCCCACCATCAGTTAAGTCACCACAACAGCCAACTCACATGAGAACATGTGCTGCAGTTTCATGCCAAATAACAAAACTGAACTGATAGTGTTATGACCTCATGTTGAATCTCAGGTAATTCTTGTGAATGGGAAAAATTGGAAGATGGAAATAGATGCCCTGGAGATTTAGGGATGCCAACCATTATCCCTTCAAGGTGAGCATCTTGAACATGTCCTGTGAATGCAATGATAGAAAACGGTCCTCGGGTCTCTATCTTTCTTAAGGACCAAAAAGTAAAAGTAGTAGAATCCTGTGCCTCTTTCTTCCACAGGTACCACTCCATGATCCCTTTGTCCAAGAGGGCAAGGACTTCTGCCTACAGAGGTGAAGGGTGTGTTTGATTAAACTTTCTGGCCAAAGGAAAGCAAGTCAAAAGGGAAAGAAAGGAAGTTTTGGGTGTAGTCCTTATGGTCAGCTAGATAATCCAGTAATCCATCGTGATCATATCCAAATGGTGAAAAAGTGAAAGACCATCCACTTCCGATGGTGATGTCAATGCAGAGGGTTAGAAAGTGTGGGGGGGGGGTGGGAGGGGAGTAGGGAGGAGTCAGGTAGGTTTTGAGGCAGCAGAGCTAGCAGTGGGCGGAATGGGCTGGATCCACAGTTGATGCTCATGGCAACTCTTGGATCCACCTCTGCCTCGAAAGGAGCCATAAATTTGCAGGGGCTTCTGGACCAGTTAAAAAGATTGTCTCTGCAGGGACTGCTGAGCTCTGGAGCAGCACCTATATTTTAGGTATTACTGATGGAAATACCTCATTAGTTAGGCCAGGTCCAGCCGCAAGTTTTAGTCTTACTATTCTTGAAGCATTTCAGGGAGGAATCAACCTTTTTTACCAAACAGTCATCCCCCACTGATGGGCTTGCCCATTAGTACGATCTGCAAATTTCCACAGTGGTGCCCAGTGACTGGCTCACTCTATTTGCAGAATTCAAACTGCAATTCAGGCCAGCACTTCTCCACAACAACATGATAATCCTAGGTGACCTCAATTTGCACTTAGACAATAACTCCAACCTGGAAGCTCAATCTCTATGTAAGGATTAATACTATGAACCTAATTCAAAAAGTGAACACCCCCACCCACCAACTAGGACATATCCTAGACCCGATATTTTCCACCTTTCCTGAGATTGAAGTAGACTCCTGGCTAATAGTCCCCTGGTCAGACCACCATTTGTTGGCCTTTTCTACTCCTCTTGACAGACCCCCGCTTTCCTTTACGCAGAGTCAGATAATCACCTGAAGGGAATGGACTAAGTTTAATACTGAAACTTTTACTCAGACTCTTTCTAGTACCAATCTCCAACTCGGGGAAGAAGTCAATAAAGCTAACTTGGATGTCGAAAAATGGATATCAGGAGCCATAGACGAAATAGCCCTGTGGACCACTCGCTTCACCAAGAGGCGAAGAAATCCTGCGCCCTGGTTCAACGAAACTCTGATTGCAGCCAAAAAACTTGTAAACGCCTCAAGCGTAAGTGGAGGACGGATTACTGCCCCATTAGTAAAACCATTTACAAAAATGAGCTTTAAGTATATCACACACATTAGAAAAATGTGCTGTGCTTTCTATACTGATACAATTGAGCAAGCCAACAACTCACCTCCATTCTCCATTCTTAAATCACTGTCCTCGCTAGATCGCACAATGGCCCCTCCATCTACATCACTTGAGAACTGCAACAAAATTGCGGACTTCTTCACGTCTAAAGTAGCAACGATATACGACACATTCCCTTCAGAAGCACTTAGCTGTATCAATCTTGACACCTCTCTTGACACATCATTTGGGGGGGACTGGTCTTTCTGAATTTAAAACCCCCACATTGGCTGACCTGAAGAGTATGGCTCCCCTCTTGATCCAGCTTTGCCCAAAATCCTGATGCAAGGAATGGACGCTATTTTGCCCTATGCCCAACAACTTATAGATATATATTTTCGCTCGGGCGAAGTTCCACTTAAATGGAAGCAAGCAATAGTTCTCCCTTTGGAAAAAAAACCTTCCGCCGACCTTATGCTGCTAGAAAACCTACGCTCTCTCTCTCCTGCCTTTCTTCGCCAAAATCGCGGAGAAAGTGGTGAATAACCAACTTGTTAATCATATTAACCTTTTCCGTGCGTCGGATGTCCGGGAGCCGCCCGACATCACGGTGGGCGTGTGCGGACGGCTCACAGCCGTCCTAGCACCCACCCACAGGGTAAGCGATGGCGCTCCCCGTGGGCCGCCCTTCATGCTGACCCCCGTCCCACCCTCCACGTCATCTAATGACGTCAGCGCGCACTGCGTGCCGACGTCATTAGGTGAAACCGGACGCGCTGGAAGCCATTTGATTCCAGCGCGTCCAAGGAGGAACAGGTGAGTTTCTCCTTGGGAAGGGTGGGTGGGTGGGGGGATTTAAAAAGAGGCAGCGGAGGAAAGGAAAGGGTTTTCCTTTCCTCCAATGTCTCTTTTCAGCATTCCTGCTGCACGATCGCGATGGGTGCGATCGTGCAGCAGGAATGCCCACTAGACACCAGGGATTTTTTTTATTTTTTAAATGCCCTTTGTGTCGGGGAACGCCCCTTGGGCAAGTGTCGCTCTCCTTTGGGGAGCAATTTGTCGCTCTCCTTTGGGGAGCATTTATTTTGCCCGTTTCTGCCCCCCTTGGGGGCAGATTGGCCTTATGATTTTAGGCCCATCTGCCCCCAAGCAGAAGCCATTAGACACCAGGGATTGCTTTAGTGTTGTTGGGGAGCGGCCCCTTGGGCAAGGGTCGCTCCCCATTATGGGGGTGAATATTTTTGCCTTTTCTGTCCCCCTTGCGGGCAGATCAGCCTTTTGTTTTTAGGCCCATCTGCCCCCAAGGGGGGCAGACCCCATTAGACACCAGGGATTGTTTTTGTGTTGTTAGGGAGCGGCCCCTTGGGCAAGGGTCGCTCCCCTTTATGGGGTGATTATTGAGGCCATTTCTGCCCCCTTTGGGGGCAGATCAGCCATATGTTTTTCAGGCCCATCTGTCCCCAAGGGGGGCAGAAACCACTAGACACCAGGGTTTTTTTTTAATGTTGGTGTTGGGGAGTGGCCCCTTGGGCAAGGGTCGCTCCTCTTTTATGGGGGTGAATATTTTGACTGTTTCTGCCCCCTTTGGGGGCAGATTGGCCTTATGCTTTTAGGTCCACCTACCCCCCAGCTTGGCTGGTGGATTGCCTGTGGACTAGTGCATTATTTGCATATGTGATTGTAATGTTTTATTTCTCCTTTATAGTCTAGTGCAAAGCTTTTGATTCTTGTGTGTGGTTTTCGGCTGTGGTTGATCTGCAGTTTTGCGTAGTTGAATTTATTTGGTAAGGAAAACATTTTTGTTGTGTTTACTCCAAATGAGTATTATTGTCATGCATGAATGACTTTTTTGTAAGTGGTGTCATAATAGCAGCATATTGAGCTAGTGTTTTGAGCATGTAATTCTTTGCGATGTGTTTTGCGTTGTCTTATGTGTAATTTTCTTTTCTTTTTTAGTGGGATATTGTTGGTCCCTACTGTGTCTGTGCAGAGTAGGTGGTGGTGAGTCTAGCTGCTTCTGGCAAGTGAGTGGTATAGTTATGGAGTATGTAGGTCTTTGTGATAAAGCCACATTTTGATTACTTATTTTACAAAGTGTATGTTGTTGTTGACTTGTTTGACAAGTTACCTTTATTAGTAAGGATTATGGCTAGCTGCAGAATTACTGCTCAGCAGGTGGTTGGTATGCTTTTTGAATCTTCCTCTGACCATGATTATGAGACTGACAATGCATCTGAGGGAGAGGAGGGAGTGAAAGATTTTGGCAGTGAGTTCTGTCCATGAGGAATCATCTGATGATGAAGCTACTCTCAGTGCGGATGAAGCTACTCTCAGTGCGGATGAAGCTACTCTCAGTGCGGATGAAGTGCCTGTTTTAGAGGAGGACACTGATGTGTCGGTGGTGCAGCAAGAGGCATCTGGATTGCAGCCTGGGGCTGCAAGGCTTCCTACTGGAAGTGCTGGACTTTGGGTTGATCCAAACATGGTGCAGCCGGTGTTGCCTGCCTTTAGCAGTGATGCAGGGTGTAGAGTGGATTGTGAATTTTTTTTGCCTATACAGTTTTCAGTTGTTTATGGATGATGTATTTTTGGCTGAGATTGTTGAGCAGACTAATTTGTATGCTGAACAGTTTTTGAGGGACAACAGTGCCAGACTTAGTCCCCGCTCTAGAGCTACCCGGTGGACTCCCACAAATCTGGATGAGATGAAGAAGTTTTTGGGTTTGACTTTTTTGATGGGCTTGATAAGGATATTGGTCTACCAGTCCATTGATAGCAATGGCCATATTTCCTGCAATTATGAGTTGTGATCGGTATTTACTTTTGTTTTGGATGCTGTATTTTTTTGATAATGCTTTGGCGTTGCCATGAGATCACCCTGACTGTGATCGTCTTTTTAAGATTCGGCCTGTTCTTGATCACTTTGTAGATCGATTTTCAGAGATCTATACTCCAGGGAAAGAAATAACTGTTGATGAGTCTTTGGTCCTGTTCCAGGGCTGTTTGGTTTTTAGGCAGTACATTCCAGGCAAGAGGGCAGGTTATGGAATTAAGATGTCTATGTTGTCTGAGAGTAGGACAGGATATGCCTATAATTTCCGGGTGTACACTGGTAGAGATTCCACTATTTTTTTTTAATATTTTCTTTTTATTGATGACAACATTAATATTTTACAATTGCGGATGCAAAATACAATCAGAGCAATACACTTACAGTTTAGCCTGTGCTAACAGTCCTATCTCTGGCGTACATTGCTGAAGAAACTACTCCCCACCATCACGTTTCATTCTGTATCTATTGACAAGGCTGGGTGTTGTGTCGCCGGCTGGGGTTCACATATATTTCCTCTAAATTCATTCCATTTACCCCATATCTTTGACCATTTTTTGGGGCAACCTCTCGACTCATATATAGTTCTCTCCATAACCATGCACCAGTCCATGTCTCTCTTCCATGCGGGCAGCGTAGGTGCTTCTCGTGCTTTCCACAGCCTGGCCGTGTTGCGCTTAACAACTATCATCCCCAGCGCCACCTAGGTTTGCTCTTTGCTATTAAGGTCTGCAGGCTCCCACACATTCAGGAGACATAGATTTATGTTGGGTTCTACTTGTGCCCCCAGCACCTCTGCCATATATTGGGTCACTGCTGCCCAATAACGTTGGATGTGAGCACACTCCCAAATGATGTGCATGAAGGTTCCCTCCTGCCCACACCTCCTCTCACACAGAGTTATCTTCATACCCCATCTTCACCGGAGCGGCACTTGACAGATAAGCTCTGTGCAGCACCTTGAGCTGTATCAGCCTCAGTCTCGAGGAGATCGCCATCTCCCTAGGGGATGCCAAGGCCTCTTGCCAGTCATCATCCTCCAGTCCCGCTACATCTTTCTCCCAATGCTCACGGAGTTGTAGGAGGGGTCAGGCATGTTATTAATTAACTTTCGGTATGTCATAGAGATCGCTTTGTTAGGCATGTTTTCTTCAATGATTCTGTCCTCGAGAGGGGAGGACTCCGGGAGTGACTGCCCCTCCGGGATAACCACCTGAAGAGCGTGTTTGATTTGTAGATAACGGTAAGCTTCTGTATCAGCCATCTCATATTCCTCCCGTAACTGTGTAAAGGGGATCACCCCCCTCCCCCCCCCTGCTTTCCAAAGGTCCCCCACCCGGGAAAGTCCAATCAAGTCCCAGCGATCGAAGCCCTTGGTGTTTCTCAGAGTGCCTAATATTTCGGCATCCCACAGGGGGGGTGGCCTGCGTAATTTCCCCCCCCATCCCATGCTCTTATTAACTGCTTGCCATACTTGAACCGAATGTTTAGGAGGGCCTGTTAATTCAGCTCTTGCGGGACTGGAGTACAGAGCCCTTGAGTAGTTCCCACCCGGAAGAAGCCACCTATCCATTTTATACCCGGGGTCATCCTGGGGCCTAAATATGCATTGGTTAATAGATGCTAGTTGAGCCGCCCAATAGTATCTTCTAACATCTGGGAGTCCTATACCCCCATCATACCATCCCCTTACTAGTTTTTTTTGTCGCTATACGCGGCGGTTTCCCTTCCCAGAGTAGTTCCCTCTGTTCACTTTTAATGGACTTAAAATAGTCTGCATGAACTGGACCCGGTGAGTTCTGTAGTATGTTCAAAAATCAAGGCAGCGCCATCATCTTAAACAGCGCTGCGCATCCCATTAGGGACAGTGGGAGAGATTTCCAGTGTTTAACGTCACTCTTCAGTCTCTGCAATGGGGGCAAGAGGTTGTGTTTATAGTATTGTTCCGGATCCTTGGTGAAGTTATTCCCAAATATTTGAATCCTTCGTTTGCCTCTGCAATTACATAGCCCCTAGGTAGCGAAGGGAAATCACCCCTCAGTACATAAATGACTGATTTAGACCAATTTATAGTGTATCCGGTATATTTCCCAAAGTTTGTAAAAATGTGAAGTGCTCCATTTATTGAGGTCCTTGGTGACACCAGATACAACGATACGTCATCGGCATAGAGGGAGATGCGATCCACCCAGACTTCCGCCCACCATAACCCTCTCATGATTGGGTCTTTTCTTATCCACAATGCCTGTGGCTCCAGCATCAGAGCGAAGAGCAATGGGGAAAGGGGGAAGCCCTGTCTGGTTCCCCTCTCCAAATTAAACACTCCGGATCTCCTGTTATTCACCACTACTTGCGCCATAGGTTCGCTATATAGAAGCTTCACCCAGCTGATAAAGTTGGGACCAAATCCCATCTTCCCAAGCACCGCAAACATATATGGCCACTCGATCGTATCAAATGCCATGGTGGCGTCACGGGACACCACCACTGCATCCTCCCTCAGTGTTTCTATCCTACCCATTACACCGTGTAGGCGGCGAAGGTTGAGTGCAGTGTTTGTTGACATAAAGCCCGATTGGTCAGGGTGCACCAATTTCGTGATGACACCAAGCAGCCAAGTGGCCAATAATTTAGCCAAAATTTTAACCTCGGTCGATAGGAAGAGCACTCATTTCTGGGTTTGCCACTCTTGTGGATAACCACTATGGTGGCCAGTCTTTGGTCTGCCAGGAGATACCCTCACCCTCCCCCCACCCCCCGACTCTCCAAAAACATCTTGGTGAGGCGTGGCGCTATCTTGCTGGGGGCTAATTTATAGAGTTCGATAGGTAAACCATTTGGTCCTATTGCCTTCCCAGACCGCAGTTCCCCAATTGCTCGCTCCACCTCAGTGTGTGTGATGTCGCTGTCTAAACTGGATAGATCGTCTGCTAAGAGGGTGGGAAGGGACATGTCTGACAAAAGGGAGCTTACATCCTCCTCTGATACTGTTCGGGACGTATATATCCTCTGGAAATGATCAGCAAATCTATTAGCTATTTCCTGTGGGCCCGTCAGCTGTGACTCCGACTCATCCCTTAGTTCAGCCACCAATCTGTTGGCTTGTTCTCACCTGTCTAGCCACGCCAATAATTTCCCTGCTTTGTCCCCCGCTTCATAGATCCTACAAAGTGTGGCCCTGTGTTGTGTTCGTGCAACGTCCGTAGCGACATCCCTGTACTTAGTTTAATCTCTAGCATATGTTTGGTGTCTTCTGTGTCCTCTCCCCCAACGCTCTCCTCCAAGTGCAAGATATCAGTTTCTAACCTGGCTAGGTTGGCGGCTTTCTCTTTACGGACCTCAGCAATCTGGGAGACGGCGCGGCCCCTAATCACCGTCTTAAAAGCTTCCCAGAGCGATTGCGCCGACTCCACCGATCCCTCATTTTCCCGGAAATATTGCTTTATTTCCAGTGTAATCGTCTTTTTGACTGACTGGACTTTCAGGAACCAGGGATTTATCAGGGCCACTCTATCTGACTGCGGCTCTCCCACCTCTACCAGAGCCCGCACAGGGGAATGGTCCGAAATACCCCTCGCCAAGTGCCCAACCTCTTTGGTTTGTCCAATTTGGTGTGCCGGTACTATGATGTAATCTATTCTCGAAAAACTCTTATGGGCTCCAGACTGGAAAGTGAACTGGGTTTCAACGGGGTGAAGAACACACCATGCGTCAATAAGTCCCATGGCGCCTATAGAGTCGCGGAGTTGCGTTCGTGCAGGTGGTACCTCCCTTGGGGGATATCGGTCCAGCTGTCCTGATGTGATGGAATAAAGTCTCCTCCCATAAAGAGTCGTCCCACGGGAAGGGTAAGCAACAGGTCTCCCAGATCCCTGAAAGCTGAGGCGTGGAGGCCTGGCGGGACGTACATAGATATTAGCGGAATAGTTTCCCCTCCCATCTTCCCGAGGTTGCCGCATGCCTGCCCTATTTATCAGTCCATGTGTGTTCAATGATCATTGGGAAGTTTTTCCTGAGCATTATTCCCACCCCTCTGGATCCCGCGGTAAATGCCGAATGTGCCATGAGTTTGTACCCCCACCTAGTCAAGGCCCTGCATGTGTTTCCAATCAGATGCGTCTCTTGCAGAAGAACTATATCAGGTGAATGTCGCTTTATATATTGGAGCACTATTCCCCTCTTGAGCTTATCCCCCAGCCCGTTCACATTCCAGGACAAAAGTCTAATGCCTCCGTGTGTGGATGAACTCATTCTTATTGGAGCCCGTTCTGCCCTGTGGGCCAGTCTGTCGCGCTTGCATATGTCCCTCCTTTCGAATATGATCAACACCCTGAGATAGTATACCAAGTGCGTTACCATACATACGAAACGTGAAGTACTTGATGCCCTGTTACGCTGAGAATTAGTGTCATCTAAACTATCCAACAAACAAACCTGTGACCCCCAACCCCCTCTCCCTGCTCCCCTGCAATCTGGGCTGAAATCCACCCCTATCCCCAACTATGCAGAGTGCCTGTCGCCCCATATAGAAACTCTATTAAAGAAAGAGGGGGTGGTGTGTACTCAATACCCTCTACCACCGCCATTATTTTATAGTCAGGTTCCACTATAAAACTGCTACAGTTATAGTTCTAAAAGTTACTTATCCGACATGCAGTAGAGCTTCTGTAGGTTGTTGCCCACCATACGAAAGTCCAATATAGTACCCTGCGTTTGAGTCACTTTGCAGATACTTGTTTGGTTCTTGTGTCTCACTCTTCTAAGGTTTTTCGGTCCTGTATTCGCTGTGGATGCGCATCTGGTGCAGGTTGCTTGGTAAAAGGGTGATCGCTACTTTGCCTGGAGCGGTTTCCATTGACCGGCCTCCACCCGTCCAGCCATTCCTGTGCCGCCACTGGAGTATCAAAAAACCATGCCCTCCCCTCCGCCTCCACTCGTAATCTTGCAGGGAACATCATTGAATATTTAAGTCCTCTTTCTCGAAGCTTACTTTTGGTTCCCTGGAAAGAGTGTCTCGTTTCTGCTCATTGACTGAAGTCGGGGAAGAAAGTCACCACACTGTTGTCAATTTTAATCGGCGGGGCCGTGCGGGCGGTTTGCAACACTATGTCGCGGTCTCTAAAATTAAAGAAGCGTGCAAGCAGAGGTCTCGGTGGGGCCCCAGGTTTCGTCCTTCCACCTGGCACCCAATGCACTCTCTCCACAGAGAAGAAATTTGACAAATGTTTTGGTTGCAAGTGTTTGGTGATAAGGCCTTCTACGAAGAGGTCTGGCGTGGACCCCTCCGCTCGCTCCGGCACACTCAGAATGCGAACGTTATTACGGTGCGACCTTCGCTCATAGTTATCCAGTTTGCTTTCCATCGCCTTGCTAGCTACTTGAAGGTCTTTGATTTGTTGCTGCATCTTCTTAGAATTTGGCCGAGCTCCACTGTAACCGTTTCCTACGCCTTTACGTTGGCGCTCATTTTATGCAAGTCAGCCCCTATTAGCGTTACTTCCATTGTTATGGAGTCCATCCTACTTTCAAGTGACACACACACTCCGGTAATGGCATCCATAATGTCTCTCAGGGAGGGGTCGTCCGACTCCTGCCGCGGTGTTGTCATCGTTACAACCTTTTCCGCCTCCTCGGTGTCCGCAGTTTTGGACAGGGCATACTTATCCAGTTTTGTCTGATGGGTACTCTTAAGCCCTTTATTGCCGGACATTACTCAATTTGACAACCCGAAGGAGGCGGGGGAGGTAAGCAACCCTCTTTCCCGAGTCGTGGCTCCTCGTTCACTGGGGGTACTACTCGCCGCCTGCCCAGGGAGCACTTTTGCAGTGTGTCCCTTGCAGCCTGTCGGCGTTCCCCCCAGGGAGCCAACCCGGATCAGCAAGATCAAAAGGCCTTCCGCACTCTGTGGTGTAAGCTGCTCCCGGTAGTTCGTTGGTGTGTGCTCTGTATTCACCTAGGATTCTCCCTCTCGTAGACAATACGGCCTGACACCAGCGGTGTTTCTACCAAGGGCGTGAGGGACTTTCCGTGTCACAGTCGTCTCCTCAAATATGGGCAAAGACAGTCGTCGCCCTCTATTTCGCTGTGGCCTGCCAGTTCTACCTGATCTGTAATATTGGGCACAAGGTCACCTTCAATGTCTCCTATCCGCGACTGACCTACTGTGGGAGGCCGGCGATGTAATCCATTAAACGGCTGAGAGCCTGCTCCGCCCGGCTGAGCTGAGAAGGTGTCTCCCCTTTAGGATCTTTTAAGGACCTGCAAATGGCAGCTGTTCCCTAACCATTCCCTGTGTATTTGCTGCGATGGAGCTCCGTGGAGCTCTTTATAGGGCACACATGCTACTCAGATCCCTGGGGCTGAGGCAGTGTTTGCTAGTTCGTTTAGCTTCCGGGAGGGGGGTCGTGTTTCCCACCTGATCTGATGACCCCCCCTCACAGCTCCACTTTTGTTCCGCTCCGATCGTGGCCTCCAGCCTGGCCCCGGCCGCACCACTTCACTCAGCCAAGCCGGGGGAGGCGATGTGAATGTCTTCGGCGTGATATCTGTCTCCCTGCGGGGAGGGCGCTCCACACTTCGCCACCTCCCTGCCGCTTGTCCGTACCTCCAAAGTCAACTTGCAGCAAGATCCCGGGGGCCCGCTATCCCTTTTAGGCCATCAAGGATCGACATAGTTTCACTTTCGAGCGGCTCCGTAATACACGCGAGCCTGCGGCTTCCAGCAACGGCCGGGCCCCGTTTCGTCACACCGCTCTGCTCGTAGAGGCTGCAAATTGGCTGTTTAGACTCCCTGTGAATTGTGTTACCATTAGAACTGCAGTCTCATTGTTAAGGGCGGATTAGTTGGACGGATATTGTGGCGGTCGGGGTTAGAATCTGCGGAGCTCTTCTACAGCACAGCCATCTCTGTCGACGCGTAGCTACGCCCCAGAGATTCCACTATTGACCTCCCTGGTTGTCCGTCCACTTTAGGAGTTTCAGAGAAAATTGTGTGGGAACTTGCAAAAGGACTGTTTAACAAAGGTCACCATTTGTACCTTGATAACTTCTACACTGCTGTGCAATTAAGGAATTGTTCAAAGTGGACACTCTTGCTTGTGGCACAATCTGCTCTAACTGTAAAGGTTACGCAAAAGAGCTTGTTTTCAAAACGCTTCAGAGGGGACAGTGCAGTGCCTTGCGTAGTGAGGAACTGCTAGCTGTGAAATTTGTGGACAGGAGGGATGTGTACATGCTGACTAACATCCATGATGACAGTACTTCACCTGTGACTGTTTGGGGTCAAGTTGCTGAAGTGCGCAAACCTGTGTGCATTGTAGACTACAATAAGCACATGGGTGGTGTCGATAGAGTAGATCAGAGGTTGGAACCTTACACTGCTGTTCGTAAGGCTTACATTTGGTATAAGAAGTTGGCCATCCATCTCTTCAATTTAGCAACTTTTAATGCTTTTGTTGTGTTCAAGGAGAGTTCTCCTGCGTCAACGATGACTTGTGTTCAGTTTCAGGAGTCTGTGATAAGCAGCCTTGTTGTGGTGGAACAGGCAAGTGTTCCTAGAGTTGGAGTGGTGGAGGATGTGGCTAGATTGAAAGATCGCCACTTTCCTGATTTAATTCCTCCACGACCCAAAAAAACAATCCCTGTAAGAGATGTAGAGTCTGTTTGCGAAGAGGTATGCGGAAGGAGAGTTGTATGCACTGTGCTGATTGTCCTAATCCTGGGCTGTGTGTGCCCACATGTTTCAGATTGTAGCACACTCAAAAGAGTTTTTGGGAGCAACTGCGAGTCTAACAGTGTACTGCATGGTCGGTGTAGTTTTATATAGTTGTTGTTTAGTTTCACGGTTGGCATTAGAATGATGTATTTAGTTACCGATGTTGTGTTTGTAGCTATAGTATTGTATCTAGTTCTAATTGGTTGTGTTTTCATTCTGGTTAAAAAATAATTTGATGACTGTGTGCTTGGACTGGTGCTTGGCTGGCTGTGTGCTTGGGCCGGCGCTTGGCTGGCTGTGCGCGCGGGCCGGCGCTTGGCTGGCAGTGCGCGCGGGCCGGCGCTTGGCTGGCAGTGCGCGCGGGCCGGCGCTTGGCTGGCAGTGCGCGCGGGCCGGCGCTTGGCTGGCAGTGCGCGCGGGCCGGCGCTTGGCTGGCAGTGCGCGCGGGCCGGCGCTTGGCTGGCAGTGCGCGCGGGCCGGCGCTTGGCTGGCAGTGCGCGCGGGCTGGCGCTTGGCTGATGGTGTGCGAGTAGTGACTTGCTGCTGGTCATTACACACTCTGCTAGCCAAACGCCACTGCACACACTATGTCAACCACCAGTCGTTGTGATTGCTGTGTCAGTTATGTGGGCGTATGGAAGTGATGGGCACTTGAATGGCGCCGTCTGTTGATGTGAATGTTGTAATGTGCTGGGCCCGCGGCTGGCGGTGTGAATGGTCTTGTGTGTCACGTATGAAAGGTGTGTGAATGGCCTGTAAAGAGGTTGGTGCCTTGCCGTGGCTTTACAGCTCACGAGCTGCGAGTTATTGGTTCAGGTTTTTAACCTTTATATTATTAGCAGTGCATTTCCTTTTTGCGAAATCTTGTTAATAAAATGTTACGCTTTGAACCTTCACTCATCCTCATGCCAAATCAGACCAGTATGTGTGTGTACTTAAAGAAATAGTTCTTTTGAAGTAATTTGTCTTTTCTGTCTTTCTCTGCCAGGGTGTACATTGTCTCTACATGGTCGGTTGATGTGAGTGTTGTAATGTGCTGGGGCCGTAGCTGGTGGCGTGAACGTGTGTGTCAAGTATGAAAGGTGTGTGAATGGCCTGTAAAGAGGTTGGTGCCTCGTCATGGCTTTACAGCTCATGAGTTGTGAGTTCAGGTTTTTAACCTTTTAATTATTAACAGTGCATTTCCTTTTTGTGAAATCTCTTGTTAATAACATATACATTTTGAACCTTTCACTCACCCTTGTGCCAAATCCAACCAGTATGTGTGTGTACTTGAGGAACAGATGGATAGGCAGTGATATTTGTCTTATCTGTCTTTCTGTGCTAAGGTATAGTTCGTCTCCAAGGAAAATTTACCAACTTTAGATATTTTTGTAAACCAAAAAAAAATGGTGAGTACTGGGTGGTGTGCCCCTTATGGATCCCAACAAGTTTTTTACTCACAATGCCATGCAAACCTCAAAATGTGACTATAGTCACACATTTTTCTTGCATTACTTAGTCATAATCTTCTGGTATCAGAAACACCACAATTTTCCTACCAACCAACGATCCCCCAGGTTTCCTGATAAAAATGGTACCTCGCTCGCATGGGTGGGCCAAGTACCCGCGACAGGCAAGGGCCCAAAACTTATTGAGGAGACATAAAAATTACCCATCACAAAACGACCTGGTTTTGCAAGGGGGTCACCTGGGTTTTTGGCCCCGGGCTCGGCGGCCATCTAGGGAAACCTACCAGACCCACACATTTCTAAAAACTAGACACAAGGGGGAGTCTAGGGAGGTATGGCTTGAGTTAAACCCCCCTCACCCCTCCCCCAACGTTTTTCTACCCAGAATCCCCTGCAAACCTCAAATTTAGCTGGAAAAAAAAAAAAATCACATCTTCCATATATTTTTGCGTGGGATCACTGTGCCGGCACGACTGGCCTACTACACAGCGTTCCCCTCAGTCCCCTGAGTAAAATGATACCTCACTTGTGTGGGTGGGGCAAGGGCCTGTGACTGCGAAGGGCCAAAAACATATGCATTAAGGGTATAGCACAGCGAATTCTAAGCACTACATTTTTTTTTTTAAATATGTTTTTAGCCACTTCTGCATTGGACACCCACACCTTCTCAATCTGGCTTAAGAGCCTCCTACTCTACGGAGATGGCCCTACTCCTCGCAACATTGCGGAAAAGTGCCGACGAAGGCCATACTGCAGCACTGGTCCTGTTGGACCTTAGTGCGGCATTCAACACTGTATCACCCAACTTGCTCCTTCAAAGTCTAAGGCTCTGTGGGATTGGGGGCTCAGCTCTTCGCAGGATGGCCTCCTCCCTCCTCTCCCGCAGCTTCCATGTCGCTCAGCATCCTGCGTATATCCAATCGCACTCCGCTTAGGCAGGGGGTCCCTCGGGGCTCTATCCTGAGACCCACTTTATTCAATCTCTATATTGGCCTCCTTGCAGAAATCGTGGATAAATACAAAGTAACCATCGTGTCATATGCGGATGACACGCAACTAATTGTCACCTTATCTCAGGACACGGTAAGAGCGGCTAATCAGTTCTCATCTTGTCTAGGGGAGTTCGCCTAATGGATGTACAACAATTGCATTAAACTTAACGGCAATAAAACCGAAGTAATGATAGTTGGGAAAACGCCTTCAATCTGGTCATCGGCATGGTGGCCCCAGGCTCTGGGGCAAACCCCTGCCCCTAAATAGGAAACTAAAAATCTAGGGGTCTGGTTTGATCCCAAACTTTCGTTTGAGAATCAAATCAGGATGGTAGCCGGAAAATGCTTCGGAACTCTGAAAGTCCTAAGAAAGCTCCTAGACCAATTACCTATTGCGGCCAGAAAAACCCTTGTGCACACTCTAGTCACATCTCAGATAGACTATGGTAACATTCTATATCTAGGAGCTTAAAAAAAACAAGCATTGGCATAGCCAATAGGTCTCGCCTTTGGGACCTTATAAGTATTTAGTTATGCAGCACAATATCCTTGGTGCAACAACATCAACCGTTGCATGGCTAAACACTTATAAGGTCCTTACAGGGGCCTTTGCAATTTCAAAACCACCCCAATTTGCAAATGTGGGCCACTTTTTAGCTACGTAATTTGCTAATAAGGCCCCTTCCTTTATTTATTTCTCCCCAGGCTTGTTTCCTGTCCCAGTCTGGCCCGACGCATAGCTTACATATAGAACTGGTTTTGAAAGCATCGTATCCAGTAGGGCTGACTTTGGTTAGTGTTGGTGGGTTCGTACTACCAACCTACAACCTAGTAACTCTCTTTCCGCCCGAGAACAATTATTGTCCTGTGTAATTCGGCTCCTTACGTCACATTTTTCCTGATCAAGAGGTTTGTGACTGGGGCCTGTTTTTCGTTCTAAAGCGGCGTCAAGCTTTCGTGCGGAACAGAAGATGCCTTTGCCCTCTTTCTTCCTCCACCCTTCTCCGGAAGAAGAGGAGTGTCCGCATCTGCTATGAGTCACTAGAGCGGTTCAGATGTACACCTGTCCTTCTGCACACTTCCGAAAACAGCTTTATCAATTGTTCTTCCTGGCCCGATTCAAGGCCAATCCACTCGATGAATGCCAACCTCGTGGGCAGAAGCTGCGGGAGGAGGAGGGGGGGTGGGGGGCAGATGCTTCGGGGCCTCTATCCAGGAGCCTCTCTGTTCACCCCTCGTTGTCGTCTGAATGTGGGAGATAGTAAGTCCCTGGACTGTGGAACTAGGGTTCTTGCTGCTGTTTCTGGCCGAGCCCGTTTCAGGTGATGTGCGTCTTTAAATAGACACGTGGCCTTGGTTTTGGAAGGACGTGGACGGTTTGAGGAAGTAATCTGCCGATTTTACTCACTGGTAATCTTCATCTCTCCAAGTAGCCTTCCTTGTCCCAGTATTGACATCTCCACCCTCTCGTTCCTGTTCACAGCCTAGATTCCTCATGCTTGGGGGCAACAGACTTAGTGACAGGATGGGAGGGGGAATTCCATATGATCCCATTAACGGGTGGATCCTAGGGCATCTGTCGGGAGGAGGAGTTTTTTCTTCTTTTAACTAGATCATGCGTTGCCTGTGGGGAGCAGCCGGGTTCTTGAACATAAAATCAATTGTGCCATTTTAAATTGATGATTTCACTATTCATTGAGTCATTTCCGCTTTGTGAGGTTTACTAATTGCCCCATTCATGCTTATATATTTCAACATACTCATTTAATACATATTACTCGTAAGTAATTGACACGTCTGCCTATCTCACCCGAGAAGCATTAGGGAAGATTGTGATCCCAGGAGCCGTCGCAATCTACTAACATCCATTCTGAATTCCGTTATTACTCAGAAAAAGCAGCAACGGTTGCGCTCGTCAGTCTTTCACTTAGGCTCTCGATTTTCACTTGTGATTGTTAAAACTGCGCTTTCTTAAAACACGCTATTTAATTATGTGCCAAGGTACCAATTTGTTTGCCACTCAACTGCGGACAGGATGTGCTGAGTATAACTGAATACAAATGCCATTTGTGGCTAAAAAAAAAAATGTACAAGCGTCCCCATCATGACAAAAAGACACCCTTAAACAAAGCAACACAGATTTGAATTTGTAACTAGCAGTTAACCATTCATTCCTTAATACAGGGTGTGAGCAGTTCATTACTTTAAATTCAATCCACTAGGTGGCAGCATGGTCTTAGCAATCACACCTCAATATTATGGAATGCCTTACGTGTTATTTGGTCCTGTCTGTTTTTTAAAGATGGGTCTTTATTCAAATAATAAAAAAAACACACAAGGTGAAATAAAGTAACCACAAATGGGACAAAGAAATAAATCCAGCCAGGAGAAATGAATTCTACCATTTGAATACAAGAAATTCCATTCCCTCGGTAACAAGCGCGCGCGCCTCGCACGGCAGCAGGGGGAGGGGGGAGAGGAGGGGGCCTGCGCGATTCACTTGCGGGAGCGAGCGGCGCCAGGAGCGATAATTGCTACCATATGGCGCCAGCTGCTCGCTCCCGCAAGTGAATCGCCAAACGTGCACGCGTTGCCATTGAAGGCAATGGAACGCGCGATTCACTTGCGGGAGCGACGGCGCCAGGAGCGATAATTGCTACCATATGGCGCCAGCTGCTCGCTCCCGCAAGTGAATCGCCAAACGTGCACGCGTTGCCATTGAAGGCAATGGAACGCGCGATTCACTTGCGGGAGCGAGCGGCGCCAGGAGCGATAATTGCTACCATATGGCGCCAGCTGCTCGCTCCCGCAAGTGAATCGCCAAACGTGCACGCGTTGCCATTGAAGGCAATGGAACGCGTGCACGTTTTTGGCTGAAAAGCCGAATCCATCGCAAAAGGTCTTTTTTCCTATGCAGCGCATGCGCGCTGCGTAGGCGAGACCTAATAAGCCTCTGCAAACTGCAACGTATTCAAAATGCTGCAGCTCGACTAGTCTCGAATCTCCCGAGAAGAACATCCTCCTCTAAAGCTCTGGCTACCCTCCACTGACTGCCAGTGGAAAACAGGATCACTTACAAAGAAAGCCATGTGTTACTGTCACAGAATTCTGTGGAATATAGGCCAGAGCTATCTCCACCCAATGATAACCTCTTATACTCCGGTCAGCAATCTTAGATCGAGGGGAGCCCACCTGGTCAGAGTGCCGAAATTCCATTCAGCCAGGATGGGAGCCCGATCCTCTGGCTATCTTGCAGCCATAAAGTGGAACACTTTACCACTGACTGAGAGCCGAACCCACTGAGCATCTTTCGCAAAGGTCTAAAAAACCTGGTTATTTCATCCCTAATTTGGGATTCGCTGCATGTGTTTTCCTGAATTCCTCTTTCCCCTTCTAGCTGTATTCTCTCTCGTCTTCTGGGGGTCTTGATCCTAGCGCAGGGACGCACCGTGGGGTGTAACCAGGAGCTTTACAAACTGAATTATTACATTATCATTATTTTCTTTGAAGCATCCAAGCCATTATTGTTCAAATCTGACAATGGATTCTTCATGTTATCCAGTAGGCCCGCCCCTGCTAGTTTGGTCAAATTCCACAAAGCATGCTTAGTAGCAATGTGGCATTTGCCATGTGATAGTAAGACTACCAGATGCAAAAACCTTCCAGCCCATGTCAACCAGCCATTTTGACTTCCTGGTCGGAGGGAGGATAAGAAAGGCATTGTGGTTCAGCTGCAAGGATGAAACCTGCACCACAAGGCTCTCCGACAATGGATTAGAGGCCAAGTACTTCGGGTCACCCGGAGCAGGGCTATATCATCTAGTAATTTATCTGTGGTCGGAGGACCTTTCCCAGGCAGCCAGAACAGGTTCAAGTAGATACTCATTAAATGGAAGTAAAGGCTTGGCAACTCAGCAAGAAGAATGTTGCAAGAGGTCTTTCAAAATATTAGACTTCAGTGTTTGGAAAGGCAAAGTTAACTCTAGAGTCTATGCAGCTTTATGCACCACAGTGGTAAATGATGAGACTTCTTTTGTTGGGGCCCCCGAGGGGTAAGGAATGTACACTTATGGCGAAGTAGTCAGACCACTGGTGTTCTGTAATTCAAGGTAAAGGCCAGCATCAGCGCAAAATGGAGTCAGTAAATTATCACTCTTAGAGATTAAAGTGACAATGACTATCAGCCATGGGTATGACCTCGGAATTGGATCCAAAAACCTCCCCCACCCTGGAGAATTTCTGTACCCTAGGAAGAAGCTGTTCATTAAGGATAGATCTGGCCTTCTTTTGTGCCAGCTAGGTAATTTCAGCTAACTCTAAGGATGGTGTCAGTAATTAATCTGAACTCTGCGCAGAGGGCAACGCAGAGGAATGTGACTTCTTTCTAGTTGCTGCAGCCCATGGGGATGTGAAGCTGGGAGGTATCAGAGGCAGAGCTGCCAGAGTCGCCAAGCCCAAAGGAGCGAGTCATCTCTAAAGCAGTGGCTCAGAGGGTACCAGTGTCATCCTAAAAATGTCACACGAGGCCTCAACCTGCACGGGGCCAGCAAATGGAGCAGGCAACTCCAGATAGATCTTCTTTATGGAACAAATCTGTTTTATTAGACATTTGAAAAAACGACTCTTCAGGTGTACACAGCCTTCTGCCTACAACCACAGGGGCCGGCGGCTACAAACAATGCAATCAAAGATGTACGAAAGGTGCTGCAGTAAGGCCAGCAACCCGACGGCGGGCTACCAGTAGAATCAGGACTAGAGAGGCCCAGCGGCCAATGCCATCTGAAAATCTGGGTGGCGCACAACAAAATTCTACATGTAAGAAGAACGATGAAAGAAAGAAAAAAACGAAACCCCACCCTCCCGCCCACCCACCTCCCATACTAAAGAAAGGGAAAGGGGAAAAGGAAAAGAGGGGAGGGAATTCCGTATCTTAGTAGCAAGGGCTGTAGGGGGACCTTACTCTATCTGCCCGCCCATGTCCGTTCCTCCTATCGGGGGTCAGTGAGGTTCTCCGTAGGGGGTATCAAATGCAGTACTTGCAGAAGTTTGGGGCAAGTGACCTCCCTGACATCTTTCGATAGTAGTGAGATGAATGGTGCCCAAAGGTCAGCATATTTCTCGCTTCTCTGCGTTTGGATGAGTGAAAGCCATTCCATTGCCAAGGTCATCCAAAGCCTATGGAGCCAGGCCGAATGATCTGGAACTGTGGCAGTACCCCATAGCAAAAGGATCGCCTGACGCGCTGCAAGGAGAGATAATGCTCTCTGCCTACCGCGCAGTGACCGCAGAGGGACGGTGAGAGGGTTCGATAAGCCTAACAGGGTGTACGCTGGGAATTTCCGTATCAAAAGCCTCGTCAATGTCATGGAGGACCAATGCCCAGAACCGCTCCAACCTCGGGCAGTGCCAGAGCAGATGCGCAAGAGAGCCTGACATCCCACAACCTCGCCAGCACTCCTCCGTGTGGTTTTTGTCCAATTGGTGTATCCTTGCCGGGGTGAGGTACCAATATGCCGCGACCTTAAACGCGGATTCATGCCCCGCCGTATTGTAGGCTGTGTGATGTGCTCTGTAGTGGATGTTATCCCATTCTTTGTCCGTGAGGGCCCTGCCTAGTTCCGCCTCCCATCGGAGTTGCCCCCCGAGTGCGAGTCCCTTTCTGTTGCGGTGTGAGAAGCGTGTACAATTCGGATATGAGGTGTTTATCGTCTGTTTTCTTCGCCACCCAGTGTTCAAAAGGGGTAAGAGTGCGAGAGGCCTGCACAAGGCAGGCCCGGGATGTGGCCCAGTGTCGCAGTTGTAGGTAATAATATTCGTCTGATCGGGGAAGGTCAAGATTGAGGCGCATACGCTAAATGGAATGATGCCCTTGAGATCAAAAAGATGGCCTAAGATCTTGCAGCCTGCTTCTCTCCATCTCTGTGCAACAACGGACTTGACGCCTGGCGGGAAGTCTGGGTTGTCTAGGAGAGGCGTCATCGGGGAGGAAATGTAGTGAGGCCTTTAGCCAATGCCACGTTATCCCTGACTTTCATGGTGGCCGCCGTGACCGGGGGAAGAGTAGAGGCCCCACGCTCGAAGGCGGCGAGGGAGCCAAAGTTCGCGCCAAGGTTCGCCCCGCTACTGCTTGGTCCATAAAGGTCCAGTGTTTCTCCGATAGCGGGCGATTCCATTCTAGTACGTAACGTAGATGCGCAGCCTGCATATATCTATGTAGGAGGGGTAGCCTCACTCCACCCTCGTCCCTGGAGCGCGAAAGCTGTGCCACCGAGAGGCGTGCTTTCTTGTTTCCCCAAATATAATTATTCAATGCCAATTGCAATGAACGCACAGTTCCAGGCGGCGGAGTCATCGGGAGGGTCTGGAATAGATACAGGATACGTGGCAAGACCATCATCTTAACCGCCGCTATGCGTCCGAACCAGGACAGAGTGCGTTTAGTCCATCCATCCAAGGCTCTTCGCGTTTGTGCCACCAGAGCGGAGTAATTCACCTCCAGGGTGCGTGGCAGTGAGGGAGTCAGCAGGATGCCCATGTAAGGAAGCGGGTCGCTAGACCATTTGAGGGGGAGAGACCGTTGAAGGTCCTCCGCCTGTGGGTGCGGCAGTGAAAGGTTCATGACCTGGGATTTGTTAAGGTTCACTTTAAAGCCCGATATCCGGCCAAAAGTCTCAAGCTCTTCTACCAACGCCGGAAAGGAGGCCAGTGGCTGCGTGAGAGAGAGAATAATATCGTCGGCATAGAGGCTGACCTTATGGTAATCGCTCCCAAATTTGATGCCCTGGATATCCGGATGGTCCCAAATTTTCTGTGCCAGGGGTTCCAAGTATAGGGCAAATAAAAGGGGCGAGAGGGGACATCCTTGCCTGGTTCCCCGGGCAATCGGCAAGGGAGTGGAGGAAACCCCATTAGCCCTGACGAACGCGCAAGGGGCGTGGTATATGCATCGTACCCAAGTAAGAAAACGAGGACCAAAACCAAAGCTTCGGAGGGTGTCGAACAAGTATGGCCAGCTAACTCTGTCGAACGCCTTCTCCGCGTCGACCGAAAAAAGCACTGCCCCCACTCGGGAGCGGTGAATACTATCAAGGAGGTGCAGAAGTCTTTTGGTATGGTCACTCCCTTGTCTGGTGGGGATGAATCCCGCTTGATCAGGGTCTATGAGACCTGCCATGAGGGGATTCAGCCGTGCCGCTAGAATTCCTGTGAACAGTTTCGCATCTATGTTGAGTAGCGATATTGGGCGGTATGAACCGCAATGGCATGGGTCTTTGTTAGGCTTGAGGATGACAGAGATCGCTGCTTCACCCATCGATTCCGTCATCGCTTCACTATCTTGAAACGAGTTAAATAGCCGCGTGAGAAGGGGAGCTAATTCGTGACAAAACGTTATGTAAAAAAGGGCTGGATAGCCGTCGGGCCCGGGTGATTTATCTACCTTCAGTTTCGCAATGGCGGAGATAACCTCCTCTATTCAAATAGGGTTTTCTAAGGGGTCTGCTTCCACCTTCGGGAGGCGGGTAAAATTGCTAGTTGCGAAATAATCCCTAGCCTCAGGGGTATCTTGCTGATCGGTGCTGTAGAGAGCGCAATAGAAAGATCGGAAATCTTCGACAATCTGAGAGTCCTGGTGTAGTTCCTCCCCAGCCGGGGTTCTGAGAAAAGAGATGGACCCTGTAATAGCTCTGGCTCGCAGCCTCTGCGCCAGCACTTTTCCGCACTTGTCACCTCCCAAATAGAACCTATGCCGCAGGCGCACCAAGGCGTATTCGGCCCTGTCCAGATCTAAACGCTTGAGGAGTGTCCGTTTCTTCTCCAGCGCGCGCCAAACCCGAGAGGCCCCTGTGCGCTTATGTATCGCCTCTAGTTCCGCTACTTCCTGCTCCAGCGCCCCGCGAGCTTCTCTACGTTGGCGAGCCTCTTTAGAGGAAATGGCCATAAACTCTCCTCTTATTACCGCTTTGAGCGGCTCCCACACTGCCGCCAAGGAAGTTGTACCATTGTCATTGAGTTGGAGGTAGGTCACAATCTTATCACGTACTTCCTTCACAACAGCAGGGGAGTGTAAAAGGCCTACGCGCAGCCGCCATCTAGACGGGGCGTGCTGTAACCCCTCAGAGCGCAGGGAGAGTGAGACATGTGCATGATCCGATAGGGAGCGCACTGCTATTGAAGCGTCCTGTACCCTAGGAAGAAGTGTACTCGAGACCAAAAACAGGTCGAGCTGTGCGTAGGATTTATGGGCAGCTGAATAATATGAGTAATCGCGCGTGTCTGTCGCATGCGCCATACATCATGTAGGCCATTCTCTACTAGCCAGCGCTTCCCTTCGGGGGAGAGGGCTCCTATCTGTGTATGACGTTGCCCAGATCGGTCCTTCTCGTTATCCATTGCCAGGTTGAAGTCACCCCCACTATTAATGCTGGGTCCGGAGAGGCCAGCCCTTCTGTGATGTGCCTGCGGAGGAATACTTCCTGCTGTGTATTGGGGGCGTATATGTTGAGGATAGTGAAGACAGTGGAGCCCCACTGGATCCTGAGCGCTAAGACCCTCCCTTTGGACTCATAGAAGGTAGATAGGACCTTGCCCTCAAATTTAGCCCCCAGAAATATGGCCACCCCATTCTTTTTCGTTACCCCCAAGGACCAAAATTGGCGCGGGAAGCGTCGGGAGCGCATGCGAGGGGTGTCTTTAGCTAATAGATGGGTCTCCTGTAGCATACAAATATCGCCCTCTGTCTGCTCAAGGAGTGAAAGAATCGCGGTGCGCTTCGTGGGGTGGTTCAGGCCTCTGACATTAAGGCTGATCATTTTCAAGTCCCTAGGCATCGGCACTGGTGGGGGACATGCTCATTGGTCTGCTAGTACGCTGGGGATATTGCGCAAGTGGTGGGCTGGAGCGTGCGGAGGCCCCTACAGGAAGGCCCTGGTCCCTAAGTGTGATACGGAAGATCCCCAAAAAGAAAAAAGGACAAAAACCCCAACAAGAATACAACATAGAATGTCCAGCCCGAACGGGCGGCGTCTCAAAGGAGGACAGTCTTCTTAAGTGGCCTAAGGAAGGACCACAGAAGCTCCACCAGCGCGTGAGTCAATAAAGAAGAGCAGGAGACTAGAGTCTGTCTCGTAGAGAAGATCAGGGGGGAATGAACCTACCAGAAGTAGAATACCAGGCGGCGTGCACGTCCCAAGGGGAAGTCTAGGACGTCGGAAAAAGTGGACCACTGATGAGCCCCTCCGGCTCAGTACTCCCATTCCCCTGATGGAGATCGGAATGCTTCACGGGGTGCTCGGTCAGTCCTGGGCCTGAGAGAGGGAAGAGAGCACCGCATCTCGCTCTTTTGCTATTTCCTCTGGGCCTGGCTTTGTGGAGGTCGAGGGCTTGCCGACGGTCTGCCAGCGGGGAAGACGTTTCCTTTCACGAGATGAGGGACTGACACTTGGCGTCGGGGTCGTGTCTGCTGCCAGCCCCAGGAGATCCATGGTGTCGGCCAGGGAGCGCATCTGCCTCAGCTTCCCCTGATGTTTAAAAATGATGCGGAAGGGGTGTCCCCATGAGTATGGTATTCCCTTATCCCGTAGATGGGACTTGACTATTCGGAATTCTCTTCGCTTGGCCAGTGTCGATGCCGCCAGGTCTTGGAAGAGGGCCGGAGTGTGCCCTCGAAACTGAATTGGTTCGGCCCCCCTGGCCTTGCGCAGGATCAGTTCCTTGAGCTGAAAGTCATGGATGCAAACGAGGACATAAGGCGGGGGAGCCTTGCCGCCCCTCGGCAGACCCACCCGGTGGACACGGTCCATCTGGATCTCTCGCGTACCCTCCTCGCCCAAGATTTGCTGAAAGAGACGAGACATAGCCGCGCAGATCCTCTCCCTCCGCCTTCCATGGTATTGCTCGAATGCGGATGTTATTCCTACGGGATCTGTTTTCGAGATCTTCCGCGTCTGCCTGAAGGTCTAGGTTCTGGTCCCGTAGGTGGAGGACCTCCTGTTGGAGTTGATGTATATAGTCTTCCCTCGCCAACTCATGTTCTTCCAGGACGGCGACTCTCTCCCCTACTTCGTCGACATCGCGGCGCACCTCCCTGAGATCAGATGCCAACTGGCTCTTCAGCTCCTGGATATCTTCCTTGATGGCCGAGAATAGTTCCAGCATGAAGGCCTTTGTGGCTGGACTGTCAGCCTCTGTAATAGAGTCTGTGTGCCCCTGAGTTTTGGAGGGCTCGAGATACCTCTGCACTCCCGTGCTGCTTCAGCAAGAGTTCCTTGAGGGATTTCTCCTTTCTTGCGCGTGCATTAGCCATCGTTGCCGCCCGAGGTGTGAAAGGCGGGACGGGAGTGCGTGCCAGCCAGAGGTGGTATCGCAGCTATTGCTGTGGCGGCACACGAGGAGTCCGGGCAGTGCAGGACACGCAGGGGCCCACCGCGGCCCGGGGGCTTCTTAGGAGGCCCCAATGGTTCCTCCCGAGGGGCCGGTCTCAGGGACACTCTTGTACTGCTGGTCCAGGTGGTCAACAGGCTGCTCCGCCGAGGGGCACCGTGGGCCAGCCGCCACACCAATGCTGATCCCCCTCCGCGTCTGAGCTGGGTCCTGCGCGCTATGCCAAGTGGGGGGGCCAGACCTGCAATGCGCCTCGGAGCTGGATCTCCGCTGAGCCTGTGTGGAGGGGAAGCGGCGGCTCACCAAGACGCTATTATGCCAATGTCTCCGGTCCCAGTATCATCCAGAGGGAAGCCGCAGGGGCGCGCCAGGAGATGTAGGCCCTCGCGCCCGGGCAGTGCGCCACTCACCGGGTGTTATCCGCCAAGGTCAGGCAGCCAGGTCCCACTGCAGCCAGCACGTACCACGGACACCCACAGCGGAGAAGGAAGGCACCGGCCGTCTCTCTCGGGAAGTCCGCCGCCAATGGTCAGGAGCTGTGCGAGCGCTCCCAGGGCCCCTGGCCGGCACCCACGTCACTGTACTGGGCACCCAGGGGCCCTCAGCCGCTGATCATGGGGCGAGTCACCCGTGGCAGCCGCGCAGCTAGGTCCCACGCAGTCAGGACCCCAGCACACTCACCCCCAGGTCGTGTAGGGGAGGCTCCAGCGTCACCAGCCGCAGTCTGCCGTGATGTAAAATGGCGGCCTGGCTCCCAGGAGGCCTCCTCCAGTGCTCGCTTAGGTCAAAGCATGCAGAGCCGCTCCTCGGGCCAGAAGCGGGAGTCCCCCTGCTCCCGGGACTCTCAGTCGGCGATGTAGGCAGTCACCGGTGTGCAGAGGGCGCCTCAGATCATGTGCGCGTGGAGTGGAGCGCACCCGCGGGAGCCCCCGGGCCAGACGGGAGAGAGCCACTGCCGAAGAAATTGGGCCGACCGGCGCCCACACCAGCCAAAACCTGGACGGCGGTAAGATGGCGGCCGCCCAGCAGATCGCATCCGGGATCCGGTCCAGCGTCCCAGGACGCGCAGAGGCCCAGGCCCTCCGAACCCGCAAAAGACGATGCGGACAGCAGCTGACGCGGAGTGGGGTCTCCCAGGAGCCGCGCCGCATCACCGGGGGTGGAGATCTCCGCAGCGTCGGTCCCGCGGCCTCTGCCTCAGCCGAGGAGGTCCCAGCGCTGCCCGCCGCAGCAGCAAGCAGGAGCGGACCGGTGGCAGAAAGCGATCTTTTCAGGCACCAGGGATAACAGAGGTCGGTGCGCTGCTTTTCCGGTGTGCGAAGGTACAGGGGATGGGGCAAAAACAACGCTAAGTGTTCAGCGGGGCCGGAGGAGCAGAGTCCCACGTCCTACCGTGCCATCTTGGCCACGCCCCCCCGATAGATCTTCTTTAGATTTAGAATCAGCTCCATGTTTGAGGAATAGCCTGGTGACGATGGAACAGCAACATGGCCCTAAACTGCTTCCGGAATGAGATTGAGGAATGAGAAGATCTCTCTCTTTTATGGCGCTTTTTGTATGCTTTTTGTCAGAAGAGCTTTGGGGAGATCGTTCCTTCACAGGAGACTTGCCTGTTGAAAAAGTGTCATGTCCCTGCAGGCCTTGGTCAAAAATAAATTGGACTCCCACTCTCCCCGTTGGCCTTCGGCTGCATCAGCGCAAACAAATCACAGGTCGCAGCGTCATAGCCCAAGCATGTTGGCTATTGGCTTGGACGGCAGGAGCCACTTGATTGGCCACTTAGTGAGGGGGCTCTATTGGTTGAGTGCACCCTAGAACCAGCGAGAGCCACTTACACCTTAGTTGCAGTGGGCAAATGCAGAGCTCTGTAACCACAGACAAGCACCCGCTTCCCTACCTTCGTGTGTTTTCCAGGACACAATGAAAGAGAGACATTTATCACACACATGAGAATGTTGAGACCTCCTCACCCCAGACAATAGATTAACCATGACATGCATTAGGGCCAATAATGAAAATATGCATTATTGTGTACTTTGAAACTACCAATCGTCCTACAACATTAAACAGTTGGAATGAAATAATAAATTGATGCTGGATCCGTTTGGTTTGATTAAATTTAATTTACCCAATGAGCCTTGATTTAATACGGACGTATACACAGCAGCACATCCGTAGACACGAATCATACTGCGATTTGTTAGACATCATATTCAGATATCGTGACTTGTTATGACAGGGCTTTAACCCTGAAACGTTCAGACGGTACATTTGACCTAGTCGCTGTTGACAGAGAATTTAATCAGCAAATCACTGAGCGATAGCTCTGGACTGTGTCTGGAAAAAGAAGAACTGACATCAGTGCAGAGGTTGGTGCTCATTATATGGCCACACCGTCATGTCTAATTAGCAATGTCTTGCTTGGAGCCGCATGCGCCGCCTAGCGGTGATGAGAGCTTCTGCTAGGAAATGCTTCGGGGCCAGTCTGATGAATAATCTTAAGGGGTGGATTCAACAGGTAGACACACTGAGCAGAAAAACATGTTTTGGCAATTTATAAATTAGCAAGCACCGGCAGTAGAAATGAAACGTAGACCTTGATTTTATGGAAAACATGCGGGACACATCTTGTTAATAGTTATTTGTTTCTTTGCCCCGGTGTCCTGACAGACCCTAACTTTACGTTAGATCTGGGTTTTGACAGTACATCCGTCAAACAGACATACTGTGCTCCACATAGAGTGGGCATGGAGTCTGCGCCTTTTAACCATTGGCTTATTTTGACATGCCTCATTTAGCCAATCGCTTAACACTTTGTCAATCACTTCTTGGCTCAGCCCAAAGGAGCATTTCTCTCTCAACTAATGTAATTGGCTACCTTTTCGCCTTTGATAGAGGATTTGCATTGAATTGCACGAGTGGCTGCTTTACATCTATGAGCCAGCTTCTCGGCGCTCACTCCTGCCCCTTCCACTTTTCACAGTGGTGTTTCCTCCTGCTGGCACCCTTCTGCCCTCCCTCTTTCGGGTTTGTCTCGCTCTTCTGTTTTGCCCGCCTGCCACTGTTTTGCCCGCCTGCCACACCCACTTGTTTCTCCCTCTTTTCACTGTTTGCTCCTTGTTCCCTTTGCCTGACATCACCTCTCATTCTTCCTCCCTCTTGTCCCGTTGTACCCTCCTGGTTCCACTGCCTTCCCTTTCCCTCCTGGTTGCTACTAAGTGCCTCCATAACTTGCCTAAAAACAAAAGACTGTACGTATTGAAGGCTCCCCTGCCTTCACTACAGTCTTCTTTTTTGTGTCTTATGTTTTTAAATCGCTGGCTTTAATGTGCTTATGCTGTATGTGATAGCACATTAAACGCTCACCTACTGGCTTTGCCAATGCTTGTTTTAGTATTAGCTTGATCAGTCTGCCAGAACTCAAGGGACTAAAAATAAATAGATAAATAACAATGTTTATTTAGTAACATTACACTAGCAGCGAAAGCTTTGTTTTTTTTGTTAGTGTAAATCCGTTCAGTAGCTTGAGAAATTAGAGTTTGAAAATGTGCTCGGTATAGGCATGTGGGGATTAATTCTGGTAAACGGTTCTGACCGTTTGTTACCTCCACAACTCCCAAAATGAAACAAGCATTGGAAATCCAATAGGCCTCACATTAGCTTGAGTAAGAGAGCTATTGCCGTTGCCAATGACAATGTTTTTTACTTGTGTTATGCAGTGTATGTGTTTGGTGTGTTTTGGAATTATGTGGGTCGTATTGGAATTTTTAGTTGTGGAATTGTGTGGTGTGAAGTGGATTTATGTAGTGGAATTATGTGGATAGCAATTATGCGGCATTGAGTGTACTGAAATTATGCTGAGTGGAATTGTGTGTTATGGAGTGTAATTATGTGGAATAGTATTTTGTGTTGGGAAGTGGTATGCAGTGGAGTTTAATTTTGTGGTGTACTGTTGAATTTTGTATCATCATGTGAAATTCTGTGGTGTGGATTGGATGTATGTGGTGAGTTGTGTAATTGTGTTGAGTTGAATTATGTGGTTTGAATTAGTAACAGCCTCAGGGTGGTTTGCTTGAGAATGCCAAGATGTACACGGGGAAAACTAGCCGACATGGCAACAAAGCGCAGATCAGTGCCCAGAGCGCTCTATTTTATTAGAAGATAAAGGATGGTAAAATCTGGACGAAGAAACGCTGACGAATACTGCATAGCATTGGTCACATATCTTCATTGGTGGACTGGCAGGAGTGCACAGTCGTTATAGGGTTTTGGGATGCATGTCTTTCAGAGAGTGGGTTTAGGGAATAAGGTGGAAAGCTCCACCCCCCCCCGACGATGGGGTGAGCTGGGGAGGGGGCTCAGAAACTCTTCCTCCTCAGGTCTCAAAGGACTAGGTAGTTAGGGGTTGTAAAGTGCACACGGCAGAATATTTGGGGCAGAGTGGCAGCTGTCAGGGGCCCAAAATGATGTGGGAGCACTGTTTATTTTTTCTCAATCAAATAGAGTAAGGATTGCTTGGGATAATTAGTCTCAGGACTGGATGGCAGATAGAGTAGAGCATAATGCGTGTTAGATTGCTCTATCAAATAAAACTTTCGCCAAACTTTCCTTCAAATAATTCCAACAGCAACAGTTTTCACATGAAGCTGCGGTATAAGAATAGTGATGCATTGAAGTTTACAACTTAAAACATGACGAGCCTTCGAATGACCCTAAACAATACAAATTGCGCTGAATTAGTGTGATGCAGAGCCTAGAGGCACATTTAGTAGGTGCTATACATTTTTTCTCAGAATTGTAAAAGAATTCCAATCTTAAAAAGGCAGATGATTTCTCTATAAAAGACTAGTGTCAGGAAATGAGACAACAGTTAGCAAGGTGATCGTGCTCAATTTCAAATTAAAAAAATACAACTGTAAATGAGTTTGGCAAATGCTAAAAACAGAGCAAAACGTTTGCCAATCCGAAATGCGAGTCCATTACACCATAACGAAATACGGCTCTGCTTGTTTAGCAGTATTGTGAAGTCAAATCTGCTCGTTTTATTTAGCTATTAGAAACAATCTCTGGTTTCTCTCAAAGCACACCTATTGTTTGATCAAAGGCAAACGTATTCTTTGAGCAAGGACCTCAAAGAATACTTTGAGGTGCACAATAGGAAAGGAGCATACAGTTCAGAAGAAGACAGAACCTCAATCCATGTACTATAAATTGCTTCTTCCAGCGTAACGTCCATAACCGTTAAAACGAGATGGACTCTGAGAAGCCAACATTTTTTTGTTGCAGTTTTATATATGGTGAACTCAAACGCCACATCATTTTTTTTTACTTTCTTTATAGCCCAAAAAATACTAAAATCACGCCTAGGTCACCCTGATGGACCCAGCCAATTATGCTATCACCGCTGCAGGAAATGTAGATTTTGCCTGCTGTCAACCTACCATTATAGTCTATGTCATCCACGAAGTAGCCAAAAAGTCTTATTGGCTGACCCCCATATGTCAGGGACTTGATGTCAGGTTTGAATACTTTCACTTTACCTTTCAACGTCATATCCCAAAAATATTTTGGAACAAGGGTAATCTTCGCTCCAGAATGAAAAAGCATCTCAACACTATGACCATTAACTTTGACACCATCAATAGGGCTTTTGCTTTTATTTTGCCCAACCTGAAGCACCACTTTACCACAGTGTAGATCATCAAGTTCACAATCACTCGCATCGTCTAAAATGATCTCCCTCACTCTTTTGTCTTTTTTTCCCTTTTTTAACCTGCAGACTCTGGCCAAGTGTCCCACTTTACCACAGGTATGACATTTAGAAGACAGAGCAGGGCAAATCTTATCATTCGCAAAGTGTCCAATCATGTCACACCGAAAACACTTGCCTTTAAATCCCTTTTTGGCATTATGCGTAGAGGTACTAGGATTTACATGTTCAGCATGTCTGGAGGCAGGCGTGTTCACACTTTGTACCTGCTCAGTCATGAGGATGTTTTCCTTCTTTATAATTTCCACACACGCAAGTGAATGTTCCATCCTCTTGGCAATCAAGACAAACACATCTAGTTTAGGATCGTCTTTCTGCCACAACTCATCTTTTATTTTTTCTATATTACACCCCAACATGAACTGGTCACGGATCCTTTATTCTAAGGACCCTCCAAATTAACATGTAGCCCCTAACTTGCGAAGTTCAGTTACATACATTTCCACCGACTCTTGTGACTTTTGGAAGTTCTTCCCAAAGTGGTACCTTTCTAGTATGGTACTGACCTTCGGTAAGTAATGGTTGTCCAACTGTTTCAAACACACGTCAAATCCATTCATATCTTCTGACTCACTCTCCTCAAGGGCAGGAAGATGCTCAAAAACTTCTTGGCCCTCACGCCCTAAACAGTGCATCAGCAAGGCAGATTTTCTTTCTGCACTTAAAGACACACCATACACACACAAGCATAATTTAGGAATCGTTTTTCCATTTGGACCAACGAGTGCTTGGTTCTCCAGGTGAACAGAGATACAATGGCTGTGGAGTAATGTTCTGCATGATGGTCGCTACAAGTGGTACTATACAAGGAAAGGGCAACATGCAGAGATATAGTATAACGTAAACTAAATCATACATGTGACAAAGAAATTAAACTACAAGCACATGATGAACATATACCAGGAATCCTAAGAGTCAAGAAATAGAGAAATGAAAAGTCACTGCCTTCCGTACAATTGTAACTGCACCACTGTTATCCTTTAGTCTTTCCCTCCCCCCTCCACCCCCGGTGTGCCATATCACACCTGAGATTGGTTCACCGGTGTGCGACAATCACACCCGCAGATCAGCCCTGCGGTCCGACTAGGAAAATATAAGTTCAAAGAAAACAACAATAAACGTACATCGCCAATTGCGAGTTGGTAAAGTCTCCCCGCAGCTAGAACAGAAGGTATCCGGTGGTTTCAGAGTGTGCCTGGAGCGAAGTCCTTTGCGTTGGTGAGGAGGGCAAATACGTACACATAGGAGTCACGTGTTGTCAGGGAAACCAAGCTGTGCCTAACTTACGCGCTTGTGCCCGACTCCGACGTGCGTCGAATGATGTGCTCTCGTGTGAGACCCGGGTTGTCAGGGAAACCATACCGTGCCCGAGTTAAGCGTACATGCCAGACTCCAAAAGGTGTCAACTTCTGGCGGATGTTGTGTGCTCCCTTCAGTCTGCAGGGGATGTCAAGGGGAGAGCAGCGCGTGAGGAAAACAGAATGAGGCAAGGTGAGCGCGTGCCAATCCTTGCTTGCCGATTCGCATGAACAAAACACGCCTTAGTCTGTAAACAGAGTCTTCACGCAAATAAAATGAAGGCCATAACGGCTCATGTAACGTTGCACAGTACCTTTTAGTTAGCCGTAGGAAGAGACATATGTTGGGACGTTTCTTCCGCGTTTCCTTCGTCTCTTGCGTTTAAGATATCAAACCCTTCATCAAGGTGCGAGGCGGGGTCCTTGTTGCTCCAACTCGTCGCCAGTGTAGAAGAGCAACACCAACCACAGCAATCTTTGGTGGAAGACTTCTTTATTCAGGAGAAGTTACAGGATAGCAAACGCCCCATCCACCTGGAGGCTAACCATAAATGTAAGTCCGTTTTTATATAGCGCAGCTACTCACCCTTACGGGTCTCAAGGCGCTGGGGGCCGTAGTGGAAATTAAGTGAGCTATTGCCCAGAGTCACATGGTGCTGAGCTGAGCTGCCGCCGGAGCCGGGGATCGAATCGTGAACCCTGTGCTCCGAAGTCAGCTGCCCTGGCCGCTGCACCACACCTCTCCACTCCACTCCACCATTAACTGAACACATGGAATTCACAAACAAACAGCCCGAGGAGAACATTCTTAGAATCCCCAAAGGTTGCGACAGGATACTACACATGGGTTATGTGCAGCATTGACCCTATATCACACACTTTAAGGGTAGTGTAGCTCACATTAACAAACAACCACAGATATATGGGAAACCCTCATCACATACGGTTTTCAATCTTTATACTACAGTTCAGAGAAAGCCAGGTTTCTAAAAATACTGAACGTCTGTTCCAAATCGAATGCCCTACGATGAACAGCTTTTATCTGAATCAAACCTCTGACTGGCACTGAACCTACACTGAGAAATTAAATTGATATGGGTAGAGAAGTGGGTACTGTAAACAGTATTCGTTCTATGGAGAGAGTTTACTCTGTACCACACTGTTTGCAAACAGTGAAACTTCCATGTCAAATACACTACAGAGTATTAAAAAGTATATACTAAGACCAGTGTACACTATATGCAACACTTGACAAAAAAGACAGTATTCACTTAACATAAGCAACGGTTGACGGTGCTTAAGATTATACTACCTGCAGCCTCCATTCTGTGGAAAAACTTTACAGATAAACCTTCTTCTGAAGCAAAACAAGCACATATACATAGCTTAATACCTTGTGCACACAGTCTTCTATGTTAAGCAGAAATTGTCATGCTGAGTCGATTTGGCCAATAAACTCAAGGCTGCTTACAATACTTAGTATTTTGTATGTAGAATCTTTGTCCTGTTGCAAACTTTTTAAACAGAGCCTAAACTCGTGTGGAACATGCTGAACACAAGTTTTGAACTGTCACCTGCACACAGGGTTACTCTTCAATGCAAACAATTATAACTTGTTCAATACCTGTACACATCTATGATGTATTAGGGGCAAATGTGTTTTGTAAACACTTAAACCCATTAGCTGGACACAGGCTGTACAAACTTAGATAAAGAAGTACTATGGTAGTTAAGTGCCACTATATAAACATTAAACCAAACTAATACTCATTGGATGATGTCATCCATGATATCATTAGCGATGTCATAGAACATGTCATGTAATATGTGAGATCATAAGCAGTGCATGGCGGGGTGCAAGTAATAGCTCTGCCAACTATAACTGGTGAATTTCTGTGATATTTTTAGGTCAAAACGTTAATGTTGTCACTGACATTCACATAACTATAACGTTACTTCAACCTTTGTTTTTTTCAGCAGATATATATCATCCTTTCTGCAGGGTCTCCCGGTATTTTTCACCTCTTGCTATATCCTATCTTTTTGTTGGCTGTAGAACTCAGTGAACTTTACACCTGCTGTCCAGTGATAAGTGCTAGTACTCCCACTTTCAACATGGTGAAATTGGCACACACCTGAGTGGCACATTTAGCTTACATGCAAGTCCCTAGTATATAGTCCAAAGAGCACCCAGGGCCTCTACGTTAAATGTCACTACTGGGATGCAGCATGCGTTGTGCCATCCACTACGGTGACATTGCAAACATGACTACAGGCCTACCATTTGTAGCTTGGCTGTTACAGTTACAAACTGCAAATTCCACCTGTCAAAATACCACCTTTTGACAGGTCAATATCTTTCTGTTAAATAGTTATAATTCACACCTATGTAGGCCTCATTGTCCAATAGGCACCATGGATGGTATTTAGTAGGACATGTAGGAATGTAATGTTAAACATGTCTTTAGAGTGAAAGGCCCAAAAGCTATTTTCACTGTAGCAAGGCTGGCTGTTCCATTGAAAAAAACACAGCGTTTTATTGTTACATTTATTAATGCTAATTTTGGTTAGGAAACAAGTAGAAATATAATTAAACAAATATTTATTAGTTATTAAAAATCCAACTCAATGTCGTGGCCAGATTATTTTATAAATATTAAAGAAAAGGTACTTTCAGAAGGTTACCTTTTCCCTGGTTATAAAGCCTATGGAGGACAGTTTCACATTTGTTCTCCCGCTTCCGACAGCCACTATTTAGCATCTGAATAGGTGTGAATAGGTGAGAAATGTCTCCTAGGAGCAACCAATTGGCTGACCAGAATGGGCACAGATGACCCCTCTGAACCAGACAGAATATGCATTGTGTGGCTGTAAGCATCCTCCGACATTACAGTTTCAAATCCTGATTGAATGTCAAATCCTGCTTGACAGGCCTGCTAAGATTTTAAATATAACACTTGGGGCGCACTTCAAGGGACGGGAAGCATGACACCAAAGCAATTCTTATGTTGTTGGAAAACACTGCTTTGTTCTATCAGATTTTCATCGCTGGGTTTACTGGGAGTACAGTGGTTGTGCCAAACTGGATTTTAGTGCTGGTTGTAGGAAGACACTAGGATTATCACAGTACACTCCCCTGACAAACACTCCCACAGCCCAAGTTTAGAGTGGCCGAAGACTTCTGCCATCTTGAAAATGACCAAAGTGGGGACGTAGGATAGAATGGGATATGATGCTGGTTGGGACAGAACAATGACTTCCTGATAAGAAAATGATGGATAACTAGTTAAATGAAAATGCCAATTGTTGACCAATGTGATACACAGTAAAAAAGTGAATAATGAGAATGGACAGTCTACATATACATGCGGCTGAGATTCATATCTTCAATGCAATAAGCTGTGTTGGACAGGAAGTGAGCTCTTTGGAGGGTGGAGCAGGATGGCGGCAGAAAGGCAAGAAATTTTAATGTATGTGTCTATGAAAACAATAACAAAGATAAAAAAAGAAAATGCTCAACATGGGTAGGGTTGGCCTGGGAACTTTTACCCCATTGGTTAGGGTGCCCCCAAACGTTATTCCCAACCAATAGCTTGGGACTGAAACGACTAAAGTCAGAAGGTAAAATCTTTGACCTGGATGAACTTAGTTGGTGAATCAGACACACGCTCCATTGAGGTCAGCATCAAATTGCACCTAGGTTCCGGTCTACCATGACCATTGATTATCGTTGGCACTTCTTGGTGCTATTCCTACTTAAAACACTTAAAAAAATAAAAATAAAAAAATAATCTCCGTTCCCCTTATTGGATTTCTGTTATTTGGTTTGTTAAATTTAACTTCATGTTTTGAGGGGTTTATTGTTTTCCATTTCAACTCTTTTACTGTTTTGGTACAGCAAAAATACTTTACACATAAGCGGAGCAGGAACAATAGCAGTAAAACCAGTTTCCACAGCAATAGAGACCACAGAAATGACACTGCTACCCCTTCAGCAGGGACAATATCAGTATCTACTGCAGTTATAAAAGCTTCTACCACAGCATGAACCACAGCTGTCATCACAGAAAGGACAACAACAGTTGCTAACAAGCAGAGACATAAGTGACGTATGTACAAACGGAGATGAAGGATTCTAGATTGGGGTACCCTTCACCCAACTGTTAATTAACACATCACAAGCACTAATCCAGTCCATTTGCTAGAGTTTCTTTTTCCAATGAAGCTGCTGAGGCTTTTCATGCAGTTACAAAAAGCCAAACCATTAATAACTTGCATCCTCATAAAAGGCACATCAGGGATGTTTGGAAACACTAGGGTTCAGTTACAATTACTTTACCTTTATTTTCAATATTTAGAGATACATATGTAATTGAAAAGCTCCGATTCTGTGTAATATCTATGTATGACGCCATGTTCACAGGTTTAAGAAGCAGTGGGCCATCGTACTACTCAAACCTGTATTTGAACAAAGGTACACCTGGTAGGACTTGAAACTCTTGGATCTAGGAACAGATTTTATTTAATTTCAAATAACTCCAGGAAACACAAGAAATAACTCCGGCATGTAGATACTCGTTTCCTTGTGTATGAGTTAGAAGTGGTTATGCCTTTCCTCAGCAGTAATCAAGACGTGATTTAAATGTTAGAATAATGCATGCTTCCAGTTTAAGGAGTTCTGTGCGCATCTGCTCCTCTTGGATTCTGAGTTGTCGCAAGACTGTACATTTTATGTCCTGTTCGTAATGTTTTGCAAGGTGTAAATGTTCCTCTAGGGATACATATATGTTGAACATTTACCTGGAATTATGTTGTATCTCTCTATTTTTGGTCATTTTTCCAGTGTAGATCAGAGTACATAGGCCCAAATTGTGTGCACCATGTGCTGTGTGTTGCAATTTGTGAATTCTATGTGCTTAATTTGCACACTGTTATGCACACATTCTGATGCTTCAATTGTCTGGCTGCATACATTAGATGTACTGTGTTTGTGGTGTTATAGGTATAAGACCCCACATGGTTTGACAATTTTTTAGGCCATTCTTGTTGTTGCTTTCTTATGCTCTTATGAGGGGATCTTATAAGTTTGAAGACAAAGCATCAAATAAGCTTCTTTGCTTTGTACCTACATTACCATGAGGAACTGAGGTTTCAGGATAAAACCAATTATTATTTCCATGGCAAATAAGGTTCCTCCAGAGTTTTCTGCAGATTACACAATAGCATGGCACAAATAGTCTGTGCCAATTTGAGCGATCGTATGTTTGCATGTGTTAGCACAATAAAACCAGACCTTGCTCTTTTAGATACAAGTTCTGACATCACACATTTTAGGTACCAAAACCTACATTACGGCAACCTCCAAAAATTAACCTATAGGACCATATTACAGATACATAACTGGTTGGGTGGTGCCCAGTGGTAACAGCAAGGGTAGCGGGGTTACAAAAGAAAATCTAGCTCTGCAAACTGAGGTAACAAAGCAGGCCCTTGGCCAGTTTTATCACCTAGCTCTATTATTTCTGCTAGCAGAACAGAGCCCGAGATCAGTTTTCCCATGAAGATTTCTTCTCCATACTTTCACTACTCATCTCACTCCAATAAAGGGAGCAATCCCTAGAACAGTACGCTAGACTGATACAACATGCAATTTGCTGCATCTGTGCAAACCAAGCAGACGGTATGTACCAGTAAAAGCTTTACCAACTAGACTTTAGCAAACAAGTATATACTGAAAAGCATATAAATGAGCGGCCATCCATCATTGTTAATGTGCAAACATATACAACGTCAAAGCAACAACAATTAGGAGGAAAGTGTTAACCAGACTGAAACACATGTGGAAACTTGATGGTCACAAGGATGTTTGCACAAAATCGACTTAAATACAGAAATACTACAAACAGATTTGCTATGCAGCACTTCCATAGATTTTGTTGTTATAGTAGATGGAGAAAAACGTGCAAACTTACTTGATAATTCCTGAATATTAATTCAGGATTGAAGTAGAGTTGGAAAGGTGTGATTAACTCCAACTGCTGTAATCAAAAAGAAAATATGATTAATACCTAGGCTTAAAATAGTTTTGTTATAACAGCATAGTGATGCATTCCTGCATTTTCTGTTCATGGCTTGGTTGACCTCCAAAGAAACAACAGTTCACTTTACCACTAGCTAAACACACATTCCAAAGAAACCATCCTCACACTATGTTGCTAGAAAGAAGCCAGACATTTGCCATGTGACAGGAGGGTATAGGTCTAGCTCAAAACACAGCTCGGGCAGGAAAGAAATCAAGTGCTTTGATTGTTTCCAGCATATCACCCAACAGGAAACATCCATTTATAGAAGTACATTCTGCAACATAAAGAAAAATACTATCCAAGTCCAAACTTTCCTTTTCTCTGAATTAGCAGGTGCCATACTACACACAGAAGATAGGGGTGGGTTGGGAAGCTGGTGGAATGTCTTAGCAGGCCAGTTACCGTTTATTGTACACTTCTAGTCCCACTCATCAGGGTTGCAATAACGTAATGGCCACTACTAGCATTTCTCAGCAGTGCGGCTACAATTTAGTGACGCAAACAAAAATACTTTAGTGACCAATACATGCATTTCTTAGCGCAAATGTTGTACTTTAAATGGGACAGCAATGAGCGTCTTAGCACTACGAGCACTTCTCAAAATGCTGCTATGCTTTAAAGGGGTCAACGTGAGAGTAGTTCAGTAGTTTCCAAACGTTTAAAGGGTTAGTTTTGGCTCTTCTCAGCAGACACAAACTTGTAGAGAGAGCGCATGAGCTTCTCAGGAGAGCTGTATGTTTTATTTTCTATACATGTTCTTTTTTTTTTTATTGGAAACAAATAATTACATACACCCTCTTAATTAGCTCCCCATCCCCTACATGGAAGTAATTCTGGGGTTCAGTTATGGCCACTCTTTCAGGATCAAACACAAATCAGTTTGAACAGGCTTGAGATGCCACACACTTGATCGGTCATTATTCATACTTTTCAACAGTGCTGCCATAAATTTAAAAAGGCAGTTTCTCAAAGCACACAGGTGTATGAAGTCTGAAAACGCACACATTACCAGACAAGAAGCAACATACGAGAAAGACGGTAGAAGGAAATAAAACGGATTTCTGAAAGGCACGGGACTGAAATGGGACAGACAGACACACACAGCCCAAACCCCCCTCCCCCTTCATCACGGTTTAGGATTATGTGTAAACTTCACTTACACACTACAGAGGTTCTGCATTGTCGAGGGCCTCCTCCAAAACTGCAATACTCCCTCTCTCACATTTCAACAGCAGGTAAGCGAGCACTCTTCATTATGTTTATGGTTTTGTAACGTGCACAGCTACTCAAGAGTGCCCCGGCGCGAACCCAAGAGACAGCAGAAAGAAAGGAAACAAGCATTGGCATAGCCAATAGGTCTCGCCTTTGGGACCTTATAAGTATTTCTTTATGTAGCACAATATCCTTGGTGCAAAAACATCAACTGTTGCATGGCTAAACACTTATAAGGTCCCAAAGGCGAGACCTATTGGCTATGCCAATGCTTGTTTTTTATAATCTTCATTAACTTTTTTAAGTAAAAACGGCTCTGAAGTACTGGCAGCATTTTGACTTGCTCTCTTAAACAAAACCTCAAGGACTCCGTTCTTCATGGATTAGGTGTGAGAATTCCTTACCCCAGAGTATTCCTGCTTCTTATAAAAGAGCTCCCGCCTTACGACCGCTTATTTTGTGGGTGCCCACACCGAAAGCGCACTGGGGCAGCGGTCCGGTGGCTAGTAGCGCTTTACAAAAGCTGTTAATTAAAAAAACTAATAAAATATAATTGTGCATATGACAATAAACAACCTAGCGCTGTGCTACACAGATGTAAAACCCTCAAGTTAATTAATTAAAAAACTAATGTCTGCCAGAGAGTTTAAAAACTGTAGCAAGGTACACGCAATTTACAGTACTAAAGCTGCAATTCCTCAGTTGCTTCTTTTCACATGAACGATAAGTATGTCCTAAATATAAATTAGAGAGAAAACAACTCGTACAATAAGGGCTCATAGTAAAACACTACGAAAATAGAAGAAATGCCACCAGCCGTTCACGTCACGTGCACTGCTTAAATCATCATGTTTAAGGACCGCCACTTCCAATCCAACCGTGCGATTTCTTTTCGTTGGTAACTACATCGCAATCAACAGATTCCGTGATTTACTTTAGCAATTTGCGACGTTGGAATCGAAATAGGGTGTCTTGTACCCCTGTCTGAGACGGGCCCTCGGCTTTGGAGCCAGCACTCCATCCCCTGGACCCCTAGGGTCAGAGTCTGACAAAAGGACATCGAAGTGTTACAAAACATCTGTACAATCAGATTAGAGTCATTACACTGCTTCTGAAACACCCAGACAAGAGGGTAACACGCGTCTCCTTCACAGTGGAAGGCCAGAGTGGTCTGTGCCACGCTGGGGGTCCAGCCCCTGTGGAGTAACACAATATGATGGGCCCTCCTGCAGAATTTGAAGAGGGGCCCTTAGTCTCAAAGTTATTCATGGGCCTTGGGTTGAATGGGGGAACCCTGACGGGTTGGGGGCGGGGGGGCTAAAAGTGCTCGGTGCCGCAGGGCTGTTACCCTCTGCTGTACCGGGGTAGCGCGTTATAAACGAGTTGACAAGACCTCTGAAAGATGCAGTAGAGATCACCGATATATCTGACCCCCGGTGGTCGGCAGGGAAAGTACTCAAATGAAGCTCCTATGAATTTGGGGGGCATTCGCTCAGTTGCTGCTGTCGCTACAGTTATGTGCCGCCGCCGCCCCTACCCCCCCCCAAATCATCAGAGCATGGAATGTCTACCTCGGAGGCATTAGAGGGGTGTTTAAGTGATTTGCACAGCACCACGGGAGCTTCGGTCGAGGCTATATTCACCCCCGTTGCAAGCTCGGCAGATCTGGCCGCTAAGCGACATCCACCTTGTTTTCAACGACGTAAGATGAGGCAATATTTTCTATTTTCTCCCCACCCCGATTATTTTGGTTCCACTTTGAAACGCGCGAAGACCAGCCTCGGCAGACATATTATGCGAAGTTCACCTAGTTCCCTTTACAGCCTATCACGTCTCCACTGGGGTTCGCGCCTCACGTGCACACGCTCAGAAGGCCTGACGTGCCTGCAGCGATGGGAGACCCGTGCATCATTTTCGCTTTATGTCACAGTGTTGCTGCTCTCACGGACCAGAGCCAACGGCTCCGGGAGTGCAAAACGTTGCACAGAGGTGCATTTCGATCTGCCTTCCTGTCAGGCCTGCATCTGACAGGCGACGTTTACCAATTCAGGGAAAGTCTTGGATCGGGGATTCATAAAATTCACGCGCATCAAGGAATACGAGTATTGAGGAAATAAAATTACTTGAGAGTAAAATGTAAAAAAAAACAAGCGCGCGCCTCGCGCTGAAAGAGGAGGAGGCAGCAGGGGGAGGGGGAGAGAGGAGGGGGCCTGCGCCTGTTTCCCTTGCGGGAGCGAGCAGGAACCATCTGTTAATTACAAACAGATGATTTCAAAGCTCGCTCCCGCAAGGGAATCGCCAAACATGCACGCGTTGCCATTGAAAGCAATGCAACGCGTGCACGTTTTTGGGTCAAAAACTGAATCGATTACTAAAGGTCTCCTCCTATGCAGGGCATGCGCGCTGCGTAGGCGAGACCTAAAAATAAGAGCCAATAACACAAAAAACAGATAATTGAAAAAGGAAGGTTTTTAGTTTCTTCCTAAATTGGGTAGAATTCTGCAGACTACGCAGGTCAAGAGGGAGCGAGTTCCAAGCCATGGCCGCCAAGTAGGCCAGAGAGCTACCGCCCTTTCTCTTCAAGCGGAATCTGGGGACAGAAGCCAGGAACATGTTAGAAGAATGCAAGTGTCTGCTGGGGGAGTAAAACTGAAAACGTTTCATGAGGTAGAGGGGGCCGTATTCATAAAGTGCGGCATGGATAGTTACCAGGGCTTTATACGCGACCCTTGCCTTCACCGGTAGCCAGTGCAGGTTGCGCAGGTGTTGCCTGACGCTGGTGCGTTTGGGGAAGTCAAGAAGCAGACGAGCAGCGGCATTTTGGACCACCTGAAGTTTGTCAATAAGATAGGCGGGAAGGCCCACGTATAGTGCATTTGCATAATCGATGCGGGAGGTAACAAGAGCTCGAACAACCGTTTCCTTAGCTGTTAAGGGCAGAAGGGGCAGAAATTTCCTGAGAAGTTTCAGAATGCCGAAACAAGTACCAGTCAGTTTATTAATTTGATTACAGAAATTCAGCTTTTCATCAAACCAGATCCCGAGGTTTTTTACAGGGAGTCCAGAAGGAGAAGGCCTGGGAGACTCATCAGGCCAGAAGGTATGCCAAACCTGGGGAGAAAATTTTCCAAAGAATAAAATTTCCGTTTTATCTTCGTTGCATTTCAGCTGAGCGCGTGTCAGCCAATTAAACACTGCAGCTAAACAGGTTTTAACATGGGCAGTGGATGACTCTGATTTTTTCCAAGTGAACAGGAGCTGGGTGTCGTCGGCATAGGCAACAACCTTAGCTCCTAGTTCTTCTGCCAACTGAATGAGAGGAGTCATATACAAGTTGAACAAAAGTGGGCTAAGTACCGACCCCTGCGGAACCCCTGTCAAAAGAACTTGGGGAGTAGACGTGAAGGGAGGGATCCACACTTGTTGGGTTCTACCTTCCAAGAAGGATTTCAGCCATTCACCGTCGGCACCAATAATGCCTAATTCCTTGAGGCGGGCCAGAAGAAGTGAATGGGGGGGGGACAGTATCAAAAGTGGCAGAGAGGTCCAACAGGACCAAAACTGCCCTGCCCCCCGCATCCACAGTCTCGCGAATAGCTTCCGTGATTTCCACCAGAGCAGACTACGTGCTATAGGCGGCCCTGAAACCGGATTGGGCCGGATGAAGGAGGCCATGAGGTTCAATGAAGGCAGTCAACTGCTTATTGACCATCTTTTCGCATACTTTGGCAATAGCAGGGAGCAAAGAAATAGGGTGATAGCTAGTCGGGAGGTTAGGATCCAAAGTCGGCTTTTTGATCAGAGGGATAAGCAGTGCCCGTTTCCACTCAGTGGGGACATAGGCCAGTGTGGCGTTGATCAGCTGATTAAGAAGAGGGTTAATAGCTACAGCCGCACTGGCCATGAGTTTGCTAGGGCAGGGATCACTAGGGGAATCCGATTTAAGGGGGGATAAAGCTCCCAGGGAGTCCATTAGTGTTATGGCTTCAAAGGTGGAAAAGGTGACTTTAGCAGGAGATGGGATACGTCGGTCAGGGGGCTTCGAGGAAACCTGGGTGTCCTGGCTACCGAATGACAGTTGGAGAGCCCTGAATTTATTGATGAAAAACTGAGAAAGCTCTTCACACCAAGCGGGAGAAGCAGCATGGGCGTTGCTCATAGCTTTAGGAGTCACATAGTTCTTCACAATGTTAAACAGCTCTTTAACATTATTGCCAGAACGGGCAATACAGTCAGTATAGTATGAGCGCTTTGCTAGTATGATAGCGGCATAGTATGATTTTTGAGCTGCTTTCAAAGAAATTTTGGCCTCTGTGCTGTAATCCTGCCTCCACTTCCTTTCCAGTTTTTTACAGTGTTTTTTCTGGATTTTCAGCTCAGGTGAGAACCATGGATTGGACAATGGCCTGTTACGGGCTTTAAGTCTCGTTTGGGGAGTGAGGTCAGTCACCACCTTCTCTATCCAACTATTGAATTGAGAGAGAGCAAGACCAAAACCCGCAGAGAGCTGAGGGCGGCAATCAGCCAAGGCTTGATAAAAGGCAACTGGTTCTATTTTGTGGGTCGCCTTACCCGAGCCAGTGCCCCGTGGCCTAGATGAACGAGTCCCCCTAGTAGTATACCAAGAAAAAGGGATCAAATAATGATCAGACCAGGTTACTTGCAAAGGGAGTGCCAACAGCAAAGGGAGACTGGAACAGATGACATCAAGCGCGTGTCCCCCGCAATGAGTCGGGGCAGTAACATATTGCTAAAGCTGGGTCGCATGTAGTACCTCCAGGAAATCACGTGTGTCACTCCCATCCAAATTATCCAAATGTATATTACAATCGCCTAAAAGCAAAAAATGTGAATATCGTAGAGCTCTAGGCAAGATCCAGTCATTTAGCAGATTAGGGAAGCCACCGGCAATGCCAGGGGGTTGATAGAGTACAATCCCGCCTAGACAGTAGTGAGGAGAGATTTTGACACAAAAGTCAAGGGCTTCGATATCAGGAGAGTCGGTTAATTTGTTAAATTGACACTCCCAATCTTCCCTTACCACCACTGCGACGCCCCCCCCCCCCGTCCTACTTTGCGATCAGCTCTAAAGATTTTGAACCCTTTGGGAATAGCCATTTCTATGACCGGACTAGAAAAAGGCGTTAACCATGTTTCAGTTAGAAACAGGAGGTCGAGGGACTCATCAGTAAGCAGGTCAAATATGTCTTGACAATGTTTGGAGACTGAGCGAGCGTTGATAAGCATATACGACAGGAACACATAAGTAGAACAGCCCCACCTCGCGGGACAACTACAGTATCAGTGCAAGCTTCCCTCATTCTCATACATAACATGCTGCGCTGTAAGCTGCACACAAGTAAAGCACAATTAACTTGGGTTTCCCTTATTTATACACAACAGGTATTGCCCGAGAAGCAGCAGTGTAAACTTAACTCCCATAAAACACGGATATCAGAGGCGCAGGCTTTTCTCGTACACACAGAACAGTTACATACTTGGCACAGGCTGTGCGAACCTATTACACATAGCATTACCCCCTCATGGGTCCTCCTCGTCCCAGTCCTAACAGAGCGAGGCAGTCCTGCCTCCAACCAGCCAATCAAAACGCTTTAAATTTTAAATGCAAAGGTCACATAAGCCCCTCCCACCCCCCGCTATAGCTGTTTTCTTTTGCTCAGACGGCGGTCGGAACGCTGATGCTCCGTGTCTCCCGTTGCCGGTTCCGAATTGGGCGGACTGCGTTGGCGGTGCCGTGAGTTTTTCATTGCATTTCGGTCTGTTGTGTTTCTTTCTGCAAATGGCTTGAAGATGTTATTTCTGCGCGCGGCCGCACCGGAGCTCCGGTCGGCTGCGCTCCTGCTCCTTGGTCAGAACGCTCCCCGCGCATGTGCTGGGCTGGGACGGGGAGCTTTCTTGGTGTTCTGGCCTCGGGTCGTTCCGGCGCTGGGGGTTTCCAGCAGCGTCCAGCTCCCGCAGCCATGGTGCTTTTTTCTGTGGCTGGGGGGGGTGGGAGGGGGGTGGAAAGACTGCAGGGCTGTCCTTTGTGGTTTCCAAGTCTCGCGTTTCACAGGACTTGGTTAATTGGGGACAGTTTTTTATGGGAGTTGCTGGGCACTTCCTGGTGTGTGTGTTGGGCTTCCTGTATGGTTTGCTCTTTCTGCTCTGGCCATGAGTGATGGGGCTTCCTCTCCGGTGCCTGTGAAATCCTTGTCCAAGCAGCATAATGTCCAGGAGCTGCAGGAGGATGACCTTTTGCAGATTTCCAGGGCTGATTTGCAGGATTTAATTAATTCTGCTGTCCAGTCTGCGCTGCTGGAACCTGCGGCTAAAAAGTCTAAGGATGATGATGAAGACATGGACAATTCCCCTAAAGGGAAGTACGTTCAGGGCAAGGTTTTTTCGGACATGTTGGTCCATATTCGGGAAGTGCTGGGCTTTGACCCCAAGTCCTTATCTGATGAGGGGTTTTATTCCCAATATAGTTCCTCTGTGATGGATGACCTGCCTTTTCATGCTGTCCTGAAGGATATTCTGGCTAAGGAATGGCTTGAGGTTGACAAGCAGGGAATTCCTCGCTTCCTGGGGAAGCGGTATCACCTGGCGGACTTTGACACCCAGTACTCGCTGGTTCCTAAAGTCAATTCTCTTTTGTCCTCCATGGCTTCTTCTTCATCTTCCTCTTCGGTGGAGGCTTCCCTGGCGGACACAGTTGAGCGGAAGGTGGAATCCGCTCTCAAGCGTTCTTATGCTGCTTCTCATTTTGGGGTGCGTGATAGCACTTATTCGGCCTATGCTTCGCAGGTCCTTCTCAAGGATTTTGAGAAATTATTTGACTGTTTACAGGATCAAGGGGACCCTACTCCTGTCTTGGCACAGATGGAGGTCTTGGCGCAGTTCCTCTCTGATGTGACTTTTGATTCTTCGTGGGCCTTCTCCTCGGCTGCTGGGGCAGTGGTGGCTGGTAGGAGGTCTCTCTGGACCAAGCCTTGGCGTCTTGATGCTGCTCAGAAGGCCTTGGTCCATAAGCTGCCTTTTGAGGGTCCCTGTCTCTTTGGGGACGATTTGAACGCGATGGTGCAGCGGTCTGCGGAGGAGAAGAAAATGTTGAAACCTTTTCAGCCTGTGCCAAAGAAGAAATCCTTTTTCCATAAGCAGGGGTTTCAGGGGGCTTGGTCTTCTCAGCCCTTTCATGGTCGGGCCCGTGGTCAGGGGGCTGCGTTCCATTATAAGTCCCGGCCTCAACAACAGCAGCAGCATCCCCCAGGTGCTGGGCAAAAGTGACTATGCCGTGGTGGGGCCTCAGCTCCGGTTGTTTCTGGCCCGTTGGTCAGATCTGATTTCCGACCAGTGGGTCTTGTCTGTCATCAGGATGGGTTACCAGATTCCCTTCCGGGGTCCTCCCCCTCTGGACTTCTTTCAGGTTACCCAGTTGTCAAAAGACCCTGTGAGGCGGTCTGCCATGTTGTCAGTCGTCACCCTATTGTTGTCAAAAGGGGCTGTTGTGCCGGTTCCGGTGGAGGAGAGAGGCCTGGGGTTCTATTCCACTCTGTTTCTGGTCCCAAAACCAGATGGTTTCTTCCGCCCGATTCTGAATCTCCGGGCTTTGAACAAGTTGGTGCGGCTGGATCATTTTCGGATGATCACTTTGCAGTCAGTCATTCCCCTCCTCCAAGGGGGCGATTTTTTGGCTTCTCTGGACTTGGAAGACGCCTATTTTCACGTTCCAGTCCGCCCTGCCAGTCAGTGGTTCCTGGGGTTTGCAGTACAAGGGATGCATTTCCAGTTTCAGGTTTTGCCTTTCGGCCTCTCCACTGCTCCCAGGACTTTTACCAATGTATTGGCTCCTGCTGTGGGGGTTTTGCAACATCAGGGTTTCTCGGTGTTTCCCTATATTGATGATTGTCTGATCTCTGCTTCCTCCTTTCCTAAGGCTCTTCTGGCGGTGGAAGCTACGTTGGCCTTGTTCCAGGATCTGGGGTTCACGTGAATCTGGCCAAGTCTCATCTGGTTCCTGTTCAGAGACTTCAGGTCATCGGGGGTCTGTTCGACACCACTCTGGGGGCGGTGTTTCTCCCTCCTGTTCGAATCCTTTCCCTGCAGACTGTTGCAGGACCTGTTGAGTCGCCCTTCTGCCCCGGCTCGGGTTTGATTGCGGGTACAGGGGTTGATGGCTGCCACCACTGCTGTGGTTCCCTGGGCTCGCCTACATGTCAAACCCTTGGTGACTCATCTGTTGGCTCGGTGGGACCCCTCCCGGGCAGATTATGAGACTCTGGTTCCTCTCTCTCCTGCTCTGGTTCGGGACTTGGATTGGTGGCTTTGCACTCAAAATCTGGAGAAAGGTGTGCGTTTTCAGCTTCCTTCTCCCCTCTTGTTGACTACGGATGCCAGTCTTTGGGGTTAGGGTGCCACGTTGGGGACCTTGGAGGCCAAGGGTCAGTGGTCTCAGGGGAACAGCGCCCGTTCCTCGAACTGGCGAGAGTTGGCGGCCATTTGGGAGGCGGTGCAGTTCTTTGAGGTTCCTCTCCACGGGGCGAATCTGTTGGTTCGTACCGACAATCAGGAGGCTCGTTGTTACTTTGTGCCTGGGCGGAATCTCACCTGTTGGCATTGAGGGCTGTTTACATTCAGGGGCATCTAAACTTTCATGCGGACGCCTTGAGCCGCAACATTCCGTCCTCTGTTCTGTACCATCTGTCTGTTCCTTTGTTCCGGGACCTTTGTCTTCCGTTCGGGACTCCCTGGATCGATCTCTTTGCCTCCCCTCACAACGCTCTTCTCCCCAGTTTTATTCGGAGATAGTGTGTCCTCAGGCTTGGGCGGTGGATGCTCTTTCCATTCCCTGGCCTTCGGGCCTTCTGTATGCCTTCCCTCCAATTCCCCTCCTCCGAGGGTGCTGCAGAAGATTCGGGGGGGGAGAGAGTGTCTGTGCTGTTGATTGCTCCTTTTTGGCCTCGCCGCCTTTGGTTTCCACTCCTGATGCAGCTGGCGGGGGGCAGGTTTGTCCAGCTTCCCTTGGTCCCAGCTCCGCTTCAGTTTCCGCTCATGTCTCTGCCCAGTCTTCGTCGCTTGCATCTGATGGCCTGGCTCTTGAGCGGTTGACGCTGGAGTCTTAGGGGCTGTTCTTCTGTGGTGGCCCGTGACATACAGTTGTCGCGTTGGCCTTCAACCCTTAAGTGCTATGGTAGACATTGGGGCTCCTTTGTCTTTTGGTGCTCCTTGCATGGTGTGGATCCTGTGCTTGTTGATCTGGCTTCTGTTCTTAACTTTCTCCGGGATGAGTTTTTGAAGGACCTTTCCCCTTCCACGTTGTCTGCTCAATGGGCTGCGGTTCGTGCTTGTCGGGGTCCTGGGGCTTCCTTGGAGGTTGTTGGCCCTTTGGTGAGTCTGCTTCTTCTGAGATTTCGGTTTCGTCGTCCGGTCTCTCCTGTGATTGTGCCTTCTTGGGACTTGCCTACTGTTTTGAGGGGTCTGCAGTTGCCCCCTTTTGAGCCCTTGTTCGAGGCGGATTTGTTGTGGTTGTCCGCTAAGGTGGCTTTTTTGTTGCCCATCACCTCCGCTCGGCGGTTGGGTGAGCTGGGTGCTTTGCTTATTTCCTTCCCTTATTTGCAGTTTCTGCAGGACAGGGTTGTTTTGCGGCTTGACCCGGCTTTTCTGCCTAAGGTTTCCTCCAAGTACCATTTACAGTAGGAGGTGATCCTTCCTGATTTGCCTACGGAAGGGGATTCCATTGTTCCTTCTTCTTTGGATTTTCACAGGGCTCTTCAGATTTACCTCCAGCGTTCGCTGGGGTTTTGGCTTTCTCCTGCCCTGTTTGTCTCCTGTGGGGGTGTGGTTAAAGGAAAAAAGGTTTCTACTTCTACGATCAGTCGATGGGTGCGTTTGGCAGTCAGCCAGTCCTATAAGTCTGTGGGTCTGCCTCCTCCGGCTCAGGTGCAGGGTCGTTCGACACGTTCTGTGTCCGCATCCTGGGCTGAGGCGACGGGGGTCTCGATCCAGGAGATTTGTAGAGCGGCCACTTAGCAGTCCCATCACACGTTTGTTCGACATTATCGCCTTGATGTTTTTCATTCCTCTGTTAACAGTTTTGCTGTTGGCGTTTTGAACGCTGCTGTTGATTAATCATTTGTTTGATTACATTTTTTACTTTTTGCATGGATCCCTGGTATCCTGTGTTTTTTATTCTTGGTTCTCTGCTTTTGAGTTCCTCACTATGTTAGGACTAGGACGAGGCGGACCCATTAGGGGGTAATGTCTTGTTAGCAGTTAACCAGTTTTTGCCTCCTTCTCTGGGTTCCGCTCAGCGCCATGATGCTCCTCGGAGTGACAGCCGCGCTCTACAAATAGCCTATTACATTACATTACTTACCGGTAATCTTCATTACCCCGATTAGGGTCCTCCTCGTCCCAGTCCTCTTCCCTCCCTCCCTCCCGCTGTGTTTGTGTCTAGGACTTGTTGATAACAGGCATGGCGGTGGGTGGGAGGGGCTTATGTGACCTTTGCATTTAAAATTTAAAGCGTTTTGATTGGCTGGTTGGAGGCAGGACTGCCTCACTCTGTTAGGACTGGGACGAAGAGGACCCTAATCGGGGTAAGTAACAAGACATTACTGTGATCCCCACTCAGAAACAAAGAACAGATAAATCATAGATTAGTGCGAGGTAACATCTGCCACAAACACATACTCTGATTTAGGAGCGCAATGTTATCCCACACATGCAAAAAACAATGCACTACTTGCTTCCCTCACAAACAGGACAGTAACTGCATGTACAAGCACGGTGCTGATGTCCGGACACTCATTTAATTTGGGTATTTTCTTTCCCCACTCATCTGCTGACTGTTCAGTTTTAATGCCGGACTGCGCTTTGTCTGCTTCAGGGGTGGTGGCTTAAGATGCTGGATGGGGCAAGACAGGGGTGTTTTTATAGGCTAAGGGTAGACCTGGACAAGGCACTTTTAAAAAAGAAAAAGAATATAAATGTGCGGGACACCTCCAATTATATTTATTATCTTACAACACGGTAGAAGAAAGGGGAACTCTCTCTGTATCTCTTTATGCCACTGAGATAAGAATCAATTGATAAAGAAATAAAGTAATGAGTCTATCTAGATGTTCCTGTTGACTGACGATTTATCATTGACAAAAAAAACACTTACAGTATACTTATCAGTGAGGCCATTTCTCACCACAGCATTTGAACATCAACCACCTCCGACAGACTTCGCAGAGTGGCAAGTGCCAATATGAAAAAAGAAATAATGTGCTCTCTGGCACTCAGTACTTTTTGAAACGGCTGTTCTCTGGACGTCTCTTTCTACAAAAACAAATGTGCCCTGGTGAACAACGCACATATCTGCAGCTGAAGGAGACATAGTATAGCACCTCACAACCACAGTCCCTCCTACCCAGTTGCAAAACAATGAATGACTAGCAGCCCAATAGTGTGCCCAATCACATTCACGACACCCGACAAGGCATCCACATTTCTTCAAAAATCCTTGCCCAGCCAGGCAAACATTTCTTGGGTCCTAGATTGCCTATGTAATTGCTAGAAATAAGAACTGGCTTCAGCTCTTTAACCAACGTCTCTGATACAACCACTGCTGTCCGTTTCAACGTATAGACTCATTTTTTTCAAACCTCTTACGGCAAACTTGTATTCACTTGTTATTGGAACACAGTTCCTCTTCTGGGATGCCACAACAGACTGTTTTGTTTCTGCTCTCAAACATAAAGCATACATTTCCATTTAAAGGGGTGCACCTAAGCACCGAGCTCCCAATGACATGTTATTGAATACTGTTACGAGAACAACCAGAGCTTCTTCACTGTGCATTTGATCCATCATCCGCAAATGGCCTCTCCATTCACTGCCTGATGCCTGCTGACCGTGGTCATGTCAAGTTAATCCACAGTGACAACCTGCTCTAAACCCTCACGTATCCCTTGCTCTGCAAATGCGATCGCTCCTGCATTGTTTGTACAGATAGCATAAAAAAGGAACGACTACTCTTTCTTTGTTTATGCTACTTTAACAGTCGTCCTCCCCACCCCTCTCATCCTGGTGCTTCTGTCTTTTGGTTGGGTGAACATCATTCACGGCTTGCTCAACCCTCTTGCATCTCTCCTTTAGTCTCCAGCATGGCTAATTTGCCTCAGTCCACCCTCCTTCCCCAACACGCTACATACACTCTCGCTAATGTGCTTGCCCCACTCATTTCATGAACATAAACATACAGCTCTTGCACATGCTGTTTATCCGTTGGTGATTGGCACCTCGTGGACATTCTCTTCATGGGGCTCTTGCCTACAATTGCCCTGCTTTGCTGAATGACATTGCCAGTCCAGTCTTACCCAGACTTCCTGCAAATTCGCCACTGCCAGTCCAATGCTGCAAGACCACCACTCCTCAATGCCTTGACAAAATGTGGTATCTAAAATAATGTCTCCACTACAGAAAACTATAAAGTAGTCTACCGCTAAGAACAATCTTAAGCATTCTGCTACACATCAGATAAACACCAAAGAAAAGGCAAATTGTGTCTGCATTGCTTCCTCCACCACTATCATGCTTGTCAATTTCCTGCGTCCCACTACAGAGTGAACCTTCTACAGATCGTATTCCATTACATGGTGTCATCACATACCAACACAGCAGGAAGCGCGTCAGACACACAGACAGCAATGCCACCCTAAGCACAGGACGTCACATCCCAATAGGACCGGGCTGTTTTATGACAACTCTAACCCTTCACACAGGAGCAATCAGGGAGTTATCTTAAATCCAACTCTTTCAGCTCCTCTCTTACCTACCCCAGGCGGCACTTAGGTAATGCACATCTTTAAGAGGTGCCTGGTTGCCCAGAAAGCCACACTGGATGCAATTTGTCATCCCTCGACCAATAATACACAGCCGAATAGGTCATACGCGATTTTCAGGGTGTAGAGTCAGATCGAACAGTCCCCTCTCTTCTGAATGAGGAAATCTGTGTTCTCCACACTGCCACAGGTGGCCAAGGTACAGAACCAACAACACTTTCAGCTGCACCAGGTTTTCCCCCATCTTACGCTTCTTACCACGGCCGCCGTGGTGAGCACACAGGCGGTGGTGTAGGCTCTTGTCACCACAGGGATGTCCAGGTACTCCTGCCGCAGCGATTGATACGCCATCTTGGGCACGTCACCTTTACTTCCGTCGCTCCATCCTCAAAGTTCTAGGGGCAACGTTTCTCACTGACAGTCTGAGACAAAGGGCGTGGTCTCACACAGAAAGCAGCCTGTATGATTAAGCCATGCGAAAAGGACTTGTTGGATATTGGTGATTGGTCCGCGTGTTCCCTAAGGCGGGTTTTCATTTGACCGGACGAACCACATTGCTGGCTGTTGATTGGATAATGTCACAGTCAATAAAAGGGTTTGTCATGGTTCACAAAAGTAAAGGACTAAAGGTATCAACGTTGTCAGCTTCATGAGACAACACCTCCCAATCTAAAATGGTCTCCGCCGCAATGACCCGGAGATAGGACTAACATATAATGCTGTGAAACCACCTAAAATTTTTCAAAGATCCTAAAGCTCTCGCCTTATTTTATTACATAGATTATCCGAAAAAATTGGAAACATTTACGTTTCAAAAATGAGTAGACAAAACTTTTTTTAATAATTACAATGACAAAATAAGTATTTTGGAGGTTATATTCAGAAACAGCTATTACCAGTAGCAATGTGCTTTATTTTATATCATGTAGTCAGATTCACGGATCTTCCTAGACATGTTTCATTTTAACATGGGCGCCGCGTACACTCCGAAGACGACGGACTATTCCGCGCGCTTTCCTTGGACGTAGAACGCAGTGCCGCTCAGCTCGGACGTCGGAAGTTGCCTTTAAATGAGTTTCGACCACCAAACTCCCAAAGGTAAGGTCTAAGAAGTGTATAACAGACGATCGTTAGGGCATGACACAATATGGTAATTCAGTGTTATGCTACGGCTATGTTTGTCGTTCTACAATTATGTTTTATTTTTGCGACCCTCCTCCGTTCAGTTCTGTTAAAAAAAGACAGCGTTTTTGTCATTTCAGGTTGCACTAACGTGGGGTAGGGGCGGCTAATTAGTTTATTTATTTATGCGTTTTTATATAGCGCGGACTTTACCCGAGGGTGTCAGAGCGCTTCACAACAGGATCAGCAACATTACATAAGGAGGAGGATACAAATGAGCATAATACAAAGACAAGCGTTACATTGCATGAGGAAAAAGTGACAATTGTGCAAAAACAAACAAACCAAATACAAAAAGAGGAATGAGTTCCAATAGGAAAAAGTGACAGATGTGCATGAAACATGGGATACCAAATACAAATGGAGGTATAATACTGCAATAAATGGCAGTCACACATGACACACTGGGAAGGCGCTTCTATAGGCTTGGAGTACAGAATTTCCTATAGTGGAAGAACTTCCTTGAGGTAGTAGAGAGGGCGTGGATTCAACAGGGGGTACATGGGGTACAAAATATATGATACATGGGGTACAAAATACACTAAAGGCAAAATACTGTAATAAGTGGCAGTAACTCGAAGCACACTGAGAAGGCCCTTCTATAGGCTTGGAATACAGAATTCCTATCATGGAAGAGCTTCCTTGAGGTAGTAGAGAGGGCGTGACTTCACAGGGGACTTATAATGGGGGAACACGCACATAAAAACCAACACAACACATAAAATAAGGAATGAACAGACACAAGTACAACTTTATACTGACGAGCGGACTTCCTAGAGGGGCCTAAGACCGAACGTATTAGTTCTGGAAGTGTCTTTGGAATAGAAGAGACTTGAGGTCAGCTTTGAAGATCCGGGTAGAGGAGGTGGCACGGAGCAGTGGGGGAAGCGAGTTCCAGATTCTCACCGCATTGCCCGAGAAGGATTGAGCCATCGATCTTTCCCTTTTGAAGACGGGGGCTCAAGCAGAAGCTTTTCCGCATTGCGAGAAGGGCGAGAGCCACCGGACAATTTCAGTTTATTCGCCAGGTAACGAGGGGAGGACGTGTGTAAGGCTTTGTGTGTGATGCAGGCAGTTTTGTAAATAGATCTTGCCTCGATCGGAAGCCATCGCAGAGAGGACAGGATAGGAGTGATGTGGTCGCTTCGTTTAGACCCTGAAATGAAGCGAGCTGCTGAATGGAGGATGGATTTGAGAGGGGAGAGGTGGGATTTGGGTAGGCCAGTCAGAAGAGAATTGCAGTTGATGTCGAGCAGGGGTGCAACTAGACCTTAACTTCGGGGGTGAGGGGGTAGTACTTTAAGAGGCAGTGGTGGGGCTACCACTTCACGCAATGGGTACAGAGACATACTCGGAGGCAGTATGAGAGCACACATTGCCAATATATCTGGCTAAGCCATCCAGACGCAAAAACAACAGTTGATGGACAGAATGCAGAACAATGTCATACATTCGCCCCAGTACAGAGATCTGGGCCTAAATCCATCGTTTTTTTGCTCACCACGCCATTCCAGTTTGAACCCAGCCATATGCAAATCAGTCTTGACCCTGTGCCTCATGGGAACAGTCCAGCCCGAACTGCCAAGCCAGGTCCTCCCTGGACTGGAAACAAGCATCCTAGGACCGGTTTCGGGGTTTCACAGCATTTGTGCTTGCCTGTATTTCATGAATCAGTACATTAAAGCCAGATCTATTGTATTGGCTTTGCCAATAATTTCACTCGGGCATTAAGCAGTGCTGGAGCTTCGAGAGTATCCACTAGGCCTGCGAACATTAAACGTCTGCAAGATGTTTCATACGCAGTGAATCTTGTTCCTGTATGCACGTCTTACATACAGAAAAGAAAGCCTCATTGTAAAAGTGACTTTTCTTACAGGGAACAAGATGTGTATTGGGGGGGGGGTCATCCATTAAACACAAGAATGTTCCCCACACGGACATCGAGAGGTAGACTTGTGTGAACCCTATTACAGATGTGGCACATGTACCGGGATAAAGAAAATGATATGGTGCTTCAGTGTGAATATCACAAAATGAGGGGGTTCACAAAGTGTACAAACGAAAGGGCATTCACAGACCTGAATAAGCCGGATAACTTAATGTTAAAAGATGACTGGTATGTGTTTACATTGTTATAAAACAGATTTAGCTGGGGAGCAACGGAGTGCTGTATATTATGAGGAGTGATGGAGACAAAGCAAGATTGCATACATCAAGAGGGGGCTAAATGTTGAATGTAGATTTTCCTAGTAGTTTATGACGGAAAGTCTTAATTTTATTAAAGACACGGAGGTGAGTATTATGCTTTCTTATCTTGCCTTTATTCAAATAGCAGCCAAGATAAGTACTATAACTACAGTTCCCAGAGGGCCAAAGCAAACAACTGGCCAATGGGAACACACTAAATCAGAACATCATGACCAAACAGGTCGTAGTAACATGTATAATGTCATAACTGACTGCGAACAGTCCTCTTTTCGCTGGCTGCTATTTGAATAAAGGCAAGATAAGAAAGCATAATAGGAGCCTCCGGTCTTGCCATAAAATTACACGCAGTAAGACACAATTACACTGTCATCACAGATTAAGTGATTTTTTTTTTTTTTTTTTGTATTTGAAATGGTTTAATACCACATGCTCACAAGCAAATAGAGATCTTCGGGCAGCTATGAAAGAGGCACCAAGAGATGTTAACCACATAAGATTGTTGAGGTGCCAATATAAAAAGGCGGTTAAGGAGAGAAAAGATGAAATCCTAAAAGAACAGTGGGACAACTTGGCATGTGCTGCAAGGCTCAATAATTCAAAGGGTTTTTGGGCTGTGGTTAAAAAGATGAGAACCCGGGCCCTTTCAATTACCCCGATAAGTTGTAATATATCTGCTGAAACTTGGGAAGCGCATTTTTCTAAATTATATACAGCTCCACCTGACGATGGGGACTATAGTGACATTTATCCTGTGTCAAGAATACATATAACGCTGACTGAAGTCGAGGATGCTATTGATCAGAGTTTAGGGAATAAGGCCCCTGGCCCGGATGGTCTACCGATCGACCTTATAAAGTATAATACAGAGTTTTGGGCACCTCTTCTTTTGAATGTTTTTAATAACTTAACAAACTCCCATATTCCTGAAACATGGGCCTCCAGTATAATCGTTCCAATATTTAAAAGGGGGACAGATCCAACCCGAGCTGCTATAGACCGATCTCCCTGATTGATAATACTCTTAAGATACTTGGCAGGGTATTATTCAACAAAATCAGGTCCTGGGCGGAGGAAGGAAGTATTTTAAATAAATGCCAGTTAGGTTTCAGAAGTAATTTGGGAACTGTGGAACAATGCCTTAATCTTAATTTAATTATAGGTAAATACACAATAGCCCGGCAATCCCCAATCTACCTGGCTTTTATGGATTTGACATCCGCCTTTGATTTTGTTAATAGATCGCGTTTGTGGGCATGCCTTTTAAGATACGGGTTGGATGAGGATTTAGTGCACTTTTTATCGTATTTACATAGGGATTTAAGGGCAAGGGTTAGGATTAGCATGGCTGGGGAGGTATCAGGGGACATACCCATTGGTAGAGGGGTCAGGCAGGGGTGCGTACTGGCCCCTCTCCTATTTATTATATATATCAATGAGTTGCACAATACACTATTAACTCTGAATACAGACGTCCCAATGATCAATGGTAATAAACTCCCTGCTCTATTGTACGCGGATGATGCGGTTCTAATGGGTCGCACCCCGAACTCTCTCCGCATTTTAGTTAGGGGTTTTAATGATTTTATGAACGGATTAGATCTTTGCACTAATTTTAAAAAATCTTTTTAATGTGTTGTGGCCCCAAAAATATCCTATTAAAGTTATTAATTTAGGTCCTGAAAAACTGATAAGCACTTGCACTTTCCCCTATTTGGGCCTAGTTTTTGCTGATAACGGTTCTTGGGCGGCCCATTCTGCATATGGCCGAAGTAAATTCTCAAAATCGGTTAACTCACTTTTGAGTTTTCCCCAGCCTAGAAGATCTGAGGTAGTGCTATCTTTATTGAATATCTATAAAACTCAGTGTCTACCCATAGTAACATATGGGGCAGAGATATGGGGTCATACAAATATTAATAGCACCCAGATCGAGGAAAATAGATTTTGCCGGAGAGTACTGGGGGTACCGATTTCTTCATCATCTTATATCTGTCATAGAGAGTTGAATTTGCTATATGTGGAAGATTATATTAGGTCTCGCCCCGCCGTTTTTTGGTTAAAAGTATGGCAAAATCCAGCGGCAGCACTGAGCAGAGAAATTATAATTGACTGCCTTAATTGTGATAAGGGTATTGATATACCATGGTTGACTGCTGTTAGGACTAGCTTGACTAGTATAAATCTCGCACATATTTTTATAAATCCAAATCATTTGGAAGGCATCAATAAAAAGATTATTCAGAAGGCTCTGTATAAACACTATGAAGGTATTAGGTACGAGCGAGAATTTCCGAAATCCACAGTATTTCGATATATATCCATGGTAGAGGGCGATGTCATCCGCCCATATTTGCCAGCTGGTTACCTTTTAGAAGCTATTAACCGCTGGGATCGTAGTTTGCTCTTTCGCCTTAGATCAGGCACTCTAAAATATTTATTGTGCTTCCCTTTAGGCTTTAATATAAACCTTGAGCAAACGCCATGTTATTGTGGCAACCATGGAAATCAAACAATGTTACATTTTATATTCTTTTGTAACTACTACCGAAAATACAGTATGCAATTATTGATCCCTTATTTTAAAGCTCTGGGTATTGATGATTTCAGAGAAGCCTACAGTGTTATTCTTAAACTTGATGGGGAAAAATTAATTTTTCGCGTAAGCACATTTTTGAAAATGGCTGTTCGCTCACGTGCCTCTATGGACATTATTTAAGCAAAATTAACGTACTCTAATGATTGATATTTGTTATAAAATATGCACTTTACCTATCATGCTGCTATATTTTTATGTAACATTTTATCCTTGCGGTGTCGTCTCTTTTTCTAACAGTGTATATGCTATCATTGTATTTTATTGTATCAAATTAGGTATTTATCGTTGTTTTAAATTTGAATATATTAATGTATGCTGGTATTTTTCATTGTACTTTTATGGATATTTTGTATATCCGAATAAAGGAGATTGATTGATTGATTAAGTGATTTGTTCAGAACTGCACAGTTTTCAGTCATGTTCTAAGCTGGATTCCAAGCCAGGCTCCCAGGACCCACATCTTCTTACATTAATTGATGTAATAAAACATTCAAAAAAAGGTTATGAGTTGAAAATGCTCCAAAAGTTCGCCATCACCAATTCTTATGAACACTTCTATTCTTTTGATATTTTCCCATATGCATGATGCTTTATTCCCCATGCTGTCTAGTGAGTAGACCTGTTAAAAAGAAGAATCTTCAATAGGGTAAGTTCTGGTATTTATTAGTCTCCTCTATTCACTCTACAATGCTCCATTCCTGCCTCCTCACAGCCTGCGCTCCACAACATTCTAATGCATGCTCCCTTCACAGAACCACAAGGTTCAAACATTCTATGGTACACTCAAACGTAACTGTAGGGAAGTACCAACAGGGTGGACAAGGGGGAGGAGGAAAATAAACTATTCCTGTACCAATAGTACCCTTACTTAAAATGACAGCTTAAAACAGAGAGAAGTAAGAAGAAAATAAAACATGAGATATAACACATCCCCCCCCCTTAAACAGCGTGAAGATCTATTTGATCACATAACCAATTACCAATCATCTTACCATTACATAGTCTTTGTGCCTCTAAAAGTCTTTTGATCTGGTCATGTCTGTTAATAGAGTCTTCATGTGATGTGGGTGTGGTGATGGTGCTGTCAGTTGCATTGTCAACTGAGGGTGGACATTTAGCTAGGCTGTCCATACTCCAACTTTGTCCTTTATCCAAAACTACCACATTATATTTGTCTTCTATACTTTTTTTAGGTTCAGAGAACTTGGAATCACTTCCCCCGATGTTTTTTTTTTTTATAGACACCCAGTCCCCTATTCCCCATTTCTGAGGCTTGACACCATGTTTGCGGTCATAGAAAGTCTTGTACTTGGTTTGGTGAAAGGCGATCTTGTCTTTAGCCATAGTTAAATCATGTTCCACTCTCTCGCCGCCACAGATCCAATTTGGAAAGAATTTGGTACTTGGTTTCCTCCTTTTGAGGGTAGAAAATTGGGAAATTCCTGTGACCTGGTTAGGGGTTGTATGGTATGCCCACAACATCTCTTGTATTGCCCGATCTACAGGTAAGTCATTGGCAAACGCAAGTTGGATGTTTTCTTTAACCATTCTATTCATTCTTTCAACCTAGCCATTGGCCCTTGGACAATATAGAGCAGTACTGATATGTGTTATGGCTAGTTTGGATAGGAAGTCTGTTATGGCTGAAGAGGTAAATTGCACTCCATTGTCCGTAACTATGGTGGATGGAATGCGTTCTGTGGCGAAAGTGTCTCTCAGAAAGTTAATTAGGGTCTTGGTGGTACCACCCAATGGGATTGGTAATTGATTAATAAAGAAGAAGTACGTAGTTCCTCGGTGAATACAGAGTATTTATTGCAGGTCGTGAAAGGAAGGGATCAGGTAGCCTTCCTTTCACGACCTGCAATAAATACTCTGTATTCACCGAGGAACCACGTACTTCTTCTTTATTGATTATCTAGGGCATGTATGTTGGACCTTTCCAAAAGCCCATTGTCCCCATCCTTTTGTAAAAAATTGGTAATTGATTACCACAAATGTAAATCATTTAGTGACGCCTTTTTTGTTGATAGGACCTATGATGTCAAGTGTGAGTTTTTCCCAAGGCGTATTGGGTATGGAAACTGGAGATAACAGAACCTTACAGATGCTTTTGGTCTTATCACTATTGGCACTATTTTACTTTTGCTTCCACTAATCAATCCGTGTTGGGAAACCAATAGCGTTCCCTGATTCTAGATTTTTTTAAACTCCTCCCCAGGTGACCTTCCTGTACCAGATCTATAGCTTTGTCTTTCAGTTCCTCTGGAGGTATTATCTTTTTGTTCCTTAATATAAGGTCCTGATGCCGATTGATTTCACGATGAATTTCCCCAAAATTCCCAACGTACTCATTAACGTTACTGCATGTCTTTCGCCAACCTTGTAGCATGTATGCCTTGAGTTGAACTAAGGTGGCATCATAGGCAGAAGTCTCCGCCCACTCTGTAGAGTTTATGGCTGAAGAATGGATTTCCAATATGGTGTATTCAGGTGTCTCATACTCTTCCTCTTTGTTTAAAGGCACTCTGGATAGGAAGTCCGCTGCTGTATTGTGGTTACCTGGGACGTATTCTAACTTAAAGTAAAAACTCTCCAAACCTAGTGCCCATCTGGCAATGCATGGTGTGCTGTTAGGAGTTCCCTTGGGACTGAACTTGTTTGTAAATGGTTAGTGGTCTGTGCGAACAATGAATTGGATCCCCCATAAAAAAAAGTAAGTGTTTGATGGTCCAAAAACATGCCAGGGCTTCTTTCTCCACCACCAAGTAGTTTTTTCCAGATTTATTGAGAGTGCAAGAGGTGAATGCCACGATGCGTTCTTTACCATTAATAAGTTGAGGTAATGTGGCCCCATGCCCCTTTTTGCTGCGTCAGTGGTAAGAACTGTTCTCCTGCAGGGCTCAAAATTACATAGATGTGGAGCAGAGAGTATAGCATCCTTCGTCTTTTCGAATGAGGATTGGTGTTAGTTTTGCCACTTGTATAGCATATGACTTTTAGTAAGTTCTCTAAGGCTACTTGTTAAGCCCACACAATTCTTTACATATTTTGCCATGTACTCTGCGAGTCCTAAAAAGGATAGGAATTCCTTTTTAGGTCAGGGCTGGGTAGCGCATGCGCTGCTCTGCGTGGCATGCTGTATTGGAGTATGGATTGAAAGTCCCGCCCACTCTGCCCATATTTTTCATTGGCTTGTGTCATTTTCATATTTCACTATACTAACTCAACACTAATCCTTTATGGGTTCCGGAGTAGCGTGCTCGCCGAAAAAGCGCTTCGACGCCTCGTCAGGGGTAGTAAGCGATATATAAATGCAATTACAATACAATACAATTGTCCTTCGTAAATGCTGGCTTCTGATTCGTTAATAGGCTTGTTAGTCCCTTCTTAGTACCACCTTGTCTTCATTCGTAACTTCCCATGAGGACTGGACCTTTTACTGTGTCCTCACTGTATAGCTTGTATTAGTCTTTAGCAAAAACTCTTTGCTTAATTAATGTAAACACCACTGGTGGGATGCGAGCTTTAGCAATGGGGGCCGCTTTTTGTTTGTGTTTGCCGCGCGCTATGCAAGCTTTCACTTACACAATGGGGCCACACCCACCACTCGCGGGACGGGTGCGCAGCTCACGTAACTCAATTTTAATTTATGTTTACATTAAATCATGGCTCCTCAGTCGTGGCACCATTTATTAATTCGCCATCTTGGAAACATAAAGTTTTGGGTATTCCCTCTAGTATTTGTTGCATTATTTTCTGTAAAACTGCAGCCGCCGAGGCTAATTCGAACAGCATCCTGCGGAACATGAATGAACCCATAGGAGTAATAAATGCAGTTAATTCCCTGGAATCCGGGTGTAGTTCCACTTGATGATACGCCATGGAAAGGTCTAGGACACTAAAGTAGGTCGCCTCCCCCATCGTGCGTAGAATCTCATGAATGCGAGGTAATGGGTGCCTTTCAACTAAAATATTGTTGTTAAGGTTCCTAAGTTCAATGCATAATCTAATGTCATCCTTATGGGCTTTTTTAGCGATAACCAGTGGAGCAACCCAATCAGAAATATCTATAGGCTGGATGATACCTAAGTCCTTTAATCAGGCAAGTTCTTTTTTAAGTGGTTCCCACATGAGATGAGGTTTAGGGCTTGTTTTGTGATCTACTGGTTTGGCATTTGGTCTCAGTTTTATTTTATGTTGAATATTATCAGGAGTCCCAGTTTGTTTGTGAAAACTTCAGGGAACTGATTACATACAGATTTACCTGTTATAGAGCGGTCTGATTGGGACCAGTTCAGGGTTATTAGGATCTAGTTTGAATCCTAATTCTTTTTGATGTTGCCACCCTAGCAGGTTCGAACCTTCCCCTACTACATACACCTTACCAATGATAGAACGGCCTTTAAATGTGATGCAGGTTTTGATCATGCCTCTAAGGGGATTTGGTTCCCTTGTGTATCCGCTTAGTGCAATATCTGCTGTTAGTAAATTTTTCTCTTTGCTGATAGTGAATTGAAATCAGCAGCATTAATTAAGGTGAATGGGGAGCAAGAATCAGCGAACATTTTAATCTGCTTGCCATCTAGTCACACTTCGCATTCTGGGTGTTTTAATTGGTCATTAGCGTTATGCTTTGGTATTTGAAATACTATTTTCTTCACAGTTTGTGGTTTTTCATAGGAAGAATTATCTTCACACTGGGCTTCGTGGAGAGGCTCTGGCATACCCTAGCTAAATGTCCTTTCTCGTTGCATTTCCTGCACATACTTGATTTGGCTTGACAACTGGGATGGTTAGCTAAGTGGTTACTGCTACCACAGCTGTAACGTTTGAGTCTATTGCTTTCCGGATCACAGGTTTGGCGCGCGTTCTTGTCAAATTTTATTTTATATACGGTGTCATCAGCTGATTGGTTAGTGATCTCCGAAATTTGCTCAGTATTGGAAGGGGCTTTCATTTCTTTAATACACATGGCGGTATGCTCAATGGATTTTGCTATTTCAATAGCATCGTGAAGGTCAGGCTGTTTTTGTAATGGTTTTCTTGTATCTTGGAATTGTTCGTGCATCGTACCAATTGATCTCTTATGAGACAATCTTTGAGTTCTCCGAATTGACACAACTCACTTAAGCCTCTTAGGATTGCTACAAAACTAGCAACACTTTCTTGTTTTCCTTGGGTCCGACTGAAAAATTTATAGTGCTCCACGACTATGTTAATTTTATCACCAAAGTGTTTTTTTTAACTAAGTAGGGAAACTACGTATACATCATCTTCAAAGCCATCTACATTACGACCCTGTAAGGGATCAGGTAGCCTATCACAAATTTTCCTGCCATGTGTGCCCAGATTATGAAGTAATATATGTTGTTTCCTTATGGACTAAACTTTTCTCCTCCAATGGCTATCAGATAGGATTAAAAAACTTTGACCCAGTCCTTCCATGGGATGTTAGGTTCCCCTAACTCATTCCGAAAAGGTGCAGGTTGAGCCATGCTTGCTTCCATTGTCAAACCTTAAAAATAACACCTAAGATGACTGAAGACCAAATATAATTCCCAGAAGAACCTCTGACCATATGCATAAGTGGTGAAGTATGGATAATTTAAGAAATGCAATAACCAGTTATTTATAATAGTGTGCGTGTCACTGTGGCAAGAGACATTGTATTGGAGACACGCAATTCAGAATTGTTACTGAGGAGGGAATGAAGTGAGAGTACCAGACTGGTGTGCGTATCACTGAGAAAAACTTGACTAATGGACACTCCTCATAGGTATATTCTTTAGATGTAGAAGAGGTACAGCATGTAACATTGGTGTGTGTGTCACCGGGGTGAAACTGCTTTGAGGTGGAGCGCAACTTGAAAAATATTAAGGTGTGCATGTCACTGTGGCAAAGGAGCCTTGAATGAAGACACGCATTGCAATTCTCTTGGATGTAATTAAAAAGATGGTGTGCGTGTTACAGCGGCTAAGGAACTGCCTGGAAGGCACGCCTCATGGGCACGCAGTGCTGGAGGGTAGAAAATTGGTGTGCGTGTCACCGTGGCAAAGGAAACTGCCTTGCAGGCACGCTGCATCGGGGAGGCGATGCTGGGGGGTAGAAAATTGGTGTGCATGTCACCACGGCAAAGGAAACTGCCTTGCAGGCACGCTGCACGGGGAAGGCAAAACCTCAAATAAAGATGTAGAAGCAAAGCTGCCTCACGGAAAAATCCGCCCAGCACAGTTCAAGGCGTTCCCACACAATTCGAGGAACCAAGCCTCAGGTTCTAAAAAGAACCACCTCCGAACTATAAAAGATGGTGTGCGTGTCACAGAGAGGGCAGAGACGCCTCCGTGAAACACCTCAACAGGTAGCGGACTCTAGGGACTTTGCAGGCAGAGTCACTAAAGCGGGGAGCCGCCTCCGAACTATAACCGATTGTGCGCGTTTCACCCGAGGGCAGGAACGCCTTTGAGACACTCCTGAGAGGAGTCGGACACGCCTCTTGCCCAGAAAGCTTTCCGTGCTATCAAAGTTGGTGTGTGTGTCACCGAGAGGGCAGGAACGTCTTTGTGACACGCCTCAACAGGAAGCGAACATTAGGGAGTACGCCGGCAGAGTCAACAACGCGGAGGCACAGTGGTGAAGCAAAGGATTCACAGGAAGGGTACTCCCTACCCTAACAGTACAAGGGCTAGACACCGCCAAGGAGAACGAAGGCGAAAGGCAGCAAAGCTTTAACAGTACCTTTACCTTGTGGCCCACAAGGTTTATAAGCAGGAACAGCTGGATATTGAAACAGTGGAGGCATACAGAAGGGAAGGAGACCAGTTCTGCTCCCTTATGCAGACAGATTGTCGCCAGTGTTAAAAAGAAGAATCCTCAATCAGGTAAGTTCTGGTATTTATTAGTCTCCACTATCCACTCTACAATGCTCTGTTCCTGTCTCCTCACAGTCTGCGCTCCACAACGTTCTAATGCAGGCTCCCTTCACAGAACCACAAGGTTTCAACATTCTAAGGTAACTCAAGCCTAGCTGTAGGGAAGTACTAACAGGGTGGTCAAGGGTGGGAAGGCAAGGAATAAACTATTCCTGCGCCAATAGTACCCTCACTTAAAAGGACAGCTTAAAACAGAGAGAAGTAAGAAGAAAATAAAACATGAGATATAACAAGACCGAATGTAAATTATTGTGGTATGTAGGAATGATACTGGGGATGTAGGTATTATCCAGGGGGCACACCTTAATTACATTGTTGTTTAAGGTGCATGTTTTTCTGTGTCTATGCACTGTCAGTTAAAGTGTACCCATTAGGGTGGAACAGAGACCATTGTTCAGATGAGTAAATCTCTTTTTTTACTTTGGCATTGTCTATCATTTAAAATAGTATACAAAGGGTTAAGTAATCTTTTTTCAGTTTTTGTCCCTTCAATCCTTTCTTGAAATGACTATGCACTTCTGTGACAGGAAGGTGCCAATATTGCAAATTACTACTATAAAGGCAGTAACTATTTGTGAGCTGCAAGTAAAATTTGTTAAAAAATACAGACACATGCCTAGGTCAAACTTGCACTCAGTCACATTTTTCTCTTTCTCTAAATGAAAAAGAGTTGGCTAAAGATGCCAGAATTAAAATTTGCGAATGTTCCACCAGAAATTCATTATGGTAAATAATGTTGTCAGCCATGTTTATGAAGGAGCTGAAGCGGAGTAAAAATGACATTGTATCTTGTTATGGTGAGTATCCACGGCACAAGACACTGCTGCAGGATTAGACTGAAAGATATGAGGATAACAAATGGAGACCCGGGCGTAAACCATGTACGTGGGAAGGTGAGAGCATGCCCATGAACCTGCTGCCCCCTCACAATAGGATCTTGTCGCTCCAGCTGGTGGGCAACACCTGCACCACCAGTTAGTGATGAGCTCATGTTCCTCTACCTGTACAGATGCCTGATGATCTCTCGCAGAATGATGGAAGTAAGAGAGAGCAGTACTTAGACCTTTTCTCTGCTTAGGGAACCATGCTTGAAGCATGAGGCTGCTGAAGGAAAGCCCTCCTTCTTTACCCTTGAAGTTGACCTGCTCTCATAGGTTTTATTCTTCACAAATTCATCTGCTCAATTTAGAGTTTGCCTACTGCAGTCAAGCCCGGAGAAGTGATAGCAGATGGACTGACAGCTAGATCACCAGTGGATGACAGGATTGTGCATGATGGCCATAAGAAGAAGGGCACTGGTTTGAGTTGTAAACATTGACAGTAGTATTTAGAGTGACAGCAGTAGGGGCTGACAGGCTATGATACCAGCAACACTCACGTGCAATGACAAGAGCATGAATTGCAGGGCATGGCAGCGTTAAGACATGCAGGCATTGTTAGCAAGGCTCCAGGATATGAAAAAGTAGGAGTTGTGTTAACAGAAGGACTCAATGTGACAGCTTCAGTTGTTTTAGGATTTCTCAGAAGCACCTCCAACAGCATCAAAGGGTAAATTAGTATGACTACACAACTACTGTTAGAATGCCACAGCAATGAGAGGGGCAGTAGCTCTCACACATTCACCTATATATCCATTTCAATTGATTTAGCACCTGCTTCAAAGAACTGAGTGTGTGCCTACATCCTGTGCCATGCATGTGTCAGTGACAAAAGTTTGCACTACAGCTGTTGTGTCTGTTCTAAACGAATGTTGAGCTTACTCCGAGCAAGGGAAGCACGTTTGTTGCTGTCAAGGAGTACCTGTTATGTGAAGAAATAAAGCTTGCGCTGTAGGGGCCCGATATCTAGAGAAGTTTACATTGCTGCTGTCCAGGACATACACGTTCTGTAAGAGTGGGAAACTCTCACTGCTGTCACCCAAGTTGCACGTGTTGTCTAAGGAAGCGAAGCTTGCACTGCTGCTCTCCCATCTGTACCTGTTTTGTGAAGGAGAGACATGTTTCTACTGATGCCAGTATTCTACCTGTTCTGTAGGGAAGATTTCACAATAGCTGTCCTTTTTGTACCTTCTCTATTTGACAACACCTTGTGCTGCTCCTATTTCTGCTGCCACGTACCCAGTACCTGTTGTTTTTGCTAGGGATTTTGCCAATGTCATGATGTGCCAGTGGTATGTTTTAGTGATCCTTCTAATAAATAATTTACCTTTACAGAAGCCCCAAAAAATGATTTGTCAATGTTTATTTTCGTACATGATCTTAAGAAAAGACTAAACTCGCCAAAATATGCGAAAGGTTAATGCTTGATGTTCCATGTTAAACAAAGTTTCAAAAGTGATTATACCCACTTCGACACTTCTAAAATGTGGCTGCCAAGTTACTACGTTATGTGTGCAACACCTTCTCCCCTGCTCAGTGCTTAGTTTGCAACAAAAAAAGTAAGTGCTGTTATCCAAAATGTTTCTTTGTACCTGCAGCATCCATAACAGTCAGTGGCCTAGACCCCACACAAGGTGACAGTCAGCTGTCTGGTGAAGAAGAGAGTAAAATTAATAGGTGAAATGTGCAGTAATGTTTACAAATCATTGCTTGCCGCTTGTTCCCACGTCACTCACTCTGCCATCTCCCGTTTCACACACTTTCTTTCCTCTTTCTCATCTCAGTCACATTCTCCTCTCATTTCTTTTTCCTCTCTTTCTTCCCTCCATATTCTCTCACTCTTTCTCTCTCTTCTCTGCCACCATTCTCTTTCTTGCCTCTCTGTCTCTCTATCTCCACAATTTCTCTCCTCAATTCCTTCTCTCTCACTCTCATCCTCCCTCCCACCTTTTCCTACTGACTCCCTATCAGAGGCAGGCCATGTCGTAGACTAACCCGGGTGAAAGGCCTGTGGTACTCCCACAGATTAGTAGCTGGTCACCCGTGTCTCAGTCCCCACAGAAGTTCAGCTTTCACACTGTAGTAATGAATACTGATAGAGCTGAACTCTGCCTGCGAAGTGGCTCAACACAATCTATGAATCAACATGACTCATGTTGTGCAGGGGCTGAGCTCTACGTATACCAGGACTCTGCTTTAGTTCAGTGCAAGAAATAAACTGTCTGTAAAGAAACAATAGAATGTCTGTAGAAGCTCAGCTCCATCTCTGCATAAACTCTACTCTATCCTGGGGTTCAGCAACTATGTATGCAGGGACTCAGTTGTGGCGTTATGAGCAGAGATGCTGACTTCAGAACTGAGGAACTAGGTTCGAGTCTCGCTGTCAGCTCAACGTCCTGTGATCCTTGGAAAATCACTTGGGGGCTAATTTATCAAATATTCCCACAGAACAATGCAGCAAGCCACCTTGATGCGCTGCATGAAAGGGCAGGAATGCACAGTATTTAACATTATACGGCACATTCCTGCTCTCTGCCTGGCACCATGGTGCAAGGGTACCTGCGTTGTAGGGAGGATTGTTTTTGTGCAGGAATGGTCTCAGAATCCATGGGGGGATGCGTGGGAACACCCACTCTCCACCCGTGGAACACCTCCCTGGAACAGAGTAACGCGAGGTCGCGACTTGAGCTTCTCGCGTTACTTCACATTTGCCAAGCCACGCAAGGCCAGGTAAAGTGACCTTGCGTGGCTTGGTAATTGTAATTCTAGATTTTGCGTCGCCCTTGTGCCCCCTTGCATGACGCAAGGGAGATGCAAAACCATGATAAATATGCCTCATAATCTCCCCGTGCCTAAAAACGAATGTGACCTTGTGTAATGTAACTGGTGCCCATTTAAGGCACCCCATTACCTCCAGGTCAAGTTTGTGCCATATAAAACTTTAAAAAAAGAAAAGATTAACTCGATCTGTGAATGAGCTCTAATCTACAAGCAGATGGGGTCTGTTTATGACAGAGTCCCATTCTTCCTGCATGTGCAGTAACTCATTTTATCTATGCAGGAACTCATTTTTGTCTTCTAGGTATTTAGCCGCATCTCTAGAAGAGCAACTGACTTCAGTTTTGGGTTCCTCTACTTAATCAATCAAGCACTGAAATGTGGTTCTCGGTCCCAGGAAGTCTTGCCCCTTTGATTGTTATGTTGCGAAGCAACACTCTAGGTACGTTATTTTTTGGCTGAGTTCACCTTGTCAGGTACTAATTAGGGGCTGTAATTGAAATCTGTAGGGACTAAATCACATTTTCATGGGGATGGTGCTTGAATGGGCAGCCCAGTGGGCAACCATGATTTTGAGAAATTTCAGACAGAAAATTGTAATTATGTGTCTTTTGGAAAATAAATATTGGCTGAGGATGTTTAATTCGTAAAACCAAGTTTGGTGGGCTCATGCTACTTCATTGCTTTGGTGCTGTGGTGGGAAATGCAGTTGGTATAGTATATTCACCCAGATGTCATCCCCACCCCACCTCTTTGAGTCCCTTGCCTGTAAAATTTGAATTCTTGTCTCTGGCTCCAAGCTTGAGCTTTAAAATTCCCTCTTAATGCCGACATTCAAAAGAGGGGAAACATTTGGAGTGTGTCTCTGTGTCTCAGATGAAGGTGCATTGACTCACAAAACTTCAGTTCTGGTTTGAAGTTGGCAAAGGATAGTAAAAGGCAGGGTCAGCACCAGCTGACTACAAAAGTGGGTTTGCTTAAGAGACAGCAAGGTCCAGACGCTGTGCACCCAGAATGTGTTTCAATTGAGTCTTTTTTTTCTCAGATTCTGAGCGGGGCGCCCTTTTCATCATATTTTTCAACCACCAACTATCACTCACAGAGATGGTAAGGAGGACCAATACTGAAACCACACATGGGCAGAGCAGATTAGGGCATCATGCTGCTGCGGCAGAAAGCTTTGGTGGGCGCAGTGCCAGGTGCTGTCCATGCACAGTGTCATGGCTAGACGGAGATAGATACACTGCGCGCAAATATGCATGGCATGAGTGTTGGGCACATAAACTACAACTCCCACAATCCTTTGCACAGGCTGAAACAGCACCTGACTATGGGTACTTAAGCCCCGCCCTGGTAGGTCTCGGTGCTTGTCACTCGAGTAAATTTCTAGTATCGGAGAGAGAACGTATTGCCAGTGCGTGGGAGATTATACCTGAACTTGAAGTTCACGTTCGTGAAAGCTTCTGCCTGAAGGACTGCAGCACTCGTGTATTCAAAGACTCTCTTTCCAGCAATCCGCTTCCCATTGGCGTCCTTGCGCCCTGGAATGGCATCGTGGAAAATCCCTGAAAGCCTCCCTGCATTCATGGGGGTAACTTCATGAAGCGCTTGACAAAGTCAAGCAAACCGGCACAAATTCAAACCTCCCGTGTATTCCGTACCTTTAAACAGAATCGGACTGTCCAGAAATAAGAAAGGAGGATATTTTTGCATTACCAGCGCCACCGTGTGGTTGTTTATTGCAGTCTTGCCTGTCAATAATTAGGAGAGTTTTATCAAAGTGGGCAGAGAGATTCTATTCTACCCGAGGCTCTGAGCTACAGCACAAGACGGAACATCCATCAGCAAAGAGAGGATTATCTGCAGTAAGATAAGTACCTCACTCCAATCCAGAACTATGTTGTTATTTTGTTTTCTTTATTTTTCTCTTTTGTGGCGTTTTTAACATAAGAGAAGCACGCTAGAGTTTAAGTAAGTACATAACACATAGGGGGGATAGGGGTGCTACGGATAGAAGTGGGGGAGTAATCTAATGTGTGTATTGTGTTTCACTTACAGGGCAGAAGGGGTGGATAGTAGAAGAGAGAGGTCTACATCTTCTGACGACATCCCTAGTCTGAGCTTAACAGCGGCAACGTTATTGTTTCTTTTGTCCCTTTTTTCCCTTTCCCTATGGTGGTTTTATCTCTGGAGTGTCGGATATATCTACTCCTGGGTATTCCATTTAAGGGGAAGGGATTACTTAGCTTCATCCATCGTTCCTGCTGTACCTGGCTGAAAGGTTAGTGTAAACCATCCTCTGTGCCGGACAGAGTGACAAGCCCACGGTAACCTACGGCCCGAACGATGGATACCAACACTGTTCTTACATCAGTGTTAGAAACACTAACAGCCCTGAGAATGGAGGTAGATGCTTTCAGGGGTGAGAACCTAGAATTGCGAAACGAAATGAGTACTATAAGACGTGAAGTGGCAGGATTGTCTCGCTCTAATCCTACGGGGTCGCAAGGGTCTCAGTATATTAGAAATTGGACTCTACCTCCTCCTGCTTCGCATAACACTGATACTGGGCAAACAACACATACCTCGGGAAGCAGTACGGGGCCTTCCACCATACAGGTCATACAGCCAGCACAGTTACCCTTGGCCCCTCCTGAAAGATTCTTTGGGGACCCAAAGAAATTTGGTATCTTTTTGGGGCAGTGTAAATTACATTTTATGTGCAAACCAGCAGTATTTCCCACAGACCAAGCTAAAACGGCCTTCGTGATGTCCTATCTTGGGGGTAATGCAGCCAGTTGGTCCTTTCCCCTTATAGAAAGAGACGACCCTGCCCTGCGTAATTTTGACACCTTCTGTGGAGAAATGCGCAAATTATTCGATAGAAAGGCACACTTGCTTTCACTGGATAGAGAATTAATAACACTCAAGCAAGGCAACCAAGATTTGTTGTCCTATATTACAACTTTCAATAGACTCATAGCCGAAACCGACTGGCCTATGGAGAAAAGAACGTCGCTATATTATCAGGGGTTGAGAAGCGAGTTAAAAGACGTTTTGGCACAAGTGGTGCACATGCCAACCACATGTGATGAACTCATTGATCTCACTGTACAATTAGACCATAGACTACAGGAGAGGAGAGGAGACAAACAGCGTATCGAAACAAGATATGTACCCCCGCGTCCCAGAGCAATCACAGAAGGATCCCCCGGGTTCGGAGGGAACAGAACCCATGCAAATTAGTGGTATAAGAGGACCTCTGAGTTCAGACGAAAGAGAGCGAAGGAGGAAACAAAGGCTCTGTATGTATTGCGGAAAACCAGGGCATTTTATTAAGGACTGCAAGGCAAAAACCAAAACGCCCTTTAAAGAATTCCGTGGAATACAGAAAGTACCTGTGGTGGATTGCCTACAAGAAGATTCGGAAAACTAAAACGCCCAAACAAGTCCCAGATCCCTTGTTTGAGGCCTCAAGTAGAAGAGGTCTGTCCAGCTGTGGTAAACACGGTACAAAATTCCGTGGCGCATATGAATGTGTGTGTTACATTGGATATACCAGGGGCCGGATCGGTGCTTGTACATGCCCTGTTGGATTCAGGGGCTACAGGTAATTTCATCGACCAAAACTACGCTCAGGAAATAGGCATGCCCTGTATAAAGAAAAAGGTCCCGGAACCAGTAAAGGCAGTAGACGGCACCGAACTAACCTCAGGTCCTATACGATATCATACTCAGCCAATTCAAATGCAGGTGGGCTTAAATCATTACGAGTACATCCACTTCGATTTAATAGATGCCCCTCATTTCACTCTCATCTTGGGCATGCCATGGCTTACTCTACATGATCCCTTGGTACAATGGGCCGCGAGAACCGTTACATTGAATTCCACCTACTGCAAGGAGCATTGTACCCAAGCCAGACGACAAGAAGCCCCTCAAAAGACGAACCCTGCGGTATTACTCTCCAGCAGTTGTAGTACACACAGTGTGGGAAGCGTCGCCCCTCTGCCAAATGAATACCAGACATATCATACAGTATTCAGCGAGCAGGAAGCAAATAGGCTGCCTCCACACAGGGCATATGATTGTGTGATAGATCTGGAACCAGGAGCCAGTATTCCGTGCAGCCGCATTTATGCCCTGACCGAAGCAGAAACCGTTTATTTACAGCAATATCTGGAGAAATTACTGGCCAACGGCTTCATTCGTCCTTCATCTTCCCCGGCCTCCTCGCCTCTTTTTTTATACCGAAACGTGAAGGAGGTCTAAGGGCTTGTATTGATTATAGGGCAATCAATCGAATAACCAAGAAGAATAGATATCCCCTGCCATTAATACCTGTTTTATTGGACCAGTTGAAGGGAGCTGCTGTTTTTACCAAGTTAGACCTCCGTGGAGCGTATCATTTGGTGAGAGTGCGGCAGGGGGATGAATGGAAGACAGCCTTTAGAACCAAATTCGGTCTATACGAATATCAGGTGATGCCTTTCGGGCTATGCAATGCCCCTGCCGCATTCCAATACTTCATGGATGAGGTATTGAGAGGATTATTAGATGTGTCATGCATCGTTTATATTGACGACATCCTTGTGTACTCAAGATCAATGGAAGAACACATTTCACATGTATCAGCAGTTCTGGAACGGCTACAGCAGCACTCACTTTATGCGAAATTGGAAAAGTGCTTCTTTCATACCTCAGAAGTAGAGTTCTTGGGTTATGTCATAGGCCCTCACAGACTCTGTATGGACACAAAAAAGACACAAGCCATCTTGGAATGGAAATCCCCTACCTGTGTGAAGGCCCTGCAAAGTTTCTTGGGGTTCGCGAACTTCTATAGAAGATTTATACGGAACTTTTCCTGTATTATTCAACCTTTGACAATTCTTCTACGGAAGGGAGCTACCTTCAAGTGGACTGCGGCAGCAGAAGAAGCATTCCAGGTGCTAAAATCATGTTTCACTAGTGCTCCAATACTGAGACATCCTGATGCATCCCAACCATTCATACTCGAAACAGATGCCTCTTATTATGCCTTAGGAGGAATCCTTTCTCAAAGACACCCAGACACTGGCCAGCTGCATCCAATAGCCTTTTTCTCAAAGAAGCTGTCCAGTTGTGAGGTAAATTACAGCATTACCGATAAGGAGCTGTTGGCCATCAAACGTTCCTGTGAAGAATGGAGACACCATCTACTGGGGGCCAGATACATAGTAGAAATATATACCGATCATCGCAACCTGCTGTTTCTGAAGAGTGCTCGAGCCCTAACACCCCGACAGCTAAGATGGTCTCTGTTTTTTGCGGACTATGACTTTGTGATTAAATACAGACCAGGGCCACAAAATGGAAAAGCCGACGCTCTCTCTAGACCTTTGCCCACTCCGGCTGGCAACAATGATTGTGTAGAAGAACCACCCTGCATACTACAGAAGGCTTCCTTTCCAACGAGGACAGTGGTGTTAACCACCACTCATGGCTTCCTGAACGAAGTTAAAAAACAAACCACTAGTGTTGATAAAGATGCATGGGTCCATGAAGAGGCGTCATATCGTTCAGTAAAAGATGACTTAATGTTCCATGAAAATAGACTGTACGTTCCTGAAGGTCCACTCCAGCAACAAGTCCTTCAATGGATCCACGACACAACCTTAGGAGGACACATGGGAATACACAAAACATTGCAAACCTTGACTCGTTACTTCTGGTGGAAGTCACTCCGAAGAGATACTGTAAGATACATCTCGGAATGCTCTGTTTGCACCCAAGCCAAGGCACAACATCAACGACCCAGTGGCTTACTCAGGCCTATACCTACACCTCCGACTCCTTGGCAGACAGTGTCCATGGACTTCATCGTGGAAATGCCTCCTAGCTCTGGTTATGAAACCATATTAGTAGTAGTAGATCATCTGACTAAAATGGGTCATTTCATCGCTCTTACCAGATTGCCCACTTCAGCGGAACTGGCCACTGTCTTCTTGCAACATATAGTTCGACTACATGGAATCCCTTCAGTCATTATCACGGACAGAGGAACTCAGTTCACCTCCAAGTTCTGGAAAGCACTGTGTGAGATCATGCAGATTGATGCACGTTTGTCAACAAGCTACCATCCCCAAACAGACGGCAAGACAGAAAGATTAAATCAGACATTAGAGCAATACCTGAGGTGTTTTACATTATTACAGGAAGATGACTGGAGCAAGCTTTTGTGGACAGCGGAGTTCGCCTACAATAACGCTGATCATACAACCTTGGGATGTTCCCCTTTTATTGTCTCAACGGCTTCCATCCCAACATCTTACCGTTTGAGAGTCCGGTGGCTTCCACTCACCCCTCTATCCAAGATCACCACGCACACCTTAAGCTAGTACTGGGTAAGGCCAAAACACACCTAGAAGAGGCACGAACACGAGATAAACTACATGCAGATAAAAAGAGAATGGTAGAACCCTCCTATAGAATAGGAGACAGAGTATGGCTTAGCACCAAACATTTAAGGCTTAAGGGGAACAACAGGTTGCAGCCTAGATTTGTGGGGCCGTATTCTATAGAGAAGATCATAAACCCCGTTGCCATGAAGCTCAAACTACCTTCTGTTTGGCGCATCCACCCAGTGTTTCACGTATCCCTTCTGAAACCCTGTCTTCAGGGTACACGTTTACCTGTAAGACCACAAGCTGTAGATATAGACGGGGACGAGGAATATGAAGTACAGGGTATTCTAGATTCCAAATACATCAGAGGGAGACTACACTATCTCATTGAGTGGAAAGGGTATGGCCCAGAAGAACGGTCTTGGGAGCCGGTGGCTAATCTACACTGCCCTGGACTTCTGAGGCGCTATCATTCATGTTTTCCTACTAAACCTGGTAGTCCGCCGAGACGTCGGCCAATGAGAGGGGGTTCTGTCATGGCTAGACGGAGATAGATACACTGCGCGCAAATATGCATGGCATGAGTGTTGGGCACATAAACTACAACTCCCACAATCCTTTGCACAGGCTGAAACAGCACCTGACTATGGGTACTTAAGCCCCGCCCTGGTAGGTCTCGGTGCTTGTCACTCGAGTAAATTTCTAGTATCGGAGAGAGAACGTATTGCCAGTGCGTGGGAGATTATACCTGAACTTGAAGTTCACGTTCGTGAAAGCTTCTGCCTGAAGGACTGCAGCACTCGTGTATTCAAAGACTCTCTTTCCAGCAATCCGCTTCCCATTGGCGTCCTTGCGCCCTGGAATGGCATCGTGGAAAATCCCTGAAAGCCTCCCTGCATTCATGGGGGTAACTTCATGAAGCGCTTGACAAAGTCAAGCAAACCGGCACAAATTCAAACCTCCCGTGTATTCCGTACCTTTAAACAGAATCGGACTGTCCAGAAATAAGAAAGGAGGATATTTTTGCATTACCAGCGCCACCGTGTGGTTGTTTATTGCAGTCTTGCCTGTCAATACTTAGGAGAGTTTTATCAAAGTGGGCAGAGAGATTCTATTCTACCCGAGGCTCTGAGCTACAGCACAAGACGGAACATCCATCAGCAAAGAGAGGATTATCTGCAGTAAGATAAGTACCTCACTCCAATCCAGAACTATGTTGTTATTTTGTTTTCTTTATTTTTCTCTTTTGTGGAGTTTTTAACATAAGAGAAGCACGCTAGAGTTTAAGTAAGTACATAACACATAGGGGGGATAGGGGTGCTACGGATAGAAGTGGGGGGGAGTAATCTAATGTGTGTATTGTGTTTCACTTACAGGGCAGAAGGGGTGGATAGTAGAAGAGAGAGGTCTACATCTTCTGACGACATCCCTAGTCTGAGCTTAACAGCGGCAACGTTATTGTTTCTTTTGTCCCTTTTTTCCCTTTCCCCTATGGTGGTTTTATCTCTGGAGTGTCGGATATATCTACTCCTGGGTATTCCATTTAAGGGGAAGGGATTACTTAGCTTCATCCATCGTTCCTGCTGTACCTGGCTGAAAGGTTAGTGTAAACCATCCTCTGTGCCTGACACACAGTGACATGCTGTTCCTCACGATGAGTGCATTATATGTTCAGATAACAAATACCCAGTGCAAGAGGCACACAAAGAGTTTTGTGAAGTGGACTGTGAGAGGCCAGCAGCCCGCGACAAGTCATAGTGGAATATTGCTCCCCACATGTATTCCTACTGTGGGGTACTTGTCCCACCTTACCCAAACTGAGCTACATAACAATCATGAGGTAGAGGAGCACAATCATGTGCAGATCTCCGCTACACGTTTATGGACTGTTAGAGTGAGTGCAAGAGTGTTAAATTAGCTGTGTGACATGATGTTCTTGTCAAGCCATCACCCTGGTGTAAATTCGGTTTGGTGATAACAGATATGGTAATTAAGTGTCATGTTACGGCTATGTTGGCCATTCTACAATTATGATTTATTTTTGCGACCTGCCGTTTTGTTTAAAGAGACAGCGTATTTGTCATTTCAGGTTGAACCAACATGTGTGGGGGGATCCGGCTAATTAGTTGATTTCGAGACACCTTACAATTTGGCATTTTACACCTTTCGAGTCCCTCCACTGAAGGGCCCAACCAACAAATCCGCCATGTTCTTAGTCGAAGAAAACAAGATCCCTATGAACCCTCTTATACTTCTCCAGTCCCACAAGTTTCAATTTATGGTTTTGAAAATTCTAGCATTATCCCTACGTCCTCATCCTAGTCCTTACAGGACAGGACAAAAGCTCTGATAGGACAAAAGTCAAAAAGTAGAAACGGATGTTGTGGAGGCACAGCCCACGCACAATCTTCACAGTTTTTTTTAAATTAGTTTTTTTCTTTCTTAGGTTGAGCCTACAGGTTGTGAAAGACCTACTGGATGCTTACAGTGGGCTTAGAATCCCGCCCATTGTTTATCATTGGCTGGCTTTAATGTCACTTTCATTTGCTTGCTGCTTATTCAATGGCTTGCCTACCTGTTCTTGTATTTTTCCCTCCAGGCGCACAGCCTCTTTACGATCCTTTTGTTTGGCTGACTTGTATCCTTCCACTACGCCCATTTAAGGAACTATTTTCTTTCTCATTAATCACTTCATGGAGCGCATGCGTTTGCTAGCTCTTTTCCTCTTGTGCTGCATCACCCCTCAAATATTCCCTGCACTGTGTTGCTTCTCACACTTCTCCGCTTGTCTGTAAAAACACAGCATCAGGGATAGTTTTGCTGGGGTGTGGTTGAAAAGTTGACTTTAAGAGTTGTTTTTCTTTTATCTCCTCATACCACATAAAGCATAACCTTTGACTCACAAAGGCATTCATGACATTGGGGCAACAGCCACCTGCTGCCCTCAGCAGGCGTCCTGAAGACCAATACATCTGCTCTCTGGTCTAGTCCAGAGGAGGAGGAAATTGCTGAATCATGTGGAAAGTATATTAGGCATTACAGGCCTCGATAAATCATAAAAATGTTACTAGACTTGCAGGTCTTAAATAATCTGCTCGACCAAATTGTAATTCTCTTGACCCATAAACTGGTTTCAAATGATGTGATCCTGGGCAAATATTTTTGTTCACTGAGCCGCCATTTTCTTAATTGAGGGCACCTTCAAATATGCGAGTTCAGCATGTCTGCTGTACAAAAAATTCTTTAATAAATTAAACTTTTTGTCCATATACATTACAAATCTAGCCACATATAGGATACACATGACCCCCGACTTGCCTCTTAGTACATTAACAGCATTGTCATCGGGGCAGGCATGTTTCTCAAATCATGTATAAAACCTATCACTTTTAATATATTCATAACTAAAGCATGAAGTGGTAGCACACTGTCATTTGCAATCAGCAGATATTGAAATGGCCACAACATTACCCACTGACATGCGATTTTAGTGATAAAACTATGTAGTGTACAAACAATAATGTTTGGAAATTGAGTTTCTGTAAATATGTCTCATTTGCACATCACCAAGTAATGTGTGTTGATTTGTTTTGCACCTATTTAAATCTTTCTTTGCATCACACTTCACAATTACAAAAAAATTTGCTTTTGTAAATCCGGATATATTTTGAAATATTTGTATTATTCATTTACAAGCTTTCCAGCCTTTTGTTTCACAAAGCTTACTTGACAAAAACCTCTAACTGTTGTAAGAGAAAGAAAAATAAACTCCATTTTCCAAGCAGCAATTAGTAAAAAGACAAACTGACATTTGACCTCTTTCTGTGAACAGACAGCAAATGTGTAAAGATAAAAACAAGATTTAAAGGCATCTTTATTACTCATTCACTTTCTGAATGAACAAAACACCTGTTCGTTTCCAGATTATGTTCACCTGCTAGAACGGACCAGTGGGTGTTAAAAATAGCTCGACCTGATAAAATCTGACTCGCCATTGCGAATGGGCGAGTAGAATGTTGGAGGCCTGCCTTGGGAGATGTTTCCCTTTACATTTTGAAAGTTCTTTAATCTTTTCAATATTCTGTTCAGAATTTCCTGAGTAAAGGTTTTTGAGATATCAGAAGGTATGTGTTTGCTTTTCCTCCAGTGTTCTGATTTTTGTAGAACTTTTTTGAAGCAGTGCTTTACAAACAAATATTGTCAAAGCCAATAGCTCAGCACTTGTGTTAGAAAGGCTATACCTATTGGCTTTGCCAAAGCTTGTTTTCTCTCTCGTGACTGAGAGTATGAGATAGGAGTAGCGGTCCCTGCTGTGCCTGGTCTTCCATCAAAACAGCCCGGAACCTCTCTGTGCAGGGTAGAGAGGTGTGAAATGTTGTTCAGTGTGGAAGAAGCATCAGAGGTCATGGAGGTGTACACTGACCCCTAAGCCCATCAGCAATCAAGTAAGTCCTTTTCTAAGTCTGTTTTTGCAGAGGCTTGAAAAGGAACTAATAGGGTCTTTTGAGGAGAAAGTTGGGAAGAGTTATTTTGTAAACCTTGTCTGGAACAGCTTGAAGCCTGAACTAGTAAACTTTGACTCTTCATCTGAAGAGGAGGTTGTTTCCCCACCTGAGATACTGGGAAATACTTTAACAAATATCTACTTCTGAGATTCTAGCCAAGATAAGTGTAATAAAGGGTTTCATTCTGAAGAATTGCTTTTATTTCTTCTGAACCTGTGTTGAGACAGTTTGTTAAGGCGCAGACACCTGGACTCCCCATTCATTAACTTGTTATTGATATTATTTTAATGAAAGGAAAAGAGCCAGATAAAATAGTTCCACACTTCAGTCAGTCAATCAATCAGTAGATTTGTAGAGCACTTCTTGTCACCCGTGAGGGTATCCAGACGCTGGCAGCGTCCAGTTGATTAGCCGAATAGCCAGTTCTTCAGGGACTTTCGAAACTCTGGAAGAGATGGGAAGGTCCGGAAATGAAAGCATAGCTCGTTCCATGTCTTCACTGCTAGGTAGGAGAAGGAGCGACCTCTGCATCTGCTATGTCAGATGCGGGGAGTGAGGGTTAGAGAATGGAAAGAGGAGCAAGTGGCAGGCTAGGTGCCTACTAGTGCGGTTGTACTGCTGCCTGCATTAAGTAGGTCCTGGGGTGCAGGGGTGTGGAATTTAATAAAATATCTACTTGTCAATGGGGCAGGTTGCTTCATAAATCTACTTGTCCTGTAACAAAATCCACTTGTCCCTTTTGTGCCATGTAATGTGGCGACAAATTATGGCAGCAATCTCATTATGTAAGAGCTCTGATATAGCCTCTCTGATTATGCCACAGGGATGTGGAATTCCTATAGCCCGACGCCCAGGACATACTGTTTGGGGTCAAGGGCAACAAGTTTTAATGTGTATTTTGTCCTTGGGACAAGTAGGCCCAACCCCCTACAGCACAAGCTCTTTGGCTGCCAGTTTACAGTGAGGATCAGGGAAGGGCATTGTCTGCAGTTACGGTAATATTTGTGTCTATGTGTTAATGCTGTTCAAACTTGTATTCATGGTTCATTAATGCAAAGCCTTTATTATAAGGGTGAGCGCTCTAAGTAAATGTTGTAAGCTCGGACTGCACTACTGACAGTGGTTCCAGTATAAAAATGTGTACACACGTTTTCAAAGTTTAGCAATATGAGGCTATGTATAATGCGACCCAGAATGCTCTCTGATTAGATGCAAATATTTGCAAAAGATTGAAAGCAAGCTTGAGGAGTCTTTGCTTTCAAAATAAAATGTTCACAAAAAAATGCAAGTAGGAAAAAAACATTTGGCTAAACTACTGTAAAATTTTAAGTACCATTTCTATGCAACATCATTTAGTAAAATGAATTGATGTATGCTAGCATTTCCCACATATATTCATAATGGAAAATCAGTGTAATCAGTTTCAATAAGATTGTGGGAAACATAAAAATAAACAAGCATTGGCAAAGCCAGCAGGTCTGAAATTGATGGTCAGCATTTTGGTTTTGTCAATATGTGACTTGTTTTGGCATGGTTTTTGTAAAAACCATATTGGTGTGGGAGCTGCCGGGCCCTCACCATTATGACAAACACTGGCAAAAGCAAAAATTGTTTTTGGCCTCAAAAAGCACACATTGCCACAGTAGTTCCTGGCAATGAACAAAACTACTTTGTGTGCCGATATGCTCCTTGTGAAAGAGCAGAATGCTGTCACTCACAGTGAAGCCAGCCGATAGACAGAGAGAGAGAGACAGAATTTTAATAAACACAAAAGGTCATAGTTAACACCAGACCTAATTAGGGGCCCAGTTATTAAAAAAAGTCTCAAAGGTGCACACATGGTATATGTCCTTGCACTAAGTGCATATCTACAACTTTCGTGAATTCACAAAAATTTACAGAAGTTGGCCAAGAAATAGTACTGCTAGAAAATATTTGTGAACTGCATTTTAGCATGAGCACATGTGCATGTGTAGATTTGCTCATGCGAAAATCTGAGTGTTTGCAAGTTCACTTTCCCTCCAACCACTTTTTTCCCCAACCCTGGAAGAAGTTTCACATCTGTCATTGTCAGGAGTAAAGTTCCAACCTTTCTCAGTATGGGAAAAGATAGCAGAAGAGTCAGTGAAAATCCTTAAAACATGCAAGTTAGTAGGTTTGCACAGACTCAAAGGGGCATTCTAACCCTGGAACTATTGCTTACCACTACCTTCAGCCCCAGTATGTAGATCTGCGGAAGCGTGGCAACATAAGGGAATGGCTAGTATTCAAACCCTACTATGGTATGAGCCTGGCATCAGGGGTGTGGAATTTAATAAAATATCTACTTGTCAATGGGGCGGGTTGCTTCATAAATCTACTTGTCCTGTAACAAAATCCACTTGTCCCTTTTGTGCCATGTAATGTGGCGACAAATTATGGCAGCAATCTCATTATGTAAAAGCTCTGATATAGCCTCTCTGATTATGCCAGGCTCATACCATAGGAAAGCATTGGGATGCAATATTACATTTAATAATGTTATCTCCAGCTGGAAAATGGCTACCAATTTAATTCTTAGACTTTTTGTAATATTTATTAGTAAAGTCAGATGTTTAATAAATATTATGGGAAATGTACTTTTTGGGTATGGGAAGGTGTTTCTGTGGCAGGATGACTATTTAGGTGGTAATTAGGAACTTGATTAACTTCAAAGAAGCCTACCCTGTTTCATGCTAATTTAGGCTGAAACTGGGGCAGGGCCCTTCTTTGTTCCCCTAGTCAGGCAAGTACCAATCCCAGTGGGGGAGAAACTGCACCCAAAAATGGTTTAGAGTGACCACAGAGGAGGGGTGGCTCATTTCCCTGGCCGAACCTCTGGTGTGGGCACACAAGCTCGGCACAGGGGAGGAAAGGTTTTGCAATCTCATATTTAGGCAGGGACACTGGAATTGTTTTCTGTAGGGCACACAGGAAGTGCTGCAAAAGTGGGTAAGGTTACCCTTGGCAACTTTTACCCTATTGGTATGGGAGAGGCCAGGAATCGCCCACAAAGCTGGTGCCAGGCATAAATGTGGCAACCACTGTACCCCGTCAGAAGATTACTGGATTGTGGAAGATCGGAAGAGGACTGAACCCGCTGTTTGAGATCTGAGAAAAGCCTAGAAGACGGGAACTGCTCTCCCTCTTGTACCCAGAAGTGGACTCCAGGGGTCATTACACTTACCTCCTGTTCAGGCTACAGAGAGACACAATCTACAAGAGGTCTTTCCTGCAACTGTCCAGCTGACCAGTTCCAACTGGACCTACTCTGGACCCTGTTGTAGGCTACTGCTGGAGTCAGTTTTCACCCCCAAGTGCTGTTCTAAGAGGTCCTGGGACCCGTGGCTATGTCAAAGTGTACTCCTCCTAACATATCCTGAACCCTGATATGTAGAAACGTTTTGGCTTCAGAGACCTGTGGATGATCAACACCAACCTGCCAAGTCATTCCAACAAAAGTGTGTTGCTTCTGGGCTGAAGATTCAGGTTGGTACCACCCAGAGGTTTTCAGCAGCAGCAAGACCGATTCAGTGGTATCTCGCAGAGAAGGTATCCGGCCTTGTGGATCAGCTACAGCTTTTAGCCTTGCCCCAATGGAAGAACCTAAGCTCCAAAAAAGTGACTAAAGTCCAAACGTAGAATCTTCATCAGACTAAGGCGCTAAAAGTGTTCCACCGTCGAGGGACCTTCCTTAGGCTCACAATTGTAATGTTTCCTGCTTGTAGCTGTCCCGTTAAAAGTCAAAGGCTTCATCTGGACCCCGGCCAGCAGCTGTCCGACGTCGTGGAGCCCTCTTTGGCCACAGCCTGCTGCTCTGCCTCACTGAGGATTTTTGACTTCCTTCTCAGAGACTAAGTTCAAAAGTAAAATTTCTGACCGAGTTGAACCTGGTTTCTGTGTCTGACTCGTGCTCCTACAAGGTAGGGGCCAGAACTCGCGCCTAATTACCGGTCAAGCACAACCAGATGACCACGGTTGTTGCTTATCACTTTTTGGAGCTATTTTAACCGTAAACTTGAAAAATGTGTATCTCCGGTTCTCCTTATTAGATTTTTGTCATTTTGGTGTCCTTTTATTTATTAAAATGTAACCATTTTTCTAAATTGGTTTAGGGTTTTTTTGTGTTGTGTTTTGACCCTATTACTGTTTTGGTACTGCATAAATACTTTACATATTGACTGCCCTGTGCTATAGCTATCAGAGATTTGAGCTCAGGTTAGTTTAGTGACTTTAGTGATTCTCCCTAACAAGGATTGTGGTTATTATTTGAGGTGGACACCTACCCCCTCAACTAATACTCCAATTTCCTAGTTTAGTGACTTTAGTGATTTACCCTAACAAGGATTGTGGTTATTATTTGAGGTGGACACCTACCCCTCAACTAATACCCCAATTTCCTACAAAGCATATTTGAAATGCATGTTTGCATCAATATTCGAAATACTGTTTGAGGGAAATTGTGAGATTTCTATATTGAAAGGTTTTTAGTAACTCAGGAAATGTGGCGCTCTGCTCTGTAAACGTAAGTATTAGTGGGCTCTGTTGTGTATGGTGCAACCAGGTAAGGGGATAATCCCTTTAACCCCTAGAATTCGTGTAGGGGAACCCTACACTGTTACATATATAACCAAGTCCTTGGCACACATAAAATAATTATACAGTGAAAATGTATCAACACAGTTCAAGTGAGTTCGTAAGCAAACGTCAATGGTTCTGGTAGGTAGAAAGTTTCTTTGTCATTATTCCATTTCTCATTAGAGCAAAAGGAAACCAGCCAACACGTGTTTCGTCGCAAATGGAAATTAATTCCGCGACTTCCTCAGGGCTGAATGATGGAGAAAATAATCTTGGTAGTCGCTCCGCCGGTGATAATTCCGACCTGGCTGGCCAAGGTAAAGTTTCAAAATAGTGGACTGCTTTGAAAATAAAGATGCACCACAGTAATGGTGATTTGGTTATTAGGGTTGCCGTGAGTCTTCTGAAGACGATGGGTAGTTCGTGACTGGAATGTGGATCTCCAGCGTGTGTGCTGTGGTTTTTCACAGCAGTATCACGTGGCACCAAAGTTGTATCGCTCCTTATGCAAATACTTGAGTGATACTCAATAACTATGTTTTGAAAGGCAATATATGTAGGTATGTTTTGAACAAATATGATTATTGTTTCATGGTTTCCCATGTGTTTAGCCGTTTTTTCTCCAGTGTGGCTTTATGACTTGGCCTTTGACTGTGGGTGAGCTTTAAAGTCGACGACTTTAGAGGGTCAGAAGTGTTGAATCATTTAGAGTGGTTTGATTGTTTCAAGTTTGATTTCAGTAATTATTGTGGTATTAAGACAACTGCATGCTCGCCTTTTTCTGTTTTACATATGCTGTTAGTATTCTACTGTGATAATTGGTTTGGCCTTAGCTATGCACTATGATGCGTGTATTCATTATGTTTGTTATCAGTGGCGGCTGGTGACATTTGAATGTGGTGAGGCGTAAAATAATTGTCGTACTGCAATGCAGCGAGCGTAGCGAGCGAGCCCGAGCACACTACGGGGGTTCGGGGGGATCCTCCCCCTGAGAAAATTTTGAAAAAAGAGTGGACAAATGGTGCATTTTCAAGCAAATTTGCTCTGAATCAGCTATGTTTCTATTTAATTGCTGTGTACTCCAGGACTCCGATCAGCACTCTTAACAGACATAATGCAATCCTAGCAGCGCATCCCAAATTGACTCTTGCATATAGAAAAGCCATCATTCATACTTCCTCCTGATTGGCTACAGGAGCCAAACAAATCAGAACAGACTGAAATCAGATCTGGCATTTCAGATGGATTTGAAAAAAGCACTTCTTTAAACTGTATATTGCTGATTGACTGTGTATCCTTTCCAGTTTAGATTTTCTTTCAATGCTTTTATGGTACACAAGTTCTGTGTACAGCGCTGCACTGTCCTCGTGGCTAGGTTGTGCAAATTATTAGATGGTCTACGTTCTTGTGCCTGTGCTCACACGTCTAAGCATGTGCTCATACATCTAAGCATGTGCTTCACATGTCTAAGTATGAGCTTCACGTAGGCGTGGCCAGCACTAAATGTGCGCTCTGGCCTACGCTTCACGGCCGCTGGCATCCTTCACCTGCCCCCGCGTGCACCACGGGCAGGTGCCAGCATAGACACAGTAGGTTTAGAGCTCCTCATACACCGAACGCCCAGCAACTCCAAGCGCAGGGCCAAGTCTCAGACTGCCGCTGCTCCAACGGCCCCCTGGGAAATGGGGGGTGTCCCTAGCCCCGATGATGTCTCCGGGCCCACAGCTGCTCTGTAGGTATGAAGGGTGGGCCCTTGTGCCCAGAAGTCGCCTCAAAGGGGGGGGGCTTTTTCACTCAGCTCCTCCACTTCACACAGCTCCGCTCGGACGGTCCACGCCACATCTCATCCGGTCCTATCTCGCTATAGGGGCAGCAGGAGCATCGGGCAGTGAGCCTCTGTAGGTGTGCAGCTCCGGTCCCACTCACCTCGCCGAGCGAAGGGCGGAGCCCACCCCACCTTTCCCGCTGCAGGGGCAATGGGGGGGAAGAGTCCCCAGATGTTGCACCTCTCACTACGCTTACAGGACTACCCCAGGTCATGACCAGCAGGCTCCAGCGGTGCAATGCAGGGCTGCAGGTGTCCCCGCGGTCGGCACCTCGTGGAAGACACTGAGCCCAGCTCCCTAGGTCCTGTCTTTGCCGGCGTTCATCCCCACTCGGAGACTGGCATCACCCATACCGTACTCAGGGTATGCCGCAGGAGCAGCTCTCCCAGGGATTCGGATCATGTCCCAGGCCACAGCTGTCCTGCAGGCCTCCGCCAGTCATGAACGGGCGGCCAATACTCTTCGGTTGCAGCAGACTGCGTGGTCCCCAGTTGTCAATGGGGGGGTCCTTAACACCACCTCCCCTCGTGCACCCCAATATGCTGACACGCTTCCAGTGGGTACGGGGGGCGGCAGGATGCAGCAGGATCTCACCTTTGGGTTTAATTAAATTTAAATAAAACTTAAGGGGGGAGGAGGCGGGGGGGTTTAATTAAATTAAAATAAATCTTACCTTCTCCAGGCCGCCTCAGCTCCTGGCCGGGTCCCGATTCGCGCTTTTTCTGCTGCTCTCCTCAACAGGAAGCAGCCACCGGGCAGCCTCCCTCCCCTCCGCCAATCACAACGCTTCAATGGCAGCGTTGTGATTGGTGCGGTGCAGGCGCACAGCGCCCCAGCCGGGCGCCTAATGGGAGGCCCTTTTCTCTATGTAGGCTGCATGCAGCCTACATAGAGAAAAGGGAGAGTGCGCATGACGGGGCCGACCAAAGCAGTCGGGGCCCACAACAGTGGGCAAGCCACTCCCCCCCCCTGCCCTTGAGCAAGACCGCCCACCCGCCCGCCCACAACTAGGCACTTCTGCTTTCTCACAGTGCGAGAAGCAGAAACAACATAAAATGGTAGTTTTACCATTTTATGTTTCTGCTTCTCGCACTGCGAGAAAGCAGTGGGGCGACGCCCCTATGGAGGAGCCGCCACTGTTTGTTATTGTGATCTAATCATTCACTTCACCCGTTGGTCTGTTGTTGGGGCTCTTGGTCAGTTCAGTTTCGCTAGGAACACATCCAAACACAAAGTACTTCCCGTAATACTAGGAGTGCTAGGGAAATGTGTGCATTTTGAGACCAAAAGGATATTTTTGCCATTTAAATTTTTTTCCCGTATTGGTGAGGGCCCAGTACGTTTTGCAGAAGCAGCGGCAAAACAAGCATTGACAAAAGTCAATCCCAGACCTATTGGCTTTTCTAATGCCTGTTTATTAATTCTAAATTAAAAAATATGGAATCAGCCATGCTGGGTTTGAACCTTAAATTGCATCATAAACCATTTCCTTGTCACTGCTGAAGTCACCAGCTTTTGCTGACTACTTGGATCTTTCCTTCAAAAATGTATTTTACTTTATTTTGGGCTCTAACCAGCTGAACACCCAGAGAACCAACATTGAGTGTCACGCCTCCAATTAGGAGAAAAACAGCCAGGTTTTGGGTGAGTGGAATACACATGTGAGGTGAAGCCCATTTAAGAGAGTTGAACCTGTACGCCAAAAGATTTTTCATCAAAGAAGACCAAGCAATATGTTGGCACCACTAACATCCTCAGTCTGGTTAGGATGCCACGACTTACCATGGTTCTCGAATGTAGGAATGCTACATGCTTAAATGCTATGACTAAAGTTTTTATTATAGCTTGTTTACGGACCAAAAGCAAAAGTTAGCAAGAATTTATGATTCTACGGGATATGTTCAGATGCATTCAGAAGGCGCTCCCTTTGCAACACACTTTATTGGCCACCACCACTGTACAGGCATTCCCCTCCTCAGAGATTCCTTGTTACAGCTTATCCAGTACGTATAAATTGCCCTGCTGCTGTTGATCAGTCTGATCAGAGCCATTGAAGAAAACATAAATGCTGATGCTTCTCTCTAAACATGTCCTTTTAAAATCTGGCCTCTGGCCTGTAGTACTACAGTAGTGCTATTGCGTCTCTGTTCCTGAGTAGTAATGGGCTATTTCTGTTTCCATGCTTTGCTTTTTATAAACTGTTGAATAGACTAAAACTTGTGCACTTTGAAATTATTGTCTGCTCACTGCGAATATTTATGTTATTCCTTTTTTCTTTACAGGTCTCCTTGTATTTGATTTCATTTTCGCGCACGATGTCTGTGAGTCCGATGTGTTATGAGGCTCAGTTTTTTGGATTCACACCTCAAACATGTGTTTATCGAATCTACATTGCCTTGGAGGGCTACCTTTTTGAAACAATGTTGGTGGTTGAAAAAGTGATCCTAAAGAAATTGGAAGGTTTACCGAGCTGCAAAATTAGCCCTTTCCAGGTCCGAGAAAGCACAGAGAAGTATCTTTGCTTCATGAACGACTGTTTTAATCACTTATTTGGGAAGTTGGAAAATGCTCTTTTGAATCTGCTCAGCTTCCCTACAAATGCTCTCCTACCTGGTGACAAGGTTCATGAGCAGTATCCTTATACCAAGGAGCAGGTAGAGGTTCTCCAAAAGGAGACCGAGCAACTGCAGCAGCAATGCAGGAACGAAACGCTGGCAAAACGGGCCCTTCTGGCTGAATTGGAAGAGCAGAGGGAGGTCCAGGCGGAACTAGAAAAGATGGTGCAGTGGATGGATGGACTGGACACTGTCTGCAGGGAGCATGGCATGAGCAGTTTGAAAGAAAGCTTACTCTTAATGGCTGAAACCTCTAGGAGCCTCAAACAAAAACGAGAAGAGGTTGACATTAAAAACAAGAGACAAAAAAGTAATGAATCGTCCTCCAGCCAAATGAGCATACAAACAAGGCATCTGAGACAGGATTGTAAAAAGTGAACTTTGGTGTTTGAGTTACAATAAATGTTTCCTTTTTATTTTGAATGTGGTACATCGCCAGCCAGGCCCTGGCAAGAGCGGAAAAGAAATGGCTTAAACCATTGCTTGTCAGTCGTCTTGCTTCTGCGTACAGTATGAGTGATGCACTGATGACCTAGTGCTTTCTTGACTTACAGACCACACAACAAAAAAAGATCATGAGAAGAATATTTGTATTGTTCCCTCCTGCACTGGGCATTTTAGTGTTTGGGACCTGGAGACTACAGTTCATTATTAATGTTTTCAAGATGTAATACATACGTGCGTTGACATGTGATGAGAGAGAATCACTCTTTACAGTGGAACAAAGTCATGAAAATAACATGCATTGAAAATCATTTTCAACCACAGCGCCTCATTGTATGATGATGGACGTCCAAAAAACAAAGTTTTAGTTAATGTGAAATTTGTTTCAAGAAAGGCGTTTTGTAAGAATCCAATACAAAAATGTTTTCACATTTATATTTGGTTGTACGATCCAGAAAATGTTTAACTACATTAAGCTATAAAAGCTCTTTTTTAAAACAGTTTGTACACATTTCGATGGACACTTTTTGTAAATTTTATGATTAGTATCCTGAATGTACAGATACAGGAATTTTTTCAAATGTCCAAAAGAAAATAAATGATGGAATTGTGTTATCCTGAGTGTACATCCGGTTCATAGAAAAGACTGATATATCAGTAAGGCTGTACATATTTTTTTTCTCGTTCTTGCTTTGTGTTTTTAGGTTTTGGATTGTCGAATGTAGGAGCAATGTTTGCTATCATGAACAGTGATTATTTATGTTAGAAAGACAGGCATACATCAGTTCCATTTATAATGTGACCACAGGTAGTACGTAAGTGGTTACATTGGTAGTGACCTTTGAGTAATAATTACAAAATGTAATGTCGATTACCCAAATACATTTTCAGCATAGTTTAAAGTTTTTATATGTTTAACTCGAGTTTTGATAAAAATGATCGTTGGTAAACATTGTAGGAAAGGTAAAGCATTTCAAAACAACCTTTTGTTTATTGTAAATCATAATGACAACATATGATTTGTCTCTTGCTGCTTAAATAATAGGTTTCATTAGTACTCCACGCAATTTTAACACGTTTTTTGATGTTGGTGAGATGGCTCAGTCACCTCTGGTGGCATTGCACTTGTGAGCTTTAGGGTACATGCAAGTCTGTGCAGCAGATCTCTACCCTTGGAGCCATCTTTTTTTTATTACATGTGTGTGGAGTTTTGCTGTTCTAGACAAGCATCGTACCTCATGTACCACATACTGCTCTCCCAACATTTATTTCCTTTCTCCTGCTTCAGGACAGTGTTATGGTAACACTTATGCAGCCAGGCACCATTGGCCCTTGGCTGTACAACCAATACTTTCTTCCAAAGCAACATTCACTTGAGCAGTTGTTTCAAAGCACAGTGATGATGATCAATGCTACTACCTATTTTATCAAGTTAATTTATCCCAGAATTCCTTTACAGGAGCAACAAGTACACTTTTTATTTGCCTCCTCTCTTTTCTTTTTTAAGGAGAGTTATGTTCATTTTTACCACTTTAGTGAAACTTGAGTTATTTGTGGCATCTCAAGAATGTTATTAATTTTAGTGGATATAAAATAGGACTTCCATATATATGTCTGTCATATTGACTGCCTTTATAATGCTTAACAAAGCAAAGCTGCATGCAGTATTTATGTTAATAAATGTAATGAACTTTGTTCAAGTGATTTTGAATGTTTTATTAACTAAAGCCTTTGTGCAATGTAGGCTAGACTTGCAGAGTGAGTCTTTCCACTAAGCCTCATATAGCATGCTGAATTAAAGGAGACCTATAGTTTCCTTTCCGTATTCACAAATTCCTTAGCTTGGGCAACCACGCAGGCAGCTTATTGAGAGGTTTGCAATTTACTTTGAAACTATAGAGACTTTGCATCAGGATAGCAGTACGTAACCGCAAGAGCTCACAGGCTTATATTTTCTGTAGTGCGAGGAGTGTAGTTCTTAAGGGGGTGTTGTGAGACAGTAACATTTATTCTTCTTCTTTAGTAGTCATAGTGCAAATCGTTGCCCAGTTATTGATTATTGACTTTGCTTTGTCATAACAATGTTGTATGTGCTCATTGTACTTCCTAATGCGTTCCGCGCTTTTGTATCTGTGTTTTTTAACCCAATGATGAGGACAACTTTCACTTTTTTTCTACCAAGAAATTGCACATGAACATTCACTAATACCATAAACCAGACTTCTTCAATCTGTGGGGCGCGCCCCCCTGGGGGGGCGCGCCAACATCTCAGGGGGGGCGCGCACTCCACCTGAAAATCTCTCCTCTGTTTTTCAAATGTCCCACGTCGAAAGTACGTTTACTTCCTGAATTTCGTCTCCATTTCAAATGGGGCTTTTGGATTGGCGAACTCCTGCAGAGCAGCCAATCAGCACTTGCAATGTCATCACTGATGTTGCACCAATGAAGGGAACAGCTTTACAGATGGCAGGAAGAGCTGAGAAATCAGGAGCATAAAGCTCCTGAATTCTTCTACTTTTGGGTAGTGTGGCGTTTCTTCACTCCTGCCGTTTGCTGGATTTACTTTCTTCTTTGGTGGCTGTGCTGTCGACGTTATCCTGGTGTGAGATCTGCATTTTTCTTCGTCGACGTGAAGGATTCTTCTGCTGATGCACTGGTGTGTTCCTGCTGCTGTCGGAAGATTTAAACCACCAATAGGTAAGTTTCACGTGCCTTTAATTTCTCTCTATTTGCAGCCTTCGTGCAAATATTCTTTCACTGCTGTATAGTTCTCTAAGTCCGGGCAGAGGTGGGCATGGGGGAGGGGGCTGGAGGGAGGCTGGGTTGGGAGCAGGGGGAGAGAGGGAAAGCGAAGGGACACAAAGTTAATTTTAACTATCTTGCACTGGGGCACAACGTGCTCATTCTTTTGTTTTAATGTGCCTTTAATTTCTGTTATTTGCAGCCTTCATGCAAATATTCTTTCACTTCCGTGTTGTTGTCCGAGCAGAGGTGGGTGGGTGGGGGGGCGGCGTCGGATGGGGTGGGGGCAGGGGGGGAGAGAGGGAAATCGAAGGGACACGAAGTTAATTCGAAATATCTTGCACTGGGGCACGACATGCTCCTTTTTTTTTTTTAATGTGCCTTTAATTTCTAATATTTGTAGCCTTCGTGCAAATATTCTTTCACTTCCGTGTAGTTGTCTAAGTCAGGGCAGAGGTGGGCGGGGGGGAGGATGGGGTGGGGGCGGGAGGGGAGAGAGGGAAATCGAAGGAACACAAGGCCTGTCAGGAACAGAGGAGTTTTTATTTGGGAGGCTTCCAAATGTCTTCTCTCTACCCCGGTTTTGCAAGGTATATAGAGCAGAAACTGTAATAGGGTTCTGTTTCTGTACAAATGTTGATTTTTTTCTCGATGGAATAGGATGCATCAAGTAAAGTTGATGAGGGAGGGAAGCTTGGGACGAAAGTCTGCCCACCCTAGTAAAGTTACCAGCAAACTCTAGCGCTCTTGCGTTCAGCAGGTTATTTAAACAAATCTATTTAGAAAGGGCCTGTGGCTCTCCAGATCTCCGCCCTTCCTCCCTCTCACACACCTGCCTGCCATGGACTTTTCTTTTTACAAATCAGCAACGTGTTGTCTTCACTTGGACCCGGTCTGCACTACAGCTCCCAGAATACATCATGTAGTTAATTAAAGTGAGCTGAGCAGCGCTGGTCACACTGAGTCACCTGGCAGGAAATATTGAAATGTTTCTTTTTAAGGCCTAACTATAGTAATTCGATTTATTCAGCCTCAGTGTATTGTGCGGTGCACTTGCCACCCGAGTGGGTGTGTGTGTGTGTGTGTTAATTAGCAGATTCCCTTTTGACAGTGCGCGATCAGGCAGCTGCCTACAGTCAGTGGGTGCCAGTTGTACAGTGTGTCACATTACAACACATTCAGTTACTCACTGTGCTAAGGTGACACAGGTCAGACCGCCATTGCCCTGGTGCAGGAAGAGAGTGTAAGTCATGATCTACTGTTACACTGACTTGGTATGCTATGAAAATGTGCTTTTGCTGGTGCAGTCACGTTGCTCAATGGGTGCAATTTCAGATATTTATGTTCCCCTCATCTTCTTTGCTTGTGAGAAAGTGTCACTCATAGTCGTTGAAATGTACCTCATAATTACACTGAAATTATGAAAATGTCATACACAGCAATCATAAACCTTTGCACCTATGCAGAGCAAGGTAATTTAAAGAGAATTGCTATGGGGCACGACGTGCCCATACTTCTGTAGTGTAAAGAAACATCTCTGGGCGTTTCAGCAAGGCCCATAGGAACAGAGCAAGGGAGAAACGAACTCTGTGTGCCCAATGATAGACAACAAAAACCTGGAGCACGGCGCCTTCTGCTGTTCAAAAGGGATTTTCATTTTTACATTATTACAAAAACTCTTCTATCCACTTGGGACTCACCAATTCACTCTTAGGCAGCCACTTGTTACCAGACAACAGACGAACACAAGAGAGCAAAGACGTTTTATTTTCAGGAAGTAAAACAAGAGTACCTCATCCTCACGGAATCTGTACACACAGCACAGCCAAAAATACACATGCAACCAGAGAGTCACGCACCACAAACACATGAAGGGAGTGAACAGATTAAATATTTTGGGAGAGGCTGATAAGGAAGCTATTGACGAACTTGACTAGTTTTGCAGGTGTTGTGCACGTAGGGCGTTGCTTTCTTCAGCACACTGGTGCCTTCCTGCTTTGATTCTACTTGCACCTGGTTTTTAATGTGTTTTTCCCATTGGTTTCTACAGTTTTCACTTGGGTGTTTAATTTACCCACCCACACCTTTCCACTTTTGATTTGAAGCAGCCGCCACTGGATCCAGGGCAACAAAATGGACTGGCGATCAAGACCTTGCCACCACTGCCAGTTTAGGCACATCTCAAGCTAATAGTGCACTATTTGAGGAGCCCGTCACATTTTGCAGTCTCGATTTTTCCCATTGCTAATCCAATGTGAAAAGCCATTTAAATCTTATTTTGAGGACTCTATTTCATTTGCTGTCATTTTTATATATAATATATATCTATTCTATGTTTCCACAAAAAACTGCAGGCTTGGGAGACTGCTTCCTTTCTCGAAGCAACTGGCACAGCAGCTCAACTATTCTATGTGCTCTCTGAATATGAGGCTTCACGGGTAGGAAACACACTGGGTGGTTGCAGGACCAGCTTTAGAGTTAAGGGCGCCTGGTGCGACAATCTTTTTGGCACCCAAACCCCCAATAACTTCCATCTCCACAGACTCCCTCACTACCACCTTCCAATAGTGCCACTCAACTCTCCGCGGTCCCTTTCTCACATGCATTTCTTTTGTTTTATAGTGCTACTCATACCAACCATAGGGTGTCAGAGCACTTTGCATCACACACATTGTACACAGTGCCCAGAGCTCGGCTCAAATGCCCAAAGCCAACAATAATAAATGTTAGATTTCCAAATGCGTTGTTTTGTAATGTCATGCCTTTTAATCCACTACCAGTCACACCCTGCACCTTTATCTCACTTTTGCAGTTTCCTCCTTTCTCCCTCTGTGACTTATTTCCGTTTTTCTTTTCCTCTTTCTTCCCCTTTGTGTGTTCGTTTATTCCTCTTGTTCTCTAGGTAAATGTGAATGAGAAAAATAAGTGCTGGTCACCAGAAATGAGTGCCGGTGGAACCTACAGACAACCATCGGCTTAAACTAAGCACTGGTTATAAAGAGGCAATGAATCTTATGTGTATAAAGCATTCTATAGGAAATGTTCAACAAAACGGTGAGGAATACCGTTGTGTGATCTGCATGGTATACGTTCTTTGCAGCAGGCACATTAGCCCTCTGTGCTACATCATGAGTGAAAAATGCGACTAGACAAAACATCTCTCTTCAGCAGAAACATGAATCACCTGCATTATCTTGACATTTTTACTGTTGCCTGAAAACTGCTAGACAGCAAGGAAACAGCAAGTACTTTTAAAACCAAAAGTTATTAATGAACACATCGGCTGCACCAGTTGTACTGCCCTAAAACCGGCCCAGGAAAATTGTTTGGGCCAGTATGGGCTTGACTTTGAGGGTTGTATGCTTTTTGGGAATAAGACAAATTGGGGATTATACCTGTGGAATATTTTGGCCATAAAATGCCCCAGTTTTCTAGAACTTTATGCGGTACACTGCATCATTTGAACTCCTTTTTTTCATTAAGCAATCACAGTAAGCAAACCCCACCCTCTTTTAGTTTGCACTCATCCACTGTGCTCGTTCGCATGGTGTACTTGGATTGATACTTTCCACCCCATCGAATTAAAGGGGAGAGGATGTGATTTTATAGCCAGAGCTGTTGACTTTGGAACTGGGAGGCACGTTTGAATCCCAGCCTCGGCGCAACATCAAGTGATCTTGGACGAAATAACGTAATTTATCCATGCGTAAAGAAAACGAATCTGACCCTGTGTAATGTAACTGGTGCTCATTTAAAGTGTTCCAGTGCCCGTGAGCTGAGTTTGTACAATGTAAAACTATGAAAGAAAAATATTTTTAAAGTAATTATTGGCACCAATTTTTCCCAATATATCAAGGTGGTGTCTTAACCAATGGTGTCTTAGCATTGGCATAGAAAAGATTTATGTTTCGAATACAACATTTTTAGAAGCTACAGTGTGGCGGTACAGAGTATCCCAGAAGCCCTCCTTGTCCCTTTACAGATGCCATTGAGCAGCATACGTTACATGGACCATTGTTGATGCTGTATAATTAGTTCTTTTCCCCCAGTGCTTTTTTGCCCTGGCCTTCTGTCTGTAAAATCGCACATGCCTACGAGCAAAGGCCAGGGCCCCATGAAAATTATGTACAACCTCTTGTGTCTGTCACTATGATTAGGACTTCTGGATTTGAGAATCAAAGGCAGTGCAAGTTTCACATAGTGGCTTTCAGTGGGTCATAAAAAAATTCCGAATACATGCTCATACAATCCTTTGCCTCTCTGCAGAGGAACTGCCCGTATTGAAATATTGGCAAGGTAAAGGAAACTTGTTGCTTTCAGGAGAGTGGATCTGTTGGTTATGGGGAATATTGAAGTGAAGGAGCTACGATGAAGTACATGCAAGATCAATTTAACAAACTTGAAAGAATGGAAAGCTAATGTGGCCTGCCAGAAATCAAATTTTTAACTTGGAGATCCTGGCTATCTTACCAGCCATTAGGACTTCAAACTAATAACTTGCAGATCATGCCGTACTTTATTTGCCCTTAAGATAAGGCAGCAGGTAACTTCTAGGCATGTCATTCACTCCCTTGCCCATCACTATGATTCTGATCTCTCGAGCTTTCACAGTGTCTTTTGCAAAACATATTGAGAACATGCAAGTAATATTTCTTAAACATTTTCTCTTCATTGCAAAGGAAAAAGCTACTTGATCGCTAGGCCGAGGACTCCTTTTCAAGCAGCAGGAACATCTGAGGAAGTGAATAAGAAGGTACACCTTTGTTTTTCAGTGATGGGTGAAGGGGCAGTGCTGACGTTTGCCCTCACTAACCATTGAACAAGTAACTTGCAGAGCCTCATTGGTGGTATACAGCATATACATACTGCAGTCATTTTGGGAGCACCTACTTAAAGCCCGGATGAGCTAGACTTACTTTTTATCCACTTACCACAGAATTATTCTTTTATTCAAATTTATTTTATTTTAAACATAAGAATTTTTTACAGATTTTTTTTGAAACTACAAAGTTAAAAACCTGCTATACCTCCTGCAGCTGTAAAATTGCAGCCATGTACTACTATTCATTAACATGCAGCTTCAAATTTTGTATCTTAGGTTAAGCAAGCATTTGAAATGGATCGTTTCCTGCTCCCTAAAGATGGTAGAGTGCTCAAGCGAAAAGCTGAAACAGAAACAGATGGAGAGAGAAAAGCTGCAAAAACAAGGAAATATGATTCCTCCTATTTGGATATTGGTTTCACCTGCATTGTAGTTAGTGGAGAAAGTAGACCACAGTGTGTGGTTTGTGGCGTGATCTTAGCCAACGACAGCTTGAAGCCAACCAAACTAAGGCGTCACTTTGAAATGAAACATGGGTCTCTAGCAGGAAAAAGCAGAGATTTTTTTGCCAGGAAGTTGCAAGAGATAACTCACCAGAAAGAAGTGGTGAAACATGTGGCAAATACTCCTGCAAATGCATTAAAAGCATCATACCAAGTAGCATACCACATTGCCAAAAACAAAAGGCCCTTTGTAGATGGAGAAAAGGTGATTCTCCCAGCATTGCTCGATGTAGCTAGGACAATGCTTGGTGAAAAAGCAGCAGAGAAGTTCAAAAGTATACCCATCTCAGACACAACAGTTTGCCGCCGCATCTCTGACATGTCAGAAGATATCCAGGGACAGCTCATAGCCCGGTTGAAATCAAGTTTGTTTGCTTTGCAGCTGGATGAAGCAACTGATGTGTCAAAGGATGCCCATTTAATTGCTTATGTTCGTTACTGTTATGAAACGCTAGTATTAGAAGATTTTTTATTTTGCAAGCCAATCAAGGGGCGGGCAACAGGATCTGATTTGTTTGCCATTATCAATGACTTCCTGAATATCCATAGCTTAAAATGGGAAAACTGTGTTGGGATCTGCACAGATGGTGCTCCTTCAATGTGTGGTGCTAGGGCTGGCCTAAAAGCTAACGTATTGAAAGTGGCTCCACATATTCTGTGGACCCACTGTATGATACACCGGGAAGCCCTTGCTGTTCGAAACATGGACAGCGAACTAGAGGATGTGCTGAATTCTGCTATAAAAATAGTAAACTTCATAAAGACCCATCCCACAAGAGCTCGTCTATTTGCAATTTTATGTGCAGAAATGGGAGCTGAGCATGATGGCTTGCTGTTTCATACAGAAGTGCGGTGGTTATCCCGGGGGAAAGTGCTGTCTCGCATCTTTGAATTAAGGAATGAAGTACGGCAGTTTCTCCTGTGTTTGGACCCCTGCAAAGCAGAACAACTATGCAATCCCCGCTGGCTTGTGCTGCTAGCATACCTTGCTGACATTTTTGAGAAGTTAAATTCCCTGAATCTGTCTCTGCAAGGAGCTGACATGACTTCTTTTACCATGAATAAAAGAATAACTGCATTCAAGAAGAAGCTTGAATTGTGGGAAGACTAGTTGAAGACGGCCTGTTTGAGCAGTTTCCATGTTTAGTAGATGCTCTTGCGGAGACGTAATATGAACTTCCAAATGTTGCTTTGATAATAAAAAATCACCTGACGTCTCTCAGGGACAGTTTGCAAAAGTATTTTCCTGAGGACAACGATCACTTCAATGACTGGGTCTTTCAACCATTTCTGGCAGAGGTGGCAAGCCATCTCCCGATTCGTATGCAGGAAGAACTGATTGATCTCCAAAGTGACCGCACTCTGCAGATGCATTTCAGCAAAGTCTCACTGGGAGAGTTTTGGCTGAAATTGTCTGCAGAATATTCAGCTTTGAGAGAAACTGCGATCAAAACTCTCTTGCCTTTCAGCTCGTCCTATTTATGTGAGATTGGGTTCTCAGCACTTGCGGTATTAAAGACTAAGTACCGTTCAAGACTGGATGTGGAGCACAACCTGAGGATGGCAGTAGCAAAAATCCATCCACAGATTGACCGTCTCTGTGGCGAAAGGCAGGCGCACCCGTCACATTAATGTTGGTGGTGTTATTATCAATCTGTCATGTGTAAAACAAAGCATCCTAGTAAAAACAATTTACGCACATTTTATCTTGGAGAATTTTGTTTTGAGCTGTGTAATAAGCCTCTGTCATTTAACCACACCCACTCACAAACCTACAGTTAACTAAACTCATATTGCGTTGAACATTATTTGCCGGATATGGCCCGTGATATGCGCATGGCGGTCAATTATGTAGTGTACCAGATTCCAGAAATTTCTGTCAGGTGGTGGGGGGCCCGACATTTCAAAAAATTCAACTGGGGGGCTCAACCTACAAAAGTTTGAAGACCTCTGCCATAAACCCTTAAGAAGGCCCACCCTACATGCTGTACTGAAAATGTATATTTGCCATTTTCCAAGTTGGCCTTGTACCAATTTGTATTGTCCGTATCACTTGAGGTAAAGTCATTACTACTATTTTTTCTTCCATATCCCAGGCCTCCTTGTTGAGGATGCTTGCCTGTCTGCAGACACCTTTAAAACAGTACCAACTAAAGAAAACATCTATAATCCCTCCTATACACTGCCCTACATAAAGGCCCATATTCCATTCCACATCCTGGGACAACTGGCCAAGCCTAAGGATAAAGCTGTTCAAAGTAGGTAAGGTGGGAAGGAGCAAGGCCTAGAATGCACAACCGAAAATCGTGCATTACCTGAAGTAATCTGGACATTACCGCCTCAGTTCTTTTCCTCTATCCCACCCTTATGTTGGAGAATATAATCATGTCAAGAAACAGCTTTGGGAAAAAACCCACAGAGTGGTCAAAACAAAGAGAATACAAGACCCATGTAGATTTTAATGAATTCACTAAAATTCCCAACCAGATACAGCCTACAGAATCCTAGTGCCAAAAGATGATAGATTCTGAAAATGAACATCCAATCTGTTATGTGACAAGAACTTAGAGGACACCATCCAAGTGGCTGCCAAACAGATGTCTGTGAGAAAGACTCCTTGCTCCTCAACCATGAGGCAGCCATGACCCTAGTGGAACGTCCTTGAATATACAAAGGTAAATAATGACCTTAAAGATTGTAAACCGTAGAAATGGTTGATTTTACCCAATGACTCAAGGTGTAAGAAGAAAGCGCTAGCCCTTTACCAAAGGCAAGTTCGTCTTTGCAATGCCCATGCATGCATAGCACCAGCTATGCTGCTGGATGTGCTCAATGGAACCTCTATTAACTAATTAATTACTGTGAGAGGCTGGCTTAGTATATGGTTACTTATGTAAGTGTAGCACCCTGCACTAATCCAGACAACCCTTTTGGTGATTTTAGTGGTCTAAGACAACCTTCGAAAGCTCTCTAAGTGGTATCTGTGGAGAGCAGCCTTCAGGCTTAGTCCAGAAGGAGTGTAAAGCAGCTTGTTTTACCAGTACTTAATCTTATGGTATAGGTTAAGTGAAAAAGAACCACACAGTGTAGTTATAAAAATATGTATTTTATTATTAACACACACTAACACAATGTATTATCTCCTACCCGGAGATACAACACAATACACACAATGCTCGGAAATAGCACAGAATACACAGTGGTCCCCAGGGGGAGACCAAACCATATACTAAAATAGTGAAATGCAAACCACGACATAATTCGAGAATGGACCCAGAAGACGTAGAAGAGATGGGGACCCAAGGAATCGCCCAAGGTGAGTATCTAGGAACCCCATGGAGGTCGTGTGCAGAGTGGAAACACAAACGTGTGCTCAATGTTAGTCAATAGGTTAGTCGCGGTTGCAATTTTAAGGAAGAAGGACTCTTCCCAGTGGACCCCTAAGAAACCCTGTGGAATATGGAAGGTTGGAGAGTCACCCCACCAGTGGATACCCCAGGAACCAGGATACCTACACCTGGGAAGCCGGGGGCATAGGTGTGAAGTGACGTCGGAAACGGCCGTAGACCACACTGGAGGACTTTGTAAAAGATGCTGCTGGCGAAGAAGGTGAAAGTGTCTGGTGGAACCCAAAGGTGGATTCAAGGTGAGAGGTACCTGCAAGCAGAGGGGAGAGAATCTATGCCACTCAGGAGGGACCAGGAGGCACGGAAGACGAATGCCCACCAATGTCGGAGATGCAGGAGAGTTGCCGGTGCCCTTGAAGTTGCAGCTGTACGGACCAAGCAACACAGAGGAGGACCAGGAGCCGTGCACGAGCTGTCCCACATCGGATGTCAAGAGCCAAGGGGTCAGTGTCTGGCAGGGACACCAACAAGCCTTGGCAACGGCAACCAACGTAGGTGAAGAAAAAGGTGCAGTGTCGGGACCAGCAAGGTCCAAGTGACTCACCACGAGCAGGTAAGTCAGTGCAGGCCCGAGCAAGCAGGGGAGCCCACTGGGGCCAAAGAAGACCCTTGAGACCCACGGGCCGAAGGCACAGTCGCAAGAGGACCTCGAGCAGCTCACCAAAAGATGAAGGCCCGCGGAGCAGACGATGCGATACAGGTGAAGATCTTGACTGTAGGAGATGCTTGAGGTAGGAGCTTCTTGGAGCCCGAAGATCTCTGGAGGAGAGAGTCAACAAGCCTTGGCAACGGCAAGTCGAAGTGGTGCACAGGGGTTCGGTCCTAGCAGTTCCGACGAGGGATACTGGCCTCAAACTCAATGCAGGCCTCAAGGGAGTTGCAGAACCACCACCTCTGTTGCTGAGCCTTTCAGAGTCTGTGTGAGCCCAGGATCAGCAGACCGGTCCGCTGCTTTGCGGTGCCTGCAGATGCAGGGGAGTGACTCTTTCACTCCAAGGGAGATTCCTTCGTGTGTCTTGGATGTCCACAGGCCCTGTGAAGAACCTGTATGGAGCACAGGCACAGACGTTGCTGCAGACTTGCAGGACGACGAGACCATGAGCAGCAGGAGTCTTCCCAGGTGCAATCTCGGTTCCCAAAGCGAAGTCCAGCGAGGTCCAGAGTGCCCAGACGGTCGAAGTTGAAGTGGTACGTGATCTGAATCTTGTCCCATGATGAATCTAGGGACCTGCCCACAGGTAAGCCCTTAAGTACACTAAGGAAAGGTTTGGAACAATTCAGTGGTCCCTCCCAGATGAGGGGTTGGACAGTGGGGAGGATACTCCCTTGTACTTTGTCCAGTTTCACGCCAGAGCGGGAGCCAACGGCTCCCTGAACTGGTTTGGACTGGAGTATGCTAGGAGGGCACCAAATGTGCCCTTCAAGCTGTGTGAGTGGCGCTGGCAAACACCCCCACCCTGTCCCAATACACTGAGGGGTCGATTCCGATTCGGGCCGGAAAAAGCACCGACCGACTCGGATCCGGAAAAAATACCGACCGACACGTACCCGTGGCGCACGACACGCCAAGTACGATGCAAGGCGCGAAAAATCCGACCGACACGTACCGAAACAAAGTCGACCGACCGAGCCGCACGGAAAGCAGCAATCCGGCCGGAAAAACACGTGAATCCAACCGACCGACACGCACCCGGAACAAATCCGACCGAAACGTACACGAGAACTCCAAACCGCAAAGTACGATGCAAGGCGCGAAAACCACGAGCGAGTCGGACGGAGGCCAAGCCGTACGACCGACACGCATACAAAACCGAGCCGAAGCAACACAATACACCGTGACCGACGCGTACGCAGCATAGAAAACTGCACAAACACAGCGTGAACGAAACGGAGAACACCGTATGAGACCAATGCAGGGTCCGACTCGGTCACAAGAACGTTTCCAACATACACAAACAGCACAAAGGAAAAATCACCCAAAAAAAGGCCAAACAAAGCAATTACCAAGCCAATAAATACTGGGGGGGTGGGGACAGAGAACAAAGACACACCCACAACTCCACCTATATAAAGGACACAAATCACTACCATGAGCCTTTGCAAATGCCATTCCACTGCCAGCACCCAAGAGAAAGCAACCACACACCCACAGCTCATCCCTCACACAAGCCACACACCATCAGCACACCAACAAATACCTACCTCACATACACCCAGCAAAACACACACTCACACCCCCTCACCTGCACACCAACACACACATCACCCACCATCACCACCCATCACCATGCCCCCCAAGAAGAATCCCAAGTTCCTAGATAGTGAATTGGAAGTCATGGTAGATGAGATCCTCAGGGTGGAGCCACAGCTGTTTGACACATTGGTCCAACAGACCCCCATGTCGCAGAAAACCAAGATGTGGGAGAGGATCATCAACAGGGTGAACGCCCAATCACCATGTCGGCGCACAAAGACCGACATCCAGAACAGGTGGTATGACGTGCGCAGGAGGGTACGGAAAATGCTGAAGCAAGACTACATCAACAGCCAACACACCTGCAGTGGCCCTCCTGCCAAGCCAATATACCTCAGGCCCTGGGAGGAGAAGGTGCGGGCCATCCTTCCGCCAGTGAGCGTATATGGACTAGAGGACATCCCAGAGCCTGGTGAGTACACAACAAATGTACACAATATACTGCCACAAAACACACACACATCACTGTCAAGGGGAGTGTCAAACCATGCACTCATAGCAATTACACAGCAACCAGAACAGAATCATCCCAAAATGTGTATGTCAGTCAGATAAACACAACACATGCCATCAAAAAAGTCACATCCAACTGTGCCATCACATGTACAAACAACTACAACTACAGCTAGGCAGTGGCACAAATAGAACCAACAAACACATCCAGACATGTAGCCACCACAACAACACCAACACACAGTGAAGAACACTCAAAGGAAGGAATTCTGTGTATGCTGGCCAAGTCAGTGTAGCCAATAGCATCATGGGAGTCGCAGTCACACATATTGCCCCCCCCACAACTGCCCCATCAACACCACCATGAACCATGCGCACATCACAGGGAGTGGAGAAGGACTCACAAGATGGCTGACACTGGCTACTGCTGGGGGAGCACAAGGCCCTGCTGGCAACTGTGCACCAACAAACAGCAGGACACCACTGACTGACATCCTGAGAGACAACTTCCACTCCCTGCAATGCAAGCACGTTCCATGGTGGGATATCTGGCTGGCTGGGTGGGAAGGGGGACTTGCAGCACTGACTATAGTCACAAGCACCTCCCCTCACACCCCCCCCCCCCAACACAAACTCCACAGTACCCACCTGGTAGAATGCAATGCCCTCCATCCTAACACAAGATCCCACAAAGAACCACCACCCTGGGTTATGTTGTGTGAAGCACAGGGACACTCTTGGGACTCTTAGCCAAACAACTGCCAGGACAACACTCCCAGCCATCCTGTCAGCACAGCCACCCCACCCCACAGGGAAGCAGAATCAAAAGGAAGGAAGCATGGGCATGCTGGGAAGGGGGTGGAGGCAATAGCATGATGGGAGTCGTAGTCACTGATATTGGTCACCCCCACAACTGTCCCATCAACACCACCCTGAACCATGCTCACATCACAGGGAGTGGAGAAGGACTCACAAGATGGCTGACACTGGCTACTGCTGTGGGGAGCACAAGGCCCTGCTGGCAAATGTGCACCAACAAACAGCAGGACACCACTGACTGACATCCTGAGAGACAACTTCCACTCCCTGCAATGCAAGCACGTTCCATGGTGGGATATCTGGCTGGCTGGCTGGGTGGGAAGGGGGACTTGCAGCACTGACTATAGTCACAAGCACCTCCCCTCACACACCCCCCAACACAAACTCCACAGTACCCACCTGGTAGAATGCAATGCCCTCCATCCTAACACAAGATCCCACAAAGAACCACCACCCTGGGTTATGTTGTGTGAAGCACAGGGACACTCTTGGGACTCTTAGCCAAACAACTGCCAGGACAACACTCCCAGCCATCCTGTCAGCACAGCCAGCCCACCCCACAGGGAAGCAGAGTCAAAGGAAGGAAGCATGGGCATGCTGGGAAGGGGGTGGAGGCAATAGCATGATGGGAGTCGTAGTCACTGATATTGGTCACCCCCACAACTGTCCCATCAACACCACCCTGAACCATGCTCACATCACAGGGAGTGGAGAAGGACTCACAAGATGGCTGACACTGGCTACTGCTGTGGGGAGCACAAGGCCCTGCTGCCAACTGTGCACCAACAAACAGCAGGACACCACTGACTGACATCCTGAGAGACAACTTAGACTCCCTGCAACGCAAGCACGTTCCATGGTGGGATAACTGACTGGCTGGGTGGGTGGGAAGGAGGTCCGGCTGCCAACCAAACACAACCAATGCAGACCATGTTCACACCCCAGAAAATACATAGAAATGCCCAAATAATGCAGGACAATGTGCCACACCAATATCAACCCCTGACTGTGACGACTCAGGACAATGCAATGTACAGGCCCGCACCCAGAGGCACAGTCACAACTGTCATGTGTGTCAACCATTGATGCCTGCAGAAACATGACATACATTGTTTGTGTCTCCCAAAAACAGGTGATGATGGGGACACAGCAGCAGACGCTGAGGAGTCCCAGTCCCAGGCTCAAGAGGATGCCGAGCTCACTGGCGTCGTACAGCCTCTGTCCTCGGACGATGAAGAACAACCTGGCACATCCGGTGCAAGTCAACATGCAGCACCAGCAGGACCACCAGCTGCAGCACCAGCAGGACCACCAGCTGCACCCCCTGCACCCACCCCTACAACGACTGTCACCACGAATACCATCCCTGCCGACATGGACAGAATAAGGAGCAACACCAGCACAGTGACCCTGGACCAACCTGGGGCCATGGACACCACCACCACTACCAACCCCCAAGGTGGACCAGGGTTATCTGTGCGTGCCACTGCACACACTGCACATGTCAGCAGGGGTGGTGGGAGGGGTGGGAGGCAGAGGTCGCTGCTTGCAGACGTTGCTGGTGTGCATGATGACCCACAACTGGTACGCATAGCTGATGCGTACCAGTCCAGCACCGGAGAGCTCAGCCAGGAAGTGGGGCTCCTCCGAGACATTAAACAGCAGCCGGCTGCCCATCATGCCCGCTTGGACTCCCACATGTCCCACGTGGAGTCACACATGTCCCGTGTGGACTCACACATGTCCCGCGTGGAGTCCAAGTGGGATGCACTGCATGAGATGACGGCGGTGCACAGGGACATTTTACAATGCCTCCGCCAGATGAACAGCAACCAGTCCACACCTCCCTGTGTGCCAACAACATCTGGTGCCGAACAAACTGCAACTGCCACAGGGAGGGAGGAGGACTCTGGCGGAGAGTCCCCTGCACCGCAGCAGCCTGCACTTGAGGGCCCCCCCCAAGAAGAGGGGTCGTCCGAGGAGGGAAAAGTGAGAGGCCGATGGCCAAGCGCAACTCCCAGGAAGCCTGAACCTGTTCTGGATGTTCGCCTTTGTGCACAGACTGTTCACCCTGTTGACGGCAACACTACTCCCACACATTGCATGGGGAGTACAAGTTGGACCAATGTGTCAGACAACTGTGGCCCCGATACTGGGGATTCTGTCTACCCGGACTTTCAATTCAACTAGGAACTTGGGATTGCAAGATTCATGTACAGCACAACCCATCCTATGCACTATTAACACAAATGTATCACAATAAACACACTAATACACCATACTTGCCTCTGTCGTGATTCCAACGTGGGTGCTGTTATGGGGATGATGAACTGCAAAATTACACTGTGTATGCGAACTGCAACAGCAAGGACAACACAGGCATGTGAGTACAGGAAACGTGACACACATGAGGGAGACACACCACCAGTGCTACACGACACATACACACCTAGGCCATCTGACTCATTGCCTACACTGATGTTGCCAGGGAAGACGGTGCAATGCACAGACACCACACCCATTCCCAGTTGTAGTCAAGTAGCCCACAGGTGCAGTAAGCAAATGGCAGTCAAATATGTGACCACAGACAACGCACATCACAAAGTGAAGCACAGGTTTATTACACAGTTGCAACATGCCGTAACCACTACAGATGCAAGGTAACCCCACCTGGCAGCGGGCACACAGTCAACAACTGTAGACGGAAGGAAGTCCATGGGTGTGGCGCACATCACCTGTAGGGACACAACAGCTACCAGCCTGGATGTGCAATCACGTCGTCGGTGGACACAGTTGACCAAACGAATCTGAAAGTACCCTGTGAAGGACAGAAATGACACACAGTCAAAAGCAATGGAGTACAGGACAGAACAGCAAAACACATGCACAATACATGTTACAAGATACCCACCCAGAACCAAGTTAGCATGTCAACACTGTTGGGGAGTACAGCCCACCTGTCACCACACATCGCAACACACATCCAGTCAAGTGGCCCATGGACACACTCCCACAGCACCAGAGCACCACCCACACATCATGCCAACTCACATCATTGACATGACACCTCAGGATACTCACATTCAGCTAAAGAAGTTGGTGATGAGCTGTGTGCGGACATCACCATCATCATCATCACTGGCATCGTGGTCCAGGCCAGGATCCTCCACAGGTGGCGGATGTTGGTCATTGTCATCCTGGATGAGAGGCAACTCCTTCCGCACTGCCAGGTTGTGGAGCATGCAGCAGACGATGATAATCTTGCACACTTTCGCAGGGGCATATGGGAGGGACCCTCCGGTTTTGTCCAGGCAGCGGAAGCGGCTCTTCAGGAGACCAAAGGTCCGCTCAATCACTCTCCTGGTCCGACCATGTGCCTCATTGTAGCGCATCTGGGCAGGTGTCACAGGGTTCCTGAGGGGTGTCAGCAACCACGGCATGTTGGGGTATCCCGAGTCACCTACGGACAGACAAGTGCACATTAGCTGACTTGGAAAAGTGGGCGGAATACTACAGATCAGATCACACACAATGGCACAAAGTCAGTACACACCGACAAGCCAGGCACGCTGGTTCTGCATCTGTGCCATCATCCTGGGGATGCGACTACTCCTCATCACAAAGGCATCGTGTGCTGAACCAGGGAAACGGGCACACACGGGTGTGATGGTCATGTCTGCAAGACACACCACCAGTGCATTGACCGAGTTGTAGTGCTTGCGGTTCCTGTAGGCGTGCTCCTGGGCCTGTGGTGGTACCAAAGCCACATGTGTCCCATCAATGGAGCCAATTACATGCGGCATCCTCCCCAGGGCATAAAAGTCACTCTTCACGTCAGTGAGTCGTCGCAGTCTAGGGAAATAGATGTACCGGTTCAGGAAGAGCAACATTGCCGCCAAAACATCGCGGAGCACACGGCTGAACATGGTCTGTGACATCCCACCAGCAGTCGCCACAGTATGTTGGAAGGTACCAGTGGCAAAGAAGTGTAGGGCTGCCATCACCTTCACCTTGGGGGTCAGCGCTGTAGGATACGGCCGGCCAGGCTGCAAATGTGGGGACAACTGCACTGCCAAATCCTCAATCAGCTGCCTGGTGAAGCGGTACCGTCGGATGCTGTCCCGTTCCACCATCGTTGCCAGGTCTGGGAATGGCCGATGGACAGCAGGAGCCCTGCAGTGCAGAGGAGAAGTAAGCAAGATTGTCAGTCACCCCACATATGCGGCATTGAACACACTCAAGATCCCAACATACATCATTATGAGGCACAACTACATGAAGTGTGCAGTACCGGAAGGACATGTATGGTACATACATGGCCAACATCTGTCAACACGGTCCAACAGGTGGCATCAATTAGTCCCAGGTTGGCCCATTGGATATCATGAGGCCGTGTCACAGTTACCATCTCCTGCTGCCGTGCCACAATAACCCCCACAGGGACATGTGAGGACAGATGTGCCCCAGGCACCACAGCTCAACGACAGGTACATTCCCAGGGACCCTGTAATGCCACATGGACACTGGCATTACATGGAGTGTCATGTATACACCACAGCAAAACAACCATGACCCCCACAGGTAGTGGCCCCACTTGCCACGGCAGGACAGACATGGACGTCTGTGACACACACGCACAACATCAGAGTCCATGCACACACAACGTGGATGTGGAGACTGTCTCCCATTGTGCACATGAAATCAGAAACATTGTAAACACCACATGCACAAAGACTGTGGAGGACCATCACTATTGTGCCACTAGGACACCCTGGCTCAAACATACCGTCCCACATGGGACTCACGGGGTATGTGACATGACATACACATACACCACTGTGAAATGTGACCATGGCACATGCACAGATATGAACAGTTGCACATCACAGTGGTCACGTACACGTAACACCCAGGATCCTGTCCCCATGAACACGTGCACAGCCTGGGGGTGGCTGCCCACAGGTGACACCCACAGGACAACATGTACACCAACATACACACAATAGGAAATGCAGCCTTACATGCCTTATGATAAAGTTTGGACAGGCTGTCGTGATGTAGGTGTGCCCCTCACTCCCTGGGAGCTATCTGTGGCTGGCATATGTCCATCTGAGACAGGCATGCTGACATATGCCAGTCACATGTACAGTGATGCGTTGAACTGCAATGGACCGATCGGTGCCTCCGGCCGGCCCATTGCTTTCAATGTGTGCGGGTACGCGTTGTACCCCTGTGCGCGTTGAACAGCAATGGACCGATCGGTGCCTCCGGCCGGCCCATTGCTTTCAATGTGTGCGGGTACGCGTTGTACCCCTGTGCGCGTTGAACTGCAATGGACTGATCGGTGCCTCCGGCCGGCCCATTGCTTTCAATGTGTGCGGGTACGCGTTGTACCCCTGTGCGCGTTGAACTGCAATGGACCGATCGGTGCCTCCGGCCGGCCCATTGCTTTCAATGTGTGCGGGTACGCGTTGTACCCCTGTGCGCGTTGAACTGCAATGGACCGATCGTGCCTCCGGCCGGCCCATTGCTTTCAATGTGTGCGGGTACGCGTTGTACCCCTGTGCGCGTTGAACTGCAATGGACCGATCGGTGCGCACCCATTGACAATGGGCTTGCCTGGCAACGGACGCGTTTTCGAATTTCGAACAAGTCGGTTGCTGGAAAATCAGTTGGTCACCCACAACAATGTTGCAAAATCATGTATGTCATGAAGTTGAAGATTTGAAGGATGCTGTGGGCGTGTTTTGGTGCTGCTATTCCATGGATTGGCCAGATTCAGAAGATGCAAACGACTTGGACCTATCACTTTGGACACAAGGGACAGTATCTGCCTCTCCAGCACATATATATTGCTGGCTGTTCCCCTGAGAGCCCACTTGCCTGCACTACATGCTCCAAGACGACATCTGCCACTGCACTGCTGCTGTCTCTGCCCCTCTGGACCCTACAATGGCACGTACTGTGGAGAGAGCCCCAGCCTTCAGCCTTGAAGAGAACCAGGCCCTGCTGGACAGCCTACTTCCACAGTACAGCAAGCTGTATGGGACACCAGGGGAGCAGGTGAGTGTTCTGTGCACTGCCTTTCTGAATGTGCATTTTGTCTGACTAGCAAGGCTGAGAGTCTGCACGCCACTGGCTAGCAGGCTCACTGAGTAGTTGTCACCCCCCATAGTGTGTAGTGACTTGCACTGGACAGGTATGGTGCAGTGACAGTGCATTTGAACATGGTTTTACTTCCCATGCAATGATACCATGTAGTGACGTCTGGCAAACTGTCCATGGTCAGCTTTGCACTGCCTGTGTACATCATGTGCCCCTGTGATTGAGACATGTATATACAACTGTGTCATGCACGGATATGTTGCATGTGTGGTAATGGCCTTTTCACTTTGTCATCCTCACAGGTTAATGCCCATCGGAAGCAGGAAATCTGGAAGGACATCGTCCGGGCTGTCCGGTCCGTGGGGGTCTACAAGCGCCGGATCTGCAACTGCCAGAAGAGGTGGCAGGACCTTCGGGGCTGGACCCGGAGGATTGCACGGGTCCAGCTGAAGCTGTCGCCTCCTCGCAGGAGGGGCGGAACACGGACCCTGACCCCCACATGCTCCAGATCCTGGCGGTGGTCTTTCCAGACCTGGATGGGCAGCTGAAGGCCAGACAGCAGCAAGGAGGGGGTGAGTCAAAGACTGCACTGTGAACTCTGTATTACATGCTTTGTGCCCTCCTCTGGCCTGGTTCAACTGCCACAGTGCAGCAGTCATGTTGTCCAGGAGCCATGTCCCTCTATTGTGCACTGCCCACTGCTCATCTGATACCCAGGTGTGGCCCTTACAGTCAGGGAATTGTGTCACTTGGGACTGTGTCCTTGCAGTTTGCTTCACTAAAGGTGGGGACAGCATCTGTTTCCCTAAATCTGTTGTGGGCATCATGGGTGGGTCCATTGTTCACACAACGCCTGGGTTTGGACATGTGATCTGCGTGTTGCTTTGATATGCGGTCCACTTGCTGAGCTGAGCCACCACATGTGCCTGGGGTATGTGGCACACGCCATGCAGCGGGTGGGAACAATGTTTGTGCCCCAGGAGTGTGCAGATTACGTGTGTCACACATACATAGCCAGCTATCCACTGTCCAGGGCACATCCCTCATTCATGTGGAGCAGGACAGTCATGCCTACTCCAGGCCATGCAATGCACTCTGTACTCCCACTCCCGTGTATCAGCTGACACATTGTGCACAGTGATTTGACCCCTCCGGTGTCTGCCTCTGTGTCAGTGTGCTGTGGATTAGTTGCCAGGACTGCTGGGGTGTTTCTTGGTAGGGGCTCAGCATGCCCCTGGAGATGTGACCATAGGAGACGATACTTGTGTGTCACATAGGTGTTTGATCAGCTGCCCGTGCAGACTGGGGTATGCGAATGTGATGTTCAGGCAGCTGTTCCCCATTCACAGCAAATTGTGAGGGGCTCAGGTTCAGAGGGTAGTGTCACAGGTCTCCCATATGTCCAATAGGTGTGACCTGGACAGATGAGGGTTGAGATGATGTGTTGTGTGGGGGATGTACATGTGCACTTGTGCAGCTCCAGGACTTGCATTCCCCATTACCTACTATTGTGACACAGTGCATAGTGTTGTTGTCTGGCTGCCAAGTCATACATCACTGAGACAGTGATGTATGACTTAACAGTCATGCCTCTGCCATGGCATGTGTCAACTTATTTGTGGTCCTGCAGGGGAGTAACATGTGCTACATGCACACCATAGTGGCGCTGGCTATCAGGACATGGGTGCATCATGGTGTCTGTCGCTGGTATGCATCACATGCATTTCCTATTTGACTCTGGGCATCCCTTTCATCCGGAAACCTGTACTGACTCAGTGGCAAGAGCTGTGATGTGTCCACACCGTGTCCTCTGCACTGTCCAACTACTGTGTACTTGGTGCATGTGTCCACACTGGGGTGTTGCAATCCAACAGACACCAGACAGATGGGTGCAAGGCCATGTGGGATGTGAGTGCCATGCTTGGCATCAGACTGACAATTGGCTTCTCCTGTTCAGTTAGGGCACTTTTAGCAATGTACAACTAATGATGCCAGGGCTTGCTCTGTGATGTGCTGTGCTCACAGTGGTGTGTGCGTTTGGTGCAGGTGACTGATGTCTGTCTGTTTCCCCATTGTTTGCAGATACATCCACGGCCACGGAAGGGGACAGCTCCACGGACCAGGAGGAGCCAGAGAGCCAGACTGGGTCAGCAGCCGAGGAGTGGTCGGAGGGACCCAGTGGCACGGAGGGCGAGGGGAGCCACACCGAGGAATCCTCAGCACCATCCACCTCAGCTGAGGACCAGAGCAACTCGGAGGATGACTCCCTTGTGGAGGCGGGTGTCAGCAGCCACCACACCCCAGCTAGTGTTGCTGTCCCCGCCACCACCAGCACCACCACCGCCCTCCCATCGGCTCCCATTCCCAAGGTCCGTGGAGGCTCCCATGTTCGGGAGCGTGTCTCCTTTGGCCCAGGCACCGCACCCCCTGCCCCTGTGTCCCCTGCTGCCCTGAGTGAGGAGTCTGTGTACCTCCTTCGCCAGCTCCATGTAGGGCAGACAGCCATGCTGAGTGTCCTCCATGCGCACACCGCACTGTTGACTCAGCTGGTGTCGTTCATGGAGGGCATCTCATTGGGCATGTCTGACCTACAGAGGGGCAATAGGTCCATGGACTCCTCCCTGACGGCAGCAGTGTCCCTCCTCAGACAGTCCCTCACCCCTCCTGCCTCTGCTCCATCCACACTCCCCAGCACCTTGCCCGTCCCAAGCACACACACACCGGCACAGGCACACACCAGCACACACACATCCAGCACACAGACACACACGCCACAAACTAAACGCACACGCACGCACAGTCAGGGGACTGAAACCAGACTCACAGGGGATGGGGCCCTGGTACACACACACGCATCCACGGGCACTGCGCAGTCCTCAGTTGCCTCTCCCTCCAAAGCACCCTCCCTTGCCTCACCTGCAACCCCAAAGACCCAGCGCCTCTTCCTCAGTGACCTCGGCCTCTTCCCCTCCGATCCAGCTGCCCCAGCATCCAGGGGGAAGAGGAAGCCCCCCACACGGAGCAGAGTGCCCCTCGCCCCCGGACACCCTCCCCCAGGTGCAGACAGACTGAGGCCCCCACCCACAAGTCCCCCGGAGTGGTAAGAGCAAGACCCCGCCGCCGCCCTGCAGCTCAAGCACCAGGTCACCTTCCTCCATCCCTCAGGCCCCCACTCCACAGGTGCCCCCGCCACACCCTGCCCCAGGTTCCCCCACCCACAGATATACCATCCCCAAGAGGCTCCGGCCTTCTCCCCCTGCCACTTGCTCTCCCGGCACCACACCCCCGCTGCGCTTGTCTGTGCCACTGATGTGGTGAGGGTGTCCTCCCCCTCTGTCCAGCCCACCTTGCCTGTTCCCCATTCTCCTCCCCTGGTGGTAGGCACTGCAGTGGAGTCCACTACCACCCTGTCTGACTTGGGCACTGCAGTGGCGGACCTGTCCACTCCATCTGCAGGGTCCACTGCAGTCGTGCCGGCACCCACAACTTCTGAGCCATGCCCCCCAGTTGTGCCGGCACACACCATGTCAGACACCTCCACTGCAGTTGTCAGTGGCTCTCCAGCACCCACCACCCCTTCCCTGCTTCCTCCTGGTGAGCCCTGATCCTGTCCCTGCGGTGCCTGGCCTACCCCCCCGGTTGCCCCTCCTAGTGGATTGTCCCTGGTTTTGTGCAGGCATGTGTAGGGTGGCATCTGCCACTGTCACCCACTTGTGACTTTGTTGATGGACTGGCCATTGGCCTTTGTTTATGTTCTACCGGACTTCTACTTTTAATGCCACATATGCTGAATAAAGCAACTTTCTGTTCTCTAGTGCTTTTGCTTCTGATGTACATGATGTTGATGATGCTAACAATGCCCTTGCTGCAGTGATGGTGATATTTGGTCTCATGATAATGAAGTGTTACTGTGCAGGAACCCATGTGGTCCAGGGGTTATGTGTCCTATCCTGTGGTGTATCCATGTCATCCATAGCAGCATCTGAGGGTGTCATGTGTTCAGTAGTTGGCAATGAGATTTCCTACTTAGATTGGCAACTTCACATCTGTGGCTTCCACCCCTGCACATCTGTTGTGCCTGCCATTGTTCTATTCGTCTACTTCCCTGACCGTGTGGCCATCTCCAGTGAACATGCAGGTTTGGGGATCAATGGGGAAGGACTCATCTGTGTTGTCAGTGCAACATTGCTATACAAGTGTGTTGGATCTGTGCTGATGATTCCGTTGGCACTTCCATGACCAGGCTGATGGGACGGGAGCCCTCATTTGTTGCTAATTGTTGATTGTGTGTCCCATTGCTGCCATGGTATGGTATCTGTTCGCTTCACATCTGCAGTCTCCACAGGGTATCTGCATGTGTGTGCCCATTGGTGCAAATATGTGGGTCTGCATTCAGATGGTCACTTCTGTCATTGTGTCATTGATGATTGTTGACGGTGTCAGCCCCCATGGGTGTTGTTTGTCTGCACATGGCCAAAGTTATGTCTTATTTGCACTGCAGGATTTGGCTCCCCCAATTTATGTTGCAATGGGACACATACACTACTTTGCCACTGATGTGTTTGTTGTTCTGTGACCAGGAATCATCCATGCAGTTTGGCAGTTGCACCTCTTACTTTGTCAACACTTGCCTTTTGGTCACTGTGATGATGGGGGTTTGGACCCCATTGCCACAATGTTCGAAATGTGCTTCAGCTATGGACCCCACACTTACATTTTGGTCACTGTGATGATGGGGGTTTGGACCCCATTGCCACAATGTTCGAAATGTGCTTCAGCTATGGACCCCACACTTACATTTTGGTCACTGTGATGATGGGGGTTTGGACCCCATTGCCACAATGTTCAAAATGTGCTTCAGCTATGGACCCCACACTTACCTTTTGGTCACTGTGATGATGGGGGTTTGGACCCCATTGCCACATTGTTCAAAGTGTGCTTCAGCTATGGACCCCACACTCACATTTTGGTCACTGTGATGATGGGGGTTTGGACCCCATTGCCACAATGTTCGAAATGTGCTTCAGCTATGGACCCCACACTTACCTTTTGGTCACTGTGATGATGGGGGTTTGGACCCCATTGCCACAATGGTCATGGCCTGCTTGCATTGTGGGTGCCACACACATATATGTGTGGCACATGTGCTAGGGGGTCACATTGTATGTTCAAAGTCATGTTCGGTGTTGTAGGCATTTGACACAGTCTACACACGCTTGTCATGGTGTTGGGGGATGTCTTCTTCTTGCATTCCCTAGGTTGTGGTGTGCTGGTTGTGTCATGCATTGTCCATCCTATGAGTGGGGGTGGTAGTAGTGGTAGGTATCCAGCCCCCCCTGGCTAAGGGTGGTGGTAGGCATCCAGCCCCCCCTGGGTGAGGGTGGTAGTAGTGGTAGGCATCCAGCCCCCTGGGTGAGGGTGGTAGTAGTGGTAGGCATCCTGCCCCCCTGGGTAAGGGTGGTAGTAGTGGTAGGCATCCTGCCCCCCTGGGTGAGGGTGGTAGTAGTGGTAGGCATCCTGCCCCCTGGCTAAGGGTGGTAGTAGTGGTAGGCATCCAGCCCCCCTGGCTAAGGGTGGTAGTAGTGGTAGGCATCCTGCCCCCCTGGGTGAGGGTGGTAGTAGTGGTAGGCATCCAGCCCCCCTGGCTAAGGGTGGTGGTAGGCATCCAGCCCCCCTGGGTGAGGGTGGTAGTAGTGGTAGGCATCCAGCCCCCCTGGCTAAGGGTGGTAGTAGTGGTAGGCATCCTGCCCCCCTGGGTGAGGGTGGTAGTAGTGGTAGGCATCCTGCCCCCCTGGGTAAGGGTGGTAGTAGTGGTAGGCATCCTGCCCCCCTGGGTGAGGGTGGTAGTAGTGGTAGGCATCCTGCCCCCTGGCTAAGGGTGGTAGTAGTGGTAGGCATCCTGCCCCCCTGGGTGAGGGTGGTAGTAGTGGTAGGCATCCAGCCCCCCTGGCTAAGGGTGGTGGTAGGCATCAAGCCCCCCTGGGTGAGGGTGGTAGTAGTGGTAGGCATCCAGCCCCCCTGGGTGAGGGTGGTAGTAGTGGTAGGCATCCTGCCCCCCTGGCTAAGGGTGGTAGTAGTGGTAAGCATCCTGCCCCCTGGCTAAGGGTGGTAGTAGTGGTAGGCATCCTGCCCCCTGGCTAAGGGTGGTAGTAGTGGTAGGCATCCTGCCCCCTGGCTAAGGGTGGTAGTAGTGGTAGGCATCCTGCCCCCCTGGGTGAGGGTGGTAGTAGTGGTAGGCATCCTGCCCCCTGGCTAAGGGTGGTAGTAGTGGTAGGCATCCTGCCCCCTGGGTGAGGGTGGTAGTAGTGGTGGGCATCCTGCCCCCTGGGTGAGGGTGGTAGTAGTGGTAGGCATCCTGCCCCCTGGGTGAGGGTGGTAGTGGTGGTAGGCATCATGCCACCCCTGGGTAGGGGTGGTGGTGCGCATTCAGGCCCCTGTGTGCATATGTGGCATTGGTGATGGGCATCCCGCCCCTATGGTGCTGCTGTTGCTGGTGTAAGTATATTCTGCATCCCTGTGTGTGTGTGTGATGTGTCGTGTACGTGTTGTATGTGTTTTGTGGTTGGTGTCTGGCTTACCTTCTGCGCCGTACGCGTCCGTGCCTGTTCCGGTAGTAAATGTAGAATATTGGTATGATCGGGACGAAGGGATTCATGGTTGGTTCGTGTCGTTCGTCCTTCTCGTTGCTTCGCGTCGTCCTCGTCGCTTCGCCTCGTCCTCGTCGCTTCGCCTCGTCCTCGTCGCTTCGCGTCGTCCTCGTCGCTGCCGTGTTTGTCTCGGAGCCGTGGATCGTGTTGTGGCGCGAATCGGAGCTTATGTGCGCCTCTCCCGGATGCTTTGACGTGCCGTGCGTAGCGACGGGTTCGGCGCGTACGGAAAGCGCATCGTACTTGTCCGGCCGGACGGGGCTGCATTTTTCCTTCCGTGCGACTCGATTCTGCGTTTCCGGATTCGCCTCGGTAGGAGAACAGGACCTGGTTTGGGTGAGTACGGCTCGGCCGGATTCTTTGCTGTTGTGCGCATCGTACTTGCTCGTTCGGTGTGCTGTACGGATCGGTCGGGAAACAGGCTTTCGCATGGCTTTTTTCCCGACCGAATGGTATTGGGTGCGCCTCCAACCGAGATCGGAATCAGCCCCTAAGTCCTGTCTGGGAGGTGGTCACACCTCCCTATGACAGGATACCTATTGTCCTGCCTTCCTCTGCTCGAGTTTGGCTCAGCAGCAGGAGGCCAGAATCGTGTGTCTGGTCGGCAGCAGCCATAGTTTGCTGTCTGGGTCTAGAAGGCTGGTACCGGGAGCACTGAGGGCCTTCCGGAGGAGCTTTACAGTGCATGGAATCAGACCTCCCACACCGTTTATTGTGTGGGGGTATGATTCCAACATGTTTGATACCAAACACGACAAGGTTCGTTACAGCCAGTTTAGAGATGGTCATTACATAATGACGCATGGCCACTCTATGTATCTTAATGGCTGATGCACCTACAACCCGAAAGAATGGACTCCGAAGGTTACAGGGGTGTCCTGCTCATGCAGGGGCACCCTCACACTTAGAACCAAGCACCCTGCCTTCAGGATTGAAAGGCCTGCCCAAGGGGTGACTTATAGGTTTTAAGTGCAGTGACCTCAGATATAAGGAAACTTATATCTATCGTAAGTGGTGCTAGCACCAGCCTACACAGGCTGCAATGGCAGGCCTGTAGTCACAATTTGAGTGGTCTCTCATCGGTGGCATAATACATGGTTCAGCCCATGGGAGATCCCTGGTGTACCTATGCCCTGGGTACCTTCGTATCATATACTAGGGACTTATCAGAGTACATCAGTAGTCAATCTGGAGTGTACCTAAGTACTCACCATGTCCAATTTAGGGACAAAGCACAGTGACTGGGGTCCTAATTAGCAGGATGCCAGTCAGACTAGTCAGTAAAACATAATGAGACCAGCAAAAAGTGGGGGTTCCATGAAAGCAGATCCTACTTTCCTACAATTACAAAGTATTAAGGAAAACACAACCCATAATCTATTTGGTTGCCAAACTCAGGGCTATTAGATTTCACATGGACAAGCCACATTTGGGAGGGCCCTCTGATCCAAAGTTACCTCCACACAAGGGCAAAAGGGTGGTTCTCTAAAATTATGGTCTTATTAATGCACGCTTCTTGGTAAAACGTGATGTAGAAGTTCACAATATTGATTATAGCGTATCAAATAAAAATACTACTCAGCACTGAATCTTTGACAAATAACTCCTCTAGGCCAGAGCTTTGTTTGGCATGTCCCCCTATACCTCTTGCCAGAATGTGCAGACCGGGTTGAGGTTTTGCCATCACATATGAGGAAATGGTGGACCTCAGGCAAATCAAACTGAAGGATATCAGTGAGGCAAACTTGTTAGGCTTTATGATTCCCATACTCCAAAATATTTGGTTTTGGGTGTAGTTTGTTATAGATCATCCCTTGGGCTTTTGGAAATTTCGCAGACAATTTTCTGAATTTCTGCTCCATCCTCTAGTAAAACATTCCTTGATAATGATTCTAGGATATTTTAACCTTTGGGCAGAAGTGGGGGACTCTTCGGCCACACTAGCCCTCGTAAATCGGATAAAATCACTATTACACAATTAGGGGTTGGCTCTACCCACACTGTGATTCATACTCCGGGATAAGTGCCCGATTTCGACTTCGGCGGTCGAACCACCGCCATCCTGTCCGTTGCGGTCCGACCACTGACAGCCCTTCGGTCGAACCTCCGGATTACGTTTCCAGCGGTTGGACCACCAGCAGCACGACAGAAGACCGCCGACACCGCCAGGATCCTGGATCGCGACGGTGTGGTGGTGGGGATAGTCGAGATGAATGGCGGCGACTGCTGCCATGGAAAGGCTGGCGGGGATTCACTTTGGGGGCCCGTTGCGGGCCCCCGGGGGGTGGGTGTGGGGGGCTGCACTTGGGGGGTACCTATGGTACCCCCCTACATTGCCATGCACAAGGTGGCAGGTGCCTGCCACGTTGTGCATGGCAATGCACAACATGCCTTTTCACCATTGCGGCGGGTGCTGCAGCACCCGCCGCAATGTTGGAAATGCTGAATGCGACCGCCAGGGTGGCGGTCTCATCCTAATTAGCGGTGCGGGACCGCCGCATGTCTGGTGGCCGGTCCCAGCACCGCGAGTCCGCCCGCCATCCTAATGGGCCCCTAAGTGTTTTCCACTCCCAATTTGGCAAAAGTTTTCCAGTTGATTCAGATGGATTGGACTGATCACAGGCCTATCAATTTTTTTATAGAGGTAAAGGACATGGGGGCATACTGTGCTCCAGAAGCAGGTGCATCTAACCTCGGAACAGAGGTCCATGCTACCCCTGGAATTGTTCCTCAAGGCACTATACTCCTGTGCACCAATTTACAAGCATCACCCACCAGCAAAGGATATGGGTAATACACTACATGGATTACGAGCCTGTACAGTTCCCTTCCATGATTACCTCACATTGCGAAACCAAACGTAACATGCATGCCCTCGTATAACGCTACTCTAAAGGAAGCAAAACTTTGGTGCAAACATCTAGAACGCATATGGAGATTTCACTATGATTTAAATGAAAAGCGTAAATGAAGACAGGAGCCTACAAGCCGAAAATGTCTGCAGCCAGATGCAACTATTCTGCAGAATGTATAATCACGTCCGGGAATCTCTTGAGGGAGGCTTTTGTGATACTTAAATCTCTAATCACACCTACTTGCATTTCACAACCAATTAAGCACTCCCAAGAATTATGTGATAATCTGGGCACCTTCTTCAGATATAAGGTGCTAAAAATTACACCAGGGCTCACGAAAGGGGGAGAATGGTTCAGGCTAATACTGACTATCCCATACGGATCACTGATAAAATATCGACTACAAAAACCTCGTCCTACAAAAATATTGGGGTAAAAATATCGTAAACACAAATATCGACACCCTATACTTAAACTAGGATTTACAAAAACATCGGTAAAAATATATCGTCAACAAAAATATCGTTAACAAAAATATCGACAACATAAATATAGCTAACAAAAATATCGATAACATTAAAAATAAAACATACACCAAAAATATCGATATCATCAATATCAACAACACAAATATCGATAAAATATATATAAACAACATTGTAAACAAGATTTAACATTAAAAAACAATATTTATAATTATAAAATTAAATTACATATCCCAATTACTTAAAATAAATAACATATATAAAAAATAATAAAATACTGTTATAATACTAACACAAATAAAAATATTTATTAACTATACAGCATAAAATAAATATCCAATAAACCGAAAATAGACTAAACTTAATATATATCAGCTACAATTAAATTACATTTATTTACAAATATAGTCAAAAAACAACAATAAATAACAAATACAAACATTAAATAAACAACACATATATGTTAAACTAATTAAAATGTACCTGCTAAAAAATTCAAAAAAAGTATCTCAACCAATAAATTTAAACTAAACTAAAACAAACCAATAGAAAACATTAACTAATTAAATAAACACTATAAAAACAAGGAATTAATTAACGCAATTTTACTGTATATAGGCCAAACAAGGAGGGAGAGCATTACTTTGTGGGAGAGAGAACAGAGAAGAAAAAAGAATTACATAAACAACTATATCTCATTTTCTAAAACACAGGTAAGAACAAAACTTTAATGCAAATTATAAATACTTCACCTTTTTTAATTTATTGAAGTTAAAATAATGACATGTTGTTCTTTAAATGTCATAGATAACACTTCATAACAAATACACCGAGAAAATATAGAAGAAACATTTTAATGCCCACAATACTTAACTCAACATGATTAAAAATATAACAAACTAAATATATAAATTAACCTACAAATAAACTACATTAATTGTATTTTTTAAGACGTAATAAAAGTACAAAACATAGCTAACAAATGCTTTTCTTTTTACAGCTGCCACAAAATTCAACTAAACATCAACAAAAACCACTACATCAACGAAAATTAGTAAGTATATAGGGGCACATTATGATGATCACAACACAATTTACCCCCGCCATATTACGGTACCACGGCGGACGGAAAGTCTGTCCGCCGCTTTTCCGCCGGTTGGCAATCGTCACGATTGCCGGCTGGGCGGAACTCGGGCATAATATGGTGGCGGTGCCTGTGCACCGCCGTCCATATTATGATGCCTGGCGGTTCCGGCCGTTTCATGGCGACGATGCCGCCATGAAAGGGCTGGCGGGAATTGCTGTGGGCCCAGGGGGGCGGAGGGGTGGGGGGCCTACATTGCCATGCTCAAGGTGGCAGGCACCGCACGGTGTCTGTCACGTTGTGCAGGGCGATGCGCAACATGCCTATTTGGTATTGCGGCGGGTGCTGCTTACAGCAGCACCCGCCGCAATATTAGATATGCGGAATGCGACCGCCAGGGTGGCGGTCGCATCCTAATTTGCGGAGCGGGACTGCCACACGTATGGCGGACGGTCCCAGCACCGCTAGGATGGCGGGCAGACTGAAGTCCACCCGCCATCCTAATAGGCACCATAATTTGTATTACAAAATGTTTTGAAATAAAATGTAATTAGCACATGCATCAATGTTATTACCGGTCGCAACAGTCCAATTATCTAAAAAGCCTCATTTATAACAAATGAAAATGCTTTTAAAATACATCGACTGAAAAAGCAATAGCAAAATAAGTACTTTCCAACTGCGATTTGTTTCAAATTGCTTACTATAAACCTTTACTCCCATAGAAATTAATAAAAAAAATTATACTCCCTATTAAAGATTCTGTATAAATAACAATTTATTTAGCAAATACTATATACATAAAAAATTGCAACTCTTAAATAGCAATACCTTAAACATGGCCAGTAAAGATTTGCAATTCTTTAACTTCATACGTGTGTTCATAAATGTTGTAAATCTAACAAACTAATAATATAATGTTTTTTCCTTTACTTCACAGCTTAGGGGCCCATTACGATACCCGGCGTAAATAAATCCGCCAGGCATGGAAGCGGCAAAAATCCGCCCGCATACACCGTCTGAACACCGACCACGCCATTACGATTACACAAACCGAAAACCGCCATCGGCGGAAAATCACACAAAATACCGCCCGCCATCGTCCGAGTCGGAGTCAAACCGCCCGCCACGGACGGAAACACGCCCGACAACACAAAACCGCCCGCCCTCACGGCCGACACACCGCACGTGAAATTACGATCGCACCGCCATGAGCGCGGGAAAACCACAAATATACCGCCCGCCAGCGCAAACAACGCCGATGCCAATCGACACGGCAGAAACCATGGCGCCCACGTCCCTGCACAGAAACCATCCGCTCACAAAACCAATAGCACACAACATGGCCAATAAGTCCACACAGCAAGGCACGCACAAATAGACAAGCACAGTACACATCCCGAAAACACCCCCCGGACAAACAAAAACTACAAAGGCCAGAACCCCAGACACAACACACCTGAAAACAACAGACCATGAGGACACACCCACATAGGTGAGTACAAAAGCAGCACTCCCACAGACCACAACCCCTTGCTACATTGCAAACCAGAGAGGAGAGGAGAGGACACAGTGACACAGCGAGGACAACAGCACACCACAGAAACGCACACATCACCACCACCACCACCACCACCAAACACCGGCACCACAAACCCCCTGCACATTACACAACACACACCGCACCAGCACCACAAACACCATGGCACCACAAAGAATGCCCAAGTTCACGCCCATGGAGCTGACGGTCATGGTCGACGAGATCATCAAGGTGCACCCACAAATCTATGGGAACATGGTCCAACACACACCACTAGCCACCAGAAACAGAATGTGGAACCGGATCGTAGACCAGGTCAATGCAGTCGGGACCCTGCCCAGGAACAGAGTCGAAATTAACAAACGGTGGAATGACGTCAAGAGCCTGGTCAAGAAGAAGGAGGGCAAAAACAGAGAGCTGGCTGCCGTCACTGGCGGAGGGAATCCCGCGCTCTTCAAGACCTTCAAAGCGTGGGAGGAGAAGGTGCGAGTCATCATACATCCCGAGATCCTCGCCGGATTAGCAGGGGAGTGGAGGCTGGTAAGTACAAACTAATGTATACCAGCACACCGCTATGTACTCACATGCACTACCACCATGCCACAGCTCCCAGGGACAAACACCCCCATGTCCAGCACACAATACACAACACATCACACACACATGCAACAGACACCACCACACACAGCCCAAACCGAACAACTGTAAGATGCATGGGGACATGTGTACATTCAGCCAGCCACGTAACCACCAACAGGTCCCCAAATATGCCAGAAGCGCCACAACGAGCACCCACCACACCCATGTGTCCGCCACAGCTGCACAAACCGACAAGTAACAGGTAAGTGGCAGGAACACAAAGTGCAGTGGGTGGGACGGTGGACAGCCCAAGTACAACACACACCAGGCCCCTAGTCCCACAGCACAGCAAGGAGGAGCATCCCCCACACCCCACAGCCACGTGTCAGCCACCGCAGTGCACAACGACAGCCGAAAGGCAGACATCACGGTCCACAGCAATCGGTGTCAGTGGGTGTCCAGCCACCCCCACGACCCACAACACCCCCCACCCCCACAGACCTGCAACATGGAGCACCCCCGCTTAGAGCCATGTGGCATCCAGTACAGTGCACGCACGAACAACCTGCAGGTGGGAAACTGGACAGGGCTGGATTACTGGAGGTATGAGGACCGGCACACGACCAACACATGGGACATGTCACGTAGCAGACGAACACGCAGCACCGCCCACCGTCACGAACAAGTGAACAATGTGCACACGGACATGAACAACAGACTCACACCCCACATGACCCATCACAGACATAGCAACACCCAAGGAGCCACGTCTGCATACACAAGCCACACTGAAAATAGTACCACACGGCAGCCACTGTGCAACTCATCACACACAACCGAAACACCATTGAAGTCCTGTCCATGTAGCCCCTACTGCCTGTCAACCACACACCCCACAACTACGCCTATGTAAGACAAACAACACTAGACGCAACAGAGCGGAACAACAGAAATGCACACGAACACCACTGAACCCATCAAACACACAGACACACCATGCACATACAACATACCATCCATCCCATCCGTCAGCCCCAGTCACATGAAAGGCATGTCATCCGCACAGCTGCCACACATACAGCAGTCACGCTAAGATACATGCCCATGACCAACCATGTGCCAGAAGTCAATGAAGCGCACGACACACTGTGAGCAACAACACACAACATGGGCCACACCCCCCCCCACGAGCACTGCAGTGATGCACATGGCACAGGGCAGCACGCACACCAAGGAGATGGGACAACTGCAATACGTTGGCTTTCACACACAACCATCACTCACTCATAACGATGCGTCCAATGCCATGTCCAGTAATCACAACAGACAGCAAATATGCAGGCCATGTCAAGCATGCACACACCTCAAACCATGCACTGTCATGCTGCCACAACACATGTCACGTTCGGCACCCATGGCTCACAGCATGTACCCCAAAAGCATCTTTCCTCCCAAATGCGAATCTGGGGCATGGCCCCCATGTTGCCATATGCGTTCCTAAGCGTTCCATTTGAACCCCAAAAGCATCTTCCCTCCCAAATGCGAATCTGGGGCATGGCCCCCATGTTGCCATATGCGTTCCTAAGCGTTCCATTTGAACCCCAAAAGCATCTTCCCTCCCAAATGCGAATCTGGGGCATGGCCCCCATGTTGCCATATGCGTTCCTAAGCGTTCCATTTGAACCCCAAAAGCATCTTCCCTCCCAAATGCGAATCTGGGGCATGGCCCCCATGTTGCCATATGCGTTCCTAAGCGTTCCATTTGAACCCCAAAAGCATCTTCCCTCCCAAATGCGAATCTGGGGCATGGCCCCCATGTTGCCATATGCGTTCCTAAGCGTTCCATTTGAACCCCAAAAGCATCTTCCCTCCCAAATGCGAATCTGGGGCATGGCCCCCATGTTGCCATATGCGTTCCTAAGCGTTCCATTTGAACCCCAAAAGCATCTTCCCTCCCAAATGCGAATCTGGGGCATGGCCCCCATGTTGCCATATGCGTTCCTAAGCGTTCCATTTGAACCCCAAAAGCATCTTCCCTCCCAAATGCGAATCTGGGGCATGGCCCCCATGTTGCCATATGCGTTCCTAAGCGTTCCATTTGAACCCCAAAAGCATCTTCCCTCCCAAATGCGAATCTGGGGCATGGCCCCCATGTTGCCATATGCGTTCCTAAGCGTTCCATATGAACCCCAAAAGCAAAGTACAAACCAGACCCAGGATGGGCCAGGAGCCCGCATACACCAGAGTCACAATGAGTAGGGGCACAGCAACACACCCATCGGCATGGCCAATCCGTCCCATGCCACATGTGCACAGCACACAGTCCCATTGCCAAGCACACACAACTACAAATGCCACAGCCACACACTCGCCTCCGGGAAACCCATGTACGAGAATGCACGAACTGCCAATGTCAGACGACAAATACATACTTCGCCAGGTGCAACACAATAACAAATCTCATTCTCTCCACAGGTGACGAACTGCCGGATGCTGGGGATGGAGACAGCAGCCAGCACAGCCAGCCTACAAGCCCCCAACGAGGACACACGGATGTGGAGGATCTGTCCTCCTCTTCGGACACGGACCACCAAGCAGGCCCATCTGGTGTGGCAGGGCCCAGCCGCTCCCCAGGACCCCTCCTACCCACCAACCCATCATCCAGGGCTGCTGAACAGTCCCAGCCCCCTGCTGCCACTGTCGTTGCGGCCACACCCACGGTCATTGCGGCCACACCCACGGTCATTGCGGCCACTACCACTGCCGCAACCGCCACCATCGCCGCACCGACCACCACCGCCGCCACCACCACCACGTCTGCGCTGGCACCAGCCCCAGCGCAGGTGGTGGCCCGGCCGACTGGATCCACCCTGGGAGCCACAGCGAGGACCGTGGTGAGCAATGTGGCTAGTGGGCAGGCCGGTGGCAGCAGGACTGGTAGGAGGAGCAGGGTCAGGGAAACGCCAGCCTCCCCTGGGAGCCATGCCCTGCCTCAAATGGCCAGAGTCCTTGGGGCCTATGAGGTGGTCCAAGAACAATGGGTCAGGTCTGCTTCAGACACGCGGGAGGTGCTGGGGGTGCTGAGGTCCATGGACGCCCGTATAGGTCAACTCGTGGACCTCATGGGCCAGCTGGTGGTGGCGGTGAGGACACGGCCAGGGATAGCAGCTCCCCTCCGCCACCACCTGCCGGGGCGCAGGGTCGAGCAGCAGTGTCCAGTTCCCCTGCGTCCACAGCCAGTGAGCACACCTCAACCACCAGCATGTCGCAAGCAGGCACCCCCTCGCAAACGTGGAAGGGGCCGTCCGAAGAGGAAACAGATCTCCCGGGAGGACTTCGCACGCTCCAGTCGCAAGTGAGGCAGCCAGCCAGCCTTCCGCCAGCCTTCCTTGACCAGCCACTGCATTGACTTGCTCTACGATCCCACTCCACACAGCCAGCTGGATGGCATGTGTGTGTTGGACTATGGACATAGAACCAGTGGGTACACCCTGATCATCACGCAGCCATGACCGACAGCTCATTGTCACTGCACGCACCACTTTTGTCATCACCTTACACACAATCACATGTCACAGTTTGGAATAAATGCACCTTTTTCACTAACTGCTGTTTGTGCCCTGTGTTTTATTTGTACGGAATACAACGGCCACCTTGGGCGGAAAGGCACCTGATGCGTGGCATGGCAATGGAATCCGGAGGGCCTGTAGGGACCTAGGGGTGGGAGACAGAACAGGAGCACATTCAATGAGTGTGTCACACACCCATCACACAGTACATGTCAACAACTACAAGCAATGTACACACATCGCACAGAGCAATAGGGCACAATGCCACAGTCACCAACAGTGGCATACTACCCTGGCCATGGAGCGTTGACACACAGCACGTAGTGAACAAACGGCCACCCTGACACAGCACACACACACCTGCACAGATACAGCCACATCAGCCGTCGTACATGGACACTCACCGTCAAGTAAAGTAGCGGGCGATGAGCTGCTGCCGCACATTCCCAGCTTCCTCCTCTCCGCTGTCCTCCTCACTCGAGCTGTCCTGGTCTGCGTGCTGGGGCCCTGGTTGATCTCCGTCATCCACAATGAGGGGGATCTGCTTACGAATGGCCAGATTGTGCAGCATGCAGCACGCCACCACTATCTGGCACACCTTCTGTGGGGAGTACGCCAGTGCACCCCCGGTGCGGTCCAGGCACCTGAACCTGGACTTGAGGAGGCCAAAGGTACGCTCGACCACACGTCTGGTCCTCCCATGTGCCTCATTGTATCGATCGTCTGCTGGGGTGCGAGGATTCCTCAATGGACTGAGCAGCCATGCCCCATTCGGATACGCAGAGTCACCTGGGTGTGAGGGACACAGAGAACCGTTGCTATTCCAACTGGACAGGGGACAGCATCGCACAACCAGCACGCTACACCACTCCACATACTCACCGACAATACAGCCACGATCCTGTTGCATATTGGCCATCAGTCGTGGCAAGATACTGTTGCGCATTATGTGTGCGTCATGTGCCGAGCCTGGAAACTTGGCACACACGTGGGTGATCACCATGTCCGCAAGGCACACCACTTGCACATTCAGGGAGTGCGTGTGCTTCCTGTTGCGGTACAGGTGCTCAGTGGCCTGTGGTGGAACAAGGCCAACATGTGTGCAGTCAATGGCTCCAACGACGTGTGGGATTCTGCCAAGGGCATAGAATGCACCCTTCACTGCCGCCAACTCACGAGCCCTGGGGAAGCGGATGTACCTGTTTCGGTACAGCATCATGGCTGCCAGTACATCCCTCAGCACCTTGCTGAACATGGGCTGGGACATCCCTCCTCCACTGCCCACCGTGTGCTGGAATGACCCAGTGGCGAAGAAATGCATGGCGGCCATCACCTTAGCCGTGGGGGTGACAGCAGTCGGATACACCCTGCGGGGACGGAGATGGGGCTCTAACATGGCACACAGTCGATGCAGGGTTGGCCTGTCCAGCCGAAACTTCCTAATAACCTCTGTATCGTCCATGTCCGCCAGCAATTGGTATGGGCGGTCAATGTTCGGTCTCCGCCTGGGGAAAATGGCAGAGGACACATGTCAAAGCAACACACCACATAGCAATTTCGCATACACATCACTGACATGACTGAGCAAGCACATGAGCCACAGCCCAGCTGTCAAGCTGGGACGGCACGGCCACAATACACTTACACAGGTCTCCCAACAATGGCAATGGCAAGTGAGACATACCACTGCCATGTGCATGCACATGGGGATCTAGGCCCCAATGACTTGCGTGGCGTGCTGATGGGGACTGACTGCATATTCGTCAAGCGGCAACGCCACGGCAACATGGGTGTCTGCTGAGCATGGAACTGCTTCCGAGGCTGGATGAGTATGGCACACGACGACGACGATGTGGGCACAGGCTGAGCGGTCAATACAAGTGGGACCTGTGGCACGAGGGGATATGAGACAGTAGTAGGTGTCAGCACTGCACCCTATGTACAGCACTGTACGGATCACACCTCCCGAAACATTGACAGGTGTCCACATTGACAGCCCCATGCCAAGACGGCTGTGTGCTTGCAGTCACACGTCACAGGTGAGAGGTTACATTGCACGTGCCAGGTGGCAGACGTACATAGTGGGAGCTGGCATGTGTGTGCATGTGTCTCCTGTTCAGGATCCACCAGATGGGCGCTGACTCTGTACTGAGCATTGGACACAGCATGTTCCGTGGAAGGCTTGTGTGTGTGGGATGGTGGCACTGGATGTGCCTCCGTTGGGTGGGGGCCATGCACAGGGCGGGTACGACGATGATTGCGCATTGTTGGTCACGGTGGGTGCACCAACTAAGATGTGTTGCCCTGTGTTCAATTCCTATGTCCGCATGATGATGGACTGTGGATGTGGGCAGACTACACATTGGTCGATGTGCTGTCTATATGCATGTGCCTTCACACCAGGCACAGCTGCCCCTGCACATGTGACCCCTGCTGGACTCGCTGCTGGGTCTGTGGAGCTGATGCACCGTCTGTGCGTGGGGCGGACAGCTCTCCTCACATCCCTCATTGCGCATGTCATGTCCTTGCCGCAGGTGACATGGTTCATGGAGGGCCCACATGTACGCGTGGGTAGGCTACACATGATTGTTCACTGGTCGCCACCCCCAGTCAGTGTTTCGAATGGGAAGGTTGTCGTGCTGGTGGTATGTTCGATGTGGCGGATGGGCGAGCCTAGGTGCGGGCTTACATTCCGGACATGGGGGGTAGTTGGATTGGCGACTAGTTGCAGTACACACGGAACACGTCTCTTCCTTTCCACATCTGGGTCATCCCTTGTACTAACTGACAGTGATATAGTCATCTTCGCCCCAGCCCTCATGTCCTCCCTCGCCCCCCAATATGCATGCTCACCTGCGAGGCTAGCGCTTGCACAGGCAGCCCCAAGCTCGCACCAGAGAGGGCAAGGAGTGTATGTGTGGGTCCAGTTGCACGAGTGGGCTGTCTCAGGGTATGATGTGTGGCGGGACGCCGTCCACCTGCGTGGTGCCCCAAATGGAGACCCGGCCTGCATGGACTATGCATCACAGTCTTCGCCTTCCGGATCCGCCACCTGCGACACCCAGTGGCTGTGGCTGCCCTTGCGGCCATGCCGCGTCCGTCTGTGGCTGATGGCCCACACATTCACTCTTTGGCCTCTCTGGGGAGGGCTCGGGGTGGTGGCGCACGCGCTTGCACTTAGTCGCAATGGCATGTGGCGTGGTTGGTATGATGGGCAATGGATGGGATGGTGCGAGCCACCTCCCGTGACGTCAGTGCTGCTCGTGCTGTGGTGCGTCCCCCTACACTTCCATTTGACTTTTTGCCATGCTAGACGTTGAGGTTCTCTTGCCTGCGTGATATGACCAGGAGGAGCGCGAGGAGACCTCTCACACACCATGCTCCACTGCCATCCCGTGCCCTGTATCGCCTGTGCGGATTGACTATGTTGGGGTTACACCTGGTCGACTGGGGCTGTGTGTGCCTTGTCAAGGGGCATGGCGGGCGCACAACAGGATCCAGCTTGTCCACAGAGGGTGGGCTGAGGTGCGCCTGGTACCGCTATGTACGTGTGCCCGGCTGCTGTGCACACACGTGTTCACTCCCCCCGACAGGTGTCCTCTCACAATGCCCAGGGAAGCGGTGGTGTACTGTTCATGACCCCTCCCAACACGGCGTGCTCCAACTTGGCATGTGCGCATCTACCCGTCGCACCCACCCACCTGTGCACTGCGTCCATACGACTTCACACGACACATGTGTGTCTTCCACAGTTGTGCTACTCATTTGCGTTGACATCCAATACCAGTGGACTACATGGTCATGTCACGACTGCCGTGTACTTCACATACTCTCATCCTCTCTCATTCGTACATGTGAAATGAGTCAGCGGAGACAGTTTTGGTTTCAAACATTATATTGAGTCTTCTGTCCTCTGTGATGCAGTATAGTGGACACTACTGGCAGCGGAATACATGTTGAGGATATACTGAGCATGATTGCAAATGGGATAGGGTGTGGGGTTACATGTGATTGGCTGTTGCATGTGGGATGTGGGCTTCAGAGTGACATCTGCTTGGCCAAGGCTGTGCTAATGTACATTTACGTATAGCTGCGGAGCTGCGGACTTTGACACAGACGGTATACATGTAGCCTACCAGACCGCTTGGCATCATGGGCACAGTCCATCTCAGTTCCATGTGACAGGTTTGCTGCGGTTGTTCCTCATGCACGCGTGCATGTGAGATGACATCAGGGCATGTGCTTGCGTGCATGCAGCGGCGTGCCACTTGTTGTTGCACTGTGGTGGTTACTGGACATGTCACAGTCACTGGGGTCGTGTTGTTGTTGTATGCACTTGTCGTCCATGCAAAGGTCCTGGTATGGGATTCCCGGGGCGGGGGTGGGAGGGGTGCAGCACCCACAGACTCCAGGCGACCTATTCATGTCCACTGAGCGGTGTGTGTGTCCATGGGCGCTGGATCCATGTCGTGTCCTGGTTGTTCGTGCAGTTCCGTCCATGTGGGTGCGATACACAGAGCCCATGCCACTGCCTCCCACGATGCATGCGGTGTTCCTGGATGTGATGGGGAACAGTGTGCATGTCCCGGTCATATCCGATGTCATGGCGATGTCGTTGATGGTGTGGTTACAGTTGCCGGTCGTTTGGTATGGCTGTTGTGGTGGTGACTGGCCAGTCCGTGCGGAAGCTAAGCATGGGTGCGGGGTTGGACATCATAGGTCACTCGGGGAACCTGCGTTGTGGTCCGACGTATTTACAGGTTGTCAGGTATGCGATGCCGTCCAGCAGGGCTTCCATGTCATTGGTGGTGTACATGTTTGCCAGCCAATGAAGCGGATGGTGGCTGTCAAGGTGTTGTTCGTAGGTTGTCCCTTGGAGGACCATGATGGGGCATGCTGGGTGACATTCGATGTAGCTGTTATCGATGATCCGTCGTGTGGAGGCACAGTGGTCCCATTTCAGTGCGGGTGCGATGTTGGCCACATACGCCATGCCCCCATAGGCAGAGCAGGCCCTGTCGTGTGCGTCCAGAGGGAGGAGTAGTGGTAGCAGGTCCGCCTTCAGACATGCCGGGTTGGAGAGGCATATCTCGACGGGATGCTGGTAGGGACACCTCCGACAGTAGAAGACGGGCATGACGCAGCTGAACAATGTGATGCGGTAAGTCAGTCGGTAACTTACGTTCAGCAGGGACAGGAGATCGCATCCCAATGTATGGCACAGGTTGGTTTTGTACAGCTTGAGCTGTTCGGCGTAGTTGGGTAGGTGTGTTGCGGTTGCCATTTCGCAGCGGTTCGTTGAGGTGGCGTGCTCCGGCTGTGTGTGCAGTCTGCAATGTGCACGCTCCGGGGTTGCTGTGAGCTCTGTGTAGTCGTAGGGAGACAGGACTTGTGTTCTGTTGGCTTGTTTGGAGGACACGGGCCCTCTTCCCACATGCTTCTCAGACAGTTCAAGGTCAGTGCTGTGTGACTCCTTCCAATTAACTTGCATGTGGCCGACATGGGGGAGTGTTTTCTTCTTTCTTCCCCGTCCGTTGTGTGCTTCTGTGATATGCGCTATCTGCCCTGTGGTCGGTCTCCTCGGCATGCCTGTGTTGGTCTATTCTTGGACAATGGCTGTATTCACCGGCTTCTGTCGTAGGGCTGTGGTTTCGGAGTTGGAATGGAAGGTCATTCAGTGCTGTCTGCTCTCCCTTGTGTGGGCGGCAGGCTGCCTTTCCGCTCTGCGTTGGGCCTTGTGTGTGAATGTTATTCTTGGGCCACCTGTTGTCGGTCCCCGTGCTCTTTGGTGTTCCGTTTTATATGTCTTGTTCATATGTGCAGGGTGGTATGGGTTTTTCAGTGTGGTACTGGCGTTCCTCTTCCCGAAGGGGCCCTGCTTCTCCTAGTTGGTGTTGCCGCCGCTGTGTGCTACGCCATGTTTGTTACACTGGGGTGTGTCCTGCTGTTGCATGACTTCACTGACATGTGTGCGTCGGTTGTGTGGCGTTGGGTGTTGTCCGTGATTTGGGCGTTGGGGACATGTCTGTGGCAGGCCTGTCACGTGTCATGTGCGTTCGGGGTGGGGCTGATGTGTGTGCTGCTTGGTTGTGTCCCTGTGTCTGTGTGCGACGCATGCATGGCGCTGCGGTTGGCCTCTGCGTTGTGCGCATGTGTGGCGGCGTCATCGCCGCTTTGGGGCCGTGACGGGGTGGTTGGTTCCTAGTCCCAGGTGGTGTGTACACGTGTGTTCCGCGATGTTACGATTTGGCCTGTGTGTCATATGTGGATGCAATGGTGGATGTGTAGTGTACACGCGCTGGTGGGGGGTTGTCCGCTTTTTCCGCCCTTGCGCTGTGTGCGCTGTTTGCGTGCACTTGTTGTGTGTGTGCCTACCTGCGTCTCCGCGGCACGCTTGCGTCCTTGGTGGTGCATCAGCAGAAGCATGGGAAGGGCCTGCAGTGCTGGATTCATGCTCGGGGTGCCGCTTCTTCGTTGTCCGTGCTCTGCGTCCGTGTTACCGCCTCTCTTTCACGTACGGTATCTCTTGGCCGTGGGAGCCGTTTGTTTGCGGCATCGTAATTTATGCGCCGGGCGGGACGTGTTTCGTCGGACGGTGTGTGTCAGTTAGCTGCGCCGCTACGTGTACGGGCGCACTTTGATGGCGGACGGTGTTGCTGGCTTGCCGGCGGTGTTTGGCCTACTTTTCGCATCGTAATTGGACGGGCGTGTGGACTGCTGCGTGCTGGCGGTAACTGGTGGTTTTTGCATCCGCCAGCACGGCGGTTGTGCTTCCGCCCGCCATCGTAATGAGCCCCTTACACTTCAATTTAACTCCACCAAAAAAGGTTACAACAAACAACTTTGAAGAAAACTACAAAATCTACATTAAAGAAAAAAATCAAACAAAGTATACAAAGTAACTAACAAATAGAACAAAATAATAATAAATAAATTTAAAAAAATAACAATTTTAACTAATAAATTATTTTTTCTTCTCAGCTTCTGCAAACTTCACCAACAAAAAATATCCACAAAATTAGTCAACTACAACTAGTAAGTATACATTTTTTTCCTACTAAAGACAAAACAATACAATTTAATTGAAATATAATGTAAATATTTAATATCAAAAACATTTTGCTTTCATACCAACAGATAATATAACAGTGAATAAACAATGACCATCGATACATACCATCAACAAAAGTAAAGCAACACTAATGTTAGTATAATGTATATAACATTAATTATACTAGCATGTCCCACCCCTGAGCAGGATGTTGTTATACAATGGCTGCCACATGCTTCTGGGTGTGGTGGAGTGCTACATCCTGCTCAGGGGTGGGACAAGGGGGCATGGTGGGAGTTGTAGTACAGGCATCCCACCCCCAAACCCCCCTCCCTGTGAAGATGGCTACCTACCTGTTAGGTGAAGGTGAACAATGCAATGGCTGCCACATGCTTCTGGGTGGGGTGGAGTGCTACATCCTGCTCAGGGGTGGCACAAGGAGGCCTGGTGAGCGTTGTAGTGCTGGCTGCCTGTACACATGCAACCCTGGGAATGTTGCTGGCTACCTTTGGGGTGATTCAGAGGGAGTGAATGTTACATCTGTGAGACATGTGTTGGGTAGTGTGTGGTGCACATGAATGGATTTGGGCCTAGGAGGTGTAGCTTTGTAGTTGTGCAAGACAGTACATAGCAGTGTAATGGTAGACATTTGTTTGTACTTACCAGCCTCCACTCCCCCGGCTACTCCTGTGAGACTCTCTGGATGCAGTATGGCAAGCACCTTCTCCTCCCATGCAGTGCGGTCACTCCGCTGGCCTAGCGGCGGTTTTGGGTGTTTCCGCCGCAAATCCGAACGCCGCGGACGGATTTTCACCTGTTCCACCCGCTACGGCGGGCTTTAGTGGCATCGTTCCGCCGCAGTCGGATTTTTCTGGCGGTTGATCCTAATCGGACCGCCGGTTTTGACGTGGTACCAGTGGACGGTTAATTTCTGCTACCATGGCGGTCAGAATGGTTTTCCGACCGCCATCCTAATCGGCCCCATAGTTTTTAATGTTTTTTAGAAATATCGAATTTGTAAATATCAAAGGTAAAAATATCGGTTATTAATATCGATTTTGTGGTTTCTAAATTTTTTATGTTCTAATTTTTTTATTTTTAAGAAAATTTGTATTAGTAAATTTATAATGTTTAAATATTTTTTTATGTTTAATTAATGTTTATTTTTTATTTTATTATAAATTTTAGGAGCGGGATGTTGGGTTTATAGGGGATAAGGGTGGGGAGTAATTTAAAAATATTGATTAAAATTTTTAGAAAAATTAAATTTGTATATATTTAAGGAGCGGGATGTTGGGTTTATAGGGGATAAGGGTGGGGAGTAATTTAAAAATGTAGATAAAAATATATATTAATACATTTTTTATATATTTTATTATTTGGATTTTGGGTTTATAGGGGATAGGGGTGGGGAGTAAATTAAAAATATATTTTTTTAAATACATTTTAAATTGTTTTGAATTTTAAGTGAATATTTCAAAATAATGAAGATTTTTAATAATATTTAAATATTTTAATAAAATATTAAAAATTATTTTCACAAATTTGAAATTTTTAAATACATGTTTTAGATATTTTGAAATTAATTGGATTTTTTGTTTTTATTATTTATGTATTTCTTCTTTATAGACAATTTCAAAATATTAAATTTTTTTGTTTTTTGAAAAACAATTGTATGTTTTTATTTTTAAATTATTAAAACATAATTTTGAAAAGTTTTGATAATCTAATTTTTGGGGTTTGAAAGATTAATATATGGAGGGGGGCTTGTTTATTATTTTACTTTATTTAATTTGTTTTTTGATTTGGAATAGTTAAATATTATGGTTTACTATCCAGCACTTTCCCTGAGTTTATTTGGATTTGGAATAGTAAATTATTATGGTTTACTATCCAGCACTTTCCCTGAGTTTATTTGGATTTGGAGTTGGAATAGTAAATTATTATGGTTTACTATCCAGCACTTTCCCTGAGCTTAGTTGGATTTGGAGTTGGAATAGTAAATTATTATGGTTTACTATCAAACACTTTCCCTGAGTTTATTAGGATTTGGAGTTGGAATAGTAAATTATTATGGTTTATTATCCAGCACGTTCCCTGGGTTTATTTGGATTTGGAGTTGGAATAGTAAATTATTATGGTTTACTATCCAGCACTTTCCCTGAGTTGAGTTGGAGTTGGAATAGTTAATTTTTATGGTTTAGTATCCAGCACTTTCCCTGAGTTTATTTGGATTTGGAGTTGGAATAGTCAATTATTATGGTTTACTATCCAGCTTTTTTTCTGAGTTTATTTGGATTTGGAATAGTAAATTATTATGGTTTACTATCCAGCACTTTCCCTGGGTTTATTTGCATTTCGAGTTGGAATAGTAAATTATTATGGTTTACTATCCAGCACTTTCCCTGAGTTGATTTGGATTTGGAGTTGGAATAGTAAATTATTATGGTTTACTATCCAGCACTTTCCCTGAGTTGATTTGGAGTTGGAATAGTAAATTATTATGGTTTACTATCCAGTACTTTCCCTGAGTTTATTTGGAGTTGGAATAGTATAATATTATGGTTTATTATAAAGTAGATTTGTTGAGTATAGTTATATTTGTTGTTGGGATTGTAATTGGGAGGGGTATTAATTTCATTTTTTTCAGTTTATTTTATTTGGAAATTTGTAATAGGAATTTTTTATTATTTATTATGTATGTATGTTGTAATAAGTACATAGATATATATTATTATTTTTTCAACATTTCTTTATGTGAAAACATATATTTGCATTCACTATTAAATTCTTTGTATTTTTTAAGTTAGCAATTGTATTAAAATATGAAAACAAATCAATTTTTTATGATTTGAATATTTTATTACAAAACATAAAATATTTGTAACATTCATTTTTTATGTGTACATTTTAAACAAATATTTTGTTATGCATACAATTTCTTTTTTTAGCATTTTTGAAATATAGTAAATTTTATGGTAACAGTCATGGAATAGTAAAGCAGAGTATTTTCAATTTTTTAATTATAAACAGTTACATTTTTATAGTTTATGAGTTTTTGTACAAAAAGAAAACATTTGTATACATTTTTTAAAACTTTTTAAAAACATTTGAAATTATTTTTTTCATTTAAAAAAATTAAATAATATGTATTTGACAATATTCTCTTTTATTATGTAGTATATTGAATATTATTTTCAATAAAATAATATTTAATATGTTAAATAATTTACTATATTTGTAGCAGAATTTTTTTGTACAGTATATTTTTTATTATATATTTTTTTTTTTTGTACATTTACATTGCATTTTATTTTTTTTATTTAATAAGTTTTATATAGCGCTGGCTAGACCCGTGGGTATCAGAGCGCTTTACATTAGGTTTCACATTATTACACAGTTATAACAGTCACAGGATACATCAGTTATACGAAACACATTAAAGGAGCATAGAGGAAGGAAAAATAGGGCGGTAAGGGGGAGGGGTGTAGGGGGAAGGAGGGAGATAACGGCAGGAGAGACGAAGGAAAGTCTGTCCAATGACCGGTGTTTATTTACAATGGGTACATGTGACAGGGAAGTGAATATTTGCAAACAGGTGAAAAGTGAATCAATGAGTTGTCAGTGATGGTAGATGAGACAACAGAGTAGTCACCACATTGATGTGGTGACACAGTCCAACAGACGCATGCCATTAACCTGGCAGTGTGGATAAGGACAATCAACAAAGTCAATGGCAAGGTGAAGAGGGGTGCCATCATGGCTGGCTCCTTGACTGGCGTTTGGCTGGTGCTTTGCCACGTGATCCTCCCTGGGATTTCTTTGGACGGCCCCTTGAGCGTTTGGCAGGGGGGGCCTCTTCTGCGGGCTCAGCGGTGTCTGAGGACTCACCCCTCTCTGTGGCCGCAGGGGAGGTGGGGGTAAGTTGAGCTGTTGTTTGGGCCGCAGGCCTGTCTCTCAGGATACCCACTAGCTGGCCCAAGAGGTCCACGATTTGGCCCAATCGTGTGTCTATGGACTTCAGCAGCAGACGGAGCTCACGGGATTCCTCCAGAGCCTGGCCCGTGTGTCCCTGGGCTTGTTCATAGGCCCCAAGGACTCTGGCTATGTTGGCCAGGGCTTCGGTCCCAGTGTCCGGTTGGTCTTGTCGCCTAGTTGCCCTCCCACCTGCCCTGCTGTCCCGGACCTGTGGCGTCACCACTCTACGCACCTGAGTACTCTCCCTGCCCTCCTCAGATTGTGGGGTGGGGTGGTCATCCTCTGAGGCAGGGACAGTGTTGCAGGCAGCACTGGTGGTGGTGGTGGTGGTAGTAGTGGAGGCCGCACAGGTCGTTACAGCAGGGGTCAGCGTAGTTGTTGCTGAGGTTGTGTCGGTGGGGACAGTGGGGTCCTGGGACTTGTTGCGCCCTGGCATGCCTGATGGGCCGGCTTCGGGCTCCGCATCCGAGAAATCTAGGGAGTCTGCATCAGAGAGTCCATGTTTCAGGGGGGGAGACTGGCTCTGCAGGTTGGTGTGGTCATCTGCAGCTGTCAGTTCTTGGTCACCTGTGGAACAGAGGGGAAATGGTCATTGGTGTGCACCCCTCAAGCTTAGTGTTAGATGTTTTGTTGTTACATGTTATACACCACAGTTTACATTGATATTACATTGTATGTCTGCACAGTATTGAGCATTATGTCATGATGTGGAGGTACATACATTACTTGTCCATGGTGTGACATGTCAATAGGTACCATGCGCAATGTGCAGATTGTGTGATTACAAGGACATATCATCATCAAACGACTAGCAGCACAACAACTTTATGGGCAGCATCTTTGTTGTTCTCTCTGCATGGAAGACATTACATCTGTGCATGAACTAGCCATTGTAGCCTCATGCATACCTTTGTCATATCATGTGCTTTGCTTTGTTTTTACTACTGACCATGCTTGTTTTGTTTTCATATGGGCCTTGATGCTCTGCCCCCATGGCACTTCCAGATAGCATTCAGTGCTGTGCATGATTGTGCCCTGAATTTCTTCAACATGTGATTTGGTGAGTCACACTTTGGTTTCTGTGACAGTTGCATACGCTTTTCGGTCTGCGCACTGGAAGTGGCTATTGGATCTATGCCAAGTTGGATGACATGTGAGGGCTGGTGTGGTCATATGGCTCCATGCTTTTTGAGAGGAGTAGCAGGGTACATGCACTGTCTACCTACCTGTTCTGTGACACAGTTGAGGGGAATTGTTGCCACATGGTTCTGGGTGTGGGGGGTGTACCATCCTGCTGAGCTTTGGGACAAGGGGGCCTGGTGGGAGTTCTAGTGCAGGCCTCCCACCCCTAAACCCCCCTCCCCGTGAAGATGGCTACCTACCTGTAAGTTTGGTTGTTGTTAAACAATGGCTGCCACATGCTTCTGGGTGTGGTGGAGTGCTACATTCTGCTCAGAGGTGGGACAAGGGGCCTGGTGGGAATTGTAGTCAGGCCTCCCACCACAAAACCCCCCTCCCTGTGAAGATGGCTACCTACCTGTTAGGTGAAGGTGAACAATGCAATGGCTGCCACATGCTTCTGGGTGTGGTGGAATGCTACATCCTGCTCAGGGGTGGGACAAGGGGGCCTGGTGGGAGTTGTAGTGCAGACCTCCCACCCTCAAACCCCCCTCCCTGTGAAGATGGCTACCTACCTGTAAGTTTGGTTGTTGTTATACAATGGCTGCCACATGCTTCTGGGTGTGGTGGAGTGCTACATCCTGCTCAGGGGTGGGACAAGGGGGCCCGGTGGGAGTTGTAGTGCAGGCATCCCACCCCCAAGCCCCCCTCCCTGTGAAGATGGCTACCTACCTGTTAGGTGAAGGTGAACAATGCAATGGCTGCCACATGCTTCTGTGTGTGTTGGAGTGCTACATCCTGCTCAGGGGTGGGACAAGGGGGCCTGGTGGGAGTTGTAGTGCAGGCCTCCCACCCCCAAACCCCCCTCCCTGTGAAGATGGCTACCTACCTGTAAGTTTGGTTGTTGTTATACAATGGCTGTCACATGCTTCTGGGTGTGGTGGAGTGCTACATCCTGCTCAGGGGTGGGACAAAGGGGCCTGGTGGGAGTTGTAGTGCAGGCCTCCCACCCCCAAACACCACTCAGGAGCAGGATGTAGCACTCCACCCCACCCAGAAGCATGTGGCGCCATTGCATTGTTCACCTTCACCTAACAGTTAGGTAGCCATCTTCACAGGGAGGGGGGTTTGGGGGTGGGATGCCTGTACTACAACTCCCACCAGGCCCTCTTGTCCCATCCCTGAGCAGGATGTAGCACTCCACCACACCCAGAAGCATGTGGCAGCCATTGTATAACAACAACTAAACTTACAGGTAGGTTGCCATCTTCACAGGGAGGTGGGTCTGGGGGTGGGAGGCCTGCACTACAACTCCCACCAGGCCCCCTTGTCCCACTCCTGAGCAGGATGTAGCACTCCACCACACCCAGAAGCATGTGGCAGCCATTGCATTGTTCACCTTCACCTAACAGGTAGGTAGCCATCTTCACAGGGAGGTGGGTTTGGGAGTGGGAGGCCTGCACTACAACTCCCACCAGGCCCCTTGTCCCACCCCTGAGCAGGATGTAGCACTCCACCACACCCAGAAGCATGTGGCAGCCATTGTATAACAACAACCAAACTTACAGGTAGGTAGCCATCTTCACAGGGAGGGGGGTTTGGGAGTGGGAGGCCTGCACTACAACTCCCACCAGGCCCCCTTGTCCCACCCCTGAGCAGGATGTAGCACTCCACCACACCCAGAAGCATGTGGCAGCCATTGTATAACAACAACCAAACTTACAGGTAGGTAGCCATCTTCACAGCGAGGGGGTTTGGGGGTGGGAGGCCTGCACTACAACTCCCACCAGGCCCCCTTGTCCCACCCCTGAGCAGGATGTAGCACTCCACCACACCCAGAAGCATGTGGCAGCCATTGTATAACAACAACCAAACTTACAGGTAGGTAGCCATCTTCACAGGGAGGGGAGGGTCTGGGGGTGGGAGGCCTGCACTACAACTCCCACCAGGCCCCCTTGTCCCACCCCTGAGCAGGATGTAGCACTCCAACACACACAGAAGCAAGTGGCAGCCATTGCATTATTCACCTAACAGGTAGGTAGCCATCTTCACAGGGAGGGGGATTTGGGGGTGGGATGCCTGCACTACAACTCCCACCAGGCCCCCTTGTCCCACCCCTGAGCAGGATGTAGCACTCCACCACACCCAGAAGCATGTGGCAGCCATTGTATAACAACAACCAATCTTACAGGTAGGTAGCCATCTTCACAGGGAGGGGGGTTTGGGAGTGGGAGGCCTGCACTACAACTCCCACCAGGCCCCCTTGTCCCACCCCTGAGCAGGATGTAGCACTCCACCACACCCAGAAGCATGTGGCAGCCATTGTATAACAACAACCAAACTTACAGGTAGGTAGCCATCTTCACAGCGAGGGGGGTTTGGAGGTGGGAGGCCTGCACTACAACTCCCACCAGGCCCCCTTGTCCCACCCCTGAGCAGTATGTAGCACTCCACCACACCCAGAAGCATGTGGCAGCCATTGTATAACAACAACCAAACTTACAGGTAGGTAGCCATCTTCACAGGGAGGGGAGGGTCTGGGGGTGGGAGGCCTGCACTACAACTCCCACCAGGCCCCCTTGTCCCACCCCTGAGCAGGATGTAGCATTCCACCACACCCAGAAGCATGTGGCAGCCATTGCATTGTTCACCTTCACCTAACAGGTAGGTAGCCATCTTCACAGGTAGGGGGGTTTTGTGGTGGGAGGCCTGCACTACAATTCCCACCAGGCCCTCTTGTCCCATCCCTGAGCAGGATGTGGCACTCCACCACACCCAGAAGCATGTGGCAGCCATTGTTTAACAACAACCAAACTTACAGGTAGGTAGCCATCTTCACAGGGAGGGGGGTTAGGGGTGGGAGGCCTGCACTACAACTCCCACCAGGCCCCCTTGTCCCAAAGCTCAGCAGGATGGTACACCCCCCACACCCAGAACCATGTGGCAACAATTCCCCTCAACTGTGTCACAGAACAGGTAGGTAGACAGTGCATGTACCCTGCTACTCTCAAAAAGCATGGAGCCATATGACCACACCAGCCCTCACATGTCATCCAACTTGGCATAGATCCAATAGCCACTTCCAGTGTGCAGACCGAAAAGCGTATGCAACTGTCACAGAAACCAAAGTGTGACTCACCAAATCACATGTTGAAGAAATTCAGGGCACAATCATGCACAGCACTGAATGCTATCTGGAAGTGCCATGGGGGCAGAGCATCAAGGCCCATATGAAAACAAAACAAGCATGGTCAGTAGTAAAAGCAAAGCAAAGCACATGATATGACAAAGGTATGCATGAGACTACAATGGCTAGTTCATGCACAGATGTAATGTCTTCCATGCAGAGAGAACAACAAAGATGCTGCACATAAAGGTGTTGTTCTGCTAGTCGTTAGATGATGACATGTCCTTGTAATCACACAATCTGCACATTGCGCATGGTACCTATTGACATGTCACACCATGGACAAGTAATGTATGTACCTCCACATCATGACATGATGCTCAATACTGTGCAGACATACAATGTAATATCAATGTAAACTGTGGTGTATAACATGTAACAACAAAACATCTAACACTAAGCTTGAGGGGTGCCCACCAATGACCATTTCCCCTCTGTTCCACAGGTGACCAAGAACTGACAGCTGCAGATGACCACACCAACCTGCAGAGCCAGTCTCCCCCCGCGGAACATGGACTCTCTGATGCAGACTCCCTAGATTTCTCGGATGCGGAGCCCGAAGCCGGCCCATCAGGCATGCCAGGGCGCAACAAGTCCCAGGACCCCACTGTCCCCACCGCCACAACCTCAGCAACAACAACTACGCTGACCCCTGCTGTAACGACCTGTGCGGCCTCCACTACCACCACCACCACCACCACCACCACCACCACCAGTGCTGCCTGCAACACTGTCCCTGCCTCAGAGGATGACCACCCCACCCCACAATCTGAGGAGGGCAGGGAGAGTACTCGGGTGCGTAGAGTGGTGACGCCACAGGTCCGGGACAGCAGGGCAGGTGGGAGGGCAACTAGGCGATAAGACCAACCGGACACTGGGACCGAAGCCCTGGCCAACATCGTCAGAGTCCTTGGGGCCTATGAACAAGCCCAGGGACACACAGGCCAGGCTCTGGAGGAATCCCGTGAGCTCCGTCTGCTGCTGAGGTCCATAGACACACGATTGGGCCAAATCGTGGACCTCTTGGGCCAGCTAGTGGGTATCCTGAGACAGGCCTGCGGCCCAAACAACAGCTCAACTTACCCCCACCTCCCCTGCGGCCACAGAGAGGGGTGAGTCCTCAGATACCGCTGAGCCCGCAGAAGAGGCCCCCCCCTGCCAAACGCTCAAGGGGCTGTCCAAAGAAATCCCAGGGAGGATCACGTGGCAAAGCACCAGCCAAACGCTAGTCAAGGAGCCAGCCATGATGGCACCCCTCTTCACCTTGCCATTGACTTTGTTGATTGTCCTTATCCACACTGCCAGGTTAATGGCATGCGTCTGTTGGACTGTGTCACCACATCAATGTGGTGACTACTCTATTGTCTCATCTACCATCACTGACAACTCATTGATTCACTTTTTACCTGTTTGCAAATATTCACTTCCCTGTCACATATACCCATTGTAAATAAACACTCCGTCCACACCTATGTTTTTGTGTCAGCTCCATGTTTATTACAGGATGTACAATGTTGACTGGGATTACAATGTACCAGGAGCACGGATTGTTTGGCGGCATTGAGAGGCAGAAGGGACCTAGGAAAACACAAAAGAACAATATTCACTTGTCAGGTGATGGCATCACAGCCATTACACAACACTTGTCATCAAGGTACTCAAATCTGCACACATTACAATGAGCAACAGTACCGACATAGACATCCTGTAGCTGTACACAACTACCCTGTCCCAGAAACATTAGCACCCAGCACAGAGCCAACAACAGGCAGCAGTCACAAATCTCCCCTAGGCCTTTTCACCAACAACACAATCAGCAGACAATGGCACCGTTGTATGTTTTCACTCACCTTCAAGGGAAGTAGCGGTTGATGAGCTGTTGACGCAGGTCAACACCTTCCTCCTCTCCACTAACCTCGTCACTGGACATGGGTGGGTTTGCAGGCGGTGGCCTCGGCTGCTCATCAGCGTCCAGGAGCAGGGGGATCTCCTTGCGCAAGGCCAGGTTGTGGAACATGCAACTACGATCTGACACACCTTCTGGGGAGAGTACATCAGTGCACCTCCGGTCTTGTCCAGGCAGCGAAATCGTGACTTCAGGAGACCAAAAGTACGCTCCACCACACGACGTGTCCTCCCATGGGCATCATTGTAGCGGACTTCACCCGGGGTCCTGGGATTCCGCAGTGGGCTCAGCAACCAAGGCCAGTTGGGATATGCAGAGTCACCAAGGTGTGAGACACACAGAACAAACTTGTAACATTACTGTGGCAGAGGACAGCATGTCACACATACAGCACGCTACTTGACTCTGCGTACTCACCCACAATCCATGCATGCTCCGGAAGCAGATTTGCCATCAGCTGTGGCACAATGCTGTTACGCATAATGTATGAGTCATGGGCAGAGCCGGGAAATTTGGCACAGACGTGAGATTATCATATCCGCCTGGCACACCACTTGCACATTGATGGAATGGAAATGTTTCCTATGCCTTTAGATGTACTCACGTGCCTGTGGTGGAACCAGGCCAACATGTGTGCAGTCAATGGCACCAACAACATTAGGGATGTGGCCAAGGGCATAAAAATCAGCCTTCATATCTGCCAATTCATGCCTCCTGGGGAAATGGATGTATCTGTCCTTGTAGGTCATCATAGCGGACAGGACATCACGTAGCACCATGCTGAACATAGGTTGCGACATCCCACCTGCGCTGGACACCGTGTACTGGAATGATCCAGTAGCAAAAAAATGCAGGGCCGCCATCACCTTAGACGTTGGTGTGAAAGCAGTCGGATATGTTCTGCGAGGCCGCAGGTGGGGCTCCAACAGAGCACATAGGTCTTGTAGGGTGGGTCGATCCAGACGGAATTTCCATATGACGTCCTCATCCTCCATGTCCGCCAGCACTGTGAAGGGACGATGAAAATTTGGTCGCCTCCTAGGTGAGATGAAAGGGGACACATATCAATGCAATCCACCATGAGATGTGTCCAACATCTTACGTTTTGACTGACACAGCGCCAACAATGACTGGCATCACACTTCAGCTTACAGCACAACTTAGATGTAGGGACACCTTCAGCTACACTAGTCGTACACTTGTCAAGTTTTCACACAGTGAGTACCTCCCAAACAGATTCAGACTATGTGAATGCCCAAAGGTACATGTCCACATCTTGCGTAACCAGCCCTGATAGTAGTTCATACAGCATATGTGTGAAACAGCAACACTGTTGGCTCCTACCTAGCTGCTGTACCTGCCACACCTTCTTGTGTAAGTCGAACAGGGCACACATCAACAACACAATGAGCACAATCTGTGCATTAAGATCAAGTATGTACATGAGCAAAGCAAAATACACAGTGAAATATGCACATTGTGTAGTCAGACCTTCATCACTGTGTGTTGCTTAGCCAGATCACACATTGACATGTATACACATTGGAGAGTCCATCACACCACTGATCTGTGTACATGCACAACAATATCATAAGTGACATGTGAGGGAGTACATGCCAATGTTTGCAATCATGTGCACTGACATGGCATGTGTAGTCCGCAGTGGGCTAAATGTTACACTGGCATTGTTTGCAGTATCTTGTGGCATGATTCAGGTGTCTACTGTACACTGTTGAGAACTGGCCATTGCCATTGACACAGCATGATGTGTTCATAGGTGCTGTTAACGTGCTCCGCCACCCAAATCACGGTCATAGGCACCAATGTAAGTCCGCCATATCGCGGTAGCGACCGCCTGGCCCCTGCGGTGTGTCACCGCCAATGCCCATGCCCTTACAGCCAATGGGATCCGCGGTAGTGATATACAGATTGGGAAATGGCGGTTGGCATGCTCCGCCACCCAAATCACGGTCATAGGCACCAATGTATAGCAGCCATATCGCGGTAGCGACCGCCTGGCCCCTGCGGCGTGTCACCGCCAATGCCCATGCCCTTACAGCCAATGGGACCCGCAATCGCGGTAGTGATATACAGATTGGGAAATGGCGGTTGGCATGCTCCGCCACCTAAATCACGGTCATAGGCACCAATGTATAGTAGCCATATCGCGGTAGCGACCGCCTGGGCCCTGCGGTGTGTCACCGCCAATGCCCATGCCCTTACAGCCAACGGGAACCGTAATCGCGGTAGCCAAATGCAATTTTGAAAATCGTGGTAGGCGTGCTCCGCTACCGCGGGCCGGTCATTGGATGCAATTGAAAGATGCACGATCGTGGTAGCGACCGCCTGGCCCCTGCGGTGTGTCACCGCCAATGCCCATGTCCTTACAGCCAATGGGAACCGCAATCGCGGTAGCCAAATGCAATTTTGAAAATCACGGTAGGCGTGCTCCGCTATCGCGGGGCCGGTCATTGGATGCATTTGAAGAAAGCTGACCTGGAACACCAATTGCAGCAGCTTAGAATCACAGAAACTACCCCAGGGAGCTATATATGTGTGGGAGAGAGCCTCACATTTCCACTGCTTCCAGATACTGCTGACTGACACTCTTCACCACCAACTGCTGCTGCTCCTGTCTCCTGTACCCAGACACTGCTGCCTGACACTCTTCATCACCAACTGCTGCTGCTCCTGTCTCCTGGACCCAGACACTGCTGACTGACACTCTTCACCACCAACTGCTGCTGCTCCTGTCTCCTGGACCCAGTGATGGCGAGGACTGAGAACATCAGGGCCCGTCCCTTTACCACAGAGGAGCTGGAGGTCCTGGTGGACGAGGTGCTCACACATTATGGGAGGCTATTTGGTGCTCCAGATGTCATGGTAAGTGTTTCAGAGTGGAAGTGAGAGTGCAGGGAGTGCACACATGAAGTTGATCTGCTGCAGTATGTGCCTGAGAGTGTGGGTTTGTGTGATGCACTGCCTAGCATGCTGACTTCAGGGAAATGGGGTTTGTAGCCTATTTCACACATTCCCTGAGCTGCATTTCAGGATAGGAGGGACATGCAGTCTTTTTGCAGCCATACAGTGACACTGCAAGTATAGAAAGTGGGAGTCAGGACAGACTTTGCCTGTGCTAGTGGATCTTTGAGTCCATGAGGTTTTTCACAGGCTCATTTGTGAAATGAGACAGACTTTCTGTCCAGAGTGTACTGATGGAAGTGTGTTTGACTCTATATTGCCACCATGGATATGTAAGCATTATGCACAAGAGTGAAATGCCTGAGGGTGGCACTCTTGGCGAATATTTCACATATGACACATCAGATTGCTGTACTTTGGAAATATCATCCTTCCATTGTTTTCATCATGTGTTCAGACTCGCATGTGTAGGCACTGTTTTCCCTCTCATATTGTACCTGCATGTGAATGTTCTGATGGCCCACGTTAAACCTCAGTGTGAGCCCCCCCTAGCCTGCACAGTCACTGCCCAATTTGACAAGGACCCATCACTGAATGGACAGAGTGAGACATATGGGTTGTCTGCTACCCTAGCCATCAAAGAGCTATCTCAGGCCTGTGGATTGCACGAGACAGACCTTGTGAGAAGGGTGTGAGACTATAATATTGTGTCCCTAAATGTGACCTCCATGACACAGTGAGCCATTCACAGGGCAAGGACATTGAGGGGTGTGCAGTGTTGGACACAGTGAGTCTGCCCCGACACATCATTTCCAATGTAATGTATGTCTTGCTCACTCACAAACTGAATCGCAGATGTGGGCCTCCTTCACATTGCTTTCTGTGCTGCCATTCAGCATGTGTATGAGATGGGCAGGTACTATGTCCATCCTCATACCTGCATGCATTTTGGTATGATTATCCCATGCTCATGTACTACGTGTCATGCTGTATTGTCTCTGCTAAACATATCTGTGAAGCTGTGCTGAGTTTGTGCATGCTTCTGTACTGAGAGATAGTGGTACATAACCCAGTGTCACTGAAATTTCCTCCTCTTGTCTCCCATGCCTGCAGCTCAAAGTCCACCAGCATAAGGCCGTATGGAGGGCCATTGCACGCAAGGTGCGGGCTCTGGGTGTCTCCAACCGACGACACACACACTGTCACAAGAGGTGGGATGACATCTGCCGGCTGAGCAAAAACGTGGCAGAGATGATGCTGGGGCTGCTCCCTCGGACTGGCAGGTTGGCGCGCAGGAGCATGACACCACTAATGGCCCGCATCTTGGCAGTGACACAGCCAGAGCTGGATGCAAGTTTGAAGGAACATCAGCAGCAAGCTGGGGATGAGTATTCTGGGAAGGGTGACTTTGGTTGTGAGTGACTGCATGTATTCCAAGCCTGAGCCAGTGCTGAGCTCTGTGATGTTGCCATTGTGATGCAATGGCTTGTACGTGGCCTCTCTGTTGGGTGCAGCTGTCATGCATTTTCGCTACATGTACTTTCTCATGTCATTGATGTAATGGCCCTTGACGTTGCATTCTGAGTTGTGGCCTTATGGCATCAGCTGCATTGGGGGAGTCAGGGACATCCCATGGCAGTGAACGGCAGTGTGCCTCATCTGAGTGTGCTTTCATCAATGTGTGCAGTGCCTGACCTCAAAATTGTGAGAACTACACATCTGACACCAATGTGCAACTGTAGTTGTGCCCCAAAGCACGACATGGTGGATGGCATGAGCTCATGGCCATTGCGAAATTATATTTTGGAGTCTGTATCTGTGTTGTCCCCTTATGGTGACTCCATATGTGACTGTGACAACATGTTGGGATGTACATCTTTTTCACCCACAGGGATCTAGGTATGCTCAGAGGGATCTGTATGTATGGTTACACGGAGGCACGGGCAAGCTATTTGGCTGTGTGGACATCACATGGGTCAATTATGCCAAGTTTGCATGTTACCAAGCAAGTTTTGAGTTTTGAATTAAGGTTGCACAATGTGACTGCACAGGGTGGTGTGCAACATGGGGGTATCACCATCTTGTTTTGTGCATTGCTTGCATATGATGTGTGTGTATGGCACTAAACTGAACCTACGTCTCTGTCTCTTGCAGCATCTACCGAGGGCACAGAAGGACAGGGGACGGACACCAGTGGTGAGGCATCAGACACGACTGCTTCACATGAGCACACTGACACTGATGTGACCAGCGCCTCGGAGGGGGACAGGAGTGTGCTTGAGGAATCACAGCCAGAGACACCAACCTCAACGTCATCTGACGCCAGCGGTGACTCCTCGATGTTGGCGGGCACAGGGAGTGGGAAATCTGCCTCCTCTTCCACCACACATCGTCCAGTGCCCACCCTCCCAGCTACTTCCACTAGTGCTGCCCGTGTTCGCACCAGTAAGAAGGGAAGAGTGTCCTTCCCCCAGGCACCGCTGCCCCTGCCCCTGTCTCCCCTGCTGCCCTCAGTGTTGAGGCTGTGGACGTTTTGCGCCAGCTGTGTATGGGTCAGACAACTCTCCTGAATGCCTTCCTAGACCATGACAAGAAGTTGGCACAGGTAGTTGCCTTCATGGAGGGCATTCATTCAGATGTGGGTGGGCTACACAGGACTGTCCAGTCTTTGTCCTCCACAGTGACGGCAGCCATTCAGCTGTCACAGGCTCAGAGTCCAGCTCCAGTCCCTTCGGCCACACCCCTGCCAGTGGCTACATCTGACAAGAGTGACCACATACCACAGCCCTCAGGCTCAAGGTACACCACACGCAGCACACAACAGCAGCACCCCAAGCGGGCCATAGCGCAGACACCATCCCCCAAACAAACCAAAGTCACACCGGAGCGCAAAGGCAAAAGCCCTTCAGGTGACACTCAGGGGCATCAAGCCAAGAAGCAGGCCTCAGGCTCACATGCCTCAAAATCATCCCCATCCAAGGACCCTCCCGTCCCAAAAGCGTCTCCCAAAGACAAGCAGACAGTTGCCGTGCCTGCTGTGAAGCTGGTGCCTGCTAAGAGTCCGCAGAAAAAGCCCTCTAAGGCAGATTCACCCACCACCTCAACTCCCACCCACACCCCTGTGAAGCTGGGAAAGGGGGGCACTGTAGGGGGTTCACCTGGTCAACAGGGGATGGAGGGGAAAAGGCAAGGCCAGGCCAAGCGTATCGCCGGATCCAGCAGATCCCCAGAGGGAGGGCCACCGCATGCACCTGATGCACCTTTGGTGGAGAGTGTGCCTGTTGTGCCCGCCTCACCTCCCACTCATACCAAGACCAAAATTACCTATCGAATCCCCAAGAAGTGGGAAGGCACCCCTCCACATTCTCCCTCACACACTGTGTCTCACGGCAGCATGTCTCCACCTCCACGTGCCACCACACCACCCGGTCCAAGCAGCCCTCCGGCTCCCAAAGCCACTGATGCCTCTACCTCAGCTGGTCCTCTCTCTCCCAGGTCCAGTCCTCCAACTGGGCCCAACAATCAGCCACCTCCCAGTTCGACTGACAACCAAGTCTGAGGCTAAGTCCCCCTCCCACACCTGTCTCTCCCACAGCGGTGCCTGGACTGCCCATTGTTATCTCCCTAGCTGTGTTGCTGACCATGGCAGTGTACGGTCTCACCCATTCCCAGTGCAGGTTCTCATGCACACATGTGCCTACTTTGAACTATTGGCTGGCCACTGGCCTTGCTGTTTTTCACTTTGTTTGCCCATTCCCTGTGCAGGTTCTCATGCACACGTATGCCTACTTTGAACTATGGACTGGCCACTGGCCTTGCTGTTTTTCACTTTGTTTGCCCATTCCCTGTGCTGGTTCTCATGCACACATGTGCCTACTTTGATCTATGGACTGGCCACTGGCTTTGCTGTTTTTCACTTTGTTTGCCCATTCCCTGTGCAGGTTCTCATGCACACATGTGCCTACTTTGAGCTATGGACTGGCCACTGGCTTTGCTGTTTTTCACTTTGTTTGCCCATTCCCTGTGCAGGTTCTCATGCACACATGTGCCTACTTTGAGCTATGGACTGGCCACTGGCCTTGCTGTTTTTCACTTTGTTTGCCCATTCCCTGTGCAGGTTCTCATGCACACATGTGCCTACTTTGAGCTATGGACTGGCCGCTGGCCTTGCTGTTTGTAACCATGGATGGCCATTCCCTGTGCAGGTTCTCATGCACACATGTGCCTACTTTGAACTATGGACTGGCCACTGGCCTTGCTCTTGTCTACTTTTGATGCCTATCTGGGTAATATGTAATTAAGACAGTTACTCCTGTTGTCTGCTTTGTCAGTGTCCTTGCTAAATAAAAAATGTTTTATGTATGGGTATGGTTTAATGTGACACATGCTCTGTATGCCACTTTAACATTGCCAATGGCTTGTTTCACTTTTTCAGAGTTTGCCAGAGGTGACAGGCACTTCAGTTCTTCTTGACTCTGAGGCTTGGGGGTGCAATGATGGTTGTTTGTGATGACCTACTGTTATCCTAATCATTCTATGGTCAGGTTTGCTAAATTGTACACATGTCATGTTAGGATGCACTACCAGCACAGTGGGGAATTCTATCCACAGGATTGCAGGCAGGCTGGCCAGGGTCCATCATGTGTGTGTGATCTTTCTTGATGTGTGAACAGCAGTGTTGGTGTATGGTCATCTTGTGATGGCCTGTCTTCCTAGTCACATGGGTACATTTGAATGTGTGCACTTGAGTGGTCATGAAGTGTGAAGGGGGTGACTTGGTCAGTAGTGTTGATGTGTGTGTGCCCCTGCAATGCCAACTGCACACATGTATCACCCAGGAGCTGAGTGCCTGTTTGTTTGATTTGTCAGCCCTGTGCTTGTGATTGTGTGCACATGTGGGAGTTGTAGGTTGTGCACTGTGCAGTGTGTTGGTGTGTCCTTGCACTCCTGGGGGACACCTACTTGTTGTTGCTGCCAGTTGTGAGTATGCAGAGTGTGTGACAGCCAAGTCTGTGTTGTGTTTTGTTGATCAGCCATGTGTCTTGTTACTGTTTGTGCTCACTGTGCAGACCTGCTCAGCCACACTGATATTGTTGGTGAGTTTTCTCATGCATTGCTGTCACTTGAGCCATTTTTGGCTCCAGTATGGTATGTGGGATGTGGAGTCATACCATCCCCTAGCTTTGCTTCTGATGCCTACACATTGTGAGTGACTCCTCCATGTATTTGTGTATAGTACACTTCTGACCTGTCCACTACTGACGTACACACCACTTCACTCTCATGTCACCTATCGCCTTGGGTTGCCAGTGTGTGAGCCTCCCCACCACTTCATTTGTTATACTATGGTTTGTGGTGCTGATCTGTGCACAGGACCAATGTGCCACTCAGGGCAGTTTCACATATGGTTATGTGTGATTTTCTTGTACTGGTTTGCAGTCATGGTTGCTCATGTGCAGTGCAACTGTTTGTGCTGCACAGTCCTCTGTTCATGTTGTCTGCACCTGGGTGTCCTTGAGTTGTGCATTTGTGAGTGTTGGGTTAGCTGTATGTGTGTTTGGTGAGGTACTGCTACCCTTCCAGAGTGTGATGTCTGTGTGCTGTGCTGATTTGTGTTGTGGGAGTACATGGTGTGACACTGAGATGTGTGTGCTACTGATTTGGTTGGTGTGCACACACTGCTTGGCCTGCGTGCAGTGCTGTCAGTGTATGTTGCCTTGTACTTGCCTGGTGTGCATCCCCTGATGTCCAGCTGAGTTTGCAATGTGATGGATTGGCATGTGCATCTGTTGTAGTTTTGTTGTGGATGTATGCAGTGTTTGGGCTGTGTTGGCTCTTTCTGCTGACAGATGCTCTGTGTGTGATGTTTATTTGCATTACATTGTGTGTGAGTTGTTTGTGCATTGTGATACATTCAGATGTGTGTTGCAAGTGTAGTGTATATTACTTGTGTGTGTGTCACATGCAGCAAGTTATATTCTGGTTGCTGGCCTTGTTTTGAGTGCACACTAGTGCTATGTCCTCCTATCTTTGACCTGTCACTTGTCAGGATTGTGCATGTGCATGCATGTGGTACACTATGACACCATGTTGACTTCATGGGTGGTGTGGTGTGTCTGTCTGTGTTAGCTTATTGTCCCATTGATCCCAGTTTGTGTTCATGATTGTTTTGAGATGATGCACTTCTTGTTTGTGTTGGGGTATGGTGTCTGTGCATTGGTCCTGAGTGACAATGTTGTGTACTCCTGTTCTGTCTAGGGACACAGTGCCTTTCCACTGTTTGGCTGCACATGTCTGGGCTTGTTGGACTTCTGTGGATGTTGTTTGTGAGCTTTGTGTTTGACTGTTGTTTTTGTGTCACCATTGGTTCAGGCATCCCTGAGTGTGATGTTTGTGGATGCAGCACAGGGTGTGTGATTGGTTGTCAGTGAACTCACAGGACCTTATTTGCATCATTATGTGTGTTTATCACAGGTGAGGTGTGTTGCAGGTGTGAGGTGGGTAGGTGAGGGGCATGTGTGAAGGTCCTACTTGTATTTGACAGTCAGGGAGTGTGACAATGAGCCATGTGTGTTGTGCTGATGACATACACATGTCAAGTAAGTTGACACAGATGTGTGGCTGGTCAGTGTATGACTTCAGACACTTCCTATCATTCCTGTGCCTATGCATGGCTTGCCTTGATGTCTCCCTGAGTTGTTGCACAGAGGTCACTTTGGTTTAATTTCACTCACTGTGCCAGCCATGTCGGATTTGATGGCCTAAAGGTGGTGTGATATGTTCCTTCTCTTGCATGTGATGTACACATGCTTTGTGGCTTGCTCCATGGCTTTCCAGCACGGTCCACCTACCTTTTGGCTATCCCATTTATTGTCCTCCATTGCTGCTGACATCTGGTATGTGTATGTGGCTGTGTGTCAGTGTGGGGTGTGTCTGGGTGACTTGACAGGCAGTGTGTACAGTTAAGTGGTTGTTCATATGCAGTGTGAGTGTTCATTTTGTGATTGGACTCAGCTTGCTTGACATGAGTGGAGGGTAGGTGTGAGGAGGAGGAATGCCCTGCCCCTGAGCTTCTGTGCAGGGTGTTCCTCTTCACCCCCACCTTCTGAGACAGGCTCCCTGGTTGTTTGGTGTGTGTGGTGCAGGGTCTGAGTACACCTGGCTGGTTAATTGTGCAGGGGGGCACAGGAGGAACACACAGCATGTCCCCTAATGGGTGTGGGGGGCGTAGTGTGTGAAGGGTGGAGGTGGGGCCCTATGATATTTGTGGACTGCCCATGCCTGGCGCTGGCCCTGCCTACTACATTGTGCGCATGTTTTCCCGCGTCTGCACTGCTGCGGTGACGTGACCGGGACATTGCTGTGATTTCGCGGTTGATGGGTGGCCCGGATGCGGAGGGGTGATTTAGTGACAGGTAGGACATGTGTGGGTACACTTGGGGATGTGTTCCTGTCCCCACCAGAGTGTCTGATGTGGACAGGAACCATATGTCAGCCCAGGTGTTGTGTGTTGTGGTTGTGTGCGGAGTTGTGTGATTGCGTACCTGCGGCGTTGTCCGCGACGGGCCATTATTTGCTGGTAGTGGATCAGGTACAGCACCGGAAAGGCGTGTAGAGCTGGATCCATTGCGGTCGGGACCTGGTGGAGGGGACTGGGAATCTGGTTTCGCGCTCCGCTGTCGTGCTTCCACCGTCTCTGGTTGGGTGGTTTCTCCGCTGCGTTGTGACGGGCTGTTTGGGGCATCGTGATTTGTACGGCGGACGGGACGTCATTCCGCATGGCGGTGGGTCTCTATTGGCTCCCACCGCCGCGGTGGCTAGCGCATTTTTATGGCGGGTCACGTCGCACTGCGGCGGACGGGAAATGGGCTATGTTTGCCCATCGTAATATGGCGGCCGTGAGGACTGCTGCTGGCGTGCGGAAAATGACATTTTCCGCCACCCACAGCACCGCGGAGGTGCCTCCGCCCGCCATCCTAATGAGCCCCTATATTTTTAACATCGATAATACCTTGATATTTAAAACAATCGATATTCTTACCTAGATATTCTTGCATGTCGATATTTGTGCGTCGATATTCTTTCTCTGCACCATCCCATACGCTCTGTTAGCAATTATGTCTCAGTTTTATCTTCCTTTGGGCCTCTTTCCTTAGAACAGTTTTCATAGGTAGCTAATACTATTTCTTCTGGCTTTCCAGCTGACCCCTTACCGGTTGCAGTCTGGCAATTGGCTGCATCTGCACTAGATGAACCTCTGCAAAAAACCTGCAATGACTCAATTAACTCCTCTAGTGCCACAATTGAGTGGAAATCCACCAGGGTAATCCCCTTGTTAAAAAACAAAAAAACTACTGCCAAACCTGAAGATCAAAGCAATTTCAGCGAATTCTCAATGCTTGCCTTTCCTGTAAAAATATTGGAAAACAAACAAATGATCATCAGTGTCAAAAAGAAGCTTTGCAACCTGGGCCTCAAGTACACTCTCCTTTTCCCGTCATGGCTGCCCATGGTGGCGGAGAACCGCACTCATTCTTCGAAGACCCTGCAAAAGCATGGGTCCGGCTGGAATAATGGCAGGGTCGACTGAGCCCCTGGGGAAACCGGGTCACCCCCGCTTCCACTTGACGCAGGGCACCAATGATTCCTACTGTCTCACCTTTTCATCAACTTTGGGAACTATCTTCCCCCAGTATCGGGTGTTGAAACCTATCAGTGGCGGCTCCTCCGCAATGGCGAGGAGCATGGCCTTACTGCTTTCAAGCAGTGCGAGAAGAGGAAACATTGCGGGCGGGGCTGCTCTGCTCTCGGGCCGCCCAAAGCAGTCATGCGCACTTCCCAGTTCTCCATACAGGCTGCATTACAGCCTGCATGGAGAACATGCCCACCCCTACAGCCCCTGACTGAGCGCCGTATCACGGCGCTCATACTAATCACAACACTCCATTGGAGCGTTGTGTTTGTCTTAGGGGTGGGAGCCTGGCTGCCTGCTTCCTGTTCCTGGAAGCGGACTCTGGAGAGCAGGAGCGCAGAAGACTCGAGACCCGACCTCGAAGTAAGCTTTTAAAGAAAAATTCTAAACCCCTCCCTTCAGGGGACTGGGGACAGCTGCAAAACTTTACAAAATCCACTCACAACTTAGACATACTGGCACCTATGTGGTTCTCCTACAGGAGACCCATGCCGACCAGACGGAGGGCTTCCGCCTGCATCGCCGCTGGTAAGGTCAACTCTTTCCTTCCACTTACTCTTCTTTTTTTGGGAGCAGTGATTTTGGTGCTCCCAGGGGTTTCCTTCTTTGCTGATGAGTCCCTTACCAACAAGGATGGGCAATACGTTCTCTTAAGGGGGGATAAGATGGGCAACCAATAGTGATGGGGAGCTTGTATGTCCCCAATTAAAACGAACACTTGCTCCTGTCTTCCTTCTCCACTCTTGTTGCCTAGTGAGTGGGCATCTGCGGGCTATTTGGAGGCGACTTTAACTGTGTCCTAGACCCAATACTGGACAGGTTACATCCTCCCTCCCTGGCAATGCGAAAGCTCTCACAGACTGGTTGCAGCACCGGTCTCTAGTGGACATATGGAGAGCTCAATACCCTCACGACAAAGAGTACTCCTTTTTCTCTCCGCCGCATGGACTGCATGTCCGCATTGACCACATAGTATGTTCCACTGACCTCATCACACAGACCACATGCACCACATTCTTGGTCAAGAACTTCTGTGACTACAACCTGCTTTATGGGGATGTACACTGGGTGACAGCCTTACACCGGTCCCCACTTGGAAACTCCAACCTCTGTGGTTGAAAGATGCAGCGTTTAAATCCGTATTAGCAGAAGCAATCATGACATACTTCACCGACAATGCAGGCTCCGTGTCCTCTTTGGTGGAGCTTGAAGCCTTCAAACTCGTTATATGGGGGACATAGACAATCTACTCCGAGATGTTGAAAAATCATTGCGGAGTTGGGAGACTAGGACTATGGCAAACCCCACCATAAAACAGGATTTGGAGAGAGAAAGGGAGGCACATACTGTTCTGTTAGAGCTCCTTAGATGCTTAGACTGGACGGTGTACTGTAGTGTAGTTCCTATTTCCCTAATAGGCTCTGCGCATTGGAATAATATACCCTATAGGTTTGACATAGGACTGAGGTCAGTATGTCCCTATCGAGTATATTAAACTTAATTTACTTTGTACCAGCTCACTCAGAGGCCACTAGAAACTCCTTGTAAACAAGAAGGGAGTAGTTTCTGGCAACCGCATAAACATGACAACTTTGTTTCCCTTTAGAATCGGAACACTCTCAGAATCGTGGAAACAACAGATAACAATTTCACTCAGCTAATCGTGCATGCTTAGTTTCTTCAGAGTTATACAGAAATAAAAGACGGGCGTTTCAATAAAAGGATTTATTGAACAGTCTTGATTCTCGTGTAAGAGATATGAGCTGTTACAATCATAAGACAGTATGCGAAATATATGATGTACAGCGTAAGCAGTAGAAAGAAATAATACTGTGTTAGCATTATCTTTTAGCTATGACACATATATTTATATACATAAATAACATAAGCTAAAAATGCAAGTACTCATAAGATGCTTCTCTAACTAGTTCTACCCCAGTGTACCTAACCTAAGTGAAGTGCAAGGTAAGAAGTAGGTGATGTATTCTATAGTATGGTATGCTATAGTATGGTATGCTAAGTCTGGTATGCCAAGTCTAGTATGCCAAGTCTAGTATGCCAAGTCTAGTATGCCAAGAGTCCCTCTAGGTTCTAGTCAGCTCCATACCTTGAGAATGAGAGAGGTGGGAATCTCTTTCCGGGTCTCGAACTCTAACACCCCGCGAAGGGAGTCAGAACACTGGAAGCTGGATTCTCTGCGAGCAGGGATGACAGCGTCTCTTGTCAGTGCGTCAGGCCGGGACACGGGCTCCTCTAAAGTCGAGGTCTCCTCCTACTTGCTTGGGCAAGGGAAGGTATATTTATACCCGGTAGGTGCCTTGGAATGTTAGCATTGATGTAAAGTCGGGCAGAGGAAGACGTCAGGAATGAACCCTTAAGGAATAGCGGTTCATGCATAATAAATGAGTTCTTGGAGAAATCAATAATCCTGTGCTAGGGGAACTCCCAAGAGCTTAAGGGTCTGGTTTCTAAGAACTCGTTGTGACTTTGGGGTGGACGGATGTAGGTGACCATGCCTGTATTTGGATAGCATGGCTAATGCCTAAATAAGGACTGGGATCATATGCCTATATAAGGGCAATGCGAATCGTGCCTATATAAGGGCATGTATCAGGAAAACCTATATACGGACACCTAAAGCGGAATACAACACCCACTCCACTTTCGAATGAACGATAGTACTAAATGCTAAACATTAAATGCTAAACATTAAACTGAGTACCACATGTTGCTAAAAACATTTCTAAAAGCATATTAAAAGAAGTTTAAAAAAACTGTTGCTAAACATGTAATGCAATAGGTACTGTACATTTTAAAGCATTTTTTCATTCTAAGCATATATCGGAAATAAAAAGCAACATGAATGAATAAACAGAAATATATACATATGACGAAATGGTTGACAAGTTTTCAAAATCAAAGCCATTTCATAAGGTGACAATGTGTCCCTGGAAGTATTCAAAGAAGTCCGTTCTATATGAATAGTTCTACTGTAAGCAGATTGAATTGCCATGTATTTTCAAAAATAGAGAGAGAAAAAAAATTCAATTTTTAGGAAGAGTTCCAAGTTTTGTTTTGTTTTGAAAATATTGAGGCCAAATTCATTGCTTCGCCGGTACACTGTGAGCCGAATCAAAGTCAGTGTATGGGTCTGGTGTAAACATGAAATCATCTATTCCTGTAGACAAAAGATCGTCTACCGATGTCGGTGACAGTTGGAACACCTCGTGTAGAAGGTTAACTGCACAGAGATGTGAAGCATCGCCCTCAGCATAGGATGCTGCAGCAATGTTCGCGTCCGTTGTTACCTGTGTGCCTGTTGATCCATCTCGTACCTCAGCAGCAGCAGGAAGCGTCTGTGAGATCTCAACGAATGCCGTCATCAAGATTGGTAGCCTCTGGGGACAACACAGAGCATGGGCCGTTATTGGGTCCAGCAGAGTATCGATATCCGTTGGCATGACTGATGGGAGTGTTAGACAGATGTCTAGCACGCATTCTTCACTGCAAAGCAGGCAGCGTAGAACAGGTAAGATGCAATCTTGCCAGATTGGTCTAAATGACAGAAACCATGTTGTATTAAGTTCCCGTAGACGAGGTATGCCCAAAAGTTGCACTATGCGCTCACGGCACTTCCGTTCTAGGAGAGCTTTCTCCAAATTGCTGGGAGTGACGCCGGTTGATAGGCTTGCCATAGCGTAGTAGTAGGAATAAAAACAGGATTCCTGCAACGAGTGCTAGAATTAATGGCAAACCACCAAACACTGATTGTGCGAAGTTTGGAATGATTCCGAGGACTGCCTGAAAAGGTGTTAACAGTCCTGAACAGATGGTCTTAAATACATGTACAATCCCGCTCATATCAGACATGTTTAAGATACGTCCCATCATTTCTACGAAATGTATAGGGCAGTTTGTACGAATTAGAGCCTGTATCTCAGCCGAAGTCCTTGCAATTTGTAGATCATGGATTTCTTTGGCCGAGGTCAAAGGCACGGTTTGTTGCAAAAGCCTGGCTTTCATTCTGCTTAAAGTATCAAAACGTATAAAAGAAACATTCAATGAAGGCCATAGAGGCGACTCCCTGACTGTGTCTATTGGGGGAACAATACTTGCATACAACAAGTAACCCTGGAGCTAACCGTTACCAGATATGGGATTCCTGGCAACATGACACAGCAACTCTGATCATTCAACATGAGGTAACTCCTGTTAGAAAGTTGGCCAAACGTTGGATTAATCACAGTAGCCGGTGTACCCTGCAGGTGGCAGGACAAGTTTGCCACAGAACCATTACAAGCCCCGTGTAAAGAAATGTCCTGACATATGAGTGAACCGCTCAGTTCATTTTCACAGTGTGTACCGCTTAGAAACACTTCACGATCCCCACTCCAACATCTGTATTCGTAAGGTAAATCCCAGGATGTCTTAATGTATTCTTTACCCAACCTTTCATATTTGCCTGCTTGCATTTGTTTGAGGCAATACTGAAAATGAAAAGTAGTGACAGGCAGGGTTATTTTGCCATGGATAAGCCATTCTGTAGCTGGTTTTTCTGCTAGCGTAAATTGTAATTTTTCCAGTTTTTCAATGCTCAGCACTGTATACTTTGCTCCCCTTTGTGCCAGTTCGATCTGTTTATCCGTTAGATTGTATTCTGAAAACAGAGACGACGTGTTGATAAAACGCCAAGGCACATAGCCTGCACGCAAGGATTGCAGCGTCCAGCCTAATAACATAATAGAACGTAACTGAGATTGGCCTTGTTGTAACATGGCTAAATCTTGTTCCAGTATGTCAATAGCAGAGGATACAATGTTGTCCAGTGAATAAATTCTGGATGACAAAGTTGTTAACCCATTGTCGACCACAGTGAGAGATTTCTCTAAGTTAATACGATCAAGCTCACGTATTCTTTCTGCGGGCTCTGCCTGTGAAACCTTCCATATTTCATTATAAGCAGCATAAATGCCGGCATATATGAAACGTTTTTGACGCGGTTTTCTTGGTCCTAGCAAGAAATCCCTAAGGTCTGCGTCTTCTTTAAGTAAAGATAAGTGTTGTTTCACATCCTCGAGTGTAGATTTTTGTAACCAGTCGAGGCACAATTTTCCTACACTGTATGTTGTTACTACCCCGGATGTTGTCGTTGAACGTAACGTGGGTCTGGCCTATGGATAGTAAAGCCCTGTATTCTATTCAGGAATCTTTCTTGACAGATGTTTGTGTCTGTGGGCCAGAGCAACCATTTTTTCCAATCAGGATCTGATCTGTTGTTTTGTAGTATTGTGTCTACTGTGACCGCTCCCTGTGTAGTGCTATTACTTGCAGGTGTTGGTACAGAAGGTGTGTTCATGTCTTTGATCTTGGCTAAACCAAGGCAAGACGTTTGTTGCACAGTGTCATTCAAAAATATTATTTGCTGTGGGATGATACAGGCTCTAAATAAAGCTTCTATCCCCTGCACTTGCCAATCTTTAGAACCCCAGACAGATTTTGTGTCGATTGTGTCTTTACAAAAGTCAAATCCTTGTCTAGACAGTTGGGTAATAAAGGCTGCAGAATAAATCTGTTTTGTATTAGTTAACATAATTTTCTGTCCTGTTTTGTTTACATTCTTATAGTAAAATGTTTCTGGATCAGATGTATTGTACCCTGAAAAATATGGAAACTTATTTGCAAATGTTTTTGAACTTCCCTTTGGCGGTGTAGGACAATGTTCCCATTGGTTAAACATAAACACATTTCTAGGTGTTGCAGATTTATGCAAGAAATGATGACCATAGTGGTTGTAACAATAAAGCTGTTCGTAGTCTGATGAACCCTCTAAGTATTCATTGTTAGAGAATGCAGCAGAACTTTCTAGATCAGACATCATGTTATTAACAGTCTCAAAGTCCCAATCATCAGAATAGGTACTGGAGGTAATAAAGTCACTTAATAAAATTTTAAATAAATATGGAATCTTCAAAAGTTCCGTTGGGCCGAATATGTCGAAATCGGTTTTGTCCCAAACTATACCATCCTGTATAGGAACGGCTGTGATGTTCACTGCTGACAAGTCTCTTGCTTCACGATGGGATGATTTGTGTGGTTTTAAAAGTAAGTTCACATTTTTACTTTCAGTGTCCATACGAATGTATCTGCCATTTATAAGCACGCTAAGAGTCATAACCAAAGCTAGCCAAAGCAGAAAGAAAAATATTCCATAAATAATCCATAGTTCAATCCATGGTGAAACCAGATAAGTCTCTTTCAGGAAATGAAAAAGGTCTTGTACTTGTTGTTTGAAAGTTTTTTGTAGGGCTGGCGTCATTTCAGGCTCACTTGGATCCTCAGAAAACGTATCAAAGTTAATGAAGTAGCCAGAAGCAGTTCGGTCAATTGTTGGAATTGCATCAGGATTCGTCGGAATCGCTGGAACCAGTTGATCACGTGTTACGTTGGTGTAGACAGGTGTATCTGGACGAATTGTTACTTTAGTTTCTAGAGGGATGAGCTCCATAGCATTGTTGCTCAGTCCTTCATCTCTTACTGCTGAATTCTCGATGGTTATGAGTCTTTCAGTCTGAACCTCTTGGATAGTAGCGAGAGGAGTGCGTCTGCTACTAGGTCGGAGTCCACGAGGCCTACTATTTAGTACTGGCCACATACTGTGGTTTGATGAGGTCGATTAACACAAATCTTTTCTCCTTCTTTCCAGCAAGGGGCGGTAGAAGTACTGTTCTTGTTCCGTGGACGGCTAGGACAGTTACTGGTTGTCTGTATGAAGGTCCAAATTCCTTCTTGTCCGCAATCTTCTCTCTGACTAGATCCCCAACTTTTGGGATCCAGACAGGCCTTGCTGGGACTGCCGGTTTTTCCCCAGTGATGGTTGGCTTCAGGAACACGTTGCTTTGTTTCGATCTTAGTTCATTTAGATCCTGTAAAACAGCCAAACGATCTTTGATATCAAAGGGTTTATTTTCCACCACTGTGCCTTTACATTCGAGAACCCAGATTCTTGTCCCAAATAGGACCTCATATGGAGTGACCCCCCCTAGAGAACTTCTTGGCAAATTATTTAATGAGCGTTGGACCCCATAAAGATGTTGACCCACCCATCACCCAAACCTAATACTCTAGCTGTTATAGACTGCTTTATGTCCCGGTTTTTCCTTTCCACAACAGAATTTCCCTCAGGATGAAACGGAGAGGAGTACCGCAATGCTACGCCCAAACCGGCCATGGCTTCTTTGTAAGCCCGAGAGCTAAACGCAGGGCCCTGGTCAGAATGTAGTGTGCCAATTGCATATGTGCCGATAAAGACTTGCAAACAGTTCGAGCGTCAGCCGAACGCTGAGGCCACATCCATAGGAACCTTGAGCACGAATCCACTGCGACCATTATATATTTATAGTTACCGTCCCGTTGCAAGGGACCGCAGTGGTCCAGGTAAACACAAGTTAATGGTTTGTCTGAAATCAACAGGGGTGTCTGCGCAGGACGTTTCACTGTGGAGACTTTCATCTGTTGGCATAATTCACATTCTAAAACATAGTTTTTGGTTTGTTTCCTAATGCCAGGCCACCAATATCTTTGTTTAAGTAAAGATACTGTTGCAGAAACACCTGCATGGGCAGACGCTATCCCTTCATGTGCTGCTAGGATCAGTCCTAATCTACGTTCCATGTTTGGTATTACCCTATCCCCCACTCCAGGGATTCGAGCAAAAGGAACGTTTGCATCAATTACATAAGAGTACTTGAGTGGAAATTTCTTTGGTAACGCTGCACCACTGCCTTTGCTTGAAGCATTGACAGCCAACAATATCTCACTGTCTATTCTCGTTTTTGAACGAGTGATTGCAGCTACGGAAGCCGTCTGAACAGCCCCCTTTGCGGCTTCATCAGCCAATGAATTCCCTGCAACGTGAACGCCATCACGTTGATGACTCAGCGTGTGTGTCACGTGAGCTTTTGGTAGTTCGTTTCTCAACTGAACTACTTGTTCCCAAAACGTTTTATGCTTTATTGTGCCACCTTTTGCATCTTTGAATCCGTTTTTAAGCCAACTCTGTATATATTCATTATATGACTGAACACAGTAAAAGGAATCGCACACTATAAGTGTGGGGAATTCGCGATCTGTATTTTCAAGTGCCAGTTTGAATGCTTGTAATTCAGCTCGCCGAGCTGTACAATCTCCTAGAGATTGAGTTTTAGTGACCATTGGTCTGAATTTACCATCGCGCATGCGACCTTTAACGATTGCGCACGCTGCACTGTAAGCTTGCTTACGCCCTGTAGCGGGTTGTGCTGATCCATCAGTATAAATTATATATTCGTACTGATCGAGAGGCAAAATTTCAGTGGGCAGAGGACATTCATGTTCATATTGCAGGAACGCTTGTGTTTTTAAATCAGGATCAAAAACATATTCAACATCTGTTGCTGCAAGAGAATTAACCCATTGTATCCATCTAGGATGTAAAGCTTTTGCATTTGGAATGCTCGCTTTTGTGACCGCCTCTAAGGCTGGTACTGGAGTTACGACAATAATTCATTTCCCTTGAGCTAGAGCTCTTTCTTTTGCTACAGCGGTTTGAACTGCTGTCAGTATTTTTTCTGTTGAAGTTAAGCGCATTTCTGCTTGTGTATACAAATGTGATTTGTATGCTATTGGTACTTTTTCACCCTCATTAAATGTTAAATAGGTGAATCCGCATTGACCCGAAATTATTCGGATCACTAAATTGCGTTTATTTACGCGTGTTTGTAAGTGATTTGTTGCTAACATGTTAGCTTGGAGTGAATGCAGGATTTCTGTGTGTTCCTGTGTTCAATGTTTTGTTGAAAAATCAGGTTTGATTAATTCGTAGAGAGGTTTAACCCTTTCTGCGTAATTTAGAATGTAAGTTCTTCCAAAATTTAGGAAACCCAAGATGGATTGTAATTTTTTTTGCGTTTTTGGAGGTGGGAGCAGCGCGCACTTTTCTAGAAAGTTAGCTGCCAGGCTCTTGCCTTCACTTGAAAGCTCATATCCTAGGAAAAGGACATTGAGATGGGCAATTCTGGATTTTTTAAAGTTGAATTTGTAGCCTTCAGAGGCGAAGCCCAATATAATGGTACTCACCCTGTTCAAGTGCCTATCTAGGTCATCGTCTGTCAGATAGATGTCATCGACATATGACAATGCCTCATTATCATAAATTTGTAGTAACTCTGTTACTCTTGCTGAGAATAACCCCGGGCTGTTTTTGAACCCTGGTGGGAGTCTACAAAATTGACGCTGGGTCCCCATTATTGAGAAAGCTGTTAAGTACCTGCTTTCAGGTGCTATGTTTTGACAAAAGAAACCATTTGAAATGTCCAATGTGGTTTTATATTTTTTACGCACAATGTTATTCATTAATGCTGTACTATGTGCATTTTGCACTGCAAATGTTTTGGAACAAGTGTTCAAGTGTCTGTAATCCAAAACTAGACGATATGTATTGTCTGGTTTGGATACAGGAAACAAAGGATTGTTCATTGAGGAGGTGCATGTTTCAATCACCCCTTGGTATTCAAGTTGATCTAGGATCTCCCTGACCTGTGATTTAGCTTCTTGCTTTATTGGGTACTGCCCTTGTGCAGTAGGTTGATTTCTTAGCTGTATTTTGTGGTGAGGTGAGTCCTCATCCCATCCTACATGATTTTTGTATAATGCTGGGGCCTGGGCAACTGCCCATTTCCTGGCATAAGTATATTTTAGGTGAATTGGAATATGGTTGGAGAAGGCTGGCATAATGATGTCCTCGCCATGTGGGCACTCCCTGACAAAGTTTGGTGGCCAGTCCTTTTCTGCTAGAAGTACATCATAACCCCTTGAAAGTTTCTCCCAAAAGAGTGTTTTCACTTTTCTTGGTACGTCTTCCTCCATTCGGAGTGTTATTTCATATAACTTTTGTGGAGTATTAACCCTGGTGTCTACAGTCTCTACTGTGATGTACTCATTCAAGCCCACTATCTCCAAAAGTTCCTTCAGGTTCTGGCGAGCTATTGTTAGTTCTGCTGCACTGTCCAGCATTGTCTGAGCCCATTCTCCGTTCTTGAGCTGTGTTCTCAGTATTCTCGGCATGTCTGATCTTCAGACCTGCTACCTTCTTTTTTGTGAATTGAGGTTTTGATTTATTTTTCTGAACGTGTTTATCGTCTTTGGATTTCACACGATCTTCTTTGTGATCTGACCGTCCTCTTCTTTCTGATGTCTGTGACGATATCTGAAAGATACGAGAGGAACGTGTATCAGTATCTTGATACCTGTCAGGTTTTCTTAAATTATCCCTATTCCTGAGGTTATACCTCCTTTCAGAGGGCTCCTTTTGAGGAGACCTACCTCGGGATTGAGAACGTGTCTCGTTTGAATTTTGTTTATTAGTTTCCCTCGTCTTTTTAGAAGATGTAGGATTTTGTTTAATAGAGTCCTTCTCAGGACTTTCAGATAGTTTTGGCTTCAAAGGTTTTCCACCCAAACTATCTCTGCCTAATTCTGCATAAGATTGTTCTATTATTCTGGGTAGTTCATGTTGATGTTCTGTTACATCAAATTCCCTTAAGCGTTGGCGGATCGCCACTGATGCTGCCTCTCCTTTAATATTAGATAATATTATTGTTGAGACCTGGTCGAAGTTTTTCAGTAATTTCATACCTAAATTCAGAGCAGGTTCTGCCCCGTATTCGTTTTGAATTTGTTTCAGGACATCTGTTATTACTGCAATTAACGGAACACCATGTGTTTTAGTATAGATGGCAGCAAAGACTGTGCCCCAAGTGGTGCAGTCTTCCAGTTGTGGTGTGATCCCCATTGGTAAACAGATTGTTAGGATTCTGTGTTTCTCATAAGGGCTAGTATTTGGAAATACTGCTTTGATTTGAGTAATTTTTTGAGCTATCCAGAATGGAATTTGTTCACGGTTTGTGGGCATTTTACCCATGACTGCGTGTAAAGTCTGTGGAGTAATTTTTAGTATATTCCCCTGTTGAGGGGTCTGATTTGGAATTGTTATAGGTGGTTGGACTGTGAAAGTCCACATGACATATTGGACTAATTGTCTGTAAATTTTTATCAACTCTATCTATCCATCGCGCCCCATCTCCGGAAAATAATCAACATCTCCTTCGAGACAGCAACCTTCCCGGAAAGCTGGAAGCACGCCGAGATCACCGCCTTACTCAAGAAACCCAAGGCAGACCCCAAGGACCTCAAGAACTTCCGACCCATCTCTCTGCTCCCGTTCCCCGTCGAAGGTCACCGAGAAAATCGTCAACAAACAACTGACCCGCTACCTCGAGGAGAACAACATCCTGGACCCTTCCCAGTCCGGCTTCCGCAGCAACCACAGCACCGAAACCGCCCTCATCGCCGCCACCGATGACATCAGGTCCCTGCTAGACAACGGAGAAACAGCAGCCCTCATCCTCCTGGACCTATCAGCCGCCTTCGACACGGTCTGCCACCACACACTACGAACACGCCTTCACGACGCCGGGATCCAAGAGAAGGCCCTGGACTGGACCACATCCTTCCTTTCCGGCAGAACACAAAGCGTCCGCCTCGCCCCCTTCCGATCCAAGGCCACCAAGATCATCTGCGGCGTACCCCAAGGCTCCTCCGTCAGCCCAACGCTGTTCAACATCTACATGGCACCCCTCGCCCACGTCGCCCGACAGCACAACCTCAACATCATCTCCTACGCCGACGACACCCAGCTGATCCTCTCCCTCACCAAAGACCCTCACACCGCCAAAGCCCACCTCCACGAAGGAATGAAGGCCGTCGCCAAATGGATGAGGACCAGCCGCCTGAAGCTGAACTCGGACAAGACGGAGGTCCTCATCCTTGGTTCCAACCCTTCAGCCTGGGATGACTCCTGGTGGCCAACATCACTGGGAACAGCCCCGCCACCCACCGACCACGTACGCAACCTAGGGGTCATCCTCGACCCCACCCTCTCCATGACTAAGCAGGTCAACGCCGTTTCCTCATTCTGCTTCAACATCCTCCGAATGCTCCGCAGGATCTTCAAGTGGATCCCCACCGAAACAAGAAAAACAGTCACCCAGGCCCTCGTCACCAGCAGGCTGGACTACGGAAACGCCCTCTACGCAGGAACGACGGCTAAGCTCCTGAGACGGCTGCAACGCATCCAGAACGCCTCTGCACGTCTTATCCTCGACATCCCCCGACGCAGCCACATCACACCCCACCTGAGAGACCTGCACTGGCTCCCTGTCAACAAGAGGATAACCTTCAAGCTCCTCACCCACGCACACAAAGCACTCCACAACTCCGGACCAGCCTACCTCAACAGACGACTCAGCTTCTACACCCCCACCCGCCAGCTCCGCTCGACCAGCCTCGCCCTCGCCACAGTCCCCCGCATCCGGAAAACGACCGCCGGCGGCAGATCCTTCTCCCACCTCGCCGCCAAGACCTGGAACACCCTCCCCACCAACCTCCGACAGACCCAAGACCTACTGGCCTTCAGAAGACTCCTCAAGACCTGGCTCTTCGATCAGTAGCAGCACCACCCCCTCTTCCCCCAGCGCCTTGAGACCCTCGTGGGTATGTAGTGCGCTTTATAAGTGACATGATTGATTGATTGATTGAAGTTGAGTAAGTAATTCTTCATCTGACATTTCTTCGATGTCAGGATGAGGTGTGTAGCCGGCTAGAATCGGCCATGTTGCTCCTGGTCTACCTAGTGGACCGAGCCTGGGAATGTTTCTGTGATGTTTTAGGGCGCCTTTAAACCAGAGATAATGCTCCTGGTATGTGAGTGGACTTTCAATATCCTTGAAAGGAATATATTCCTCTGGTGGTTCATCTTCTTTAAAGAAGTGAAACATTTTTGTTACTGGATTTGATTCTGGGAATACTATCTATGAATACAATACCTCTGTCTGAAAGGATTCGTGTGCCTCTATCACGAAAACTGCTCTACCACCTCTTGGTGTTAGGCCGTGTTTTATAAGTTTTAGAGTGATGGCTCTCCTTAAGTTTGGATGAATGTTTATAACACCCTCATCGGTTTCATTTAAACCTGTAAAATTAAAAGCTGTTACGACTGGGTCAGCCGCAGCTACACCGTTCTCGGTGTTAGTATCCCCGTTCAGGGACATTGTTTTTTGAAAAATGTAGAACAAGTTTCAAGGAAACAAAGATAAGGTGCACAATATTTTGGAACACTGTATCCTTCAACGTTGAACAAACCATACAGCTAATTATATAGGATTTTTGTCGTATTCAGCTTTGGCGGATACTTAACCCTACCCACTCCAGACGTCTTATGGAGTATGTGAGTAGGGGTCTCTGAGAAAAGCACGACTGAGTTACTCAGTATCTAGCGTTAAATTAGTGCCTTACCAAACGTTGGGCGCCATGTAGTGTAGTTCCTATTTCCCTAATAGGCTCTGCGCATTGGAATAATATACCCCATAGGTTTGACATAGGACTGAGGTCAGTATGTCCCTATCGAGTATATTAACCTTAATTTACTTTGTACCAGCTAACTCAGAGGCCACTAGAAACTCCTTGTAAACAAGAAGGGAGTAGTTTCTGGCAACTGCATAAACATGACAACTTTGTTTCCCTTTAGAATCGGAACACTCTCAGAATCGTGGAAACAACAGATAACAGTTTCACTCAGCTAATCTTGCATGCTTAGTTTCCTCAGAGTTATACAGAAATAATAGGCGGTCGTTTCAATAAAAGGATTTATTGAACAGTCTTGTTTCTCGTGTAAGAGATATGAGCTGTTACAATCATAAGACAGTATGCGAGATATATGATGTACAGCGTAAGCAGTAGAAAGAAATAATACTGCGTTAGCATTATCTTTTAGCTATGACACATATATTCATATACATAAATAACATAAGCTAAAAATGCGAGTACTCATAAGATGCTTCTCTAACTAGTTCTACCCCAGTGTACCTAACCTAAGTGTAGTGCTAGGTAAGAAGTAGGTGATGTATTCTATAGTATGGTATGCTATAATATGGTATGCTAAGTCTGGTATGCCAAGTCTAGTATGCCAAGTCTAGTATGCCAAGAGTCCCTCTAGGTTCTAGTCAGCTCCATACCTTGAGAATGAGAGAGGTGGGAATCTCTTTCCGGGTCTCTAACTCTAACACCCCACGAAGGGAGTCAGAACACTGGAAGCTGGATTCTCTGCGAGCTGGGATGACAGCGTCTCTTGTCAGTGCGTCAGGCCGGGACACGGGCTCCTCTAAAGTCGAGGTCTCCTCCTACTTGCTTGGGCAAGGGGAGGTATATTTATACCCGGTAGGTGCCTTGGAATGTTAGCATTGACGTAAAGTCGGGCAGAGGAAGACGTCAGGAATGAACCCTTAAGGAATAGCGGTTCATGCATAATAAATGAGTTCTTGGAGAAATCAATAATCCTGTACTAGGGGAACTCCCAAGAGCTTAAGGGTCTGGTTTCTAAGAACTCGATGTGACGTTGGGGTGGACGGATGTAGGTGACCATGCCTGTATTTGGATAGCATGGCTAATGCCTAAATAAGGACTGGGAACTTATGCCTATATAAGGGCAATGCGAATTGTGCCTATATAAGGGCATGTATCAGGAAAACCTATATACGGACACCTAAAGCGGAATACAACAGTACCAGGCGTGGACACATGCCGAAGCTGACAAGCCAGGCAGGCTCCTAGTCAGGCTGGTTACGCCACATAGCCTGGGCACCCTAACTCCCATCACCAGGGAAGCAGATGGGGAACCACACAATTTGCAAAGTGAAATAAGTGGCACTCTACGCACATATTACGCAGGGCTGTACCGGAAAGGATCTCACGGCCCAACCGACTCCAGATACTGATCCCTGGAGGCTGTGACCTAACCTCAGATACCACGTCATTAGCAACAAACCTTAGAATGCCCGATCACGGAGCAAGATATTAAGGAAGTGATTAGAATGCTCCAGAGGGGCTGCTTACCAGGCTGGAATGGGCTACCCCATGAATTCTATGCTACATATGAATTCTCATTAATACTGTGCCTCCTGCTGGTGTTCACTGAACTGGGGCGGCATCTCGCCCCGACCAAACGCACAGCTAAATTATGCCTTTGTGGCGGTCATATAATTATTCCACATTACTCCATGTAATTATATTGATCCAAACATTTCAATCACTTTTTTCAACTTTCTCCAATGTTCTATACATCCACACGTGGAATGGAATGCCAATTTTCTGTTTTCTTATGTTAAAGGTGGGCCATCCGAACCTCTTCCTAAAAACACGAATGACGCAAATTCATCCAAGACAGTGTTTTATTTATGTAAAAACCCAATGCATTTCGGGCCGGAGTTGCCCTTCATCAGGGGTCACTATAATAACAAACAAAACAAATAACCATTATCACTTTAGACCATGATTAAACGTAAAATAACATCACTAATCAGAAATCAATATTTGTTTTATCTAAATCTTCATTACGAAGTGCTATGCATGTCTACCCCCATAAAAAATCCCTCCAGCATTAATCTGCAACTTTGAACCTATAAGCCCTGCATTTAACGTGAACTGTTCCCCAAGTATATTTAATTTAACACCCTTTCATACCCACGGGCCAATACTACCATCTGGTTTTATAAACAGTGATTAAACAGATCATTCCTCATGGAGCTCATACTCTTTTTTCTAATCTACTCAAGGTGCTTTTTCCCTTTTCCTTACACACACCAGTCTGCTCACACTTTCTGACGCCCTCGCATAACCTTGCTATTATCCTCGTATGAACCCCATCTTATGCTGCTGGTGTACCATGACGCAAAAGAATGTGGCTTCCTCCTGGCCTCCTTAAGAGAGGCCCTTGTGGTGCCCATTCCAATACCTGGTTGTGACCGTCTTTTTTGCCGATCTCTCTTCTATCCGATGATTACAAAATCCTCAGCAAAATTACCGCAGACCGTATCCAGCCTCGTCTACCGACACTGGTCCATCCGGGCCAAAACCGTTTTATTCCATGGCATAATACTTCACTGAACATCCAACGCTTTACACAGTCAAGGAACTAGCATCTTTAGACTGGCCCAATTCTGCCTGTATTTCCTTGTACCTGGAACAGGCTTTTGACTCTTTAAGTTGGGAATACATGTTCTGGGCACTCTGCAAGTTTGGCTCTGCACCCCAAATGCTTGGCTGGATTTGATTACTCTACACATGCCTCACCGCCAGGGTCCTGATGGGCCGTTAAATTTCAGACCCCTGCCTAGTGGCTAGAGGCACCATACAGGAATGCCACCTCTCCCCTTTGCTCTTTGTTTTGACCATGAAGCGACTGGCGGCTCTCCGCACCAGTGGACAAGACTGGGGTATATCTGTGGGACCCCCAGATACATGCCATTTCATTGTATGTGGATGATATGATCCTTTATCTCTGCAATATCTATGGGGATCTGAGCTCGCTTACCTCTACTCTACCCTGAACAGCTTCGAAGATATCTCTGGCCTCTCAATTAACTATAATAAATTCAATGTCTTTCCATTTAGAGAACATTTCCCCAAGAGGTGTGTGCATCTGGGCAGCGAGGCTCTGACATGCGCCCCACAGACGTTCAAATTCCTGGGGGTACAGATCTACCACAGGGAGGTGGGTCTCCTGGAAGGAAACCTCGGTGGGATGATACATTTCCAAAGGTCCCAAGTGGCTTTCTGGACAACTCTACTGCTGTCCGTGGCAGGCAGCTTCGCTCTGTCGTGAAATGGTGGTGCTGCCCCAACATCTCTACCTCTTTTCCAACCTCCTGCTTATGATTCACACTAGCACCCTTCGGGGATTCACTATTGATTACACTGATCTGGGGAACAGGACAGAAAAGGGTGGTACTATGCACTTTGCAACTCCCCATCTCAAGGTGGAATAGGGGCCTCAGATTTCACACAATAGTATCTGGCTGTCCAACTTCAATAGGTGGCCCTCTGGCTGATGGGACACCACATAGACGAGGCGGGGCTCCCCCAAGCAACTGTCTGCTTGGGTCACCTCAATCACTTATTACTCCATGGTCACCGATTGAGGGACCAGCATCTACTCTTCCTGTGGACTGCTCTGGAATGTTTAAAATGGGATTTCCCATGGGCCACGTCTTTCTGACCTTATTCCCTGCTTGTAGAGCTGAGAGGGCTATTAATAGGCGGCCGAGTTTTTACTGGCTGGACTCTTGAGGTCTTGGAGATGGCTGGCATTCACACTCTTGGCGACCTCGTCGCCAATGGGACATAAATATCCTTTTGTCACCTCTCTGGTGGTGACCTTCCTTACAGAGTGCTTAAGGCTACATTACAGCGGCATTGAGAGATCCAGGGACCAGAAGCGGCCCAAGACTTGTAGTTACACGCCCTACCCTCAGTGGGACATGGCAGGCGCCTGGTGACATGGTTATACTGGGCCTTTGTGAAAGACCCTCTGGCTGCATTAACCAACTTACGATCTGCCTGGTTATGCTCACTGGGACAAGCACTCCATTATTCAGAATGGCTTAAAGTACTAGAATTCCCCAGTAAGATACCCCAATACTCCTGCTTTAAATATATTCAATTCTGTATCCTGCACAGAGCCTACTTGACCCACAGCGCTTGCACCAGATCTACCCCATAGTCCCTGATGAATGCTCCCGCTGTAAAACAAGCTCAGCAGATGCGGTAGACGTTTTGGGTGTAGAGAGCTGGGGAATTACTGGGACATGGTATTGCCAGATATATCCCGGGCGACAGGGCAGGACTGACTTGACACAATGCCTCCTCAGTCTGTTTCCGCGCCCGACACCAAAAAATCAATGACTCTCCCTTACGGACCAAGCCCTACTCCTAGCAAAACGGGCTGTGGCGATGAAGTGGAAATCGCCACTTCTCCCATCCTTACTGTGGTGAATCTCTGAGGTAGGGTATAGTTTAAGTTTAGAAACTGTGTTTTTCTTTGACTCTCTTATGATACTCATATAGAGAAAAGACAATCTCAGAGGGCATCCCATAACCCAAGCCTGTTACGCTGAGTCCTGACACGTGCTGGAAGAACTTCCCTGTATTTTCCCCAAAAGCAGTTTTGTTGAACGGATATATGCTTGATGTGTAAAAGTGTATTTCCATAGATTTGTAACGATTCCTTGACAGAATGTCAACATAAATGTAGTTCAATCGGGATTTCATTCTGCTCATGGAACGGAAATAGCCTTGGATTCAATACTGGATGACTTACGAAGGCTAGTGGACCAAGGCACTTCTGTAGCCTTGCATTTATTAGATCTGTCTGCTGCCTTTGATACGGTCTCTTACTCACGGCTGCTATAGCGATTAAGTGATGTTGGGATCTGAGGAACAGCCATTAATTAGCTAAAAGCATACCTAGAAGGCAGATCAGAGGTGGTGCATCTTCCACCTTTTTGTTCTTACATGCTAGCTGTTGAGCAGGGGGTACCACAGGGCCCTTCTCCAAGCCCGACGTTATTCATTGTTCATGTTCACCCCTTGCATTGGTAATTAGATCTTTTAATTTCAGGTTTATATGTTATGCTGACGACACCCAGGTTATCGTACCCTATGATGATAAAGAAAGCGACTTAGCAGTAAAGTTCAGCATCTGTATGCAAGTCGTGGCTGATTAGCTAGCGAACAATTCCATCAAAGTGAACACCGAGAAAACAGAGGTAATGATAGCATGTAGCCTGAGCCCCAGAATAACGTTTCCATCTGACATGTGGTCAGCTGTTCTTGACCCCCCAGTCTTACACTATGGAACCTGTTCGAAATGTGGGTGTCAATTTGGACTCCAAGCTTTCTTTGGATGTTCATGTAAATAATCTGGCTAGGACCTGTCTGGAGTTATTAAGAATCCTTAGAAAGATTCTACCTCCGCTGCCGCAAGATAAAAATTAGGGGTGGGCAGAGAACTCTGCTCCGCCAGCGGAGCGGAGTTAGCCAGTCACCCCCACCCCCTGGCCCGGTCCCTGCTTCTGAACCCAGCCAGGTCGGGTGAGCCTGCCCTGGCCCCGATGGACTCCCGTCCCCAGCGCCCGAACCCTCGGCTGGCTTGCAGGACGGGGGGCTCCCGCACCCTGGGGCCCGCCGTTAGGAGCTCAAGCCCCAGGCCCGGTCCCAGCTTCCGAACCCTAGCCAGGCCGGGGAGAGACTCCCCGGGCCCCGATGGACCCCCGTCCCCAGCGCCCGGACCCTCGGCTGGCTTGCAGGACGGGGGGCTCCCACACCCCGGGGCCCACCGGACGGAGCTCAAGCCCCGGGCCCAGTCCCAGCTTCCGAACCCTAGCCATGCCGGGGAGAGCCTCCCCGGGCCCCGATGGACCCCCTTGTCCCCAGCGCCCAGACCCTCGGCTGGCTTGCATGATGGGGGCTCCCGCACCCCGGGGCCCGCCGGACGAAGCTCAAGCCCCGTGCCTGGTCCCAGCTTCTAAACCCTAGCCAGGCCGGGGAGAGCCTCCCGGGCCCCGATGGTCACGCATCTCCAGCGCCCAGACCCTCGGCTGGCTTGCAGGACGGGAGGCTCCCGCACCCCGGGGCCCGCCGGACGGAGCTCACGCCCCGCGTCTGGTCCCAGCTTCCGAACCCTAGCCAGGCTGGGGACAGCCTCCCCGGGCCCCAGTGGACCCCTCTGGGCGGCGCGGGACATTCGCAAGTCGCTGCCATCCCAGACCAGGCCCAGGCGCCCCCTGCTCCGGGCTTCTCCAAGCTCTCCAGGGGCTCCAGCTCCGGCTCGGCCCCTCTTTCATGCATGGCTGGCCTCCTGCCGCTCCTCGCCCCGGAGACAGCGGGGAGCTCGGCAGTCCTCCCCGCTCTGCAGCCGCCCTGCCCTGGCTGCTGACTGTCACCTCCCACACCCAGACTCTTGGGTGTCAGGGTGTTGACTCGGGCGGGTGTGCCTTCC